>JAMPIO010000031.1:0-600000 GCA_024699865.1 Aphelenchoides fujianensis
GTGGATCGATGTAGAGCCCTCGTTTGTGGTCCGATTTCTCGTCTTTTCGCGCGATCATGGCGCCGCCGACATCCGCGCGAAACGTCTACGAGGCGACGTTCGGCGGGCTGCGGGAGTTCCTGCAGAAGCTGATGAACGTAAGCGTTCAACCATTTGCATTCCTTTATTTCTTGTTCCGTTTGTGTAGGGCGCCTTCGCGAACGTCAAGTTCAAGAACTGAGTCCACAAAGCCGGACCTCATCGGGGGCGCCAAGGTGTGGGGCGCGAACGTCGAGCGTACGTGGGTCGTCGTCGAGGGCTTCGCCGAGCGGGTGCGCAGCGGCAAGAGCCACGCGACGCGCAAGCGGAAGAAGCCGAACGGACAAAAGGACGAGGAGGAGGAGGACGAAAGCCGGCCTTCGACTTCCGCACCGAAAGGCCGCTTCCTCGACCCTCAACTCGCCGCCGTCGCCCTACGGTTCCCCGTTCGGCTGAAGCTGCCGGACGGAACGGCCGCCGACCTGCCGAAGAACCGCTTCGCCCGACTGCTCCTCCAACTCCTGTGCTCCCAGTTCGGACTGGAGTGCGAGCAGGAGGCCGATCGGCCCGCGGACTGGCCGAAGGAGTGGGCGCTCCCTTCGCTGAACACGAAGCACACCTTCGACTACTTCCTCCCGACCGCTACAAGCCCGAAAACCTCAAGTTCATCGACCCGCTTCTCGGCGACGAACTCCTCCATCCGCAGTGGAAGGAGGACCGCGAAGGGATGCTCGGCGAGCTCGGCTTCTGCAACAACTTCCTCGAGGATTGCTTCTTCGTCTACCGCCGCGAACTCCGGCCGTTCGTCGCCCGAGTGAACGTCCAGTTCGAACGCCTCTGTTTCGCCTACCGGAAGGCCCAACAACGATTGCGGGCGGAATTCGGCTTTCATTTGAATCGAACGGTTCGTTCTTTCTTCCTTTGCTTTCTTTCGATTGCCGCCCGCTTGTTTCCAGGACACGATCACGCGGAAGAGGCGGCGGAACAGGGGCCTTCGGGATGCGGCCGCCCGGAAGTACGATCGGACTCCCTTTCTGCACGACACGGGCAAACTGCAGTTCCGGTTCACGGGCCACACGGTCGCGTTCTTCACGCAAGAGCTGCACCGAGATGACGACTTTCGGACGGTCTTCTACGGCGAACAGGCCGCCACAAACGACTTCGAGCGATCGCCGCCCGCCTGCGAGATGCCGCTCTGCTCTTCGAGTCTTCTGCTCCGTAAGCGACTACTCCGTTTGATGTTCATTCCATTTTCGTTGTTCCAGAAGCCTTCGACGGGGCGTGCGAGCTGGAGAACGAGAGCGGCCGGACGTACAACGCGGAGCAGCTGGACGCGACGATCAACGACACCAAGAAGGGGTCCAAGCTGACGGCCTCCCAACTGGGCACTTCGTTGGGGACGGCCCTCAACCGAACGGACCTCCACGCGCGCACTCAACCGAACCTCTCGATGGACCCGGCCGAGCTGTCCGAGAGCCGCGCCAACTTCTTCGACCCGCAGTTCGTGGAGCCGCGCAACGAGCTGGAGCGCAACCCGGCGGCCGAACGGGAGATCAACGAGATGATCAGCTGCCTCCTCTCGGACAGGGAGCTGCGGGCCGAGGGCTGGAGTCCCGCCCTGATCGCCCAACTGCGGCAGCGGCAACTGCGGGCAATCGGCGTCTACGTCGGGGCTCCACGAAATGCCCAAGGAGGTGGGCGAGCTCTCGGAACTCCTGAACGCCCGCAATGTTCGCGTCGCCGCGTCTTTCGCACGTCGCCCGCATTCCGGAGGTTTGGACGCGCAGCAGCGGCGAGCTGCCGACGGCGGCCGCCTACTTCACCGATTTGGTCCAGTACGCGACCGTCTCCTCGACGAAGTTGGTCGTCGTTGACGAGAAGGTTTGCATCCACGTGCTCTTCATTTCCATCCACTCTGTCTTTTTTAGACTGCCCACGAACTGCTGGACGAGGAATTTCTGCTGAAAGCGAACGGGAGCAGCCAGACGACGCGAAAAATGCGCGAGAAGAACAAGAACCCGGAGTGCCCGATGGTGTGCCCGAAGCTCGTCGAGAACACGATCCTCGGGCTGCCCGTCGAGCCGCCGAAAGCGGGCAAGCGGGGCGGCAAGAAGACGAACGAAGCTGCTCGTCGCCCAACGCCGATTCGTCCAGCCGCCGCACGTGTTCGTCGGGGAGGCGTTCGCTCCGAAGGTTCGTTCCATTTCGCTGCCATGTTTTCATTCCGTTCTTGTTCAGCACACGTCCGATGCGATCCAGGACAAACTGATCAAGCGGCAGGTCACGGACGTTCTGGACCCGAACGATCGGGTTCACAAGGTGCCCGGGTGTGCGTGCGTCGGGGCGACGGGGTGGCGCCCGGCGGCCCCCGGGCGGGCGCGGCCCCTCGCCGCGGCCCCCCCCCGCCCCCTCCCCCCCCCCCCCCCCCCCCCGGCGGGGTTCCCCCCTGCCCGTTCCCCACCCCATCTGATCGTCGGCCGTCGGCTCCGGGCCCCCCCCCCCCATTCCTGACCCCAATCGACAGAGGACTTGGAAGAGTTCGCGGATTCCCTGCTGGGACCGCCGCCTCCGCCGCCCGCTGACGCCGCCGAGGACGAGCTGCCGGGCGATTCGGACGAGAACGACGAGGAAGAGGCGACCGACCGCCGAGTTCGCCGCTACCTCTCTAAAGAAGGGATGCATGCGGAAGCTGGCCGCCCTGAAGCGTCGATGGAAGGCCGAGGAAGGGGGACGCGGACTTCGAGCCGGTGTTCGCCGACCGGCCGCCTCATCAGTTCATCGTCTGCAAGCGATCCGCCCGCATCTTCGACTTGACCGCCCCCCGACCGCGTGCTTCTTCGTGGGAGTCGCCGCCGCTCGTGTCGAACGGCTTCGGAGAGGAGCTGCCCGTGGTCGCCATCCTCGAACGGCCGACTGCAAAGAGCGGAATCCTCGGAGGTGGGTGACGGGTTTCGTGGACGGCGAGCGAGCCCTTCGTGCCTTCCATCCAACGGCCGCACGAGAACGGCTACGCAATGGAGGACGACTACGAGGAGGACGGAGACGCGGGCCGAGCAACCGGAAGGACACCTCGGGACTGGACATGATCTTCGACTTGATGGACCAGACGGCAGAGAGCAACCTCTTCGAAGAATTGGACGCCGTCCCGCCCGTCGCCCTCGCCGCCCATCGAGGAGACGCCGCCGGTCCAGCAGGAGACGTCCACCTACAACCTGCGGAAGAAGAAGAAGAAGTACGAAAGACGCGAACGTTCCCCGTCCCCCGACATCGAGCTCTTCGAATCCAAAGGTTAGTCCACAAATGATCTCTTTTTTTCATCCCCTCACTTTCAGCCCCAAAACGACCGCCGCCGAGGCGCTCCTTCCGCGACTACCTCCGATGTGAGCCGAACGAGAAGGCGCCGGTCGAAGGGAGCGACAAGTTCGCGATGGAGCGTTTCGACTTCACGATGGCCGTCAGCGTGCCCAAAAAGTCGGACTTCATCCCCCGAATCCGCGGGCTGCTCGACGTGACCGAGAAGTTCAACGCGAACCTTCCCGCCCTCCCGTCGCAACTCAAACACCTCCGGGCGCACACCGCACGAGATCGTTCGTTCTTTCTTTCCTATTCATTTGCATTCTAACCGTTAAATTGTTGCAGCGAATGACCGACGTGTTCGCGTTCGCCTCGAAAGAAAGACCGCGAATCCCGAACCGGACGACCCCGAGCGCGAGATAGTTCGATTGAGTGCGATGCCGCCGCGTTCGCCCCGACCGCCCGTACGTGGACGTCCGCTCGCACCTGAAAGCCTTCACGCGGCCCTGGCCGGGCATCGTGGTCGACCCGCAGTTCGTTGCGGAAGCAGCGGCTGGAGGAGAAGGAACGGCAGGATCGGAGGCGGGCGGGCCTCATGCTGCCGCCGCCGCTGCCCGGCCAGTACGTGGACAACGACCTGGACTACACGCCCGGCTTCGACCGCAAGAACAGGCGAAAGCGACGGCGGGGATCCCAAGCGAAGAAGCGGAAGAGTCGGGGCTCGACTTCGCTCCACCGACGACCAGGCTTCGCTGCCGGACGCCGCCTCCACCATCTTCGACCCGGACGACCTGAGCGAACCCGAGCGGTCGGTGATGGTCGTCCGGTCGGGAAGTGAGTCCTGTCGATCCACCGGCTGTTCACTCGTTGCCCTCTTTTCAGCCGTCCGGCACACGATCACTCGCGAGCGCTTCCTCGAGGTGGACAAGATCAAGAACGCGTTCGTGACGATCCTCTTCAACAAACGGAGTGAGTTTTTACGTCTTCTCCTTCCAGTGAACCGCTCTGCTTGTAGCTGGGAGTGAAGAGCTTCGAGAAGGTGTTCAACGTGCTCAAGGACTACGTGCGCGCGACCGTCGAGAGCAAGGAGGAGCGCCCGCAGAAGCTGCAGGAACTCTTGAAGAATCCCACCAACGCCCTGAAGATCTGCATCGAGGACGAGCGGTTGGAGCCCACCGTCCGCGTGGCCAACCAAAAGAAGCTGGAGCAAATCACGGAGGAGCTGCAGAAGTGCCGCGAGACTCCGTTGCGGGCCAACAGCGTGAGTTCCCCCTTTCTTCTTCCCGAAGGACTCTTCTCGTTGTTTGCAGAAAGCGAAGGCCCTTCTGAACGACGGGACGCGCAGGCCGCGCAGGCCGCAAAGAAGATCCGCTCTGCATGGCAAACACTCGCTGACGAGCCTCCTCTTCTTCGGCAAGGCGATCATTTCGGGCCCCACGATGCACGATCTGAACTCCACGACCGCCATGCCCCTGATGCTCTCGTTGTGTTGCGAACACGTGAGTTCACTCGTTCACGTGTTCCTTTCATTCTTCCTTTCTTTTCAGGGGTACGTGTGCGTGGACACGAACGAGGGCGACGAGAACACTGCGGGCCGAACCGACCACATGCTCCTCTTCAACGACGACGACGACAGCCTTAAGGAACACCCGAAGGCCGTCCAGATCGCCGGACTGAACGCTTCGTTGGTCGAACTGGTTTTTTGATCTCCTGTTATCGCTTCCTCCAGCTCCGTTATTTTGTTCGGCTAGGTGGCGACCAAGAGCTCATTTAATTTCTTTTGTACACGATTCGAACACCCGGTTTCGCCTGTTATGCTCGTTAATGGTTGGGATTAAAAAGATTGAATAAACCAACTCCTGGCTTACGCCCGGTTCGTTCAAGCGAATAAAACGTTCGGATTTACTTTCTTTACGCCGAACAAGCACGGAAATGCAGAGGAAAGAGAAAAGAGATTAGTATACGGTGTCCGGTCGTTTTTAGGATGCTCCTGGATCTGTGGGAGCGAGAAGACGGCGTTCCGGTGGTACGTCACCTCGCCGAAACTTGTCCATTGATTCGATCTCGCCGAACGTGATACACATGTCCGTGAAGGCGGCCGCCATAGAAGTCGATCCACGTCAGCTGAAGCAAACCAGGTTTGACGGTAGGCGGGATGAAAGACGTGCCGACCTTGTCGCCAACCAGGTAGCCGCTGTTGTTCACCTCCAACTGCCGCTCGAAAACGGGCCCGAAGTCTTTCTGAACACACGTGTTGAAGACGGTCTCCGTCAATTCGTCCAGCTGAAACGACCGAAAGATCACTGGTTGTTCGAGGAAGAACTCACTCGATCGGGCGGCGCCAAGCCCATCAGGCAGTAGACCCACGGCTTCAGAAGGATTCATGTACTCGGAGATGCGGGCCCCGAGCACGTCGCAGATGGCGCGCTCCTCGTCCGTCTCGCCGTCGAGGCCGTGCTTTCGGCCCATAGGCGAGGATGGGCGCGGTGTAGCACACTCCAGTTTCCCGTCCACGATCAGCTTCGGCAATCGCGGCATCGGGAACTGGTCCTTTCCTTTCGCGAATTCCAGGTAGTTCTCCCGATGGTCTTCGAACGGCTCCTGGAGGAAGTTGAGGAGGAGACGGATGGCCTCGGCCCTTTGCCGCGCAAGTTCAAGTAAACGAGTTTGTACTTGGCGGTAGGCATGAGCTGAAATCAATGAAGTCAATCAGAAGTGGTGGAGTGCAAAATGCTGGCATGGATCGCTTCCAAAAAGGCGGCCGTGATTTCAATTCTCGCGGCCAATCGGGCGGCAGGTGGCGGCTGGAAGAAAGCGACTTCTCTCCTACGCAATCCTTGCCGCCCGTTCGATCAAAACAAACTAAGCGGAGCGTTCTTTTCGGCCCAGAAGACGATTGATTACTCATTTCCCGTCGAGTTGAGTGCCAAGAGAAGACTCACTTCCAATCCGAACAGATTTAAGTGCATTTTGCAGAGCAGAAAGGAGCTTTTGATTGGAATAAACAGAAGGAAGGATTTGGACTTGAGATCACAGGACAAAAAGCTTCTTTTATACCCCCATTTGTGGCCGGAAACGCGGAGATCGGAGGAATTCACATGAACTGAGGCGAGCGGAAAGCAGAGGGCCGTTCCGCGGAAGTGAACACGAACGCCGACCAAACCACAAAGCCGGCGTCTGGCCGATTTTGCGCTCAATTTGATCGAAAGGCGGCGATAAAAACGGCGAGATCGGAGTCGAATTCGAGTGTCCGGGCGAAATGCGGCCGCCGGGCTTCGGAATTCACGCTCTGGCCGCAAAAAACGGCGGCCACCTGTTCGAAACTTCGCGGAAGTGCCGCCAACCCGCCCGACCTCTCCGCTTACTCACTCGTCACTTGCAAGAGGGGAGGGCATTCGAGTGGTCATAAAATCCTTTCTTTCAATTATTTCTGTTACCTCCGCCCTTCCACCGTTTTCCTCTAGTGTTGCATGTTGTCACGCTTCCCACCAACAAGAAAGACGACACAAACGGAAGAAATTAGCTTCGATTAAACCCGCACGTAAAAGAAAGGAAGAGCAGACGGAAAGCCCCCGACCTCGCGCACTCACTTCTCGATCGGAAATGGGCGACAAGGCGGACGGGCGCGTGCAGGTGATCGCGATCAACGGACACCTCACCGACGACTTCCCGTCGATCTCGGACTTTGTGGAGCGAGAAGAACGGCGACTGCGGGCAGTGGACGGCGTGTTGCACGAGTTGGGCAAGTGATCGCTTAGTGGAGGAAGGACCATGAAACAGATGATTGAAGGGCTGGGCAATCGGGTTCTCTTCTCGACCACCTTCTGCACGGCCGCCATCTGGGCGTTGGGCCTCGCGAACCTCGTGCTTTCCGGTCGTCTTCCAGACAGAATTCGAGTGCAATGCGGAGGATTCGGAGTGCCAAACAAATGAGTGGCGACGGTTCACGATCGCCGATCAAGTGCGTTCCCTTCCATTCGTTCAACGACCGCTCGTTCAGTTCCGCGTGTTCGAAAACTCCAGCCCTGGCATTGAGTGGACACTCGCTGCCTTCTTCTTGGGCAACGTGGTCGGATGTTTGCCCATTTGGTTGGTTTCCAGTCGGTAAGTGGGCGAAACTCACGGTCGTTTGGCGTTTCACACCGCCGCGCCCTTTCCGCTCATCCTTCTCGGCGTTCTTCTTCGGCTGCGCGGGAGCGGCGGCCGGCGGGACGACGAACTGGAACTGGGCTTTCGGTGGGCTGCTCGTCGTTTGGGGCGCCTCGACCGTCTCGGGCTGGGCGGGCGGCTCGTTCTCGTTGCTCGTGGGCATCACCCGCCGGACGGGAGGGTTCGGTGGAGCGGGCGGGGCGAACTCCTGGGTCGCTTGGACGTGCTGGACGACCGCTCCGTTGGCCGCCGTGTCCAGCGACTGGCTGCTCGGCATGCTTGTGAGCACCCCGGTGAGCGGCGGTTCGCGGCGAGGCGGCGGCGTGGCGAATCGGCGGGGTTCGGCCTTGTTTTGAGTGGGCGGCAGGGGCGGGAGGGCGTTCGGAAGGGCGGCGGCCTGGCGGGGCGGCCGCTCTTCGGCTTTCGGCGGATCGCCCGGTTGCGCGTTGCGGCGGGTATTTCGCTTGAGCGGCCGCATGAAAGACGAATTCGGAATGTTTGGGTCTTCATCATTCTGTAAGCAGGCCCGTAGATGAGAAGGGGGTGATCTGGAAGGAACCCACCGATCGAGCGGCCATTTGGAGGACGAAAGGAAGAAGCCGACTGTCCAACTTCGGGAAAACAAGTCCGATTGACGTCCGAGCGGCCGGTTGGCGCCCAACCGGAAGTCGGAATCACGAGAATCGCCCGCTCCAGTGCACATTTCCGCCTTTTTTTGCAGAGTTGGAAGGCGGACGGTTTTCTCGTCGACTTCCCTCCTCGCTGCCCTTTTTGGGGTCCTCAACACGTATGCCGAGAGTTATGCGGGCTTCCTCGTTCTCCGCTTCGTCGAGGGGGCCTTCTTTACAGTAGACACCCATTCACTTCCTTCCCTTCTTCCGAACCCTTGTTTCAGACTTCTCGTGTTCCTTTCGTGGATCTACGCGTTCGAGTGCACCAGTCGACGGCAACACGCGAGCGTTGCGGCGATCTTCGGCTTGCTTGCGGCCGTGGGGTCGGCGGAGTGGCGGCGGCGTCCTTTTGGCTTTCAGCCGACTGGCGAACGCTGAAGATCGCCGTTTGCTGCCTGGCCGCCGTCTTCTCCCTTCTTTCGTGGTCGTGAGTTTAAGGAGAAATCGAACCGAAAAAGACAAGAGGAGTTCAGATGCCTGCCCGAAAGCCTCCACTTCCTCGTCGCCCAAGGCGAGAGGCGGAAAAGTGAAGGGTTGGTTGAAACGAGCGAGTCGGCGACGTTTCGAAGTCGCCCTCCTCACGCAGTTGGCAAACGAGCCGGCCGGCCGATCGAACTGGCGGAAGGTCTCCCGCTTCCTGAACGTCCACCCCCGCTTCGTCGCCCACACGTTCGCCACTTCCTTCTTGTGGTGGGTGGCCATTAACAAGGAGAAAAGAAATGCAGGGTTGTTTGCAGGGCTTTCACCTCCCTCCTTTACGTCCACTTCGTGTGTTCTTCGGTGCGTTTGGGCGGAAACGCATTGCTGAACGTTGGGCTCTCCGCTGTGGCCGAGCTGCCCGGTCCATCTCCTCACTCCCTTGCTGCTCAAACGGTGGGCAGAAAGAAAGGCGGGAAAGGGCACCCAACTTTTTTCAGTTTGGATCGGAAGTGGGCGCTGATGGCCGCTCCACGTGTGGACGACTGCCGGCCTGACCGCTCTTCCTGTCCATCAATCAACGTTCGTTTCTTCCCGCTAATTCCACGAGTCCATCTCTTTCCTTTGTTCAGTGAATCGACCGCTTTTCGTGGCCGTTTGGATGGCGACGAAGATGGGCGTCGCAGACCACGTTCTCCTTCCTTCCTCGTCTTCGCCCTCGATTTCTTCCCCGTCCTGCTTCGAAGCCGCGCCCTCGGCCTGGGAGATCGCTTTGGGGGGTGCGGGGGCATTCGTGGGGGCTCTTCACTCCAACAACTGGCAAGCGCCCTCCATTTGTGACGTAAATCCTTTTTTTAGATTGTGATCCGGCCCGACTTCTTGTGGCTCCTGCTGGCCGTCGGCTCGTGCACTTGTGTTCTTTCGGTTTCCACTCTTCCTTCTGCAGAGAGAAGTCCGAAATAAAAGGCCGTTCGGAGGAGAAACGGGCGAAGTGAAAACGGAAGGAAAAGGATTTACTCGCAGGTCGCTCATCGCACAACAGACTTCACCGTAACACTGGCCGCGCACCCATCTGCTGTCAATCCAAAGTTGACAGGAGGCGCCGCCCGCCCCGCATGCGCCGATTGGCCGCCGGTTGGCAGGGCACCCGTTGGAGGAGCGGGAGGAGGACGCAGAGCGAAGGCAGCAGTGGCCGCTGCGGCACGTGGAGACAAGGCCCGTTTGGACGAACGGGACAGGGCTGGCTGGAGGAACACCGACTGGACGTGCGGATTTCATGCCGACGGCAGCGGGAAGGGGAAGACGGGGCTCGCTGCGTTTGTCGTTGCATGCAACAACGATCGCTGTGGCACTCGCCCAGCCGCTGCCTCCTTCCGCTTGTGGTCGTGCAGTCGGAGTTCTGCGCACACGAGCGGCGAGTCGAGCGGAGGGAAGCGGGACATCGCCGGCGGGACGGCGTGGGGATCGTGCAGCAGTAACCGTTGCTGCAGGCCCCGTTCAGGATCCCGAAGGCGGTCGAGAACTGGCAGGTGGGCGCCTGAGCACACGCCCATCCAAGAAATTGGCCGCCGTTCGCGCACCGCTCGCCCGGTCCGTTCACTGAAAGCAATCGGTTGGGGGCGTACATGAGAGTGTTTCTTGCCTCCAGCAGCGATCGATTGGCCGGCCAAAGCGGTAAAGAAAGACGAACAGAATAAAGCGGCCGCTCATCTTCCAAAAGCAGCCCAAATTAGTGCAGGGTAGGAAACGGAAGACGGGGAGAAATTAGCGGCTGTTTGTGCAGCCGCCTTCTGTTTTCATCCGCCGCTCCAGCGGCCGTTCGAAAGCACACCGACGGGGACGCTCGGCAACGCGACCCCAAACACACGGGAAGACGGCCCGCCGGTAGGGAACGACGAGCAGCAGGCGGCTGATTGCGTTCAGTCCGCAGTTCCAAGCGGGCAGGAGCTCCAAAATTGTCATCCATTCATCCGTCCACCCGTCCCAACGTCGGCGAGAGGAGCAGAAGTTGAGGGAGAAGAACGAAAAACATAGCGGAATCAACGACTGCAATAACAAAAGGTGATAACCGTTCTCGACTGGAAACCAGCTTACAGGCACCACAAATGCCGTCGCGGACGTGGGGGTGCAGTTGGAAGGATTGAGTGCGAAGATCCAACCGAGGAATCGTGTGCTCCCCGATCACCAAAGCGAGCAGGCAGCAGAAAGAGCGGAGAGAAGCGTTTCGATCGTGAATAGGAACAAACAACCTTTCCTAAAATCTTATGATGAGATAATCAACCGGAGGAGACCTCACCGAATTTGCCTCCTCTTCTTCGCTGTCATCATAGAAGACAAGCCAGCTGAACGACGGCGAACAGGATGACGCCGACGGCGGAAGGAAGAAAAAGAAGAGGCAACAGTTTGCTTCTTGCGTGTTGGAGCAGAATTCGCTGCCGATGGACGGCTTGGATGCGACCACAACGAGAACACACGGGAATCCGGCTGGTCATCAAGAAAGCGAACAAGAAGGATCTGCACTTCTTTCCCGACCGGCTGACCAAAGAAGTCCGCGGTAAATGCACCTGTCTTCTCAAATGACTACAATCAACGGGCCATCACTCAATCCGCAGACGATCGAACGAACCACCCGAACGGAGCATTCGACCAGAAAGTGGAGGAGGTCGACGGCCATGCAACAAAGGAGGAGACGGTGGTGTGGACGGAAGTGAGAGGTGATCCGTGCTCGCAGAGCAGAAAAGAGGGTGAAGGCCCACAAGCACCCACAGATCAACCGAGAGATGAGTTCTAACGAGGAGAGCATTGGACAAAGCAGAAGAGAATGGCCGAAATGAGAGGAGGAAGGAGCAACTTCCGCCGCTTACTGTACCCCACTCACCCCTCGATCATTGGACGGGACGGCCGCTAATCCGAAAATGGGCCGACGGTTTGGGCGGACATCCTTTCGGTTTTGATGCGGCCGCCAACTTCCAGCGAATTTCTCCGCCACCCGGCTGCCTTGCGGTCATTCGGCCGAGCGGTCGGGCAGTGGACGAAAAGAAGATGCGCACTGGATTAAACAGCGAGCAGAGAGGTGTGGCGGCCGCAAAGATGGGTATCGATGACAAATCCGAGCAATGATGAGCGCATCCCAATTACCCCGTCCATCCGCCTGCCTATGTTCGGAGTCCGATCGAGGGAATGGACGTGTGCAAAAATACGGGCGAACAACAAAGAAAAAAAGGTATTTTTGGCATCTTTTCTTCAACATCAGGCAATGAATTTGACAATTAAAATACGTGTCTGAAATAAATTCGTGTCCCAATCAAAAGATCTAAGGAAAATTGCTGATGTTTCTTGCTGGACAATCCATTTTTCATTCGTTTGCTTGTTCTCGACTTCGTTTGCCTCCCTTTGTGAAATGCGGTGCTTTTTGTCGGGCGGGCGGGCGAATTCACGTGTCGGTCGCTTCAAACAGCGCGGTTTCTCGTCCGAACCACTCATCCCCGCACAATGCAGCCGCCGATCGATGGCCGCCGCGAACCGAACGAACGAGCGGGCGGGCGGCGGGGAGTCATCGCAGTGGAATGACGAGAGCGGGCGGCGGTGCGCGTCGGTTTGCGGTTCCGAACGCGCTCCACAGGCTCCGCTCGCCCGGCTTGGCGTTCCGCCGCAGATCGATCGACGAGCCGCCGGCCGGCATCGGACTCCCGCTGATTGGTTTCGGATTCCGCCGCCCGCTCCTCCCGAAATGTCCGCCGACCCCGCCGGCAGTCCGATCGACGAGCAGGAGCGCCTGCAGCGACGCCTCTTGTGGCAGAAGGTGAACGACCCGAATTTCGCGGAGGGCGAGGCGCCCAGCAAGCGGAAGGTCTACCAGGGCAATTCGCTCGGCCGGGCGGGCGTCCCGATGATCCCGCAGGAGTACCTGGCCGGCTCCAGCGACGCGGTGACGGAGAACAAGGTCTTCCGGTCGATGTCCATCAACCCGCTCGTTCCGGTCGGGATGTTCGTGACCGTCGGCTGTTTGATTGGTGAGTCCGCCCGTTTGTCATCATTTTCCTCGCTTTCGTGTTCAGGACATGTGCAAGGCGAGCCTCAATCGGAAACATGCTCAAGACGCAGTACTACATGCGAGGTCGGATCGCCGCCCAGTTCTTCACCGTTTGCGCCCTCGTCGGCGGCGCCGTCTACTTCGGCCTGGACCCGCGCGGCTATGCGAAGCCGGGCGAAGTTCCCGAAGGAGCAGGACGCGATCACGCGCTCGATGCTCCGCAATCAGCAGTGATTGCTCCGTCCTTTTTTCTTTCGTTTGTTGCTGTACAGAAAGCGGTAGGAATTGGAGGTCACTCGTTATTTTTCCTTGTTTCTCATAAATAATCCCCCATTCTCTCGGTTCTCTCGACTTTCGAACGTGGTTCGTTAACGAGTCCACGCGCACACTGCGCTCTCTTGTGTCCGCCTTTCTCTCGGCCGTGCGTGTTCGTGTCCTTTTTTAATTCGTGCGAAATTTGAGCTGTTTATTCAGTCAGTCGGGTGGTGGGCGAAATTCGCGCCCTCCGCGACTCCGAACGCTCTTTTCCGCCGCGAATTAGCGGCAGGCAGGCGGGCGGCGGGGCGTCGAGCGAAACTCGTTTGGGGCGGCAGTTCATCGCCGTTCCGCCGCCCGACCACCTTCTCGCCGTCGCCGAACCGGCGAGCACTTCCGAATGGCTCCGGTGGTTTTCATCGTGCCCTCCTCATTGTTCTTTCGGCCGTCCGCCCGCTCGCTGCCGGCCCCCACGGGCATTGTCGGCGGAAAGCGAGCGGCGCTAATAATCTCCTTTCGTAATTCCGCCGGTCGCTTCTTTCTGGCCGCCGGGCGTGAGATTAAATTTGCTTCTTGCCGGCCACTTCCTCCTCCTCCTCGTGTTGTTTTCAATTAGCCGGGCGGGTAATCGGCCGACCGGCCGGCCGGCCGAACGGGCGACACGCGAGTTCGGGACTTTTCGCGGATTCCACCTGCCCACCGTCGATTCCGTCCGCTTTCAGCCCCTCGGCCGCCCGACCGACCGCCCGACCGATCGCCGAGATGCGCGAGTACAAAATCGTGGTCCTTGGAAGCGGAGGCGTCGGCAAGTCCGCCCTCACCGTCCAGTTCGTCCAGGGGATCTTCGTCGAGAAATACGACCCCACGGTAAGTTTCTTTCGATTTGTTCTCTTTTGATTGCTGCCGGAATTTAGATCGAGGACAGCTACCGAAAACAAGTGGAAGTTGACGGTCAGCAATGCATGCTGGAGATCCTGGACACGGCCGGCACGGTTCGCTTTCTCTCTTCTTCCTTCCTTCTGAATGCCCTCCTTTCGTTCAGGAACAATTCACGGCGATGCGCGACCTGTACATGAAGAACGGGCAGGGTTTCGTGCTCGTCTACTCAATCACCGCCCAGTCCACGTTCAACGACCTCGTCGACCTGCGGGACCAAATTCTGCGAGTGAAGGACACGGATGACGTGAGTGGCAGCCCCTTCCTTTCATTTCCGTCCTTCGTTTGCAGGTGCCCATGATCCTCGTCGGCAACAAGTGCGATCTGGAGGACGAGCGCGTGGTCGGCAAGGAGCAGGGCCACAATCTGGCCCGCGCGTTCAACAGTTCCTTCCTCGAAACCTCCGCCAAGGCCAAGATCAACATCAACGACGTCTTCTTCGATGTGAGTGGGCGGCAGAAGGCGGTGGATGAGAGAGTTCTTTGCAGCTGGTTCGTCAAATCAACCGCCGGTACCCCGAGAGCGGACGTCACGGCGGGCAGAAGAAGAAGAAATGTTGCCATTGCACGGTAATGTGAGCCCCGACCGCCCGCTTTGTTCATTTTTTGACTCTCCGACAGTTTCGATTATTTATTCACGTTCACAACCACCCTCGCCTTCCCTCTCCTTCTTCCCACTAATCACCCTTCTTCATTGTCTAATTGCTGTGGTCATCGATTCGAAGTCCGCTTTAACGGCCGCTTCCACGATCCCCGAATTCCCGCTTCCTTCCGCCCGCCCTCGCCCGCCGATCCCCCCGTTCGCTCCGCGGAGTGAACTCGCCCCCCTCTCACGCCTGTGGTGTTCGTCGGTCGCGCATATCTTTCGACACGAAAAGATTATTCCCACTCGTTCGTTGTAGACACTTGAATGGTGTTCGTTCCCTTCTGCTCAACCTTCTCGTTGTTTGTACATAAAATCCATCATTGGGCATGCATATTAGACCCCCATTTCATTTGCGGAAGAAGAGGAAGTGGAATAAACACGGCGGCCGTTCCGATGTGTCGAATTGCGGTCTTTGATTCAACGAATGAAGGGGGGAAATGAACGAAAGCGGGCCCTGTTCGCCCCCGACCGGATTGGAGCTAGTCATCCGCCCGCCCGCCGTCTGCTCGCCGGCCCTCACTCGCCGCCCCAAATCAATAGAGAGCGTTTTGTCCACGCACTCGCTGGGGCGTCGGCTGAGGTGCAGCTAAAGAAGGAAGTCGATTGAACGGAGCTCGTTTTTGTTCCCCCCGTAACGAAGCGAAGTTTACGTTCGGGGCAGCGAGAACCGGAGTTCGCCGTAAAAATTCGACGTCACAACGAAACTCGCCGAATTGTTTTCAACGCTCGCGCGTTCTCGTGATTCCGTCCGCTTTATGAATTTTCGTTCACTCCGCTCGCTCTTCCAAGGAATGTGATGGTGATCAGCAACAGCCGGACGGCCGTTCGACGCCTCGTGGGCGTCTGCCTCTTCCTCTTCGTCCTCTGGATCTTCGTCTCGCCGGGCTCGTGGACGGGCGGCCGGGTGGGCGTGAGCCAGGAGTGGAGAAATGCGCCCGACCGTCCCCATGCCGAAGGACGCCCTCGTGCCGCGCATCATCGCCATCGGGCAGGACAACACGAAGAGCAAGGACAGCCCGATGCACGCCTCCTCGGCGGTGAGTTCTTCGGCTCTTTCTTATCAGCGAGCGGCGGGCGGAAGGAGCGGCTATTCGAGGTATTGTTTGCTCTCCGTTCTGTTTGCTCCCTTCCAATCGATTTCTTCCGGTTGACTGCCTCCCATTTTGCAGCAGTGCAACATCCCCAAACTGCAAACGAACAGCCCGGAGATCGCGCAGTTCTTCACGCCACCCAACCCGCTCGGCTGCTCGGGATCGCCGCTCTGGCTGGACGTGGACGCCGGAGAACAACCTTCAGTGGACGAAACACGCCATCGACCGGTTTGTTCTCATGAGTTGAACATTCAATGGATTGTTCTGTTTGATTTTAGAGGACTGAATGCGGCCAACACCAAATGCTCGGTCTACTTCTACGACCGGGTCAACGACAACCAACTCAAGTGGACGCCGGTGGAGAACTTCGAGGTCGGGAACGAAAGACGACGATCTCCGAGAATTTCGTGGCCAACTGCACGCACAACGGCGAGAAATGGTCGGTTTATTCGGTCACTTGTTCATGGCTGAATTCTCTCGTTTAGGAAGCACTTGTTCATGAACCTCGTGCCGAATGAGGCCTTCCTTTCGGACGACAAGGCGGCCGATCGGCCGAAGGATTGGTCCGGCCTCAACGTCTTCATTCTGGGCTTTGACTCGCTCTCCCAGCAGGCCTTCCGGCGGTCTCTCCCGCAGAGCGTCGAGTACCTGGAGAAGGAGATGGGAGCGGTCGTTCTGAACGGTACGGGCATCGACTTCCTTTCAACCACCGTTCGATTGCCTCTTTCCAGGCTACAACATCGTCGGAGACGGAACACCTCAAGCTTTCATTCCGATCCTCACCGCCCAGACGGAAGAAGAACTCCCGCTCACTCGCAAGCGATTCCCCGCAAGCGAACTACGTGGACGTCTATCCTTTCGTTTGGCGCAACTTCAGCAACGCCGGCTTGTGACCGCGTACGGCGAGGACGCTGCTGCGATCGGTGGGCATTCCTCCGTCTTTCTGCTCACTCCTCTTGCTTGCAGGGACATTCATTTACCGCTTGAATTCAGTTTATTCCTCAAGGTTTTGGATTTAAAAACCAGCCAACCGACCACTACACCCGCACCTTCTTCCAGTTCGCTGAAAAAGTTCGAAAAGAAGTGGCAATGCAGTGGGCCTATTCCGCAGCACAAGGTGGTTGAGTAGTGACCTTCCATTGCCATCTTCTCGTTTCAGGTCTGGTTCAAGTACGCGGACAGCTTCATGCGGCAAGTATCCCTCGAGCGTGGCCAAGTTCCTTCTCATGCACCACGCCACTCCTTTCCCACGACAACATCAACGACGTGAACCACGCGGACGGCGACCTGAAGGCGACACTCGCGGGTCTGCACGCGGACGGCCACTTCGACAACACGATTGTGATCGTGATGGGTGAGTGGAGGAGCGGAAAGGAAGAGGGCTGAGCGTTGGATTGCAGCCGACCACGGACATCGCTTCTCGAAACTGAGAGGAACACAACAAGGCAAGTCTCCTTCATTTGCTGGTTGTTTTCTTATGATCGTCCAGGTCAACTGGAAGAACGGCTGCCCTTTCTTTCTCGGTCTACCTGCCGCCCTCCTTCCGGGCTACGAAGCAGGGCGAACTCGTGTACAAAAATCTGAAGACGAACGCCGAGCGGCTGAGCACCCCGTTCGACGTTCACGCCACCTTCCTCGACATCCTCCACCTGCCCTCCGAAGAGGTCCTTTCGACCGTCCAGTCGGCGGAGAAGCGATCCCTTTCGTTGTTCCGCGAGATCCCGAGTTCTCGGACATGCGAACAGGCGGGCATCGCTCCCCACTGGTGCACGTGTCTGTCCTGGCAGTCGGCTATGGAAACGCCCCGCCTGCAGGACGTCACGAAGATCTTGGCGCACTCGATCGTCCAATCGATCAACTCCTTCACGGCCCCCGAACGGGCGCTCTGTTCCGAATTGCGGCTGACGGATATCCTCGACTCCAAACGGTCGATTTCTTCTTGCTGCCCTTTCACTTCACACTCATCCGTTCTTGCTTTCAGCTTGGTCCCCTGACGAGAAGCTGCTGAAGTACGCGGGCGTGAAGGACGCGGACGGCTTGTGCCCGACCTGAAGGGCAACGTGACGGCCACCTTCGGCCTTTACCAAGTGCGCCTGAAGACCGTTCCGGGCAACGCCATCTTTGACGTGAGTGCTCTCCACTTCTCTTTCGTTGTGTTCATTCCGTGTGTTTGCAGGCGACCGTCTTCTTCGACTCGAAAGTGAACGAGGTGACCGTCGATTTCCGTTCCATTTCGCACATCAACCAATTCGGCGATGCTCCCCACTGCATAATCGACAAGAACTACTTCCTGGCTGCGTACTGCGTTTGCTACGACAAAGTTTGATCCACCTTCCCTATTTTCCTCCCTTCCTTTGGGTGCTCTCGCATTTGAGTTCGATTAGGGTCGTGATCAGCAGACGGTTCCTCTCCTCAGCATCCCTCCTTTCGTTTGTTCAACGTGTACCATGAGTTCAAATAAATTATTGAGCGAGAAGCAACAATCGAAAGCAATGAAATGAGTTGAGAGCTCGGTATTTGCCAATTTACGTTCTGGTTCCCCGTTAGTTAGGCGTTTAGAACGAAGCTGAATGGAGAGAGGAGTGTGTGGACGTGTTCCCGAAGGCCGAGGAGCTGGTCGAGCGGCCGGGGCCCGCCGGCTGCGAGGACTGCGGGCAGGAGTTCGCGAATCGCGGGCGCCCTTCGCATGCACCGAGTGAAGCGGCATCGGCTGATGAGCGGCCCGGCCGACCTCCCGCTCCACTCGTGGACCCAACGGTCGGCGCAAGAAGCAACCCCAAGCGGTTCCACTGCCCGGCGACCACCTGCTCCAAAGCGTACAATTCGAAGCAGAAACTCGCCCAGCACTTCCAGAAGGTCCACTGTGATAAAACGCACGAGTGAGTGCTCTCCCTTTAAATCCCCTACCAATTTGTGTGCAGATGTGCTGAGTGTGGGGGGAAGTTCGCTCTCGCCCGCGATCTCCGGTGGCATCAAAGCAAGCTGTGCCCGGGTTCTCGCCCTTCACTGGCCTCTCGACCGACGAGGGACGAAGCGGAGGAAGAAGACGGGGGATTCGGGCACTCAGACCGATCCTCTCGTGATTCGCTTGCTGATCGGCCGCCCGTTGGACCGCCTGCAGGAGATGTCGACTCAAACGACCGTCCACGACTCCCAGCTGCTCGACTACGCCTCCCAACCGCCAATGACCTCCGATTTCGGCGTCCAGTTCGAAGATCCCTCTTTACATTACGGCCAAGGGTGGGCTCTTCGCTTCCCACCTGCCCACAGGAATCGTTTAGCGTGGGCGCTTACGAGCAGTCGACCTCTTTCCACCCGAGTTCTACGAACAACCGCAGCGAGTGGACGTGGGCACACTCTCGCATCCCCACTATCAGACACACCAGTCGGACTTCCGAACACCTCAAATGTAAGCGTACGACCAGGGCTGGTTGGCCGTCACCCAGACGCACATCGCCACCCAAACGGCGCTCCCGTGGAATTCGCAGCCGACCGACTCGCGGGACATGGGCACGATGATGGACTCGTGACTTGCTTGTTTATTATCGCATGAATAAATAGAACCGATGAACTTGGCGGCCAGTTGACTAGTTGGATAAACGGAAGGAATCTCCACAAGTGGAATGTCTTGGGCACCGGTCAGAAGACCGTAGATCGCAGATGAAGATCGAACCAGTCCTTCGGCTCGTCGTTCCCGTAGCGTGCGAGCAGCTGTTCGGAGCACGAGCCCTGCTCCAGCCGCTGCATCGCCATCAGCGAGATCCCGTGGTAGTGGATGAAGGCGGCCGCCACCACGAACAAGTGGAACAGTTGGTGCGAGTGGCAGAAGAGGTCACAGCGGCCGGGGCAGCAGCGTTCGGGGAAGCGGAACGCGTAGATGGCCGGCCCCCACCAGATAGAAGAGGCCCATCAGGACGATCCAGTGCAGCGAGTCGTAGTTGATCATGTGCTCGAAGCCGTCCGTGATCAACAGGTGACCGCACGGGACGACGCCTGCAACGAGAAGCGCTCATTCCTGCCCTTCCACCTTCCTTTCACTCACTGCTCAGCCCCATGGCCACGAACACGATGGCGCGCAACGGGCGGAACTTCGGCTCGGCGAACTTGTCCCACAGCGAGACCACGAGGGCGGCGAGCCCCAACACGCTGATCATCGTCACATAGATGAGCATCGGGAGTGTGCGGCAGTAGAAGCCGTAGTACATGAACGGGACGAACGAGCCGACGATCAAGAGCGTGATGCCCGAGTAGTCGAGTCTGCAAGCGAGCGAAGGAATTATTCGAGGAAGTTCAGATCGATTACTCACTTGCTGAACAGCTTGCCCACCCCCTGCGAGTGGCACTGGACGGTGTGGAAGGCGAAAGAAAGCCCCAAACAGGCGATCGCTCCGATGAAGAAGAAGGAGAAAGACCAGCTTGTCCTTCCAGTACACGAGTTCGTTCGCCCGCGAGAGGAAGCAGATCGCCACGGAAATGAACGCGACACAGCCTACAAGCGACTCTGAGAATAGAAGCCCAAGGATGAAGGGAACATTGAACCGTAGAGATGGGTCCAGATGTTGCCCGTCTCCGAGTGGATGTGAAAGACGGAGTTGAAGCAGGAGGCGAACGAGGGGAGTGGAGGACGATGCCCCGTTCGCAGGAATTCGTTGTCCTGCAGCCACTCGGGCAGAAGGTCGAAGTTCTGCACCTTCCACCTCGGTCCCATCTGAATTCAAGCTCCACAATCAAAAGAGAAAAGAGGCCACGTACATGCGACGAGCCCGGCGGAAGCGGGTGGGTCCCTGGGCGTCCGCCTCCGATGTTCACGATCTCCTCCTCGTCGTACGTGACCTGCAAGCACGAATGAACCCTTCGAACAGACTAGAAGGAAGTCGAACCTCGATGTCGTCGTCATCGGGGTCCATTCGGGTCTCCTCGATGAATTGATTGATGGCCGCGTCGTTCTCCGTGTTCGGCGTGTACGGGTGCAGGCGGTAGCGGACGAGATGTCGCCGGTTCGGGCCTTCTTGCTGCAACGGAGGGAATGCAAGAAAAAAAAAGAAAGAAGGTACTCGGAAGTTGTTCTCGGCCACGACCAGGACCGCCTTGTCGCGATGGTGGGCGTTCGAGGGCATCGAGAACGCCCGTCGGTGGCCCTTCTTGAACTTCGCCTTCATCGTCTGCTGCCCGCCGGCCAGCTGCGTGTCGCCTTCGGCCGCCTGCTGTCGATTCGATTCGGCCGGTTCGTACGAGAGGAACTCGCAGTCCGCTCCATTTTCTGCAAAGAAAGGGGATCAACGGCAAACAATGAAACCGCACCCACCTCTTTCGACCACGTTGAAGCCCTGCAGCTTGAGCGCGTGGTTCACCTCCTTGGCCGCGTCGTCGTCGCTGCTGTCGTCCGCATCCCGGCTGTGGACCACGTTCTGGATGTTCTGCACGATCACGTCCAGCGGGTACGGGATCTCCTCGCTGCTGCGGCCGTTTTGCGCGTCTCCGTTCGAGGATTCCGGGCGGGCAGCCGGCGGGACGGACGGCGACTCCTCTTCTTCGACCACGACCATCCGGAAGCAAGGGGCGAGTGGATTACTCGAAATAAACAAACGGCGAGTCGAGGAACGTGACCACCAGCAGACGGGCGGCGACTGGCGGGCGGAAGACCAAAAAAGCTCGAAGTTTCCCGTCGGGAGTTTTTCTGCGGGGCTTTTCGAGCAGTCAACGGACCGACTTCTGGTTATTGGATGAGTTATTCGAACGAGTTGGCCGAAAGTTTTGCACTCATTAGCTAACAAAGACATGAGAGAATTCATTTGCACATGGCAGAACGAGGAGACTGACTGATCTACCTCGAAACGAATGGATTGGGGGTTTCGCAAGTAACAAGGCAGTGCATGGGGTTGAACTTAGAAGATGATGGGTCCAGAACCTCGAACGATCGGTAAAAATCGTGATTTGTGTCGACCTTTTCTTTTGTTCGTACAAAAACCAGTTTGAGGAAAAGGCAGTGAACAACGAAGTCGCCGCTTATTGTCAGTTCGAAACGCCACGGGTCCGGGGCCACCGCCTAATTCTTTTCGCAGGACTCAGCCGCAGAAGACGGTGATTTTTGTTGCCCTTTTCGAACTAAACGGCAGTAAGTTGCTGCAGTCGAAACACAAAGCCAAGTGGCCCTTTGGCGACTAACCAACGAACACAAGAGATGCCTGTCTAGATAATCGATTCTTCGAATGGCCGCATTGAGACGATTGGTCGAGCCGCCAAGCAGAAGTCAGACCCATCGCTGTATCAATGAAAGGCGAAAGAGAGGCCCTCTCCCAATGCACTGCATTGCAAAAACAGAAAGGAATTCCGCTGCTGCCCCAACAAACGAACACTACGATTGTGGGCTCTCGTGCTCTCTTGTGTTGATCTGGGTGGTCCTCCTGCTGCCCGCATTCGACGATCGTGTTTCTGGAAAGATAGGTACGCTTCGTTCAAGACCGATGAACGATGTTTGAACGGAGAGCCTGTTTAGCTTTTGGCCGTCCGAGGAGAACAGTCGTCACTCGGGGCACGGCGGGAACGCTGCGAGCCGCCGAGCGTTTGCTGTTTTCTGTTTTCTCGTGCAGGTGAGTGTGGACGAGAACGCGAACGATTCATTCGATCAATCCTCGCTTTATATCGTGGTTTAGGCCGGGATGGCGGACGGAAGTGGACCGCGGCGGTGGGAGGATCTCTGCCGTTTCGTGAACGACGACGAGCCGTGCTGCCGGCTGTTCTTCAGTTGTGAGTTTGTTCGCTTTCCCCTCGATTGTTCGTTGCTCCAATCAGGATGCGCGTCTTCTGCAGAGCTTGAAGCAGGTCGTCTTCAAGCAGAACACGACCGCGCGGGCGGCTCGTCGGCTCGCGCGCGAGAACGCGGACGCCGAGAAACCGAAGCCGCGAAAGGACGAGTGGGTGGCCGTTTGGCCGCCGTCCGAGGGAAGAGGAACGCGGATCGACGTCCCTCTTCGGCCTTCGTTCTCGGCTATGCGGCGGAGGAGCGGCGGATGGATTTCTGCCGCCCGTTCCGCTCGATCGCCGTCGGCACGACCGCGGAGCTCGTCGACCGGCGGCCCGAAGTCCACGCCGTCCGCCTCGAAGCTCCCGGCCGAAAGCGACCCGCGTTGAGGAACGCCCGATTTCAAACGGACTTCGTGGAAGAACCGTTGCTTTACGACCTTCGTTCTTTGCCCGCCAAGGTGGAGCAAAGAACTATGAGAATACCACGTTCAATCGTCCCGCTTTTCGACCGCCCTCTCCCGCCCACTCGGTAGCAAACGGACGAGCCAGAAGACTTCGTCGTCGGTCCAACCGCGCGGAGCAAAACGACGGCGAATCGTTGGGACGACGAGGTGCGGTTTGATCTCCCAGTTTCCTTGATTTCTTTTGATCTTTCAGGCTTACCATGTCTTCTGTTATTCGAGTGATGACCATCAGCAATGGAAACCCATCTTCGTTTCTCCGTAAACGAGTCGCAATAAACCTTCGCCGTCGCAAATTAGGCGGACAGTCGTGGAGTTCTTTGTTCGGGACACGGGGGTTAAAGAGCGTGTGCTGACAATAACGCACTGGTCGGTGATTATCATCCTCCTGCCGTTTTCTTCCTCGATCCCCCTTTCATTGCTTGTTTTCTGCGCCCGCAATCGAGATGGTGGGATCGGGGGACGCGCGCCGATGGGCCGCCCGTTTCGCCGAGCGAACAGCGCCGTCTGGGAAAGCGGCGGAACGCGGCGAAGAGATGACCGAAAGATCGCGGCCGACCCCCACCGCCCGGCCGTTCGCTCGGCAGTTCGCGGGGATTGCCGGTTGGGCTGGTCGGGCGGGCGTCTTTTTGGGGGACTCTTCGCTGGTTTGTTGTAGTTTGCGGGGGCGCGCGTTCGTTCATTCCTTCCTCCAGCCCTCTTGCTTTCAGATTCGGACAGGAAGTCGCCACCGGCTTCGATAAGACGCTTTGCGTGGGCCGGTACGCGCTCGACTCGCAGCACCTGGCGCCGGAAGTGCTGAAGCCGAAGGACGTGAAGGACGCTCCGTCGCGGGTGATCAAACGGGCCCGCGTGGTCGCGGACACGCCCGCCGTCAACCTGCTGGAGGGCTTCCACAAGGACTTCGCGCCCATGCACCCCCGCCTCGGCCACGACTGCTTCAAGTCGTACATGAACGGAAAGCGTTAGTTCCCTCCACCCTCCAATCCACTCATTAAGCGGCTTCTTTGCAGCCTTGCCCTGACCGAGCACGTGCGCAACACCGTCCTCACCACGGAGGAGGCCCTCGTCCAGGTGGCGACCGCCGACATGTGGGATCAGGTGGTCCTCGAGGACGAGGTGCCCTTGGACGTGGGCTCTCGCATCTGCCTGAAGCAGGAGGGCAGCGTGATCGAATGCCGCCACTCGAACACCAAACACGGCCGCGGACCCGGAGGTGAAGGCGGCGGAGAACAAGCAGGCGTACGCGTTCGAGAAGTTCGTGGACTACCTGTGCGATTCGGCAAGTTCCCCCCTTCCTCCCCCTTCACCCTTCTTTCTTTGCGTTCAGGCGCCTCCGGAAGGGAAAGCCCTCCCGCATGAAGTACTTCGAAGTGCAGCGGACGATCTTGGAGACGGAGGACCAGAAGGATCTGTGGAATTTCTTCTACCCGTTCCTGGTCAACGGAATGAGCATCGGCCAGGGTAAGTCCTCCTTTTTTCTCTCCATTCCACCCCCTCCGTTGCAGAGATAGAGCGTTACGAGGTCGTGCTGAACGAGCGCCGCCTGGAGATGAGCGGCCTCTCGCGCGTCCTCGCGGCCCAGTCGTTCGTCCGGCGCCCACCTGTCGGGCGCCTCGAATCTGATCGTCGGCACCCTCGCGCCCGCCGGCATCCCCGAAGATCCGGCGGCCGGCGCGGCCGGCGAACGCGCAGCCTCAAGAGGCGAAGATCTTCGAGGTCCGCGCGATGCCCCGCGACTTCTACTGCGCCACCTACCAGCTCGAGCCGGCGGACGCCTTCTACGCGAAGATCGTCCGGTTCTTCGTTCAAGTGGGCACCCTTCCTTTCCATCCATCCTCTCACTTCTGTTTCTTTCAGGCCAAGGAGTACCTCGCTAAGACCGACGGCGAAGTGGTGGCCATTCGCGAGCCCGGCGAGACCGAATTCCTCTGGAACGTTCAGGAGTGAGCCGTCCGGAGGGCCGTCCATTCGACTTCTTCATTTCCTTCTTATTTCTCACCTTTGCCACGAGTTCCCAAGTGAGGGGCGTCTTTCCAGTAATCTCTTCCCATTAACCCACACGCACAATGACTGTTCGAAGGAAAATAAACCCTTCCACACGCTCCATTCGGACTATTTTTGATCCAATTGGTACGAATGCGTGATGTCAATCCGTCCTCCGCTTGGTGCCTCCAACTCTTTCTGCCGGGCGTTCGTCGTTCCGACCGTCACGCTGCTCAAACAAACGCCCCTGGCCGTCGGGTGCTGCCCGAACGGGGGCTGCAAGTTGGTGGATGATTGGAGGTCTCAAACGAAACCGAACGGAATGGAGCCCCCGTGAACAGTCGGGAAGTTTCCGGTGCCTGCCCGGAATAACCGCCCCGTTTGGACAGCCGGCCGTTCGGGAGTTCGTTTCGGTTTGGATCGACGAGGCGAACGGGCGTACTTAAGCGAAAGGACGGGGCGGATTCTCCATCAGCTCCGCTCGAAATGATCGCCTCCTGCAAAGTCTTCATCGTCCTCGGCCTTGTGTGCAGCTTGGGTGAGTCCCCCCCTCTCCGATCACTCGCGGGCCTCCTTTCAGCTCTCGCCAAGCCCCACCAACAGCCGAAGGGCGCCCCGCTGCGTGTCGCCCGCGACGCCGGCTTCGGGCAGTCGATCGACGAGCACCTCGGCCAGCACGTGAACGAGAACCAGCAGTCGCAGGAGAACCTCGGCCAGAACGAGCACCCGCACCTCGGGCAGGGCGAGAACGAGCATTTGGGGCAGGGAGTGGACGAGCACCTCGGCCAGAACGTCGACGAGCACCACTTGGGGCAACGCCTCAAGTGAGCGGACCGTCTGTTGGTGGATGAATCGGAGATGAAAGCTTCTATTCGAATTCAATAAACTCTTCATTCGCACCTTCCTTCAGTCCCTTTCCTCCGAACAAAAGCGAAAGCCCTCGCTTGTTGCGTGATTCACGACCCGCCCGACCAACCGGGCGGAGCGGGCGGCGAACGGGCGGCCTCCAAATGAGGTCGTTGGGCGTCGCCCGACCTCCAAACGAGGAACCTCCGCGCTTTTCCCCGCATCTCGCGTGCTTTTCGCTCTAAACGATCGACCGGCCGGCTGGTTTTTGGTCCGATGGGGTTCCTGGAACGCGAGGCGGGAGTGTTTATTCGAGCAGGCAATTTCCGATTGACCCCGACGGCCAGTCGTTCGTTTGCGGGCGGAAATAAAAGAAGCTGGACGAGGACCGCGTTCTGCCCAACGCGCAATTCGATCTTCTTTCTTTCAGCTACCGGACATGCACGCCTCCACACTCGCCATCGCCCTCCTCCTGCTCGTCGTCGTGACCGAGGGCTGCGACATCATCGTGCACGTGAAGTCGGCCACCGACAAGAAGTTCTCGGCCCAAGTGCACGCGCCGAATGGGAAGAGCAGCGAGAAGTGATTGCCCGCCATCTCCTCCGCTTGTTTCATCGCGTGTTCAGGTGGAAATTCGAGAAGAACCGCCAGCAGGAGACCTTCCAGCAACGGGCGAGCGAGTGCTCTCTCGGCCAGTGGGAGATCGTAACGTTCAACGAGGCTGGAACGCGGGCCAACTCCGACGAAAGGTGACGCTCAACGGCATTCGGGCGTGTGTTGTACACGGTGGACGACGCCCTCGCCCTCACCCAAGTGGAGCGCCAGGGGGCGATCTGCACGAGCGGGCAGTGCGCCTCCGCTCGCCTCCGCCATCCAGCACAAACCCTCCTCCCGCCCGTCCTCCGCCCACCGGAGCGCCCAAGAGCTGAACGCCTGAGCTGCTCCACTCCGCTTTCCTTCTTGCTTGTACGTGGAATTTATTCGCGGGAGTAAAGAGAGTGCCTGGATACAAATAACATGAGGCCGTGCGGGCGGCGGAAGGACGAGAGCTACGCGGCTAGCAGACGGGCGAAGAGAACGAGGAGGAGGAGGAAGAATCAGTTCCAAGTGATATGTACACGGAAGATCGCAAACTCCCCGCGGAGGGACAGGCGGGAGACTCGCGACTTCGACCTTCGACGAGCGACGTCCGGGGAGAAACGAGGAGGAGAGGGCGGAAAGAGGGGGAGAAGCTGCACACCAGTTTGATCGTGACTAATGAATTTCACGTGTTCGGAGTGGAAAGAAGGCGGGAGGGTGGGGAATAAATAGGCGGCCTTCATTCGGACATCGACTCGATCAGCGAGTTGTCCGAGCGGCTCCCGCTTCGCATCGCGGGCTCCGAACCCTCCGGCACGAGGTACGTGTGCCCCCGCAGCGCCGCCTAAACACACGCGAATGCAATGGAAGAAGCGGCGGGAACTCACCGTCCGCACGATGTCCTGCGCGTAGACGAGGGCCCGCCGTCCGAATTGTCCGGCCTGAAGCAGAGGAATAAATGGTTGGAAGGAAGAGGAAGGACTTGCCTGGTTGTAGCACTCGGCCTTTCACCTTCTGAATGACCACGTCGATCTCCTCTTCGTGTTTCATCAACGTCGGATGAATCCACTGCAAGATGGAATCGATTATTGGGAAAAGAAGAGCGAGGAGGCTTGCCTTTCGGTAGAGAATCGTCCCTCCTTTTGTCTGGAACAAGCGGGCACATCACTCGCCTTCCATCCTTCCTTCCACTCACCCAGGGACTGACCAACCAGAGGATGAAGAGGATCTTCAGCTCGTAGTAGAAGGGGAACCAAAACGAGACGAAGATGTCCGCGAACGACTCGGCCACGCAGAAGATGGCGAACGCGATCCAGTACATCATCCACTTCTGCAATCGACGGCCAATCAACACAAGAATGATCACTCGAATGCTCACCATGTACTCCTTGGCGTCCTTCAAGCGGACGGCCTTGAAGGACTTGTAAGCCGGGTAGAGCATCCCGCAGACGAGGATCGCGAGCCGCGAGAAGAGGATGGAGATCATGACGGAGGAAGAAGGACGACTAGTCGATTGCACCGCTACGCATCGGACGTCCGGCGTCGCTCTGAAATGCATTCGAAATCAGACGGGGCGAGTGGGCGATGAAGAAATGATCAAACGGAGCGGCGCAACGCGGTCTTTCGCCCCGCACGCGAATGTCCTGCCTTCCCGAGAACCCCGCCGATCGAGTGCGCGGCCGGAAAGTTCCGAACGCCCCGCCGGTCGGTCGGGTGGGGGCGCACGAACGAATTAGCCGCCTCGAGCGGACGCAAACCAGACGGTTCGCCGGCCTATCGGCGGCACGGCGGACGACCGGGGCGGATAAGAAGCGATTCGTCATGCGGAACGTGCGGAGCGGAAGGCAGCGGACGTCAGCGTGTGGAATTTCAAGCACCGAGGGGATGCAAAACACGGCGAGCACATGTCCGCCCGCTCGGGAGTCTCCGGTGCACCACTCGGCGAGTTTTTCGCGATTGGAATGGTCAGGCGTCCGTCCGCCCGTTCAGCAGCAACACTCAACCAAAAACAAGCCAGCCAGCCGGCAGTGGAGAGCCGGGCGGCGGAGAGCGTGATAACGGCTGGAGCGGAAAGAACTGCCATCGATTTGCGCCGAACGAGGCGAAGTTTCCGTTCCGGTCTCGGCAACTCGCATCACGCCGCTCTTCGGTCGGCCAAGCGATCGCCTCCAGCCGCCCGTCGATCCGTCCGCCGTCCACTTCGATCCGAACGTCCGGCCGATGAGCGAGCGCCCCGCACTGTTCCGCATTCCCGTCCCGCTTGCTTGAGGTGAGTCCCGAGTTCGATGCGGGGCGATTTTTATCAATTAGAAGGCGGCCGGGTGATTCACGAGACAGCAAGGCGTCGCTCCGCTCTTTCCCGTCTTCCTTCTCTCTCGTTCGTGTTCACGAGCGAGAGCCAAAGCCGCTTTCTTTGCGTCTTGCGGTCTTCTTTTCGTCGATAACAACAGTTCGGTTCGCATCGAATGTTGTCGGTCGGCCGGCCGGTTGTCATGGAGAGGCGAAAAAGCCGCCGAGTTCCCGTCGATTTCTCCAGCTCGCTCATTAAACTCGGCGGTTCAATTAACCGAAAATATCACCTGTTTTATCGCGGCCTTTCGCTCGCCGTTCGAAGATCAAACGGCGGCGAGGAGCGGGTGTTTTGCGCGATTAATTGGAGAGTTTTGTTTCGTGATTCAATTAGTGGCATCATTACTCCCGCTCTTCTTGCAAATGTTTCCGATCGGGTGTCAGAAGCCCGCGGGCAAAAGAACGCTCCCTTCTGTCCGTCACGTGACCCCCGCCTTGTGTTCACCCGTTTCCTTGCAGAAACCGAAAGTCGAGCGCGAAGATGAGCGACGACGATTCGAGCACCTTGACGTTGCCCGGATCGGAGAGCAAAATCAACCTCGTCGACTTCTACGTTGGCCTTGGGCTGGCCGTCAGCTCTTCCATTTTCATCGGTTCCTCGTTCATCATTAAAAAGAAAGCGTTGATCAAGCTGGCCAGTGCGTACGGGAGTGGAGGCCAGCGGGCGAGCGAGGGCGGCTACGGCTACCTGAAGGAATGGCTGTGGTGGCTGGGCGTCGTCACGATGGGCGAGTTTCCAGTCCCCCCAACTTCTTCTTATCTCCTGCTCGTTTCCTTTCAGGCGTCGGAGAGGCGTGTAACTTCGCCGCCTACGCGTTCGCCCCCGCCTCGCTGGTGACGCCGTTGGGCGCGTTGAGTGTTTTGGTCACGTAAATCCCGCTCTTTTGTTTGCCTTCCTGATCACTCGCATTGCAGGGCGATCCTCTCCTCACGCCTGCTGAAGGAACGCCTGAACCTGCTGGGGAAGATCGGGTGCGCGATCTGCCTGCTCGGCTCGACGATGATCGTGATCCACTCGCCGAAGGAAGAGGAGGTGTCCACGATGGAGGACCTGGCCGATAAGATGAAGGATGCTGGTGAGTTCCGAGGGATTCTTCTCGTCTGATCGCCTGCTTGCAGTCTTCATCCTCTACGTTGTGGCCGTCATTTTGGTGACGCTGGCGATCATCGTGTACGTGGCGCCGCGCTACGGTCGCTCGAACATCCTCGTGTTCATCGCCGTCTGCTCGCTGATCGGCTCCCTTTCGGTGATCTCGGTGAAGGGCCTCGGCCTGGCCATCAAAGAGACGATCAGCGGCCACCAGCAGCTCTCCAACCTGCTCACGTGGTTCTGGCTGCTCTCCGTGATCGCGTGTGTGTCCGTCCAGCTGGTGGGTGTTCTCTTTTCCTTCCTTCTTTCATTCGCTTGTTTAAGATCTACCTGAACAAGTCGCTGGACATCTACAACACGTCGATGGTCACTCCGATCTACTACGTGTTCTTCACGACGTTCGTGATCATCGCCTCGAGCATCCTCTACAAGGAGTGGTCGTGTTTGGGTGCGTCGGACGTGATCGGCAACGTGATCGGCTTCCTGACCACGATCATCGGCATCTTCCAAATGCAGCTCTTCCGCGACGTGATCACCCGGCTTCTTTCTTCCGTTCACTGGCCGCTTTCAGGTGGACATCCCGTTGCGGAGATTCCGCGTCCTCATGCACAACCAGGCGTTGTCCGTGAACCAGCTGGATCTCATGGACTCCACCGCCTCGCTGGTCGACTACTACGATCAGACATGGAGGGATGAACGGGAGTGCGAACGGCAGCGGCGGCTCGAACGGGATCCCCGACTACCGCTCGAGGAATCAGCTGACGGAAGACGCCTGAAGTCCCCCGCGAACAGCCATCGTTCTTCCGGTCCATTGGTGTCTCCCTTAACCATCATAAACACGGGTCTTTCTTCTTCTCTTCTCTTAACCGCTCTCCATTTGAATCGAACACTAACCGACCATTGCTCAAGTTTCTTCGCACTTCACAGGCTTTTCTTGACATAAACCTTTTATTCCCTTCGTGCCGCTATTTACATTCGTGTACATGAATCGAGAGGAGGATCAACGGAAGTGGGGCTCCATCTTCTGCACGGCGTCCAAGCGCACACCCCCAAGCGAGCGTGATCCCGTTCCCTCCGTGGCTGAAAGAAGGAGTGGTTAGAGAAGCGGATAGAGGTGAGAGCGCTCACCCGTAGTTGTGGACCACGTGGAACTTCTGCCCGTCGGCCGTCTTCTCCTGATGTTCCAAGCGGACGTGCTCCCGCTCGGGTCGGAGGGCCAACCACTCGGAAGAGGACCTTCACGCCCTCGAAGCGGGGATGGAGCTTCAGGTAGCGCGCCCAAATGTCCTTTTCGGTCCTCCTCGGTGATCTCCGTGTCGTAGCGCCCGATTTGCTTCAGCGTGCCCAGAGTGACCGAGTTGCTCCTAAAGGAGAAGATTGAAAGGAAAAGAAGAAGGGCCGCTTACATCGGGATCGTGAAAGTGGTGAAGTCCCGGTAGTTGAACTGAAAGCAAAGATGAGCGGAAGAAAGGAAGGGCGTCCACTTGCGTGATGATGCCACGGCGCCTCCACCTCGAAGATGACCCCCCGCACGGGGAACCACCGTGTCGTCGTCGCCCGCGATCTTGCCGCCGTTAAAGCCCGCGCACAGTTGAAGACGAAGTCGAAGCCCGCCCGATTGACGTCCAACAGACTGCCGAATTCCTTCTGCTCGAAGGAGGCGCCCTTCTCTTTCAGCTGGTCCACGAGGAACGGAACGTACTTGCGGCCCTGAACTTTCGAATGTGATCGAACGGAATGGGGAAAGAACGAACGAACCTCGGCCCCATAACATGTGTAGTGGATGCAGTGCCTGCAAAACCGACCACTCGCTCAAGGATCACCGGAATTCGACCCACTTGGACGGATTGTCGAACATCAGCTCCCGCTCGCGATCCGAAAGCCAACGGAAGTTGTAGACGATGTCCCGCGTAGTTCGCCTCCTGGCCCTCGAGCAGCTCCCGCTTGTCGCTCTGGATGTGCCCGCTGACCATCTTGATGCCGGTGGAGGGCCCGAAACGGCGCTCCAGTTGGGCGAAGCGGGTGAACGAATGGCGGGCCCACTCCCTGAAAGCGACGTCTGCTTTCAGTCGATCGGTCCATCCACTCACTTGGCCTCCAGCTTGTCGAAACCGGAAGAGGCCGGCCGGCCCGTAGGAACACGTCTTTCTTGAAGTCGTGCGCCCCGAACACGGTCACCTGAACACAAGAACGAGGGCTGTTGATAGAAGGAAAGGACGGGGAACTCACCTTGGCGGACGGGAACTTCTCCAAAAGAGCCAACGCCGTCGAGCAGCCGATCACTCCCTTGCCCGACCACTGCGACTTTCGGGGCGACCGACATCTCGTTGCAAACGAGGGGAAATGGATGGGCGAGTAGGTGGATGAAATTCGAAGACAAGGGCTCTTTCCCCCGCTCACAACTCCTCTACTTTATACCCGCCGTACTCAAAGAACTCTGCTGCAAAAGACGGAGATCGCCCGGCGAACACGAGCGGAAAAAAGTGACTCCAGCGGCCGGCGAGCAGAACACACTCGTCACAACGGAGGTCCAAAGAACCCTCCAAACACGCGCTCTCCTCGCTCGCTTCCGACCAATGTTCTCTGCTGCCTCGAGGGAGACTGTGGTCTATAGCTAACCGTGTTTAGTTTTGCTTCAAAAAAGCGAGCAAAAGGTCATCTTGTATTGCGTCTCAAAAGGCACGATTCTGTTTCCCGGTCCCAAACGTTCCAGCAAGAGATTCAACCGCTATTCGACTTATGATCTGAGTTTATTCGACTACAAACCAATAATTTACGGCGGAAGGGAGGAAAGGAGAACCTTAAGGGAAGATCGTTTAAACAGTCGATTCACGTGCAGAAAAAAGGAAGGGATTATTTGATGGACGGAGGTGCTCAGTTGGGCTTCAAGCCGAGGGAAACTTCCAGCTCCTGCCGCTTCTGTTGGATGCGCCCGTAGATGTAGCGGTAGACGCCCTCCTCGATCTGCGGCTGGTGGTAGTAGTCGGCCCGCCGCTCGGCCTCCGTGTCCGTGTTGATCTCGTTGATGGTCTGAACGAAGCAGGAGTTCACTTCTCGCTTGCCCAAAAGAAACGAACCCGAAGATCCCGACTCTGGGAAACTAGCCACTTCTGAATGAACCCGTGCGGGTCTTCGGCCAGGCTGGTGTAGAAGTCGCGGCGGGACTTAGCTCGTTGATCTGCTCCACGAGCTCGTACACCTGAAGCGAGTGGATGACAAAGAGGAAGGTGGAGGAAGCACTCACTCGTTGGTCGAGCATCGAGACGTCCGGCATGTTCTGGCAGTGGCCGATGAAGCTGGACATCTGCTGCTTGATCGGGTCGTCCATCTCCACGTCGATGTCGTAGCAGCAGCTCGACTTCTCGCCGCCGTTGTAGCGAATCGTGTGCGTGAGGACGAGCGGGTCCGGCTGCTGGAGCAGGTGCGTGAGCAGTCGGGGGATCTCCATGAAGCGGATCCGTTTCTTCTGGAACACCTGCTCGAGGTACGCGTCGCAGTTGATCACGTCTCGATCGGCGGCGTCCTGCAAGTCGAGAGGACAAATAAAAGAAGGAGGAAAAGGAAACTCGCCTGCAGCTTGTGGGCCTTGATGTACTGCCAGAGGGCCTCGATGATCTTCGAGCGGGTTTCCAGGGCGATGCCCAGGACCTTGGACAGCTTGGGGCTCAGCTTGAACTTCATCGGCTGGTAGTCGAGCAGGAGGAGGATCGTGCAGTTCACGTCCCGATCGCCCGGCCTTTTCACTTGGAAGCCGTCCGTCTCGTTGGTCTGCGGCGTGCGGTGCCACTCGACCAGGTGGTTGTCCGGCCCGTAGATGTCCCGGTCCAGCTCGATCACTAGGCTCTTGAAGAAGGAGCTGAACTTCCGCTTGGGCAGCGGGTTGCGGGCGTGAGCGGCGGCCGGCGTGGTGCCGCCCGCACTCGGCGGATTCCCGTTCAGCGCGCCCGCCCCGTCGTCGATCAGGCGGCCCTCGACGCGGAGCTCCCACATGGGCACCGCGCCCTCGTCGCCCTCTCGCTGGAACTGAGGCGGGAGTAGAGCGGAAGCATGCAAGGAATAAGAGGCAAACAAACCTCCGGCTCCCGTCCGGGTATGAACGAGTGCGAGACGAAAATGCGGAGTTTGCGTTGGATTTTCATCGGCCGCTTGAGGGCCTCCTGGAAGTCGTAGCGCTTCCTCGTGAGCGTGCGGTCCAGCTTCTGCTCGAAGGAGAGCAGCGACATGTACGCTTCGGCTTCGGGCACCAGTTGGCGCACCTGAACACGCGAATGAATGAGAGGGAGAAGAAATGGAAAGGGAACGAACCTCCGGCAGGACGATCCGATCGGCGAAACCGCCGCCGCTTTCGGTTCGGCGGCTGCTGGTGCGGTCGGTTGGCGAACTGGCCGCCGGGCACCTGCGGTTGGCCGGCGTTGGGCGTGGGGCCGCCGGCGGGCGGGTTGGCGAACGCGCGGCGTTGAGTGTGGACCGCCTGGCCGACGTTCGTTTGGTACCGCATTTGGGGTTGGCCGGGCGTGCTCAGCGGCGGCATTTTGCGGGGATTCGTGGACGGCTGCAAACAAAACGGGTGAAAGTCTTGGCGGGTTTCCAGGTTAGAGCAAATTCACGCAACAAGAAATCACCCGTTTGGCCGCTTTTGTTCGGCCCTTCGACCCGCCCAAAATCCGGTGGTCGATGACGGCGAGCGGAAAGGACGCCGAGGTCGCGAATGCAAGGGCCAGGGCGCAGGTCGCCCGGCGAATGCTCGTTACTGTCTTCCAATGGCAATGGCGGCTGTCTTCTGAAATGTGGCCGTGATTGCTCGAATGCACCGTTTTTGCTCTCGCTTTCTTCATTAACGTCGGACCAGAACGGAAATCGCACCAACAACGCGCAGAAAACCGTTGGGTTGGCTAACCGTTTGCACGGTCGTGCACATGATTCATGACCTCCAGTGCGAGAGGAGAGTTCTTCCGCATTCATTCGTTCTGCCTTTCATTCTGCCTTGCAGTTTTAATTGGAAGGTTTGTTGCGACGAGAATAAATCGCTTGTTTGCGTGCGGCGACCGAAAATCGCCGCATTTGTAGCGTCTAGTTTGTGCTTTCTGCCTTCTGCTTTCTGTCCGTCAGCGCCGACTGCGAGGTCGCCCGGCGTTTTGTTGTGCGGGGGGCTCAGCGCCCGCCACTCCGCTCGGCGAGTCCAACGGTCAGCGGGAGAACGCCCTTCGAGCGTGTTCGCGGCGTGTTTACGCCCTTCTTTCCACCTCTCCTCCCCACCTATAAAAGGGGAATGTGCGCGTTCGTTCTCGTCAAACTTCGAGCTTTCAATTCGCGCATTAGGGGGCTGCAGTACACGCACGACTGAATCGAATCCTCTGCTTTCAGCTTCGAATCCTCCGAAACAAACCGCCTGCTGCGAGATGTCGACCCCCGCCTACAAGCTGAAGTACTTCGACCTTCGGGCCAGTGCCGAACCAATTCGCCTCCTCTTCCACTACTCCCGGTAGGCGGCTTCTTTCTAATCGATTGCCCACTCCTGCCTTCCAGCACTCCCTTCCAGGACGAGCGGATCGCCCGCGAGAACTGGCCGGGCGAGAAGCCGAAGACGCCGTTCGGGCAGATTCCGGTGAGTTTCGCCCGCTTCTTCCTTCTGATCGTCCGCTCGGCTGCTTGCAGGTGCTGGAGGTCGACGGGAAGCCGCTCGCCCAAGTCGTACGCTATCCTCCGCCACCTCGCCAAGCAGTTCCGTGAGTGGAGGATGCGAGGAGGATTTCTCTAAACAAGTGGGTTGATTGCAGAGCTGGCCGGGAAGGACGCGTGGGAGGAGGCGAGCCTCGACGAGACGCTCGAGTTGTACCGCGAGTTCAGTGAGTTCTTCAGGCAAAAAGGACGAGTGTGACCTTCGATTTCAGCTGACGCCACCGCTCCGTACTTCCGCTTGCTCGTTCGGGTTCGGCCAGGGCGACAAGGTGAGCGGAGAACAGCGAGAGGGACAAAAGGATTCATTGGGCGGCTTTCAGGACGATCTCCGCAAAGAGAAATTCCTGCCGGGCATCGAGAAGTACGCGCCGCTGCTGGAGAAGCGGCTGAAGGAGAGCGGCTCGGGCTTCTTCGGCAAGAGCGGCGTCTCGTACGTGGACTTCGTGATCGCCGAGGGAACGGACACGATGCACGGCCAGGAGAAGGAGCTGCTCGAGCAGAAGTATCCCGTTCTTCCTCGAGCACTCCAAGAAGGTCCACTCGCTGCCCGAACTCGGCGAGTACCTCGCCACCCGCAAGCAGTCGCCCATCTGAGCGCCTTCGATTTTCTCCGACTGTTCCGATCGAATCCAACTAATCGCTTTACCCTCTTGCATGCTTGTTTGTAGTCCAATCGAATAAACAAACAGAGAGGGGATGGTCGTTTTGTTGCGCGTTCAGGTCCGCCCAGCGGGTACGAGGGGTACGAAACGGCAGAGCGGGGCGCTCGTTTAAAAGCGGGCGTCAAGGCAGCTCGTAGTTTGTATTCCCCCGAGGACTCGACGCTTTCGGACGGCGAGCGGCAGTTGAGCGGAGATTTCTGGTGATTCTTCCGTTGTGTTCATTCGCGAAAACATTTCCGCGTCCCGTTGCCCTTTTCGTTCTGGGCAAAAGCCATCCGTCTTCTTCGTAATCCTCTTCATCCATCCTCTTGTTCAGGCCGAATGAAAGCCCATAAGCTGACCGGCGAGTGCTCGGTTTGCGGCACCGAAACGAGATCGTTGGGCTTCCGCGTGTTCGTTTGCAAAGGCGTAAGGCTTTTTCTTCTTAATTCTTCGTTTATTCCTGCTCGTTGCAGATGCGCAATGTTTTACAGACGCTCCTTCCGGTCGCGAGGGCCACTTGAAGTGCATCGGGAACGGCAACTGTCAGATGACCGGCGGTTTGTTGAGCGAACACTCGCAAGTGACCGCCCGAATGTTCAGCTCAACGATCAAACTGCCGCCACTGCCGACTGGAGCGTTGTCGGAGCGGTCGGCCTGCGGATGCACCACTCGTCGCTGGTGGTCCAACACTTGGGCTTTCCGGAGGACGACGTCTACGAAGAGGAGCTCCCACTGCCACCTGCGGTCGCCGAACAGTCGACCTCCGCTTCTTCCCAGCCGCCCAACTCTGCCCGCTGGAACCCCGATCTGCCCGCCGATCGATCCGAACGCCTTCGACGAGGTCCGCCTTCCCGCTTCTGCACGCGGCCGCCCGAATGGTCCAAGCGGTTCGAAGTGCGGCAACGGGCACTCGCCGATTCCTTTCGGAGCAGCGAGGAGTGTGCGGGCGGGGTTGGCCGCCCAATCGATCAACATCGACAACGTGCGGTACCTGCGGACGGAGAGCGGCTCCTTGCATTCTGCTCTCAGTAACGATCGCCGAGTTGCTGAAGGAGGCGTGTGGCGAGTTCGTGCAAGGTGAGCCCGTCGGCCGTCGTCGAGCTCTCGCTCCTCCACAAACTCTGCCTCGCCGTCCGGCAGTTCCCGCAGAAGGCGGACCCTCGGATCGCCTCTCTTTTTCGGCGCCCACGCGGACACCAACGACCTCCGCCTTCACTTGGGCTCCAAGTACGAGGAGCGGAAAGAAGTGAGTTCTTTTCATCGGTTCTTTGGTTCAATCCTCTCGCAGCTTCGTCGGGCCCCCTCTGGCGAACGTGGGTGGAATCTCGCGAACGATTCAAGAACGTGAATCCAACGGCAGCGGAATCGGTGAGTGAGAAGAGGAGACCGTTGCAGTCAACTGTCGTTTGTTTCTTCAGGCAATCCTCGTCGTCGTCTTTCGTGCTTGAGGCGGGTGAGTGCCAACAATCGCTGGAATTCCTTCTCCACCTCCTCCACTTGCAGCCGACCGACACCAACCTTTGAACGAGCGCGGTGATCGGTGGAGAACGGCCATCTCCGCGGAGATCTACGCCTTCCTCTCCCGCCTGCACGGCCCACTCGCCGCCGCTCCCCGCCTCATCCGCCTGTTGGCGCTCCAAATGGACTCCAAGCAGCTGTACTTCGACTATCAAGGTGTGCTTTGTGTTTGAGGGTCGACCTGACTGAATGGTTGCAGAGATGTGGCAAGTGGTGCGCGTCTTCCTGCCCAACTTCGCCGAATACCGCTGGGACGAGCGAGTGGCGCAGTGCGATATGTCCTTCATCAACGAGTACCAAACGATCGCGATGGAAATCACCAAGAAATGATCGTTCGAATGCAGCTCGCAATAAATTCTCTCCTTTGCTCGAAAACGATGACAAATGGACGGAGGAGCGTTCAATCCTCTCTCGAACCGTCCGCCCGCTTCGCATCGGGGCAAGGGGCTGAGCAAAGAACACTTCCCGCGATTGTAAATGCGGAATGCAAACACAACGCCTCTGCACGTGTGGTTTGTTTTTTCTAAGGAAGTTGGAGAGTAATTGGCGGTTTCTGTTTGTGTTCCCGATCGACGCCAACTGACCTTTTCGATCGGCGTGTGGAACTCCCGGGCTTTCTTTTCGCCCTTCTGTTCGTTCGGTGGATGCGTGAGCAGGCGTCCGGTCCCCGCAAATGGCGTGACGAATTCCCGACGGAAGGAGATGGCGGGATCTTTCGTTCTGCTGATAGGCGGGCGGGCGGGGGCGGGAATCAACGCCCGATTGTCGGTCGATGTTTCAAGCGGGCGGGGGTAGCTCGGCCGGCCGATCGGAAGAGGCGTTCATTCGAGCGGCCGGCGGGTGGCTTGTGGCCGGAATCTCGTCCGGCTCTCTTCGATCAACAACCGCCGCTTTCATTCACCTCTTCTTTCAGCCAACGAAGATGGCCATCGACCGCAAAGGAAGTGAGCCTGCTGGAGGACTGCGCCAACCGTCTGCGTGTCACGTCGATCGAAGTGACTTCGGCGGCCAAGTCCGGCCATCCCACCTCTTCGACTTCGGCTGCAGAGATCGTGGCCACGCTTTTCTTCAAGGAGATGCGCTACGACGTGCACACGCCGCGCGACGAGAACTCGGATCGCTTCGTTTTGTCCAAAGGTCACGCTTGCCCCGTTTTGTAAGCCAGAAAGGAGTGAAATGAAGGTTGAAAACGTTAAAATTAGGTACGCGGCGTGGCACGAGGCGGGCCTGCTCTCCCACGACCAACTGCTCACGCTCCGCGACATCGATTCGGACATCGAGGGTCATCCCACTCCTGCAAGTCATCTTTCAGTTCTCTTCCCTTCAATCACCTCACTTTTGCTTCAGCGGTTGAGCTTCATCGACGTGGCCACCGGATCGCTGGGGCAGGGCCTCTCGCTGGCCGTCGGCATGGCGCTCGCCGGGCCAGAAGGTCGACATGAGCTCCTACCGCACGTACTGCTTGCTCGGCGATGGAGAGACGGCCGAGGGCTCCGTGTGGGAGGCCGCCGGTAAGCGAGGCGATCCTTTAGTCCATCTCCAGTGTTCTTTCAGCGTTCGCCACTTACTACAAGCTGGATAACATTGCTCGCGATCGTCGACATCAACCGTTTGGGTCAAAGCCGCCCCACGCAGCTGGGCCACGACGTGGAGACCTACGCGAAGCGATTCGACGCCTTCGGCTGGCACACGATCACGGTCGACGGCCACAACGTCGAGCAGCTGCTGAACGCGTACGAGGAGGCGAAGAAGACGAAAGGGAAGCCGACGGTCGTCCTCGCTAAAACCTTCAAGGGGCACGGCATCGACGCTGTCGCGGACAACGAGGGCTTCCACGGAAAGGCCCTGCCGAAGGAGAAGGCAAACGCCATCCGCGAGAAGCTCCAAAGCACCGAAGTGCTTAAGTGGAACATCTCGAAACCGGTCTACGACACGCCTCATGCCGACTTAAAGATTGGGAGCAACAAGGCGAGTGTTCCGCTCTCGTTCACTCGCCTTCACACGTGTACTTTCAGCTCTCCTCGCCGCCCGCCTACAAGATCGGCGACAAAGTGGCGACCCGGAACGCGTACGGCGCGGCCCTCACGAAGCTCGCCGACCAGAACAAGCGGATCATCGGCCTGGACGGCGACATGAGCAACTCCACCTTCTCGGAGGTGCTGGCCTAAGAAGCACCCCGAGCAGTACGTGGAGTGCTTCATCGCCGAGCAGAACATGGTGGGCGTGGGCATCGGGCTGGGCTGCCGCGGCCGGGCGATCCCCTTTGTGTCCACGTTCGCCGCCTTCTTGACGCGCGCCGCCGACCAAATCCGAATGGGCGCCGTCTCGTTCGCGAACATCAAGTACTGCGGCTCACACTGCGGCATTTCGGTTCGTTCTACCCCTTCAAGCGTGCTCACTCGCCCTCCCGTTCAGATCGGCGAGGACGGCCCCTCGCAGATGGCCCTTGAGGACTTGGCGCTCTTCCGCGCGGTGCCCGGGCTGCGTCGTCCTGTACCCGTCCGATGCGGTGGCCACCGAGTACGCGACCCAGCTGGTGGCCAACACGCAGGGGATCGCGTTCATTCCGCACCGGTCGGCCGGCCCTGCCCGTTGTCTACAAGAACGATGAGACCTTCGAGATCGGCCAGTCGAAGATCGTCCGCCAATCCAAGGAGGACCGCGTGCTCGTGATCGGCGGCGGGATCACGCTCGCCGAGGCCATCAAGGCGCACGAGCAGCTGCAGAAGGAGGGCGTCCACATCGCCGTGCTGGACATCTTCTCCGTCCAGCCGATCGACCGGAAGACGATCCTCGCCGAAGCGAAGCGAGTGGGCGGCCGCGTTCTGACCGTCGAGGACCACTACGAAGCCGGGAGGAATCGGCGAGGCGGTCTCGTCGGCCCTCGCCGACCAAAAGGACATCGCGATCCACCGCCTCTTCGTCCACGAGTTGCCCCGTTCGGGCGCCCCGGACGCCCTCCTGAAGCGCTACAAGATCGACTCGACGGCCATCGTGGAGGCGGTCAAGAACTTCGACCATTGAGCCTAGCCGCCCACTTCTTTCTGTTGACCGCATAGCCGAATAAACAATCAATTTCTTATTGCAAACAATCAAAGACGATAAAAACAGTTAAAAAGAAATGTTAGTGGGCAATCAGGGACCGCGAGGCGGGTGGTGCTGGCCTCGGCGTCCGCGTGGCGCGTGATGAGGCGGGCGTTGTGGACGGACGCCGGTGGGCGGCTCGACGGAACGCTCTTGAGGCTTCAGGTTGGGGTACAGCTGGGCGACGGGGCCGTTCGAGTTGCGGCGGACCCTCGAAGTCGCGCCATCCTCGCCAGCGGCCTTTGGCCTCCTGGGCGAACAACTCGGTGGCCGTGATGGTTTCTGCAAGGCGCGGGAACAATCAAAAGGGCAGATGATGGAAAACGAACCGTTTCTCGACCCAATTCTTCGCGTAACGGGCGCGCTTGACGACCGGCGAGCTGCTGCGCGATCGGTAGACGGCGGGCGGCGGGTTGGCGAGCGGGACGGCGGGCGTCGGGCGGCTGAAGTGGTCGATCCGCCGCAGCTGCTCGACGAAGATCGGCCTCGGGGTTTGTTGCTCGAAGAAGAAGAGCTTCGAGTGGGCGGGGAGAACCTTTCAGGCGGTCGAAGTACTCGCTCATCGCCGCCACCTCCTTCGGCATCGTCGAGCGGCCGCTCGCCTTGTGTTTCACTGAACTCGGGGCGTCAAACGAGAAGGATTGTGGAAATTGCCAACCTTTCAAACAGAACTCCACGCAATTCAGGAGCATCCCGTCCGTGTTGAAGTCCAGCGAGAAGAAGTGGGAGATGTGGCTGCCGAAGAACGTGGGCGGGAGTTTGATGCCGCCGCCCAGTCGGTTCGCGTCCATGTCGAGCAGGACGTGCTTTCCGCCCAGCACGAAGTTGCTGATGCAAATGGCCGCCCGGTCGCGCACATAAGCGACCGTGGACAGGCAGGAGTGATTGAAGAGCGGCGGCTGCAAGCAAGAAGAAGGGAAGTGAACAAAAGAAAGCCGGAAGAACTCACGTCCTTTGCGTTGAAGCGATTGTTCGCTCCAGACCAGCGCAGATGGACCGTCGGGTACTCGTCCTCCGCCCGCACGATGGGCGAGTTGGCGTCGAAGAAGCCGAGGCGGCGGAAGAAGGAGTGCGCCTTTCGGTGGTGGAACACCTCCACGTTGTAGTTGATCGACCGCCGCTCGTTCTCGTCCTTCATCGGGATGTTCTGGACGACCGTGGCGGACACGCCGTAGTTCTCGTTGAGGATCTTGTGCACGATCTTGATCATCGGGATCTTTTGAGACGAAAAGAAGATGGTCGGCTTGATTCGTCCTCGCTGCAATTCACGCGGGATCAAACCAAGGAAGGAAATGAGTGGACGAACCCAAGAGTTGCAGGTCTCGACGGCCTCCTTCGTGAAGAGCGGCGGAAAGATCTCGTCGTCCTTTGCCCACGTGAATGAGGAAGAGCCGCACGGCGTCCACCTCGAGGTCGGCGATGTCGGGCACTTCGCTGACCAACTGGAAGCGGTTGTAGTTGAGCTCGGAGATGACGCTCTCCGCATTCCGCAGGATGGTTCTCAGTTCGTCCAGCGAGTAGACGCTCGTGAACAGAACGACCGTCCCGCAGTTGCGAGTCGCGGGCGGCGGCTTCTGCGCGAACTCCGCCTGCTGCACGTGCGGGCGAACGTTTCGGAGTCGCTGGAAAGAAGGCGGAGCGGCCGCCGGTCTTCTCGTCCTGCGGCCTGAAAGCAGGAGTGAGTCCTCTTGATTGGATTTCGGTGTGGACTGACGGCATCGTCGTTTGGGCGAAGTTCGGCGGCAGCTCGAATTTTTTCGGCCGCAACTTGGCGATCTTCGTCTGCATTTTGGTCGGGCATCTTCAGCGCCTCGATGCTCATCGTGAGGCCGCTTTTGAGGCCGTCGGCCAGCGGGGCGGACGCCTCGATACCCCTCTCGGGTCCCTTCCGGTCGAGCGCATTAGTGAGCTGAAAGGGGGAGAAATTCGAGTCGTCGGGCTTCCTTCCACTCACGTTCTTGTACGAAATCAGCCGATCGCCCCACTCTTGGGTCAGGAAGCGGCCGCCGGTGGTCGCCAATCGAAGGAGTTTGGAGCCTGCAAGCACGGGCGGGAAGTGGATGGAACGAAGGGATGTTCGGACAAACCATTGGGGAAGAGGTCGGCGAGCACGCGGTGGAATTCGAGGACGCCCGTCACGGCCGACGCCCATCGTGTTTGCGGCGTGTTCTTGAAGCGGCCGGGCGTTCCGTCGGGCACGACGCGCAGTTTCTGCAATCGTTCACTTGATTTGTGCGTTCCTTCGGGCGGGTGTTCGGTGTGGTGTTTGCTCGCTCCCCGCTCCTCTAGTTGTTTATTATTCGAAAGGGAAGAAGGATTGCATCATCGGTCGATTCGCGATAAAAGCGGCGGTTTCTGCCGATCGACGAGCGGGCGGCCGCCTTCCACTTCCTCGCTTTTTTGTCGCTCGCGCACGGAAAGTGGAGGGAAAGGCATGAACCCGAACGAACAAAAGCGGCGTTCGTCCGCCTGCCGCCTTTCCGCCGAGTGGACGCCCGCATTTCCCCCGCTCGCCCGCCTCACTCCTCCTGCCCGCCCGCCCGCTCGTCGCGGTCCGCAGACCGCCGCTCCCCCGAATTCCGCCCGTCCGTCCGGTTGGTCGATGCGCTCGTTTACTCGCCGACGTGTTCGGTTACCGCCCGTCCGGTCCGCTCACTCCCCCTCGTTATCACCTGCATGCGGCCTGTACTCCCTGCCCGCTCTTCGAGTTTTGGTCCCCGCCCGAAAGGCAGACGGCGTGACGCGAAGATCCCGGGCGGAAAGTTCGCGTCGTTCGCCCCCCGCCGCCGATTTGTCATCAATTTCTGCGCGCTTTTAATCCGCGATGCTCCGCACCTTCGGACGAGTTCTGGCCGCGCGCCCCTCAAGCCACTCGTTTTGCAGACGCCCCGCAAGCCGCACGATGTCCCAACTGCTGAAAGGAGTCGAGATCGTCAAGTCGGGCGGCCAGAAGGTGAAGGCCGAGGAGCATTTGGAGGGCAAAGTGGTCGCCCTCTACTTCTCCGCCGGCTGGTGTGAGTTCCCCTGCGTTCTCTCGAATTTATCCCGCATTCCCTCGATTTTTAGGCCCGCCCTGCCGCGCGTACACGCCCAAGCTGAAGGTGAATTTGCTCCCGAATATTTCCTTCAATCTCCCCGATTGCAGGCCTTCTACGAGAAGTTGGCTGCTGCCGGAAAAAACTTCGAGGTGGTGTTCGTGTCGCGCGACCGGGCCGAGGAGGACCTCGAGGAGTACTACAAGGACCACCACGGCAAGTGGGTCTACCTGCCTTACGGCTCGCCCAAGATTCAGTGAGTTCCCCACCCCGCTTTCTGCTCACTTCTCTTTGCTCCAGGGAGCTCCTCCAGCAGTACGAAGGCAAGTTCTAGTGCATGGAAAACGGAAGGGCGAGAAAACCGCATGCGTTGCGCACAATTCTATATCTCCCACCGTCCCGTTTCTAATCCATTCGAATAGTCAAAACGATCCCGACGATGAAGGTGATCCGACCGGACGGCTCGGTCGTCGTTCAGGACGCCCGCACCGAAGTGGCCGTGAGTTTCCCTCCCGCTCCGTCCATTCACCCCCGAGCATTTAGACCAAGGGCGAGGACGCGGTCGCCCTCTTCGAGGAGTGGCAAGCCCACTACGAGTGAACGCGCGGAGCGGACCGCCGATCGATTCACCCATTTTCTAATCACGCTGCTTGTGTTGTCCATTTAAATCAAGAGAATAAACGCATTGGTGGAGGAATTCTGAGGGCAGAAAGGAAGAAGTTTGTTGAGGGAATTGAAAGAATGAAACGAACCTCCGCTGCCTCTGCCGCGAACTGGGCGCTGCAGTCGATGGCGAGGACGGTCTTGTGCGAGAAGCGCTCCTCTACGTTCGAGCGGATGATCATGGCTGCAGCTGCAAGCGAGCGGGGAGGTTCACGGGCGTTAACGACGAGCACGTGCTTTCTAGTCCTGTAGACAAAAAAGTACCGAAACCTGGGGGAAAGCCCTTGATCTAATGCTTGTATTGGAAGAAAGGAAAGAAGACAGAAAGAAGTTTATTCCTCGTCACATTAAACAACAAAACGGAAGTGCAGGGCCACTTATTGACGAGAGAGCAGATTGTTCACGTGATCGCGCACGTAGTCGTAGTAGGCGCGCCGGATGGGGTCCATTTGGACGAGCTCGTCGAGGAGCCCGATGGCCGTCGCGCCGTTCTTCTCCGCCTCCACCGAGTTCTCCAGCTGCTCCTTGTGGTAGTCGAGCAGGAAGCAGCGGAGGTGGGCGGAAACGTCGTCCTTCTTGCGCAGCGCGTTGCAGAACTCCAGCACGTCCGTGTGGGCCGACAGCCCTCCGTTCAGCAGCAATCTGAAGGCAGCGGTGGGATGGAAGAAGAGAGGAAAGAAGAAACGAACCCGTTCAGGTACGACCAGCTGCTCTCGTTGCAGCTCACCTTTGGCGATGGCCTCTTTTGCGAACTCGATCTCCCGACGGAGCAGCTCGCGGTCCGTGAACGCGTTGCTCATGTTCTGGACCACGAAGTAGCGGTAGTTCCAGACCGAGTTGTTGCGCACGTCGTCCAGCAACAACTCCGTGCTGTAGGCGATCTCGTCGTCCTTGAACAGGTTGTACTTCTCCACGACGAACTGGCGGTGTTGCCACGCGTGGTAGTTCTTGGCGTCCGAGCGGAGCACCTCGCGCGTGAACGGCAGCTCGCGCGAAGCGTCTTTCGTCCACTCGACCAGCTGACGGCGGTGGTGCCTGCAAAGAGAACGAATGAAGAAGAAGAGGGGGGGAAACGAACCAAATCTGGTAGTTCTTCGGGTTTTCGTAGATCATCTCCTCGCTGAACTTGAACTCCGCCTCGAGGTCCTTGTTGAGCTCTTTCAGGATGTTCCGGCGGAATTGCCTGAAACACGCACATTCAATCGAAGAATCCTCTTCGAATTCACGCACCAAACGGAGTAGTTGGCCGGATTCAACTGGCTGCACGTGGTCGTCAACTCCAGCGCCCGTTCGCTCAGCTCGTTTTTGTTCAGGAGGGCGCGCAAGAAGGCGAACGCGTCCGTGACTGAAACGAGCGGGTTGATCGAGGAAATGGGCGAAGAACTCACAGGAATCCGTGTGCGAAATGCGGACGATCGCGCTCTCCGCATCGCTCAGGTAGATCGGCTGCACGTCGCGCCAGTCGTCTCGGTCCTTATACAACGGAGAGCTCTTCACCTCCTCGTTCATCTCCGACATTCTTCGATTGGAACGAGAGCAGAAAGTGAACGATGACGAGCGCGGCGGTCGGCCAGGCGAGGGCGCCCTCGCCGGCTTGTTTTCATCGAGGGAACACTTGACCGTTGGGGGCAGAACACTCGGCACCGCTCATCTTTCGCTTTCCTTCTGTCCAACCGCAATCCAACCGGGCAACGGTCCGCAAACGGCGCTCGAGAGCACGTGAACTTCGGAAGATGGCGGCCAAACGGACGCTCCTGCTCCTCCTCCTCGCCTTCTGCGCGTGTGCGTGGGCCGAAGAAGAACGGTGAGATCCCCGAGCCGATTTCCGTCTCTAATCCCCTCGCTTTGTTTAGAGAAGAGCAAGCCGCAGGAGGTGAAGCCGTTGATCCCGAACGAGACGCTCGAGGCGGTGAACAAAACGGCGAACGCGTCCAAAGCCGGAGGTCAAGCCGCCCGTCGCTGCGGAAGTGAGTTCTTTTCTTCCCTATTGATTGGAATGCGGCCTTTCAGCCGCCGAAGGCGCCGATCGACGAAAAGAAGCCGCTGGCCGCTCCGAGCACCACGAAAAAGGTGGGTGATAGGGGGAAGAGGGATCGGGAACGCCCATTTGCTTTCAGACGACCACTCCCGCCGCCAATCGGGTGCCCTCTCTGCAGGCGAGTCCGGTGAAGAGCGAGAAGCCGAAGCCCGTGGAAAAGCCGAAGCGGTGGACGAGCCGAAGGTGGTGGAGGAGCCCAAGGAAGAAGCGATCCAGCCGGAGAGCGGCGGCAGCTCCCACTTCTTCCTCTACTTCCTCATCCTTCTCGTTTTGGTCGGCATCTCGTACGTGTACCGAAAGAAGCTGATCGGTGAGTTGCCTGCCAGAAGCTCTTCATTTCTTCCCACTCTTCCTTCAGGCTACGTGGCCGGCAGCCGACGGTCGGGACGCCGCAGCGGAGCGCCCGTTCGCTACCGTCGGCTCTCCACCGGCGAGAACACGATCGAGTGAGCGGAGAGGTCGACGAGAGGTTCAGTCCACAGATTTCTACTTTGTAAGCCTCCTTCGATTAATTAGAGGGCGGCGGGTACGAAACGCGGGTTCGTCCCGCCTACCGGCCGTCTCGTGGGGATCCGAAAGGTGCACTCGGGGCCCGAAAGTTTCGGTCGGCCGTCTGTTTGTTAACGAGGACGAGAACCCTGGGCTCGCTTTAATTCCGCTTTGATTTCAGACTCCCGAGCGTCCAGTCAGCGGCCCCGATTTCTCGCTCCTTTTCACGCTTCCACGTTGTTCCGAATGCGGGTATTTGTTTCGTCTATTCACTCGTGTATAAATTCATGTCTACTCACCGTTCGCTGGCTGTCGTCCACTCACTTCCGCTTATAATTCAAGACGGGCGACGTCACGATGCGGAGAAGGAAGAAGAAAGGAGGAGGCGAGGGAAGTCGAAGGTGTTCCTTCCGCGCCGTCTTCTGTTCGCCGCCGTCGGAATTCATTTGAGCGTGCGGAGCGGCGGGCAGACGGCCTCGATTTGTTATGCAAGAGGGCCATCGGCGGCAGAGGACCCGGATGGAGATGATAAAGGCGGGCGGGCCATTTATCAATTCCGGCAAGCGACTAATTAAATTTGTCCTCCTTGCGCTCTCGTCCGTCACCCGCCTGCCGTTCCTTCGGCTCTCGTCGGCGAACGGCCAACGGCGGGCGGAAGTTCGGTGTTGCCTTCGAAATTCGGAGGGCGAGTTTCAACGCGGGCGCAAAACGGGATTCCGCTTTCACCTTCTGGCGACGTTTAGCTCTCGAATTACCGTCCGCCTGCCCGCCGGCCGGCCGCCCGACTCATCTGCCGCCTTTTATTCGCTTTGGGTGCGTTTTTGTAGGGCGGAATGCGGCCGGCGGATTTGCCGCTCCGGTCGGCCGACTTGAAACAAAAGCCGCTCGTCTTTTGCCACAAAACTCAATATTCCGCTCGGTTTAACCATAGAAACAGGAGATGTCCGTTCATCTTCGTTCTGTTCCGCAAATGACTTGACTTCTTTCCGCGTGGTCCCCATGGCGGCCGGCCGGCCGGCTGATTGCTTCGAACGGGGGATCTTTTTGTTCGTGACGTCTTTTGTTTCCGTACGGTACGCGTGTTCGTTCGAGAGCGGTCACGAGCGGGACAGAAAGCAGAATGTGCGTAATGAAGCGCTTCCATCGTGGCCGCTCGCATCCGCTCGGATTTAATCGCGCTTTTCGATTGACGCTCGGCTTCTGAAGTGGTGGATAAACAGGAACGGGGCGGGGGACGGCCGGTGGGGTTCAAATTTGCTGCCGCTATTCGCGTCAAGTGCGTTCCGACTGCTCGATTGTTCACGCGGGCGCGCGCGATCAAGTACCGGCCGTGTGTTGTTGTTGTCGCCTTTTGTCCCCGCCACGCGGCGGAACATCGCCGACCGGCCGGCCGTTCGCGCGACTTCGCTTCCTTTCGATCGAATTTCGTCGGCCACCCGCACATCGTCGTGATCACCCACTAACCCCACGGATCTCCCTCCGGCGGGCACCACTCACCCACTTCGGTTGCAGGAGATGGCGGCGGACGAGCCGACGACCGTCGGCAACGTCCAGTTCCTGGACGGCCTCAAACGGAACCCGCACGTCTTCTGGAACCTCTTGCACGAGCATCCCGAGTTGGCGCATAGCTTGCAGTTTGTAAGTGAGCTTTCGATCCCCCTAACCTTCGCACCTCACGACCGGGCCGGTTTCTGGTGCACACGCGTCGGGGGTTGCGCACGTCGCTCGTGCAAGTGGCCAATTGGCGGCGGCGGCGGTTGGGCGGTCATTAAACGACTTCGAATCCCGCGAGAAACCCGCCGACCGCCCTAATGGCCCGCCCGCCCGCCCAGCCGTGTTTTGGGGCCTGATTTCGCGCCGTTCGGCCGCCTCTGGAGGGCGTAATTGTTGGTCGCGTCCCCGTCCTCAATTGTTCCCGCCGACCGGCCGGCATGCCGAGGAGAAAGGCGGAAGAAGGAGCGTTCTCATCCCGAAATGCGATTAGACGGCCGAGAAGTCACAAAAATTAAGCAAACGCCTGTCCGCGAGGCGGGCGGAGCGGCCGGCCGGCGAGTGCGCAATTCCCCTCTTTGGGCCGCCGCTCGTTCCGTGCAGTTCGAAATAATTCCCGCATTGAAATTCGCCCTTGGGTCACGGCCACCGCTAATTTCCGTCCTTTCGCTTCTTTTCGGGCCGGAGCGGGAGATGCGGAGGGATGTTCGGGCGGCGGTCGATTGCAGCGGGCGGCTGGACAAACGGGAGTTCACCGCGAGCTTTGCACGTCCTCCGATCCGCCCGCCGTTTATCCGCCGACTTCCGCCCACTCGGGAAGCCGGAAGTTCGCTTTTGGCGCCCCGCTGATCGGCCCGCTGTTGCCATTCGTTCCGTCCGTCTGCCCGCCCATTTGTGCTCTCGCTCTGTTGTTTTGCGTGCACGGGAAGGGATGTTCGCGAGTGGATTGAGCTCGTGCATCCTCGAGTGTGATTGTTGGTTTGTGCTTTGAGGCGTACAGAGCCCGGGGCCTCCTTCTAATCCCCGAACGACGGGCGGGAGCAGCTTGAAAACGAGACCGTGAGAATGGGGGCGCCAGACGGTCGTGGTCGTTTACCTGCGGGCTTCTTCGTACGTGGACGCCGTTCTCTCCGCATTTCCGGTCGTTCTGCCTCTCGATTTCTGCACGAATTCGGAGGACGCCCGCACGCCCACTGGTTCGCACTTTCTGCCGAAACGAGCAGAAGCGAGAGGAAGGGGCAGGACGGTCGTTCTACAAAAATCCCCGCACAGCCGGCTGAATGGGCGGCCGCACCTTCCGGCCGGGCGTCACCTTTTGTCTTCGGGCCAAGTTCGCAGCCGGAATCCCGCAAATCCGCGGCTTCCTTTCTTCGTGTCGAATTTCGTCCGCTCGAGCGGCTTCGAACGAAATGCGCGCGTTTCCGATTCATCAGCCGGCCGGCCGGACCGCCGTGATTCGTCGGGCGGGAAGTTGGCCGCGCGTTCATCCTTCGGCACACAAAGCGGAGCTCCGGGCCGGCCGCCGATTGTTCGTCGCGAACGGGACGGCCGAAGTCTGGCGATTTGTTCCGCTTGACCATTGTGTGGTTCGGTTCGGGCGGCGACTGTTGCGACGTGTTCCTTCTATTTGTTTTAACTTACTCGTCCTTCCTTCCTGCTTGCTTGTCTGCTTCTTGTTGCATTGGTTGTCTTCTCATCTCTATTCGTTTGCATAATGCCGACGGATCGAGAGTGGCGTGGACGTCGGCCACTTGCTCTCCGAGCGGCGGCCGTTTGGACCTCGGCGGTCGTTCTGCTCGCTCCTAATCCGAAACCACTTTCGGTCGATTGTTTTGGGCCCTCGTTCGGCTAAAAGATTAGACGTTCGGGTTGAAAAGGGGCGGCTCCACGGGCGGCTTAGTGTTGACCTTCGGAATTGCGAAGAACGGGGCTTTGTATTTGGATTTTGGACCCCGCTGCTCTCGGTGAGTGGCAGTACGGTACGCAGAAGACAATTGACTCATCTCCTGGTCGTCTTCTTCCTCCTTCTGCCCAATTACTCGTCGTCGTGCGGGGGCCGGCCGTCTCCCAAGCAGCCAACATCACTCGCGGGAAGCTGACAAACAATTGGATTGTTCCCGCGCCTGCAAGCGTCGAGTTGATTTCCGTTCTGCTTTGTATTCCGCTCGATTAATTGGGTTCGGTTGGGGCGTTTGGTGCCCGTGGGAACGACGGCGGCCTTCGTTGCGAACGAAAGGCGAGCGGTCTCATTTGTTTCGCGGGGTCACGCTCATGTCGGCGGGACGATTTTTGATGTATCCCTCTTTCGTGCCCGTCCAGCGAGGAATTAACGATGAACTCCGGCTTGAGAGAAGACGTGCGCCCGGCCAAGAGGGCGCGAAATGACGTGCGCTACGTGCCGATCGCCGGAACGTCGCTCGTCTTGACCTCCAGCACGAAGCCGACCTTCGTTGTAACGGGCTGGTCAGTGGGCAATGCATTGTTGAATGCATTCGCTGGGTTCTGATTTCTTCCTCGGCGGGACGGCGAGTGAACGGCCGGCTGGGGGCTTTTAATTTGGCACCGGAAGGCGTGTGTCAGGCGCCCCGGCTAATTTTCCCCGACTTCCGACCGCCGCCGCCGCCCAACCGTGAGGCGCGATCCAATTTGCGAGTTCTCGGCGCGCAGTCGGCCGGCGGCATCGAACGTGCGGCCGCCGACTTCGTGACCTCGTCGGGAGGTTAAGGAAGCCGTCTGCGGTTTCACAATCGACGTAATCGGCCGGCTGTCGATCTCCGAGATGCTCGAATGTGGTCGTTTGATGTGCTCGCCGGCCTGTTTGCTCGTTAATCCCGAAGCTGCTCGCGGGTTGCACTTTGGGATCTTTGGAGTTCGCTCTCCGCTCGTGCCCTTTAAAGGCGGGATGAATGGGCGCTAATTTCCGTTTTTTCAGGTGATGAACTCCAGCGAGGAGGACGCCGCCGGCTGCATCAACTACAGCGAGTCCAACCCGGACCCCACGAACTCGCCGGTGGTCATCGCGATCTTCGCCGTGATTTACGTCCACATCTTCCTGCTCGGATTGTTCGGCAACATCGCGATCATCGTGCTCACTCTACGCTACCGCCACCTACGGACAGTGCAGAACATCTTCATTCTGAATTTGGCGATCAGTGATGTTCTCGTGTGCCTCCTTTCCGTCCCGCTCACTCCGATCACGAGCTCGCAGAAGATTTGGATTTTCTCGCGCCCGCTCTGCCACCTGCTGCCCTTCGTTCAGGTTTGTTTCGATGCAGGAAGATAATCAATGGGACGCTTCATCCTTTTAGGCGGTCCATTTTCGTCTCGACGCTCAGCCTATCGGCCATTGCGATCGATCGATACAATTTGGTCGTGAGGCCACACGCCCAGCCGCTCTCCAATCGAGGCGCGTGGAACGTGACGACGGTGCTGTGGATTGGAAGCATCCTCTGCTCCACGCCCTACGCGTACATGATGGACGTTGTCACTTATCCGCAGGTGTGCGGGGAGTTCTGCACGGAGAACTGGCCGTCGAAGAGCATCCAACGGGGCTACGCTTTGATCGTGCTGGTACTTCAGTTCCTTCTGCCGTTCACGTTCGTTTTCCATTCGGAATCCCTTCTTCCATTAGGGTGGTGTTCAGGACGATGTCCTTCTGCTACTCGACGATCTTCTCGCGCCTTCGCGAACGGGCGAACTCGAAGCTGCGAAAAGCTGAACGAGCGCTCCCAATTGCTGTCCATCCGCTCGACCGCCCCGAACAGCAGCGAGGGGACGCCCGGCGCCTCGGCCGGCGATCGGGCGGCGGTCGCTGGCCGCCAACGCCCACCGGAAGGCGGTGGCCCAGCAGTCGGCCGGCGATGACGCCCAGCGGACGTCCCTCTTGGCGCAGCAACGGCGGACGACTTCCATCCTCGCCGCCATGGTCTTCATCTTCGGGTTGACGTGGCTGCCGCAGAACTTGTTCACTCTCATGATCGAGTACGACGAGGCAAGTAAAGAGGAGGGAGGCCTTTACACGCTTCTTGCTTTAGGACTTCTGGGTCAGAGGCGATACGAACTACACGTACATCGTCTCGTTGATCGCTCACTCGATTGCAATGCTAACGGTGAGTTTTTCCTTTTGCATACCGAAATGAAATTCTTGCTTGCAGAATGTTTTCAATCCGTTGATCTACGCGTTTGTCAACCCCACCTTCAAGGAGCTCCTGTTGAACGCTTTCAAGCGACGGACGACTCCCCGATTCCGTGAGCTCCACGCGGCTTCAGCGGGAGCCCTCCCAAAAAGGGAAACAAACGCTGGCCGCCCGGGACTCCGTCGCTCGAGTGAGTGCCAAGACCACTCTCATTGGTTAATCGAACCCTTTGCAGGTGAACGGATGCAAGAACTCGGACGACGCGGTTTGATCCCCCCGCATTTGCTGGACAGTCGCCCTCATTCGTCCGCTCTTCGGCGTCCTCGCCTCACTCAGGGATCTTCGCTCCTCGTCCTCCACGGGTCGGCCGCCGGCCGCGAGAAGTCACACCGTTGCTGTTGTTTTCGTTCGAATCGGATAAATTCTGCTGGACACGAGCGGCGGCCAATCCAATTACCCGCTCGCTCCCACACTCGCCGCTCGTGGGAAGGCCGGGGATTAATCGCGTCTCGTAATGTTTGGGCTCTAATCCCACACGGGAGAGTGCGGAGTTCGTTTATTGGTTAGACGAGGAGGCAACGACATCATTTACACAAACAGCGGGCGGTGATGATTGAGGGCGAGATCGGAGAGCGGAATGCGCGAAGGAGGCGAGGAACTGCCTACTCGATTGCGCTAATCGAACGAACTGAAGGCAAAGCTCGAATGAAAGAAGTGAGGTGGGAGGAGGAAAGCGCGCGGTCATCTCGCGGAGTTCAGCGTCTCCATCGGCTTGGAGTAGGCGAGACAGTAATTCATGTACTGCCTCCGCTCGGAGAAGTACGTCTGGCAATTGCACACAACAAACAGGAAGTAGATCTCGAGCACGAAGGCGAGCAAGTGGACGAAGAGGACGAGGTAGACGCGAACGGCCGTGTGCAGCGGAAGGGCGACCGTCGATTGTCCGGGATGCTCATAGAACGGAGCGGCGTTGAGTATTCGGTAGAACAGAGCCGTTTCCGAGATGACGGCGATCGCTCCAATGATCAACAGGGCGAACAGCACGAAGAGGACAATCACCTGGAAAGCGAGGACGCAATAATCAAATGCTATCCGAAAGGCACTCGCCTGCATGATCAGGTGCGGCACGAGCAGGGCGGCGGCGTTTCGTTTGACGCCCGCGATGAGCAGCAGGACGAGGAGCGTGGCCAGCGCGCAGGAGGCGGCCGTCGCGATGAAGGCCGCCTGCACGTACTCGGGCCCGCTTTGCGTGTCGTAGCCCCGCTTCTGCTCGAGGAAGACGAGCAGGGCGTTCAGGAAGTAGAAGGCGATCAGCAGGAGCTCCACGACGGCGATCGCGTACGTGCCCGTCTTCACGTGCAGACAGCCGCAGAGGCATCGGTAGCCGTCGTCCGACTCGTCGAAAATGACGCTTCTGGGGAGTGCCTCCGAGCTGCGCCTCCGGTGTGGGTGGCCGCGCGGGCCGGGCGTGCGGAACTGCCGCAGGGGGAGGTGGAACGGCAGCCGGCCGTTCATCCCGCGCATTCTGCCGATCGGTCAGCCTCTTCGACGGGTGCGCAGGTCGACGGGCGGTCGCGGCATGAAGCTGGACGGACGGACGAGCGGGATCGCTGCAAAGACGGCCGCAATTCGGAGCGTGAAGACGGCGCGGCGGGCGGGCGCGTCGAAGCGGCGAATTCGGACGTCAAAACGCGGCCATTTTATTCCTTTCCTTCCGTTTTGCCGTCCAGGAGTGAGCGCAAGGGAAGCGTGAAATGCCGTCGTCCACGGCCGAAATTGCCGCGTGGCCGCCGGAGAAGGAAGATCGACGCACAAAACAAGAACAGCGGGAGAACGCGACGCGGACGAGGCGCCAGTGGCGGCAAGCAGGTGGAAGCAAACCGCGTTTCGGCCGCCTTCGTTGCCTCACTTGCGGCAAACGCTCGGGGCAACCAACGCGCGCGGGCGGGCGGCCTGCGGGAAGGTGGAGGAAGCGGGAATTGTTTGCGCTGACCGCTCGGCGGGCAGAGGACGCGAGGAGACGGCCGGCGGGATGAGTAAGCGGGCAGACGTTTCGCGTGACCCCGCCGCAAAGATGGAAACTTTTCAATTTCATCTCCGCGACCTTCACAGATTGCACGCCTCCTTCCGCCGCTCGCCCCCTTCATTCCTTCCGGGCGCGCGTCAACAAGCGAGAAAAGAAAGAGGAGCGGGAAAGGCCGGAAAAGCGAAGTTGTCAAGCAACCGGCCATCCGCAGCGGCGGCGAAAAAATTGAAAGAAAAAGCCGCTCAAACTCGCGGTCCAAACTCCGCGCTCGCCGCCGGCCAGCGAAGTTTCTTTCCCGCTTTTCTCCTCCTTCTTTCCTCTCTTTTTGATTTGCGCCGACGAGGAGGAAGGCCGGGCAGCCATTTTTTGAGTACTCGCCGCCACTCCACGCAAACGACCGCCACGACGTGGACTTCAACGAAAACACGCGCACTTTATTCGATTCTCGTCGCTTTCTCGGTTGGCCATTTGACCGCAGCCGCTTTCTGTCCACCTGACGGTGAAAACGAATCTGTGTGCTTTCGTTTGGCGCAAATTTCGTTACGGAGCGGTCGACGAAGACGAAAAAGCTCCGAAATGAAGCCGGAAAGGAAGACGCCGGCGAGCGCGAGCAGAAGAAGCGAGCAGTGCGCAGGAGAAACCGCCTTGTAAATATTTGTTGTTTTCGTCGTGTTTTGCAAGCGAGCAGTCGGGAGATCGGCGGCGACCGGCTGATCACAATTCGAAGATCGCTAATGAGAGTGAACGGCGACGATCGAAAACAAGCGCCGATTTACACCGCCGTCCGTTCGGTTCGGGCAGAGACGGAGACGATCGGCGGTTCGTGTGATTTCGAGATCGTCGCGCAGTTCGGGCGGCCGCCCCCTTCCGGCGGCCTTTAAAAGGCGGGGGCGGGGGTCGGCGATCCCAAGCCCCAAAATGCGCTCCCTCCTCCTCGCCGCCGTCTTCTGCCTCCTGCTCGCCGCCGCCCTCGCCGCTCCCGCCTCCACGGCATCGGCCAGCGTGTCGAAGGTGCCGAGCACTCCCGCCTCCTCCGCCTCCACCTCGCTGAGTATTCCCGCCTGGAATGTGGCCGAGATGGAGCGTGAGTCCTCGAGCATCCACGTGCACTCGTTCACTCCTCACGTTCAGGATTGTCCGACCAGCTCCGGCTTCTGCTCACCCCTCCCTTCCGAAGGCCGTAGATCCCACGAAGCTCCCCTCCGTCAAGTGAGTACTCTCTTTGCCGCTGATCCCCTAACTCCATCTTAGCTTAGACCACCCAAAGTAACCTACAAGCAGATGTGTGTCCAGGTCGGTGTCGTTCTCGAAGGTAAAATGAAACTAAATGATTCCCCATTCAGGTCCCGATGATCGACATGTGAACCCGGTAGTCATTCAGCAAGCAAGCCCGAATAAACGCTCAAATGAACACTCTGCTCGGTTGGAGGCGGGGGACAAAAGAAGATCGTAGCGTAGAGACTCCAATTCGAGTGTGCGGGGTGCTCCTCGTGATCGAAACGAAAGACCCTCCTCGCTGCTGCTGATGTCACGCGGGGCGGCGAGAAGAAAACGGAAGGATTTCGTCACAGGGGGCGGCCAAACGGCTGCAATTACCGCCTTGTCTCGATTGTTGCACCTCGCCCTCGACGACCTTTGTGCACGACCGTCATTTCCGTTGGGTATTTCGAGCAGACGGCCAAGCAGGGGCCTTTGCAGCACTCGGAATCGGTAATTAGAAGGTGGACCGAGGCCAAAGTTCGGCATTTTGACCTCCCTCCCGCTATTTATGACATGCGGGCGGCCGATTACCGTAATGCGGTGAGGACCACCTGCTGACCGCCGCCCGCTGTTTTTACGATCCTGATTGGAGGCACGCGACCTCCGGCTACAATCGAAAGCGGATTGGATGATTGACTCTTCGGACGAAATTTGGCGGCTACAATTTCGCGCTTTAAAAGGCCGCCTCCACCGGTCATCCATCACTTCCATTCGAGTGAGTCCAACGGGATCCCGCTTGCGGAAGGCAGCTGGAAGGCCGTTCGGAGGAACGTGGCCGTTGCGCGCTGGCATTAAACTTGTTAACCGGCCGGCCGCTCGCGGTCTTATGGGCCTCCTTGACGCGCGCCCGCGACTCCGCTGGGACGTGAGCGGGAAAGTCGACGAGGGGCGGGCGCGTGGAAGGGCGGCCGTTTGCTTCACACTCGAGATCAAACTGCCTCGAAAGAAGTCGGCCGGCGGTCCCGGACGGCCGATAATCGTCTCTAATTTGCATCTGCTTCCAGTCCGCACTCTCGCCGATGTCCGCTGCAGTCGCGATGCCGAACGATCCGCCCGAGTGGCTCCTGCCCGCCTGGCTGCACTTCCTGGACGCGACGTTCATCGTCATCGTTCCCCTCTCATATCATGATCCTAACGTTCGCCCTCTTCCGCACCCCAAAGGAGATGTTCGCTTACAAGCTGACGGTTTCAAACACAACCTGGTGGAGTCTGCTCGTGTGCATTTGGGGCTGCCTCTTCCTCCGGCCGTTCATCCTCTTCCCCTGCCGGTGGCCATCTCCTTCGGGCCCTCTTTTCTGATCTCCACCGACCAACAAGCAAGGCTGCACTTCAATCTTCTGATCTTCTTTGTTGTGAATATGTTGACAGCGATGATCTTGTGTTTATCAACCTTTGTTTTTACCTGTACAAGCCCGCATCCTTGATTTCATCAAGAAGCGGCAGGCACTCGCTTTGGCTGTTCTCACCCACCTCTCATCTTCTGCTTTCGGGTTATTGCCTGTTGAACAAAATCTACACGCCGCCCGCCCACGACCTCCGTTGCGAACTCTTTGCGGCGGCCGCCAACTCCTCCGATCCGCACGTCCAATGGGCGGCGGCCTTTGTTTCGAATCATTCGGGGGTGGCCTTCGGGTACCTGCCCCACGCCCAACCGCCCATTTTCGCGTTCGTCACGTGGTTTATGTTCCTCTCTACAGTCGTCGTTGTTCTCGTTTGTTTCGCCCTGGTCGTTCGGCACGTCTTCCGCGGGATCAAAAAGTCGACGAACACCCGCACCGCCCGCTTCCGGCGAACCGTCTTCTTCATGTTGGCGTCGAGGACGATGCTGCCGCTGTGGCTGGGCTTCGTGCCGATCATCGCCCTCACCCTCCTCGTTTGGAGCGACCGGCGGCCGATGGGCGTGGTCGGATGTCTGCTGTTCGGGCTCGCGAACCTCCAGGCGCCGATCAACTGCATCGCGACCGTGTTCGTGTTCCGGCCGTACCGCCGCACGTTCCTCCGGCTGCTCACCGGCTTCCTGCCCGAGAGCATTCGAGAACGCTACTACCAGACGTCCTCCGCTTCGGTGGTGTTCGCCATCCACTCCCGTTTGAGGTCGACGTAAGTGGATTGCTCGGGGGAACAATTGGATTAACCCTGCATTCCTTCAGAGCCCGCACATTCCCCTTCCACGCGACCAAGACCGCCCAAATGACCGTGGCCTTCGGTCTACGAGGCGCCACCGCTCGCCCAGCGGAGGAGGCGGCATCGTGTGATCTCTGTTGTTGATATTAAAGCATTTATCTCCTTTCTACACGATTAAAACTGTTGTGTGCAAGTGAATGAATTCAAACATTGTTCAGACTCTTCGGCGTGTACATCTGCGAAGGGCAGGATCGGGGCGCAGCCGAAGGGGTCCTCTTCGATGGCCTGCTCGAGGAGGGAGTCCAGCTCGAAGGCCGCTTCTTCGGCAAGCGGCTCCTCGTTCCGCTGCTTCGGCGGCATCGCGGGCACTGGAAGGGGGAGAGCATTCAATAAAAAAAGAGAAGGGGTCCACCCACCGACTGTGTTTCGTCGATTCAGGCCGCGCGGCAGCTGGTCGAAGTGCTCGCCGAAGTCGTGGTCGTCCATCGTGTTCGTGACGAACGGATTCGACGACTCGACGGCCACCCGCTCGTGCACGATGGCGTCGGAGGAGGGCGACTTGACGGCCGTGCACACGGTCTGCAATCGTAGTCGTGAACGAGAAATACGCGCCTTCAATTCTTCTTTTGGATTTGGATGTCGGGAGTGGTCTTTGAGCACTCCTTTTCGTTCAATACAAACGCCAAAGAAACTCCGAAGAACTCGCCTTCTCTTCGAAGCGGCGATTGCACATCGAGTAGGGCCTGCAAGAAGGAGCATTCGATTCAATTGACCAGGGAGGAAACGAACAGAAAAGCGGACGAACGGAGGGCGCCGGCGGGCAGCGTGGCGGCGTTCCGCGGGCGGCCGATCGGCGGCATTTCGGCCGTCTCGCGCACCGCCCACTTGTTCTCCGCGTAGCCGGCGGCCGTCCGCTGGGCCGCGTCCGTTTCGGTGGTCGAGGGCGCCGACTGGGAGCTGCCGGTCGAGATCTGCGACGTCTTCATGGGCTCCGGCGGGTGGGTGGCCGACGGGAGGGGCGGCGAGTTCTTCGGCGAGATCTCCCGGGCGGCTTCCGGCCGCTGGTACGGAGGCGGCCGAACTCCGATCGTCGGAGAACTTCTGGCCGATTCGCGGCGACTGAAAGAAGGCGGGATTGAAGAGACACTCGCCTTCCACTCACCGCAGTGACGGGCGGCGGGATGAAGCCGGAGACGTTGGAGGAGGCCTTCGGGCGCAGGCGGGGGTTCACGGAGGTCGTGAGCGTGGAGCGCCGCTCGTCCGCCGTGTTCACGATCACGCCCTCGCCGTACTTCGAGGAGCTCACGGACGTCTCGCGCTCGCTCGGCTCCACCCGCTCCGCCTCCTGCCTGGGCTTGGCGCCGCAGTCGACGGCAGCGCTTGGCGGCCGGCCGCCTGGAGGATCTTCTCGCGGTTCTTCGTCTCCTCGAACTCGTCGAACGCCTTCTCGAAGCGCTTCGCGTAGTTGGGGACCCAGTTTGTCGCGCAGGCGGAGGATCTCGACCGCTTCGCTCAGTTCGATCCGCGGCGACTTCTGAAAGCGACGAGAACAGACTGAAGGGAAGCGAAAGCGACTCACTTCGATGTTGAAGATCGGGCACTTCCGTTTGGCGGCCGAAAAGGCGAGGTGGGCCACCTGGAAGATGTTGGGGCGATGCTTAGCGCTCACCGTCAGCATGAGATCTGAAAGCGGACTGCTGGAGTCAAACTATCATCGAGGAACTCACTGATGATTGCTTTGATTTCGTTGGATATGCTGGGGTTTTCGGGAAATGTGAAGTTGCCGCTTTGGATGGCGAGGGCGGACTCGCCGAAGGGCAGCGAGAAGTAGCAGAGCTTGAAGAGGAGCACGCCCAACGCCCAGATGTCTGCAAGCAGTGGAGATGAACGACGGAAGGAAGTGAACGACAACTCGCCTGCTTTCGTGCCGATCGGAATGTTGGAGAAAAGGTCGATCATCTCGGGCGCGCGGTAGGAGAGGGTGGTGTACTTCTTGATCTCCTCCTCCAGCTGGCTTTGGGTGTGCGTCTCGCGGCTCATCACCTTGGTAGTGGCCGAGCCGAAGTCGCAGAGGACGTAGATCGGCCGCTCGGTGCCCGTCCGCTCGTCCACTAGGATGTTCTCGATCTGAACGACGGGGAGAGTGAGGATTGAACGGAAAGAACGCACCTTCAGGTCGCGATGCACGACCGGCGTCTTCGAGTGGTGCAGCCGGGCGACCGCCTCGCACACGTCGCAGAAAATGGCGAGGATTTCGTCCGCGTTGAAGAAGCGGCTTTGTTTCAGCAGGGAGTTCATCAGCTGGAGCACGTTGGCTGCAAACACACGGCAATTGAAAGAATAGCAAAAGAACACCACTCACAGCGGTAGTAAAAGGTGAGCAGCAGGTAGTCGAACACGCCCTGCTTGTTGACCGACAGCGAGTGGTCCACATAGCCGATGATGTTCGGATGGCCGTTCAGATTTTTCTGAACGGTTAGAGAAATAAATAAGGAGGAAAAGAGGGGACGTACCACGATCTGGGCCTCCGTCCGGCACGCCTCCACTTGGCGCGGATCGTCGCGAATCAGCTGCCGTTTGAGGGCGTAGCAGCGGCTGTGTTTGTCGCAGACGAGGTAGACGATCGCGTAGCCGCCCTCGGCCAGCCGCCGCTCCACTTGGTAGCTGGAAGAACGGAGAAGAAATGGAAGAAACCAGTGGATGACTCACGTCTTCTTGCCCAGCTTGATGGTCGCTCCTTTGGTCTCCTTGATCTCGACGCCGGCCGACGTGGTGGCCACATCCTTGTACTTCTTCTCCTTCTCGCTGGCCAGCGGCTGCGGCTTCGGCCCGTTGCTGGAGTTGCCGCCGAAGAAACCCAGCGGCATGAGTGCGAACTGGAAACGAGTGGGAATGAGTGGAGAGGGAGTGAACGACACGAGCGAGTGATCGGACGGCCGCCGATTACTCATCAAAGGGGACATTTACGCGTTCTTTTCGAGCAAATAAATCCAACCGTCGCCCATTTTGCGGAAAACTAACAAAAGAAATAAAAGCAGAAGACGAGCACGATTAATTCCCACGAATTTCCTCCCAGTTGGGCCCCGGAAGTCCGCGTTGCCTCGAAATCACTCGGTCGATAAAACCCCCGAGCTCCTCGCCGCCCGCCCGACGCACACCTCCCATTTGGAAGGGCGCACTCGAGGGCGAGCGGGCGGAAGAACCGACTCGCCGGCCGCCCCTCCGCTGCGGAATTACCGCGTATTCATCCGCCGCTCTTGCGAAAGCGGGGACGAGTCCCACCAGAAAATTCGTTCATTTGCTGCCGTTAATTGAATCAATGGAATGATCGCTTGCAAACCACTTGCAAGGCAGAAACCGCTTCCTTCTGTTGGTTGGAAGGAGAAATCAGCGATGAACACGCCTCCTTCCCGGCCGATCACAACGAAACCCATCTCCTCGACGTGCCGTCCGACCGTTCGGGTGAATCAGCAGAAAGAAGAAGAAAGAAGCGGCCGAATGATCGTGAATTGGCCGTTCGGCTCGTCAGAATTCCGGGGACGGCGGTTCGACGGTTTGCTTTCGATTTCACGATCAAACCGCTCGCCGTTGCCTCCGACCGCCGGCATGTCGACGAGCGTCTCGGATTTGGAGGACGAGGACGTGGACGCGGCCCCGCCGCTCGTCAGCGCGGCTCAACGACGCTACTCGATGGTCCTGAAGGCGCACGGGAACGTGATGATGAAGGCGAGTTGCCGGTTGATTGCCGCCAATGAATATTCAACGGGGATCGGTGGGGGGATCGCCGATCGCCTCGCGCCCCCTCGACGGGCGCCCGGAGCTGCGGAAAGCTGCGCCGTCCGTTTATGATTTTTGTTTTCGATTTCTTCGAAGCGGCGGCGAGCGGCGTCGAGCGGCGACGGGCGTCTTCGCCGGCGGCCTTCCAGGTCGCTTCTTCTTCCTTCGCTTTTTGTTTCCCCCGTTCGTCTCGTTTCGGCGATCGGGGCGACCGCCGACCGGCTGGCATCATTGCTTCCTTTTTGTACGCCGCTCGGGGCCCCCGTCTCGTCGCTCGTTTCGGTTCGAATTTGCATCCATCGGGAGTGTGGAGCGGGGATTTTGGGGGAGAGCGGCCAGTCGGTGATAAGCCGGGCGCACTCCCGCAATCACCCCCCCGTTTCGCGCCCCGCTTCACTCCTTTTTGCTGCACGCAGACGATGGCCGGCCGGCCGCCGGCGGGGGCGAGGTGGGAGCGGACGGACGGGCGGTGATTGCGGAGAACGGAGTGTTTTCGTGATATGAACGCGTGAATGATGGAAAGAGTGAGGGTGGAGGGCGGGGGAGTGTTGATTTCTTCGTTCCACGCTCGCCCCGAACGACGCTCCCTTGACGCGTCGTGTTCTCACTCCCGACTTTTAGGCCACCGACTCGCGTCGGAGTTCCCTCGCGCCCTCGAGCGCGGCCATCGCACGATTCGCCCAACGGCAGCAGTTCGGCTTCCGACCGCGGTGAGTTGGAAGTTCGGTGGGGCCGCTCGAGATCACGACGACCTCCGCCCTCGGTTCGGAACGAAAGATTGACGTCAAAAAGAGCGAAAGAAGCCCTCACGCGCGCGTGGAGCGGCGAGCGGCGCAAAAAGTAGATCGCCGAGTGCGCGAATCGAAATTGCGATCAGCGGTGGTGGGGCGAGAGGCGCGAGGTTCACGTCAGCGACTCTCCGGCTTCTTGCATTTGCATTCGGCGCGCTCCAAGCGGACGGGCGAGAGCGCGTAGATGAAGACGCCCGGGGGCCGGCCGGGGGATCACGTTCGCCGCTTCCCCTCCTGCCCGCTGCCCGTCGATCGCTCCGCTTCGAATTTCGCTGTTTGCTCGGGAACGACCGGGCGAGACGAGAAATAAGCCGTCGGAACGACGCGGAGGACGATCGCTGCACGCGGCCGGCGGGACGCGAAGAATTTTGTCTGTTTTCTTTGCGGCGGCGTCTTCTTCCCGAATTTATCAATCGATCGGGGCCCGCTTTGCACCTCCCGCTCCCTCCGCACGTCGCTTCTCGGCCTCCTTTTCGGTGTTGGACACGCGCCAATCGCTCCTTCGCGTGTGGATTGTGCGAAGCTTGTCCTCTGCTTTGGATTGCGAGTAGCGATCCCGTTGATCGGGCTTATCGAACGGCCAGCCGCTTCCGGAAGCCCACACCCCGCGCCCCGCTCTGCTCCACGCCCTCATCGTCCCGTTTAGTTTCCTCTCCTTTCGGCTATGCCCGACGAAAAAGCGAAAAAAAGAAATGAAGGGCGAAAACTTGCGGATCCTTCGCTGCCGGGGCGACTGTCTGATTGATCTCGAGCGGACGCACGTCGAGCCCGCCGACCTCGAGAACCCCGCGGTTTGCAGCAGAATGAGCGAGCGCCTCCTGCGCCTCCGGGAGCGCTTCTCGCCGGCCGCCTCCACGGATGCCTTCCACTCGACCCACCTGCGGATCGGCGACGTGTGCTCGCTGTTCGCCCTCGACCCCTACAACGGGAACAAACACGAGGGCTTCCTGTCCACACTCGGCCTCGTGGATGATCGCCTGGTGGTCGAGGCCGGCAACGGGACGCTCCAGTCGCCGCCCAAGACGTACAGAGGTTGGACTCGCCGCCCCGGCCACTCACTCCCGTTCAGATTGTTTGTTCCGAATCTGCCCCGTGAACCGCTATGCCGCCCAGAAGCAGTACTGGACGGAGCAGCGGAGGGGGACTATGGGCGAGCTGTTCGACGAGGAGATGCTCAAAGAAGCTGCGAGTGGCCGCCGACAAGGAGCGCGAGCAGAACGACCTCGAGTACCGAAAGATGCTGGGATCGGCCATCCAGTGGGTGCATTGAGAACACTTCCCGTTCATCCACTCTCCTTCAGGTACGGCTCGGCCGTCCAGCTGCTGCACGTGAAGTCGGACAAGTACCTCACGATGCAGAAGAACTCCCCCGCCCGGCAGGAACGGAACGCGATGCGCGTGTACTTGGATCGGATCGGCAACGAGGGCTCGTGGTTTACCGTTGAACCCGTCTACAAACACGTTTCGATTGGAGACAACGTTCGTTCTCCCCTTCGTTCCTCGCCCCAACCCGCCCGCTTGAAGGTGATGTCCGGCGAGCGGATTTGTTTGATCCCCTACACGACCGGGGCGACGCCCAACACGAACACGCAGCAGCCGAAGCACCAACTCCACCTGTCCACGCAGCACCTCGCTGACCACCGGAACGCGTGGGAAGTGAACTGCCTGAACGAGCTGACCGAGTGGCAGGTCAACCTCTTCCTCCAGTTCGACGAGAACCAGCCGGACAACGTGAAGTCGGGCGTGAGTCCTCTCGCTTCATCCTTCTTTCTCACCATTCTTCCGTTCAGGACGTTGTCCGCCTTTTCCACGCCGACCAGCAGACCTTCCTCACGCTGGACGAGAACCCGAAGACGAAGAACGACGTCGTTTTTCTCCGAATGACCAACCGGCCGTCCGCCACCGACGCCACCTCCTCGCGCGCCCTCTGGGAGATCCAAGTGGGCGCTCCCGCCCTTTCTCCTCTCTTCCATCCTCTCTTCTTTGCAGGTGCACAACAAGGAGATGGCCTACCGGGGCGGGGCGGCGACGTGGCGGCGGCAGATCCGATTCAAACACCTCGCCACCGACTTGTACCTCACCGTCGTGCCCACTTCCGCCGTCTCGACGCAAGAGAGCCGGCGGGCGTCCATCCTCCGGCCGGGCGTCATGGACATGTCGATGCCGCTCCTGAACTCGCTGGAGGGCAGCGAGGACGGCTACTCGCTCATCCTCGTGCCCAAGGAGTCCAACGACCCCACACGAGACGAGGAGCTCCTCTTCCTGCTCGACCCCTGCGCGAAGACCTCGACCAAGGAGTCCCGCGTGCCGATCAACTCGTTCGTTCGACTTCAGCACATGGTAGGCGACTCTCCTGCATTCCCCTGTTCATTCCCCTCTTTTTTCAGGTTACCGGCACGTGGGTCCACACGTGAGTTCTGTTTGCAGCGAGAAAGGACCTTCAACCGTCCTTTTTTCGTTCAGAACCGACCCCACCCTGAAGCAGAACCTCTACCACTTCAACAAGAACGAGAAGGGCTGGGTGAAGGTCGTGTGCGAGGACATGAAGATCGACAAGGAGGCGTTCGCGCTCTCGCCCGTCCCGCCGAACGAGGTCCGCGATCTGGACTTCGCGAACGACGCCTCGCGCGCCCTCCACCAGTTCATCAAGCTGATCAAGAGCGGCAAGACGGTCGGCAAGGAGCCCATCAAGTGAGCACTGCGGGCATCCCTCCACTCACTTCTTTTGCAGCTTCACGATGCAACTCCTGGTTGATTGCATCCTCTTCGTCACGAACACGAACAACCACATGATCGACCCGCTGCGCATCATCGACTTAACCCCACCCGCGACCGGCAGAAACTCCTCCGAGAGCAGGGCGTGCTGGGCGAGATCTTCGACCTTCTGAAGGCGCCCGTTCATGCCCCGGCAGGGCACCACGGAGGTCGCCTCGCTGCTCGCCTCCCCGCAAGAGCTGACCGAACCGCGCAACGAGGTCTTCCAGAAGATGTTCCAGCTCTGCTACTCGCTCCTCCGCTACTCGCAAGTGGGCTACCGAAAGAATCAGGTGTGCTCCCCTTCATCGTTTAGCTCTGTTCACTACCGCTTTTTGTTGCAGGAGTTCCTGGCGGAGAAGTTCGACCAAATCCAAGAACAAATCGGCTTCAATCTGCTCGCCGAAGACACGATGACCGCCGTCCTCCACAACAACCCAAAGCTGCTGGAGAAGTATGTGAAGACGCCCACACGTGGAGCGGTTCGTCGAGCTCGTGCGCAACAACCGATGTGGAAAGTGAGTGGAAGAGGGCGGAGGAAGGTGGAGTCATTCCATCGGTTGCAGGTTCCTTGACTACCTGGCCGATTTGTGCGTGTGCCGCGGCGAGGCGAACAAGAAGATCCAAGAGCTCATCTGCAATTCGGTCCTCAGCGAGCGCAATCGGGACATTTTCATGAAGACGGAGTTGGGTCCGAGTTTGAATCGATTGAGCGCGTCCAATGCGAACAGCGGGCGGGTGAGTGGCCGCTTCTGTTGCGGGTGTTCACTCGCCGACTGCAGAAAATGGAGGTGTACATCTGCTGGAACTTCCCGAACTCCATTTGCCGCTCGCTGGTCCAGTGCGCGGAGTCCCGCTCGCCCGACGACTTCGAGATGATCGACTACGTGAGTGCGGGCGAGTGGGCGACTAATGAGCAGTCGGTTTGAGTACCGCCACCAACTCGGCCTGCTCGCCCAGATGTGCCAAGACCAGCAGTATCTGGCGATCGACCCGCCGCCCGAACGGAAGCTCCTGAACATCAGCATCGAGCTGCCCATCCACCTCGTCCTTCAGTGCATGTCGGACACGCGCCTTCCCTGCGACATTCGGGCCTCCTTCGCCCGCCTGATGCTCCACCTGCACGTGGTGCGGGGCTCGCCGGTCACGGCCGTTCGACACGCCCGCCTGTGGCGCTACATCCCGCACGAAGTGAGCGTGAAAACGTACCACAGCAACCCGGAGGAGTCCTTTGCCGAGGCCGGCCACAAGCACGGGGCGGGCGAGCACTTCCGCGAGGTCCTCAAGGTCGTCGACGAGTACCTGGCCGGCCTGCGCGCCAAGTACACGAACGGCGAGGTCGTCCTGAGCGAGGCGGCCGCCTTTCTGCGATCAAAACCGCTTGACCTTCGAAGTGGAGTGGAAGAGAGGAGGGAGAAGGACACGCGAGCTGGATTGCAGATCGTGACTCTCGCCCGCGCGTTGGCCCAGTTCGGCTTCTACAGCTTCGAGGAGTTGCTGAAGTTGGCGCAGAACCTGCTCGCGATCACGGACAGCAACCCGCGCTACGCGGCCACTTCTCGTGAGTCTCCCAAGGGATTGCGGAAAGAACGGAAATTGCAGGCCACTTGGCGCCGCACACGAACCTCATCAAGCAGTTCACTCGCGGCATGCTGCAGAGCATGGAGGGCCGCGAAGTGCCGTCCGCCACGCCCGCCCCGATGATCCGCCCGAAGACGCTGACGAGAGACGAGTCCGAAACGGGCAACGACTCGGCGCGCGCCAAGGAGAGCCGCGAGATGATCCTCCAGACGAAGCTGATCGTTGTGGAGCTCCTGCAGTTCATCATGGACGTCCGCCGGGACTATCGGATCACGGTCGCCCTCTCGCACTTCAAGAACACGTTCCCGTGCAACGAGAACGGCGAACTCAACACCCCGCCCGCCATCACGGAGCGCGTCGTGAACGAAATGCGGGCGGAGGTGTTCGAGAAGACCGGAAGACGAGCTGGATTTCGACGGCGAGCGCGGCCAGCAGCTCTTGCGCATCCTCCTCGTGAGTTTCCACTCCCCTCGCTCATCCACTGATCGCCGGTTGCAGACACACGCGATGAACGAATTCCCGCCCCTTGACGAGCATGGCGTTGAAGGTCCTCTTCCGCCACTTCAATCAATACCACGAGTTGTGCGAGGATTTGAAACAAGTGGGTTCTCCGCTCACTTCTTTCCTTCGTAATCGAGTGTTCGCAGGTGCAACTGCTCGTTTCGAACCGGGACGTGGACAACTACCATCAAATCGACAAGGATCTCTTCGTCCTGAAGAACCTGACCGAGAAGAGCGAGCTGTGGGTGAATTGGGGCAAGCCGACGGCCGGCAACGCCGCCCGCTCCAAACCGAAGCCGTTGAGTGTGGACCGTTCGCGGAGCATGAGCGGCGACGATCTCCTGAACGACGACGGCGGCGACGAGGAGCACGAGAACGCGGCCGAGAAGGCGGCGGCAGACCTCCGCGAGGCGGCCGCCGCCCCCGACTTCGGGCCGCCCCCGCCCCAGCGCTACATCTCGTTCATCAAGGAGGTGTACCCGCAGAACCGAACGTCTTGCGTCCAGATGCTCCAACAAGTGAGTTCTCTTATTCTCCTCTTCCTCCTCATGCGCCTTCCAGCTGTTCAACAACAACGACCGGGACGTGATGTCGATCGCCCTCCACGACCTGCTCGACAAGATGCCCTTGATCGCGTACCCGATCGTCAAGGAGATCCTCGTCCGCATGAAGAACCTCTGCTTCGAGGACTCCCGGAACGACCTCATGAACCAACAGTTGCTGCGGAACATGCGCGTGTACGAGGTGGCCCTGGAGTTCCTCTCGATCCCGTACGACAAGAAGAACGACTCCTGAGATGCCCAAACTGATCACTTTGGCGCACGAGTTCCTCCGCAGCTTTTGCCTTAACAACCGAGAGAACCAGAATCGCCTGCACATGTACGTGTCCATCGACAACGACGCGAAGGAGGGTTCGCTGAAGGTGGAGACGGTGAGTGGAGGGCGAGGAGGAGGGAGTAATCAGCGGGATGCAGGTGGAAGAAGTGAACACGCTGGTTGCCGTCTACCGCAACAACCCCGACCTTTGCCAGAACGTGTCCGAGTCGCTCATCTCGCACATCGTCAGCCTGATCGAACACAAGAGCCGGAACGCGATCTTCCTCGAGCTGCTCCAAATCATCGTGTCGCCCTCGGAGAAGGAGATGGACGAGGTGCAGTTGAAGATCGTGGAGGAGGTGAGTGCTTCCTGCAATCCCCCCATTCCTCCTTTCGTCCGTTCAGATCGGGAAGGCCTCCGACGAGGTGCGGCAGTTCTATCAGGACTCGGCCTCCTTCGAACAGCTGATCGAAATGATGAAGTCGGACGTGGACCTCGACGTCACGTCGCCCCTCCGCTACCACATCGAACTCGTGAAGCTGATGGCCCTCTGCACGAAGGGGGAAGAACGGGACCACCGAGCTGAAAAGCGCCTCCTTTATGCCGATGGACCACATCGTTGCGGGTGGTCACTTCGAAGGACTGCATCGTGGAGGTCAAGAGTGTGTACCTCCAGTTCATGTTCGTTCTCTCTTCCTTCTTTCTTCACACACTCCGCTCTTCAGGCTGCACTGCTACATCGACACGGACATCGAGCTGAAGGACGCGAACAATCAGGAGTATTTGGAGCAGATCATGGACGACATTCTCTGCGACATTCGCCGTCTCTCTTTCTGCTTGAAGAAGGACGTCCGCCAGACGCCCGAACTTATCAGTCTGGAGCGCTACGTGTGCCAAATGTTGACCGAAGTGCTCACGAAGTTCTTCGAGAAGCCGTACAACCAGCAGCCGATGCTCGACATCCGCCAGCACCAGAAGCGATTCACTAGCATCGTGCAGCAGCTGAACGAACTGCAGAACGGGCCGTTGAAGAGCGGCCACCACTCGAAGAATTGGTACCGCGTGGCGGACTGCACGAAGCGGCTGAACAAGTGCGCGGACGAGATGGGCATCTTCCCGCTGACCAGCTTGACGCTCCCGCCTGTCAGCTCGGCGACCACCGCAAAGGCTCGCTGGCAGAGTGCCGCCCACTCCGCCCGCTTCATCACGGTCCGCCCTCCTCCCTGTTCATCCGTTCACTCATTCGTCCTTGCAGCGAAACCAGCAGTCGCTTTCGATCCGCACGAATCGCCACCTGAACGCGCCACGCTTCTCGCGGACGGTCGACAGCCAGAACAACGTGGTCATGTGCTACCAGCAGCTGGTGGACGAGCTGAAGCTCTTCCTACAGCCCCTCCAGGCGGCCGAGTCCTCGGTGCTCGTCGACGTCCTCCACCTGCCCGAACGCCTCTTTCCGGTCGGCTCCAAGCTGCGCGATCGGTGCGAGGATGGCGGCGTGTGTTCGAAGTGAGCAAAACGGATGAGTAGTCGTTCATTCCTGCCCGTTCAGGTTGATCCAACACTGCAAGCTGCTGCTCGTCCAGAAACACGAGAACCTCTGCGGCCGCGTCCTCCTCACCCTCTGCAAGATGGCGACCAGTGCAAAGCACAACTTCACGCTGCAAGTGAGTCCTTTCTTCTTTCGGTCTCCCCTCGATTAACGCCCGCTTTCTAACCGACTAACTGCCCTCCTTCTAACCTTGCAGCCCATCTGCTACAATTACCCGAACACGGTCAACGTGGTAAGCGAGCTTGAATGGCAATTGACGTGCGAAGTAATGAGTTTTCTGCGCCCATTTTGATTTCTTTTCACTTCGATCCTTTCGAATTCTCCAACTCCTCGCAGCGGCGGCCATTCCCGAGAACTCACTTCTTCTGCTTCTGTCCACTTTGGAGTCCTTTGGGTCATTGCATTCGACTAAAGGCTGCTGTTTGAAGGGCAAGGCCGTCCGCCGCCAACTCCTCGAGCGGTTCTTCGGGGCGGACGCGGTGATGAGCAGCGGGAAGCCGATCATGTCGAAGGCGGACGTCGACGGCAAGCACCGAGACTACGTGTTCGACTCGGAGCTCCGCCCGCTACGCAACATCTCGCTCTTCGAGGTGCAGTGCAAGTTGAACAATGCGGGGGCCGTCGGTGAGTTCGCGCTCCTCAATCGACCCTTCGATTCTCCTCCGTTCAGATCTTGTGATCGACCTGATCGTGATGGAGCCCTCGCACGAGATCTTCCTTAAGGCGTGCCAGCTGGCGAAGGCGCTGCTCTACGAGGGCAACTACGAGGTGCAGATGTCCTTCCACCAGCGGCTGAAGGAGAAGAAGGTGGCCGGCAAGTTCTTCCGCGCCTTCATCACCAAACTGCAAGCGGCCCAAAATCGGCTGAAGTCGGACATGGTGAGTCGTCCGCCCTTTCGTATGCCCCACTGAGCGGCCGGTTTGCAGATGTCCGGGAGCACGGGACGAACGAAGTCGGGTACGTTCCTTTGGGGGCAACAGAAGGCTCTTTTTGGCGCTCTTCTCGTTTCTTTTCGCGCGCTCTTTCTTTCTTTTTGTTGATCGGAACTGAAATACGAGGAAGAAAGCTGCAGTCTTTTCAGCGATGTCCACATCTATCAGCCGTCGTTGTACGTTTGGTTCTTTGGGCTTTTGGTTTGATTTGGTCGACCTTCTGCTTAACTCTTTCCCTTTCTTCTAACCCCCCTCGTTTGCACGAACGTCCGTCTGCAATCCCGATTTTCCCCAGCAACCGCGCATTCCCCTGCCCTTGTGTTCTTCCGCTCACGTGTGCGGGATTTCAGCCTCGACGGCCATGACGCCGCTGCCGTTCGCCTCTGAACACCCGCTGCTGGACGGCCTCCACCCGCACAAGCCCGTCTCCCACCAGTCCTCCTTCTCCGAGAGCCAACCCAACCCGATGAGCCTGCCGAGCGACTACGCGAACATCAACTACTCGCCGAGCATGAACGACAGCTACGGAGACGAGGACAAGTGGGTTCTTCGAGGAAGAGGAGGCGGGCAGTTCGAAGGGATTGCAGGATCCCCGACACCCTGCCCTCGGAGGTGGGGATCATCGAGCCGATCCTTCGCTTCCTCCAGCTGCTCTGCGAGAACCACAACCACGTGCTGCAGAACTTCCTCCGCACGCAGAACAGCCGGCCCGACTACAACCTCGTGGCCGAGACGCTCCTCTTCCTCGACACCATCTGCGGGAGCACCAAGGGCAGCTTGGGCGTGTTCGGCGAGATCGGCGAGCACAACTTCTCGCTCATCACCCAGACGCTGATCACACTCACCGAGTTCTGCCAGGGCCCCTGCCACGAGAACCAAGTGAGTGGAGGGGGCAAGGCGAGAGAATGAACGGAGGATTGCAGAACACACTCGCGATGCACGAGTCCAACGGCCTGGACATCATCATCTCGCTCGTCCTCAACGACATCAAGCCGCTCGCCGACGACCACATCGAACTCGCCCTCGAGATCAAATCAAACGCTTCCAAGCTGCTGCTCGCGATCATGGAGAGCCGGCACGACAGCGAGAATTCCGAAGCGAGTCTTGAGGAACATGTGGGTGGCTTCTTGGCCTCTCTTTGACTCCCTTCAATTGTTTGTTCCAGGTTCCACACGAGTGGCGGCCCCAAACAGTTGATCAAGGCCGATCGTCCAGGCCTACGACATGAGCGGATCGAGCGACTTCCAGGTCACGAAAGTCAGACACCAACTGATCGCCCACAACGTGAGTGTTTCCAACGTTCTTATTTCTTTTACAAGTTCCATTTGCAGAAGAACAACGGAGTGTTGCCTTCGATCGTGCCCGAAATCGCCATCCATCCGTCGGATCAGAAGCCGATCACACCGTCGGGCTCGTTGCCCGGGCAGTCTGCCGCCCCTCAAGGCGAACCCGCCGCCGGTGTGCTGCCTCCACGCTGATCGACCCCAAAGGAGGTCGGCCACAACGTCTACATCCTCGCCCACCAACTGGCGCGCCACAACGAGGAGTTGGCTCAACCTTCTCAACCCACAACATCAAAGAGCTCACCGAAACGAAGACCGCCCTCGAGTTCTACCGCACGCACACCGCCCAGATTGAGGTTTGTTGGGCGAGAAGCCCCTCTTTTGATCTTCCCTCCGTTCAGATCGTCCGATCGGATCGGAAGATGGAGCGGGTGGTGTTTCCGATCCACGACATCTGCTCCTACCTGCCGGCAGCCACCAAGATCAACGTCTACAACAACACGGAGCGGGACGCGCAGGGCTCCAAAGTGACCGACTTCTTCGACCGTTGGAAGTCCCTCTACGAGGAGATGCAGTGGCAGCGGAAGCTGCAGGACCGCCCGGTCCTCAGCGCCTGCACGCTCCGCCTTCGGCTTTGGCACAAACTGGCCTTCTTCAACGCGATCCTCATTAACGTGATCCTTGCCCTCTGCTATCCGTTCAACTCGGCGGCCTCCGTCCAGTCGGTCAACCTCTCGAATCCGTTCGTTTACGCCTCGCTGTTCGCCGCCTTCGTCCACCTGTACGTCTCGTGGGAAGACAGGTGCGTAGTGGATCGATGGTTTTGATCTTCTTCGACTGGCGCTTTCAGCTCCACGTTCGGGATGAACTGGAGGACGCAAGGGAGCATCTTCGCACTGCTAATCAGCATCACGCTCTTCTCGATGGCCCTCATAGGGATCGTTCCAACGCTATACTTCACGGGCGTCGTGCAGGTACCTCCGTTGTGCTCTTTAATCTCCATCTCTCTCCTGTTTTTCAGTTGATCAACAAAATCCTGCACACGATCAGCCACATCGGAAACGAGGGTCTGATCGACCGGCCGTGGTCCAAACGCCTCACCGACGGGACCGTTTGGTATCACATCGGCTATCTGATGTGCTGCGTGCTGGGGCTGTTTGTGCACCCGTTCTTCTACTCCATCCTGGTTTGTGTTCACTTGAGGAGAAAGTAACCTCCTCGTTTAGCTGCTGGACATCGTGGCGACGGAGGAGACGCTAAAGAACGTGATCCGCTCGGTCACCCGCAATTGGCAGTCGATCATCTGGACGGGCATCCTCGCCGCTCATCCTCGTGTATCACTTCTCGATCGTCGGATACATGTTCTTCCAGAAAGGTACGTTCTTCTCCTCATTCATCCCCTCATCGAATTGTTTGCAGACTTCCGATTGGAAGTGGAAAAGCTGGAGGAGGAGCTGGACGCCGTCTTTCCGGTCGGCTCGTTCGCGGGCGGGCGAGGCCGGCGAGTGGCCGCAGTGCGGCGAGAACGACGCCGACTGCCCGCACGGCGGCGGCAATTTGGGGCAGCCGCCCGACGAGGAGCAGGACGACGACAAAGTGGCCACGTGCAACACATTGCGGATGGTGAGAACGAGGCGGAGGAGCGTGGGTACACAGCATTCTCTTCAGTGCATCCTCACCACCTTGAACTGGGGCCTGCGGAACGGCGGCGGCATCGGCGACGTCCTTGCGCAACATCGACCCACAGGAGCCCTTCTTCTTGTACCGTATCATGTACGATCTGTCCTTCTACATCATCCTGATCGTCATCGTGCTCAACCTCATCTTCGGTGTGATCATCGACACGTTCGGCGACCTGAGAACGGAGAAGAACGAAAAGGAGGACATCCTCAAGAACACGTGCTTCATCTGCGGCCTGGAGCGCGGCCGCTTCGACAACAAGGCCGATCACCTTCGAGGAGCACAACGAGAACGAGCACAACCTCTGGCACTACCTCTACTTCATCGTTTGGCTCCAGAGTGCGTTCCCCCTTCCGCTCCCCGCTGATCGTTCGGCTTTCAGTCAAAGACGAGACCGAGTTCACGGGCCCCGAGTCCTACGTGGCGCAGTGCGTGAAGGAGCGCAATCTGGACTGGTTCCCGCGCATGCAGGCGATCTCGTTGAAGGAGGACAACTCGGAGAACGACCAGCTGGACATGCGCGACCTTTTGCGGCAGATGCAGGAGAACCAGAGCGAGTTCCGGGCGATCGCCCGCAAGGTGCAGGAATTGAGCCACCTGATCGTCGAGTCCATGACCAACCCATTGATCACAACCCTCCCTTCCTTTTTTCTTTCGTGCAATTCACTTCTTTCCGCAACCCTCAGCCGGTTTCCGCTCCGATGTGCCTTCGCCCCGTCCTCATTCCACTCGTTTCCTTAAGCACCGCCCTCTTGCCCCCCGATTTACGAGTCAGAAGTAGCGAGCGCCCAGCGGCCACTCACTACTCGCGCATAAGCCGAAATGCAGGTATCCCGCCACAATTCCGTCGGTTTCTCTCTTTCTCTAGGCTTCTTTCCCTTAGGCAGTAAATCTACTTTGTTCTCGTTCAAATGAAGACTTCTCTTTCAAGCTTCCGATGCGGGATGAGCGGAAGAAAATGTTGAGGTGCGCCGAAAGGCTTACGAGGACGTTTGTAACGGAAAAGAAGGTCGAATTCCCGATCGGACATGCGCGGAAAGCCTCTGCCTTTGGGCGGAGATCGAAAGGAACGGAAAAGGGCGACTCGCCGGCAGCCCGCGCTTTTCGTTCGTTTGGCGTTTCGCCTCGGCCGGCCGGCTGCGACCACCGTTTCTCCGGCGCCGCCTGTTTTCTCCGCAGTCCGCTTCGTCGAGCGGCCGAAATGGCGGAACGGCAAACTGCCGATCGAGGGGCACAAGGAGGAGGTCTTCCGACTGCTCGACTCCAACCAGTTCCTCCTCGTGTCCGGCGAGACGGGAAGCGGCAAGACGACTCAAGTGCCCAAATGGTTCGCTTTTCTCTCCTTTCTTTCATTTCATCTTCTTTCCTTTCAGGTGTGTCCAGTACCTGCTCGACCGGAAGCCCGCCCACGGCTTCTACAAAGTCGTCTGCACGCAACCGCGACGTGTGGCCGCGATCTCCGTGGCCACTCGAGTGGCCGCCGAAGTCGGGACGAGGGTGAGTGGGACGGAATGCCCGCACTTCTTTCGTCATCCGTCCTTCCTTTCAGCTCGGCGATGAGGTCGGCTATTCGATCCGCTTCGAGGACTGCACTTCGGGAGGGACCCTCCTGTTCTACGTGACGGACGGGATGCTCCTGCAGCGAATGATGAACCATGGTCGGGCCTCGTGGACTGCGGGATCGTCGTGCTGGACGAGGCGCACGAGCGGTCGATCCCCACGGACATTCTGATGGGCAAACTGAAGGCAGGGGGTCCACTCGGTTCGGCAGATGAACCGATCGAATTCCAGGCAATCGCCGAATCGAACTCCCGCCTTCAAAGTCGTGATCATGTCGGCGACCTTGGAGTCGACGACCTTCCAGCATTATTTCAACAATTGCCCCATTCTGAACGTCTCCGGCCGCCCCTGTTCAAGGTCCGCCCATTCTTCAGCAGAGCGGCCGTTCGAGGACTACGTGACAGAGCTCGCCAAGAAGGCCGTCGACCTTCATTGCAAGGACGAGGCTGGACGGCGACATTCTGATCTTCGTCGCTGGCCAAGAAGTGAGCCCTTTCCTCCTCGATTCCTCTCATCGTTCGTTGGTTCAGGAAGTGGAGGACGTGTGCCACGAAATTGCGCGCATCATGTACCCGTTGGCCCGCAAGGAGGGGCCGCTGACGATCATCCCGCTCTACGCCCTGCTCGGAATGCGCGAGCAGGAGCGCATCTTCGAGCCCCGACCGCAGGCGGGCCGCGAACGGGAAGCGAGGTCTTCGTTCATCGTCCTTTCTCTTCCGATTCACTCCGCTTCTTCAGGTCGGAAGTGCATCGTGGCGACCAACATCGCCGAGACCTCGCTCACCATCGAGGGCGTCTCGTACGTGCTGGACAGCGGTGTTCACAAGCAGGCGCTCTACCACCCGATCGAGCGAATCAACTCGCTGGTCACCACTCCGATCTCGAAGGCCTCCGCGATGCAGCGGATGGGCCGCGCGGGTCGGACGGCCGAGGGCCAGTGCTTCTGCCTCTACAGCCGGGAGGAGTTCCACGAGATGCGGGACCACGCGTACCCCGACATGCAAACGTTCGTCCTTCCTTGTGGACTCCTCCTCTAATCCGCTCGTTCAGCTCCAATTTCGCGAACGTCTTTTTTCTGCTCAAACGACTGGACGTGAAGAACATTGTCACTTTCGACTAGTGAGTTCTTTTCTTCCTCTTCTTCCCCACGCCTCTTCTTTCAGCCCGAGCCCCCCGCCCGTAATCGCCGTCTGCGACGCCCTGGAGCTGCTTTTCGAGTTGGGCGCCATCGGCGAGGACGGCGAGTTGACGCCGCTGGGCGAGCGGATGGCCCTCTTCCCGCTGGAACCGCCGCTCGCCAAGGTTCTCATCGCGTCGGCCGAGAAGTACGCGTGCAGCGTGGAGGTCGTCTCGCTGGTCGCCCTGCTCGCCTCTCCGCAGTGCTTCGTGTACCCGACGGACATGGGCGAGCAGTCCAAAGAGGCCGCACAAGCAACCTTCCGGGATCCAAAACGGCGACCACTTGGGCTCATCAACCTGATGCACGAGTTCCTGGGTGAGTTCTGCCGTCCACTTCGTTCATTTCTCGTGTGCAGACTGCAGGGACGTCGGAAGCCGACTGGTGCTTTCGGCACTTCGTGAACGTGCGCACGATGCGGCAGGCGCGGAAGCTGCGGGATCAACTGATCGGGATCATGCGCCGCCTGAACCTGCCGCTCCTCTCGACGCCCCGCGACTCCCCCGACTACACCGAGCGGATCATGAAGTCCGTGCTCGAGGGCTACTTCCATCAGGTGAGTGTGGACCGAAGGACTCCCGTTCACTCGCTTTCCTGCAGGTCGCGTGCAAGGGCGAGGGCAAAAAGATGTACATCGACAAGTACAAGGATCGGAAGGTCTCGCTGCACAACAAGAGCTCCGTGAAGGGCGGCCCCGCGTGGGTGGTCTACCACGAGTTCTTCCGCACGGACTTCGACGCGATCGTCGTCGTTTCGGCCCTTGACCCCTTCTGGTTTTTCGAGGTCGTCCCGCAGCACTTCGACTGGGAGCGAATGCTGCCCTCCTTCTTCCGCTCCCAAATGATGATCGCCCGCTCGGAGTTCGGGGCCGCCCAGTTGGCCAAGAAGCGGACTGGGGTGCGCGGACGAGTCAGCCGCCGGCCCGTCCAGCCGATTCCCGTAATGAATCCCCGCAGCTTCTTGGTTTCTAGTGGTGTGGCCTTCTTTTTAATTGATCGATGCTTTGCTTCCTTCTTTCTTGGTTCCACGGGTCTGCAATAAAGATTGCGTTCTCTTATCGATGAGTAAACAAGAGACTCGGTTGGAGCTGAGTGGCGACGTTCGTTTTATTTGCACTTCAATCAAAGGAAGCGAATTCTGCGCCAATCAAAGCCCACCATCGAGCTTCAGTTCGTCGATTCGAGCGACGTACGAACAGATCCCCTCGCCGCCGTCATGGAAACGTCGGGGAACACGCGCTCGCCCGCCCGCTTGTACTCGGCGAGCGGGAGGTGAAAGAAGGGGCGGAAGTTCAGCTGAAATCTTCGTTTGATTGCCGCTCCTTGGAAGGCGAAGCTCACCGCTCTCGCTACTCGGTTCGTGGCGACCGCACTGCCCGTGATCTGCGCCCACTGGACGCCCGCTTCGGCGGCCAGCCGGCAGCTCTCGACGGTCAGCTTTCTGGCCAGGTTGTTGCTACAAGTGTCCACTTTTCAATGCTCCTCTCTGTCCGTTCTCTACCGAGTGTAGTCGGGATGCACACTCAAGACGTCCAGTCGGAACGTAACGGCGGACGTCTGGCGGCAGCTGCGAGGGCACCAACGCGTCCACGTGGTCGAGCATCACGCCGATCTTCGTGAATTTCTCCGCGGGCCACGTGCACGCATCAAAGTCTGCAAGTCAGTCTTTTCATTCGCATGTCATGTGGATCAAACAAGACCTTCAGTGTAGTCGGATTTCGGTTCGGGCGGACATAATTTCGTTCTTTTCGTTCGGGGATTTCGTGCAGATTGTTGACGAACACGCCGCAGATCTTGTCGCCGTCGACGAGCCAGAACAGACAAGCCGGCGGGCAGCGATTTTTCGAGTGTGGGCACGAGGAACACGTCCAAATCCTCGGGCTGCAGGTCTGAAGAACAAAGAGAACGATAATGAAAAGAAGAGGTCGCTTGCCAACCGCTCGGTTCATGGGCTCGTCGAAAACGAAGCCCGCGATTAGGAACTCGTGGATCGCCCGCTCGTCCTCCGCGGTCGCCACTTCGATGCGCAACGGAGCGGCCGGTCGACCAAAGGCGGAAGTTCGGGTCGAGGCAACGACGACCGCTTTTGGGGTTCGGATGACTCATGACGAACGAGTGAAGGCGGCTGTACGAATTCAGGTGAACAAATCGATGCGAGGGCGAACCCGAAGGTCAAGTTCGCTCTTCTGCCCGCCGAAAGTGATCGATTTGTACCCACTCGGCTGCTCACTCGCCGCACTGCCGGCTGTAACGGACGGAAAGCGGCTTCTTTTGGGTGTAAAGCGAACAGATGAACGAAAAGACCAATTTATTCGCTTTTTTCTCACGTCCAATCCCTCATTGCGTGTGGCGGCTTGTGTGGCAGCAGGCGGGTGTCCTCCGTTGTGTTCGGCCGTCGGCTTCTCGTGGTCGCAGCACTCGTGGTCGTGCTCTCTGTGCTCCTTGGCCTCGCCGCCCTTCCTCCTCGTGCGACCCGCCGCCGAGGAGGTTCGGGCTTAGAATCTGGTCAAGTCGGAATGCGTTAGAAATGTAAAGAGGGCAAGCAGAAACGAGTACCTCGACCATCAGCTTTTCACCCGAGTGAATGCGCGGCGAAATGAACGACGGCGATAAAACAAGGAGAGCCCGACGGCCTCTGGCGAGTAGATCTTTGGCGACAACATGTCTTAAACAAGAGCGATAAAGGCAGGAAATTGAAACTAACGCTCAACTGGGTGAAAGCACTTGAATCAGTAAAGCCTCGGGTGAGCCAATACGAACATCGAGGGCTTTCGGGCTCAGCACCTAGTTGAGGGAGTAATCAAACGTAACAATAGACAGCGTGAACTCACTTCTAGCAAGAGAGCTTCGGGCGACAAAATCCACGCCACCTAACCACTCATTAGCAGCTAGTGGAAAGTAAAAAACGCAGGCCCTTGGACTCAAGATTTCTGCCCGAACGCTGCAATTTAAAAGGGCATTAAGTTAAACAATAGTCCCGTGACCAACCTGACGGAGAGAGAATTCGCGACACGAGCGCCGCAGGCGTACTCTCCCTATAAGGGTATCATTGTTTTATGCGTAAAGTCGCCGACTAAAGGCTCGAGGCGAAAGAATCAAGAGTAGATGCGAACTCCGGTCGAGCCAGCTCGTTCCAGAACGCATGAGGAGACAAAATTACCCCTTCTAGCGCCACGCCTTCGTTGATCTTGCTTCCGAATGCAAACGGAGCCAAGACCTTCGAAGTGTGGCCCTTCTTCTTCCTCCTCCTTTTCTTCGTCCATTCTCGCCTTCTCCTTTGGCTTCTGCTTCTCGGCCGGCGAGTGCAAAGTGGGCATGGTGGAGGTTGGAGTGGAGAGCGGAACGCAGAGGGTGGCGGTTTGGCTCACTTTCGTTGAGGCGAGCATCCTTCAGCTTCTTCCTTCTTCGGTTCAACGGTGGTCATCTTGTTCGAGATCTCGATCGTTCCATTGTGCACTCGGTGGTGGGCGGGCGGCCCGAAGTCGACCTCGACGTCTTGCGAGATCTCCACCCAGCGGTCGTCCTTCCGCTCTTCCACGCGACCGGCCGGCGTGAAGACGGGCACTTGGGCGCGCGGTGGGCGGACGGTCGGGCCGAACTCGCCGTCGTATGCCCGCTTCGCTCGCTTCCGGATCGCCTCTTCGTTCAGTTTGGCCAACTTCCGGATGTCCCGCTCCAGCCGCGCCTCTTGCTGCCTGGTCGTTCAGGCGCGCCTTCAGGGCGGCCTCTTCGCTCAAGCGGGGGAGCCACTGCAATGGATTGGGTGCGGTTAGAAGCATGAAAGTGGACGTACGCGGACTGTTGTACAGCAGTCGGAGCTGGTCGGGGGACAAGAACGTGTAGTTGCTCGTCCGGAACTTGTGCTCCTGGTCGGCGGTGTGCGTGTTCCGCACCCTCGTCCACGACCGCTCCCACCGCTCCAGTTCGCGCAATCGGGGGTAAACATCCCGTTCCAGCTCGCGCATCTTCGGCTCCAGCTGCTCGGCCGTCTGCTGCAAAAAGGCGGGCCGCTCCGCTCAGGTTGAGCAAGCGTTTCGATCCACTCGTCCGTTTCCTTCCGCCCGATCGACGACATCTTCGCGCAAACGAGAATGAAAGAGCGGAGATCGGAGAGGAACTCACTTGCAGCAATTGGGGGAGGGAAAGCGGACCGTCCGAGTGCAAGGAGAAAAGCGAGGGACTGAGAGAGATGTTGCCGATTCTTGCGCGGGAGGGGAACAGCGAGAAGAAGCGAGGCGATAACACACGCGTTCCTTTCCATTGGTGCGTCTTCTGCAAAGAAGCAACAAAGGAGTGATCGTGAAACGAGAAGAGAACAAGCCTGGAAGCCATTCACGATCTCCATCACGTGGTCCATGGCCGTCAGGTTCTTCTGCGGTTGGAGGTCGAATTGGATCGGAAGTCCCGCCTTGACGGATGAATCTGAACGACACGATCGATTGCTTGTTTGTGAGTGTGGGAGGACAGACCGCGCATTTTCTTCGTTCACTTTCTGCATTTGCGTGTGACATCGCTCCACCAAGCTCATGTACCCGTGGATTCGCTTCAGGTTCTCCAGGGCACTCCTCGTCGATTTCTTCGGCCGAGAGGAGAATTCTTTTGTTGTGTCTGGAGTAGGATTGCTGCTTCTTTCCGAGGACGTCGTTGAGCATTCGGGACATCCGCGTGTAGAGTTCGGCCTGAGATCGGGGCTCCGCTTCGTTCTCCCGCCGATCTTCCGGCCGCTCGCGCACATCGAGGAGGGCGACCACGCAACGCGCCAACTGGACGGGCGATTGGGCCGCCTTCTCGCATTCCGCGTACAGAATCCCCTCTGCGGCGGGTGCGGTGCGTTTGAGCGTGTTTCCTTTGCTCTAAACGAAAAGAACGAAGTGGGCAGAAAGAACGAAGATCGGACGACAAAAATCCCCGCGGGCGGCAGATGAGCAAACGGGCGACCGCCCGTCCACTCGCGCACAGATCGGGAACAAAGCCGCCGCCGGCTGCGGAAAGAAAGAAGCGGGAATTCGGCCAACACCTGCCCCAACCGACGGCGGAATGCCGCCCCGCAAGGCGACGACAAAGCGGTTTGTTCCGCCGCCCCACTGATTCGCATCAGAGATCGATTGAGCGAAGGGAAGACGGCGAGACGAGTGGTGGGTATAAAAAGACGGCGACCAGTCGCTTCAAGCAAACCACCGCTTTTCCGTCTTCGTACTCCTTTCCGTCCGAAATGCGCACCCTTCTCGTCCTTCTCGCCGTTTGTGCGGTGGCTTCGGCCCGCTTCCACGGCCTCTTCAAGAACCTCAACGAGAAGCAGAAGGAGGAGCTGAAGGCCATCCTCCACAATCAGGACGCCACCCGCGCCCAGATTCACTCGCAAGTGGAGGAATGGGTGAAGAAGCAGGACGAGTCCGTTCAGGTGAGTGCTTTCTTCTCCGTTCTCTCTTGATTTTCTGCTCTCATTTCAGAAAGCGTTCGCTGAGGCCGAGAAGAAGAAGGAGGAGTGGAAGAAGAAGCACGCCGAGAAGCACGCCAAGCGCGTCGAGAACGTCTCGCCGGCTGCCAAGCAGGTGGACGAGCAGATCGTCGCCATCTGGAAGAATCAGGACCTCACCCGCAAGCAGACCTGCGAGCAGATCAACGCCGTCCTCGCCAAGACCACCGGACGAGATCAAGAAGGAGCTGAAGCTGGAGACCCGCGACTGCTCCAAGCCGTTCGGCCGCCGCCACGGGAAGCACCGCGGCGATCGCCACCAGAAGGACTCCAACGAGATTCAAGACTCCTCGTACTCCATTTCCTTCCCTGTTCGGTTGCTAATATCTATTCTATTCGTGGTATATAAATCGCTTTACGCTCATCACTTGTGTCGTCGGCGGTGAAGTTGTGCCAGGACCAAAAAGAAGTGAATTTTGCGGGGGAATTCGGCAAACGACGAGGTTGTCTCGTAATGTTGCTTTTACTGATGAGTCAAGGTCGATGAACGACTGTTTAGAAAAGGGGCACTTGCAAGCACGATCTCTGCCGGTCGAAAGCAGCAGAGATCCGTTTGTTCCCGAACTCAACCCGCAGACTTCCTTTTCGTCTCGTTTCCCGCAGGGGATCGAGGGATGAAGAGGACGAACGGATTTGTGTCGTCGCTTACGCGCTCGTTTGTCGTAACAAGCGGATTTCAATCGGATTAAAGCGAGGAGTATAAAAAGGCGAACTACCACTTTCACTCTTACTCAACCCTTCCGCTTCCCCTCGATCGATCGAAATGAACAGCCTTCGAGGTCTCCTGCTCGCCCTCTCGGTTCTCGCCGCCGCCGCCCACTTCGACGAGGAGGCTCGCTCCATCCTCGGCTCGTTCACCGGACGCCCAACGGCAGGACGTCCGGAAGATCGTGGAGGACCCGCAGCTGACCAAAGGCCAGATCCAACAGAAGATTCAGGCGTGGGCCGAGACGCAAGACCAGAACGTGAAGGTGAGCGGCGGATTGGTGGACAGCTACAGATTAAACGGCCGCTTTCAGGACGCCTACGCAAAGCTGAAGGCCAAAGTGGACGAGGCGAAGGCCAAAGCAAAGGAGACGCTCGCGGAGAAGACGAGCGGCCTCTCCGCCGACGCCCAGAAAGCTGGCGGCGAGCATCGCGGTGAGCAAAAGAAAGCAAGGAAGACCCTTTGCTCATTCCGACTCGTTGCAGGAAGTGAAGCAGAACGAGAACCTGACCTTCCAGGCCTCCTGCGAGCAGGTGAACGCCCTCGTCAACCAGGCCACGGACGCCGCTCCGCCAGGAGCTGCACGCGGAGCCGCGCGACTGCTCGCCGGCCGCCTTCTTCCAGCGGATGTCGGCAGGTGGCAAGGACGCTGCCGCTCCTCCCTCGTTCGGCCCCCTCCAACCCCTTCCAATGAGAAGTGAATAGCCCCCTCGATCGATCAAATAAAAGCTGTTGAACTCACGCTAAGGACGCCCATGACGGCCGCTCGGTGGAAGAAGGCGGTGAGGGCCTCGAGATCCAACTGGTGGGCATGGAGGTCGGCCGAGTGAGCGGCGGGTAGAAGGGCGGAGATCAAAGAAAGAAGGAACAGGAAAAGGATTCGTGTCCTCATTGATCCACGTGGAGCGAATGACCGTTCACGCGCCGCTCATCAATCATCCGACTGCTTTCGATTGGGAGCCGGGCGGTTGAAAGCGATCCGCTGCGGTTCGCGTTCACGCCGCCGGTTTCTCCGCCGATTCATCGAATTTCGAAGTCGCCGTTTAGGAGTGAGTGAGTGCGTGAACTTGACTCTTCCGCTTCCGCCCGCTGAAGAGGCGGCGGGCGGGAGAGCGCCCAATGGTCCGTGGAATCTCCCGTTCCGCCCGGCGACTCCAACCGACGTGTCAGTAATCCAGTTTCCGCTTTCACCTGCCCGCTTTCGTTCGTTCGGGCACTCAATTGGAGCGGTGGGGGTCTCGATGTACACGTTTATTAATCGAATTAAAGGCAGTTGCTGGGGAATAAATACACGTTTAGGGGGACAATAGGGAGAAGAACAGGGTTTCATGTACACAGGGAATGGATTAAAGCGAAGGGTTGTCAACAAAAGGCGGGCGGATCACCACAAGCCGCCGGCCGTCGCGGCGCCTCCGAAAGGGACGGCAGCCTGGAAGCGGGGCTCGAATTCCATGCGGGGAACGTCGATGAGGAGCTGGCCGCTGCGGTCGAGGGCGCAGCGGATTCGCTTCGAGTCGGCGTCCTCGGGCAGGACGATCGTTTCGGAGAAGAAGGAGCGCTTGGGCGGGCGGCCGTTCCGCTCGTCCTCCACGTGCCGGCCGGCGACCACCAGCTGGTCGCCGTGGAGCGTGATGTTGATCTCGTTGGGGCGGAACTTGGCCGTGTTGCAGGCGAACTCGAGGTCGCCGGCGCCCACTCGGTTGTTGTTCTCGTCGCGGTCGGTGGGCGAGGGAACGCGGGCGGTCAGCCGATGGAAGGCGTCCAGTTCGCGGCTGAATTGATCGCTGGCTGGACGAGCGGAAGTGGTGGAACGAGGGCGAGGGCGAGGCGGCGATGGTCATCTTGTTGGAAGGCTGGAAGAAGCAGACGGTCGGGTGGACGAAGGGGGAACACGTGAACAATTCGAAGCGAAATGAGCGTCCACTCCCGCTTTTATGCGCGCGGCGCACGTGCGGGTGTTGAAAGCGGTTCGCGACGTTTCGCCGCGCTCGGCCCCGCCTTCCGCTCGCCCCGCTGCGCGTTCTTTGATCCCCGAAAAGAAGGGCGGCGGGCGGGATGAACGGGGCGCGGGATCTTCGCGGTGTTTTCGCGAAAGCGCGCGACTTTCGGCGGTGCGGCGATTCGATTTGGGTCAGTCGGTGGCTCGAGAGGCGACGAACGAACAACACGAAAACAACTTCGCGTTGACCTTGCGAGCGGCGAGCGAACGAGAAGAAGGCGGACGAAGAAGAGGCGATCGGAGACGAGCGCCCTGTTGTTGTTGATCCCGCTGCCTGTTTTCGAATCCCGTCGAGAGAGATTCGCGATGCGTCACGCTTTCGAATCCGGCGGTCGGGATTTGGGGTCGCTTGCAAAAGGCGGCGGTCGCATCTTCACGTGTTGACGCCCGCCCCCGCCCCGTTTGTGCTGACGTCGCCTTCGTGACGCGCGCGAGCAAATCGGAAGTGAAAAAGGCGATCGGAGGTCGAGGATCGACGATTTCACAAGGCGGTGGATGCGTTCTCGCAGTAATTGGAAGCTCGAACATCAAACAGCGGGATGCTCGAAAGCGGGTGATTGCAGCGAAAATAACCCGCGAACTTGCGTTCGGTAATTTTCTAATCGTCGGCTGGCTGTAAAGCGGGAAGCGGCCTACTGGACGATGGAAAGAAGCGACCTTTGTGAAACCGAAAGGAAAGACGGTGGAACGTGCACTCGCCCACGAACCGCGCCGAACGCTCGCCCACTCGGCGGGGCGCATCGGGTGCTCGCTGCCTTTGATCGATGCTCACGTGTGCAGAAGTGGACGGGCGGGCGGGCGAGACAACGAAAATAACCCGCATGACACAACGGCCGCCCATTAAACACGCGGAATTCGTCTGCGGCTTCGATCGACGATCGGAACGAACGAACGGAAGGGATGACCGCAAGTGAGCAACAAACACGCAATCAAACCGAAAGAATGCTCGCTCGTTTCCGCTGATCAACGGGGGTACGAACCGCGTAGTCCACGGGGTCGTCGCCGCTTCCCCTTCGGTTTCTTCCGTCCTTTCGCGGAATGGCGGAGAACACGGGGTGAGTTCCGATAAGAGGGAAGATTCGATTGATTTCGATCCGCCGGCAGTTTCTTCCGCGACAAGACCGTCCTGATCAGCGGCGGGAGCCGCGGGATCGGCCTCGCCGTCGCGAAGAAGCTGGCCCGCGATGGGGCGAACGTCGTGGTCTGCGCGAAGACCGCCGCCCCGCATCCTTCGCTGCCCGGGACGATCCACACGGCGGCCGCCGAAATCGAGGCGGTCGGTGGTCGCTGCTTTGCCGCTGGCCGTCGACGTGCGCGACGAGGCGGCCGTCAAGCGGGCGGTGGCGGCGGCTGTCGAGCGCTTCGGCGGGATCGACGTTCTGATCAACAACGCTTCGTGAGCAACCCGTCGACTGCCTTCCTCACCGCTTGTTTCCAGGGCGGTGGATTTGAGCGGAACGTTGGACACGAGCATGAAGAAAGTTCGACTCTGATGCATTCGATCAATGTCCGGGGGTCATTTCTTTTGTGCATTTCCTCCTTCCTTCTTCCCTTCTAAACCGAACAAGTTTAGAGCAAAAGAATGCCTGCCGCACTTGCTCAAAGCTGAAAATCCGCACATTCTGAGCATGAGCCCCCCGCTGCTCGCCGATCCCCAGTGGTTTGGCCCACACGTGGCGTACACGATGAGCAAAATGGGAATGTCGATGGTGATTTTCGGCCTTGCTGATGAGTTCAGGAAGGAAGGCGTAGCAGTAAAACGCTTTTTGGCCGCGCACTTCCATTCTTACGGCCGCTACCCGACTGACGAGCGGAGAGGAGGACGCTGCCCGGTCGTGCCGAAAGGAAGAAATCATGGCCGATGCCGCCTACGTGCTCTTGAGTCGACCCTCCCGCCAGTTCACGGGCAACTTCGCGATCGACGACGAGGTGCTGGCCGAGGCGGGCGTCCACGACCTTCGCAGATATTCCCACGATCCGGGTGAGCGAAGAGAGAACTGGAAAGAAGGCGGATGGACGATCGTTTCAGACTCCAAACTCACGCTCTCGTTCTTCCTGCCCGGAGTGCGGTACACGATCCCCCGCTCGAAGATCTGACAGTTTATTCGAACGAGATTCCTAACACAAATAAGACGATCCTTCCACATCACTTCTTTTAATTCGAAACAGATCCGAGATTGCCAGCTTTTCGAGATTCCAGACAGGTCGGCGAATCGTTCCTTCCGCTTCGCTCGTGTCTCTTCCGCTTTCTGCAATCGAAAGGAGATGGATGAAGGGGAGTGGAGGGAACGCGAACCTTCAGGTCGATGTACGGGGCGCCTCGCCGAAGGAGGAGGCCGAAGCGGCCGACGTGCGACGAGGATGAAGCCGAAGCTCGTGTTCAGGGTGTAGCTGAAGATCCCGTCGCACACGAGGAAGGAGGTCGTCGCCCGGTCCTCCACGACCGGCACTCGGGGCTCCAGCCGGTTGATGGGCGGCGGGCTGGGTGGCCGGCTCGACGCTCTCGCTCGTTTCCATCGGCTCGGGGGCGATCTGGCGGGAGGGGCTCTCGTTCTCGGCCTCCTCGTCGTCCTCCTCGCTGGGCGTCGACTCGCGCGACTCTTCGGGCTCGTCCTCGACGATCGCCGCCCCGAGCAGCCGGTGCATCCGCAGGCGGCGGGCTCCCTTGCGCACGTTCCGCATGAGGAACGAGTGGGCCGGCCGGCGGGGGCGGACGGCGCGGGCATCGTCCAGAAACTAAACCGAGGGTGATCAAATGAACAGAAAGAACGAAAGGGAGCTCACCGTCAGCTCGATGGTGGTCTTGCGTCGAACTTGCGCGCCTTCTCCATCTCCGCCTTCATGTACGCGTCGTACCACTCGGCGATGGACGGCGCGTCCACCATCTCGAACGCGACCATGGGGAGCCGCCGGCGGTCACCGTGGTCGAGCGGACGCACACCGAGTCGGTGAGCACCGACGAGCACATGAACTCGTAGATGACGTCCGCGTTCTCCTGCTTCCCGGAGGCGAGGAGCGATCGCCGCTTGTGTTCTTGGAAGAGGTTCAGGAGGAGGACCGTGGAGGGATCTTGGAGGATGGCCACCAGGTACTTCGAGAGGATGGAGAGCAGTTTGTCCATGGTGAACAGCGGAAGGGCTTCGGCGCCGAACGTCGTCCGCATCACGTCCTCGTAGGCCGTCTTGTTCGATTTGCTGCTCCACGAGCATCCGGATGCGATCCAGGATGTCGTCGTAGAATTGGAGCGGGTTTCCCGAACTCGACGAGCGGCGCGGGCTTCGGGTTCTTCGGGCGGTCGACGCCGTTGAGCTTGGCGCCGTTCCGCTGGAAGCCGGCCTTTTGCTGCTGTTCGCGGGCGCGCCGCTCGAGGATCTGCTCGTGCTCGAACTCCGCCCGCTTCTGGCGGCAGAACTTCTTCACGCGACTCAAGCGATCGCAGAGGATGCTGTGGAGGCGCAGAAAGAAGACCCAGTTCTGGTTGCCGTAGAACACCGCGTTGCCGAAGAATTGCGACCATTGGGATTCCGAGCGGCCCTAAAGACGATCGAATGCAAACGAGAGGAAGCAGAAGGCACTCACGCAATCGGTGAAGTGTTTGCGCACGTACTCCGCAAAGTCCTGCATGTTCAGCCGAGTGGTGTACGAGAGCGGGTGGCGGCCGACCTGCGCGAACGAAAGCTCATCTGAAAGGCGAGCAATCGGAAGAGATCTAGCGAAGGAGAACAAACCGGCTTCTTCTTTGTCCGTGAACTTCATCGGGTTCACGCACAGGAACATGGGCAGCACGACCTTGAGCATGAGGCGGGCATTCACATCCCTCCGTGGGCCAAGTGCTGGGACAGGAAGAGGCACTCGATCAGGTGGTGGGCGTCGAAGAGGACGGTCATGTCTCGCGGGTAATTCAGGGTGATGAGCGGCGGCAGGAATCCATCGTAGTTCAGCGTCTCCGTCAGTTTGGTCCGCTGAACGGAGGCAATCGAATGAAAGCGGGCAAGAGAACCGAACCTCTTCGTAGTTCCGCTCAATTTCCTGCATGATGGAACGGCAGCGGAGGAATTTGGAGTCGTTGTTGCGGAAGAGGGCGGCCTGCGCCTCCAGCGTGCGGTTCATGCAGGCGCGCGTCTGCTCGGCCCAGCGTTCGGCGTGGGCGATCTTGTCCTGCTTCATCTTTTCCAACGTGAGCTCCAGGCGTTTGCGGACGCACGGGACGGACTCCAGCGGCGAGGTGCGCAACGCCGAAAGGATCTTCGAGGCGTGCTCCCTGCAAACAACGAACGGGAAATCAAAAGACGGTGCGATCGTTTCCACCCACCCGTAGACCCGCTTGACGGAACGCGGGATCAACGTCGGCTGCGTGGGGCTGCCGTAATCGTCGCCCAGTTTGAAGTTCCGCCTCTCCCGTTCGTCCATGGCGTCCAGCTTGCTTTGGATTTGGTTCAGGATGCCGATGGAGACGTCCAGGATGGACTCGCAGATGTCGTAGTCGAAGCGCTCGTCCTCGATCCTCCACATCATCTCCTCGAAGGGCGTCTTCTTGGACGAGACGGCCGCCGAGTCCTCCGATTGCCACGAGCTGCAAGCAGGCCGGGGATTGAATGCAATGAATCAACAGACTCACGCAAAGGCCATCCAGTTGTCGTTCAGGACCATCCGGTGGGCGGGCTTCCGGCCGGAGCAGACGGCGTCTCGCTTGTCGGGGGCCTGCTCGCGGTAGCTTTGGCCCAGACGGCGTGTGGAGAGGTAGTCGATCTCCATCGCCTTGTCCTCGACCACGCGCATCTCCAGAGGGAAGCGGCTGGGGTCCCTCCTCGTCGTCGGGGATCGTTCAGGAGGTCGTGCAGGTGGGTCATCAGGGCGGGGCTGTAGTCGAAGAAGGGCGTGAGAAGAGTGTACATGTCCGGCTCGATTCAGCTGCCGGCGATTGTACAGCTCCATCGAGTGGTAGAACGCGCCCATGGTCTCCTTCGAGCGGAACGTCTTCTTGAGGATGAGACCTGAACGAGTTGCTTGAGTGATAGCCCTCGCTCTGGCGACTCACCTTCTCGAAGAAAATCGCCTGCCGCTCAGACAGCGTGGCCCCCGTCTGGGCTTTGGTCGAAGGCGGCGGTCGGGAACTAAACGAAGGAGCATCGAGGAGTTCAATCGGAAAGAAAGAAACATGCCTGAAGGAGCTCGTCGACGGTCTTCCGCTTGTGTTTCGACTGCTTGCCGGGCGACTCGAAGAAGATCGGACGGAAGGAAGGCGCGGAAACTCGGAGATAATGTCCGGCGAGTCCTTGAACAGGCGGAGGATTCGATTGTGCAAGTGGACTTTCTCGTCCCCTCCCGCTCCCTGAAGTCCGTTCGGTTAAGGGAAATGGCATTCGAGTATCCAAACGAACCTCCGCTCGCGCACTCTGCTGGTACTTGCCGAGCAGGGCGACAAACCGACTGTAGGTCTCCGGCTCGTGGGCGTAGCGCTCCTGCAACACGAATAGAAGGGAAGCGAACGGAAAGGATCACCCACATGCACTTTGTTAGGAGTTCCAAAGCGTCCTCCAACGAGTGGTTCTCCTCCGGTTGGAATTCGTGCTGCGTGTCCACGCGAAGAGGCTCGTCGATCGTGTTGCTGGCGGAGTCGTTCTCCTCGTCCGCCTCGACCGCCGTCTCGTAGGCATCGAGATCTGAACGAACGAACGAGTAAAACGAGAAGGAAGGATGGAGACAAACCGGGATTGAGGACGCTCTCCGACGTGCCGCTCGGTTGGATGATCCGCAGGAGATTTCCGTGGACCTGAACCTCGTATCCAAGCGGGAAGAAGGCATTGAAGCCGATGATCAGGGCGGGATGCTCGACGAACAGGTCGCTCACCTCGCCGAATCACTCCCTGCGTGTCCAGCCTGCAAACAAACGAAAGGAAATGAACAGAGGAAGCTCAAATTTACGCTTGTGATTTGAAGGCCTTCATCACCTTCGAGGAAGGTGGAGTAGACGCCTCGGGTTGTTCGAGAACTGGTGCCGAACCTGCTCCAAGTAGACGAGCGCATCGTCCACTTGCAGGGGCTGCAAACAACGAGAATGAAATCGAATGGGAAGAAGACGTGAACTCACTCTCGTTCTCGCCTGGCCGGTCGCTTGGCTGGTCGACTGGCCGCCGTTGAAGCGGGACTCCACATCGCGGTCGTATTTTCGGTGGGGGTCGTTGTTGAAGCCGTTCATTGTTGATTGCAAGGAAAGTAGAAGAAATGAATGGAAGGCGGGTGGATTTTCCGGATTCCGCTGGCCAAGAGCTCCGTTGATCGGTCAGGAGCGAAGAAGAATCGGATTCCGTTGGTTTGATCCGATGGATTTCACTTCGGAGCTCATCTTCGAGGACGGCGCCTGCAAAGGCCGGGGAAAGCGCGCGCCTTTTGGCCCTTCATATCGATGGCGGAAAGCCAGCAGAGGCGCGTGCGCGGGTTCGCTGCGGGAGTCTGCGGACCAACGGCCGGCTTTCCGCATCCTTCACGGCAATCATGGCGGCCGGCCAGGGATAAATGGTCGTTAGAAACGTCGGTCAGAAAATTGCTCTAAACGGACGAAAGTAAAAGCGCTCAACGGTCAACCGATCGTTCAAACAAACCCTCATTTGTTTTCTGCTCGCTGTTTAGTTTCGACACGTGAAATTCCAGAACAATCTTCGTTTACTTCCGCCTTCTGCCGCTCTTCCGGTTATCGCCGCCGATCGACCGACGGCCGCCAAACTCAACGGTTCTTCGTTGATCACGCGCCTTCTGTTCGCTTCTAAGAACGAAACAATCGGGACGTCAATCAGCGGAACGCCGACCGAGTGCACTTTAAGCGACCAAAAGAATTCCTTCGTTCGTTTGGGGGACCGAAACGGCAACATTCTGCAAAGTGCACAACGCGGAAAAGAAAGCGATGCAAGCGCTTCTTTACGACCACTTAGCCGCCCCGTTCGAATTGTAAACGAGCGGTTTGATAGGACGAGAAGCACAAAGAAGCCGAAAGGAACGAATATAAATCGCAAGAGTGCGCATTCAGTTCACATTCCTCTCACTTTTCTTCGTGATGTCTTTCGACGGCAAAGTGGTCGTGGTGACGGGCTCGACCTTCGGGATCGGTCGGGGAATCGCGTTGGCGTTCGGGCGGGAAGGAGCGGCCGGTCACGATCCACGGGCGGTCTTCCAAAGGATTGGAGGTGAGTCCTGCATGCCCAGCTCTATTGTTACTCGTTTTAGCGTTTGAGGAGTGCGAGCGTTACCTAGTGGCGAACGAAGTGCCGGCCGAGCGGATATTCCGAATTCAAGGGCCGGCCGAAGACGAGGAAGTCCAGCGGAAACTGATCGAGCGGACGGTCGAACACTTCGGCCGGCTGGACGTGCTCGTCAACAATGCGGGCTGCTACTATCGGGGTGGATTCGAAGCGAACCTGGACGCGATTGAGAACCTCGATTACATCTTCGAGCTGAACGTCCGCACGTTCGTTTTTCCTTCTGCCTCCTCCAATGTCCTTTTGTCGTTTAGGCCCGTGAAATTGATCCAATTGGCCATTCCGCATCTGACCAAAACGAAGGGTAATGTTGTGAACGTGAGCTCTGCGGCAGTCGGTGAGCGACAGTACAACGACTATCAGTAAAGTTCCTATGAGGAGAGTTCAGATGCGAAGACCTCTCAAATCGCGTTCTACATTGCTCTTCGAAAGCCGCTTTGAATTCGCTGACCGAATCCTTTGCCTTCCAGTTAGCGAAAGCGGGCGTACGGAGTGAACGCCGTCAGGTGAGCGGAAGCCGATCGTTCCAAGGGCTTAACGGACTTCTTTTCAGCCCGGGGATCATCGACGACACGAACATCCTGAAGAAGAGCGACGACCCGACCGCCCAGATGGTCGCCAACCTCTACTTCCGCTTCACTTCCGACTACGTAACGCCGATGAAGCGGGCGGGTTTCACGAAAGAGGTGGCCTCCGTCGTCCTCTTCCTTGCGAACTCCGACGGCCGCCTCGTTCGTCACGGGCAGCAATTTCCGAGTGGACGGCGGCTCGGCCACAAGGTTCGTTCAAGGCCGGAGAACACGAGCGAGGATCCATTCGTTTGCAGCATGCCCTCGATGGACCCCCGCGACCTCCCCGTTCCACTTGGCGCCCAGCGAACTCCTGCAGAAGGTGATTGACGATCGAACCAACCACAACGTTTGATTCTTCGGGAGATGAAGGGAAGTTCTTCGAAGAGTGAATTGAATAAAGTGATTGGCTGAATGAATTTATCGAAGTGCTTCATGAAATTGTTGTTCGTTTCCGCAGGTTTGGGTAAGACACAAAGAAACATCACGATGAACTAATGAGTGAAAAAGGTTTATTCAAACTCTAACTGTTGCACAAAAGACACGTCCGACCGCACAGCTGACGGCGTTGGGCTTTCGGGAACAGGCCGGAAGTGCAAAAGCCATTGGACTTGCCCAGGCTCTCGCATTCAGGCCGGTTGTCTCGGCAGGGCCGTCCGCTCTTCGTGCACACGTTGCAGGAAAAGCGGGCAGTGATCGGCAAGGAACTGAACGTAGGCGGGCGCTGTACACAACCGCCTTAATCGACGGCAGTTCCGGCCGAGGTCGAAGCATTGGGTTCGAGCGAGGAGGAAGCAAAGCAAAGCGAGCAGGAAGTAGTGGAGAAACGAACGAATCCAATTGATGTGCATGAATGAGCGAACTGGAAGACCGACTGGCCGCCCGTTTGGAAGCAGACGGCAGCGGGAGGAAATGAATGCAGAGCGTTTATTTGTTTCAATTCCCGGCTACAAGGCAATCCCGTGTTCTGGCCGCCTGCTCAAACAGCCGCCGCTCACAGACGGGCGTCCACTCCGCCGTGAACCAAATGGTTCTCTCCGGTGACGAATCGGCGCGTCGTCGGAAGCCAAATAGGCGACGGCGCTGGCAATTTCCTTCGGGCTGGCCGATTCGCCCCAACCAACCGGCCGAGTTGATCACCGACTGCTTCACGATCGTGTGCCGAGGGTGCGTGGGATCCCACATCTGCAGAGAGGAGAGCTTTGCATTGATCGCATGACTGCGGACACTCACCTGTTGGCTCATCCGCGTCTTGATCTGCCCGGGGATCACCGAGTTCACCCTGATGCCCTTTGGGGCCAACGAGGTGCTCATCGCCTTACGAGGCCGAGCAGCATCGTCTTCGACATCCCGTAGACGAAAATCCCTTCAGAGTTCCGCAGAGCGGACAGAGAAGCGTTAAAGATGATCACTCCGCCGCTGCAATCAAACAAGTGGAATGAAGAGGAGACAATTCGGGCGAACCCGACGGCTTGCATGTGGGGAACACACATTTGGCTGAGGATGAACGGAGCTTTCACGTTCACGTCGAAGATCTTGTCCCACTGCTGCGGGTTCACCTTGAGCACATCTCCCGTGGCGGGATTGATGCCGGCGTTGTGGAAGAGGATGTCGATCCGCCCGAAGCGGTCGAGGGCCAAACCGGACGAGCGCCTCCCGATGCTTCGGATTGCCCACGTGGACAGGCGATCGCCGCGATGCTCTCCTTCGTGACGCCCACTTGGATCAGCGACTCCACCGCCTCGTCCACGTTCTTCTGATTCCGGCTGCTGATCACCACTTTCGCGCCCTCGTGGGCCAACCGCTCGGCCGTCGCCAATCCAATCCTAGAATTGGAAGAGGGTGATTGTCGAAGGGGGAGGATTGAAAGCGAACCCCTGAGATGAGGCCGTGAGGATGGCGACCTTGCCAGCCAGTCGGTAGGTCTTGTACTTGTGCTCACTCGTCGCCATCTTCGAATGGAATGACTGCGGGTGGAGTGGACGGCGATCCTTTCACCCGCCCGCGACCACCCACCTCGCTGCAGAAGGCGTGATCGAACGATTGGACGGTCATTAAAGTGCGTCTCGTCCGCTCGCGCTGCAATCGAGCACGCTCCACACGAACGGCGTGTTGTAATCAAACGTTTATCTTCGGGCGTCTGCGGGCCACCCACGACGTCGCCGAACGCCCGTCTTTACACTCGGTTTTATCACCCGTTGGAGCCCATTTCGAATGAATTCACTCGTTTATTGGTCTGTTCACGGCTTAAAGTACAACGACGGGTGGGCTACGAGAAGTCTCGTCGATCAGGTGGTCTTCTTTTGGAAGTCCTTCGAAACGCTGTACTTTAGAACGCCCGTCCGCACGCTCAGCATGTACTCCAGCTTCACGTTCAGCCTGCAACTCGACTCGGTTAGACGCGGAAGTGAATTAAAGAGGACTTGCCTGAGGAACTCAAAGAGGTGGTCAAAGTTCGTTCGGCTCTTGTACAGCCCGTGCTTTTCGAGGATCGGTCGAATGGCTTCGGTGGCTTTCGGCAAGATGGTAGTGCGGAATGGAGGTGAAAAAGTAGTGGTGGGCGACCTAATGGCATGACGCTTTTGAAGGCAGCATCTAATTGCTTGGTCTTACGTGTCCATCGGTTAATGTGGTGCATTAACCAATCAATTCCCAGTCCGTAACGACGATCTATTGTTTCGCTCTGCCCTTGCACGTAGGTCCACGTGCCCTCCTCGAAGGCCTTGATCTCCTCGTCCTTGTGCTGGAGGAAGGTGACCATCTGAAAGTGAGCGGTCAATCAGGGAAGCAGAGAATTGCGGACCATGAGCCACAGCGAGAAAAACATGACGGGAACGTAGTAGTATTTCAGAAAGGCCACGAGTGAATACTGACATAGAACAAAGGCGATCTAAAGCCAACGATGAGGAATGAACGAAGGCCAGTAAGCTCACGTAAGCGCAAAAGGCACACGCCGCTCCACTGACCACGCACTGGACCCGCTCTTTGTTGTTCGAAAAGAGGCGGAGAGTACGGCCAGAAGTGGCTGCCTGCAAGGCCACGGTGAGAAGAACAAGAGGAGAGTGGCGACCGTCGGGGATGCCCAATTTGGTGTACAGGTCCCAAAGGAAGAAGGCGGACCACGGGGATCTTCCGGAAGTGCCGGTCGACGAAGCCCCACTCCTCCCACTGCTGTTTGGTGATCCTGCAAACCATCCATCTGATCACTCCTTTCTTTCATCCACTACTAACCAGGGATGTGAGAGGTCCTTCTCGACGTGCGAAGTGTGTTGGTGGTGTTTCCTGTGCGACTTTTGCTGAACAGAAGAGGCTGATTGAACGAAGAGAAGTGTGCTGAACGAACCCAAGGCCAATAGGGCGACTGGACGGGGGCGTGCGCGAGGTGACCACACAGGTCGTTCGAGCCACGTGTAGTTCGAGAAGGTCGTGTGCCCGCAATCGTGGCTGAAAAGCAAGGACTCTCCTTTCTGCCCGTCTTTCTCGTGTGCCTCACCCAACGACGAACAACGACATGCCGAACCTGCAATCGGATTGAAATTGAAGGTAAGCAAGCGAGTTGATCTTGCATTCCAAGGAGCGTAGTACCAAAAGAGCAGCCCCGGCCAACCAAACGCTTCAAAATAGGGAACGGCGAAGTAGCTACCTCGGGCCTTTTGCTACAGGGCAGCGATCGCCGCGTAGTCGAATGCCAAGTAGAAAAGCGAGAGGCCCAAGTTCTTTTGGAAGCACTCCGGCGGGATCGTCGCGCGGATTTCGCCCAAGGTCGGTAACTTCTGTTCGTTCATCGGCTTCTGAACAGAAGAGGGATGAAGTGGAAGATGAGAAGGAAGCGGACCTTCAGCTCGTCGAAAGTGGACATCTTGGACGTTCCCTCGACCACCTCGACGCCCGTGGAGGAGAGCGAGAAGTCGGAGGCGACCATCCCTTTCGAGCGGAGGGCTGGAAAGACGATAAGGAGGTGTGATCATGAGGAGGAGGAGAAGGAGACGATCGTAAACGCGGGGAGGTTTCCGACACGCGCGATCTCTTCCTCAAATTGCATCAGGAATCACGAATGGAAATACCCGATGGACTTTGGAATTTACACCCTCGCAAGAGAGAAAGAAAGAAGTGATCGCTTCGATCTTTACGCGAAGAACGGAAATCAGCTGAAATGCTCGACGGAACGGCCGGCCGTCCGAGTCGCTAAGTGAGCGACTTCGCCGGCGGCAGTCGGCCGGAATGATTCGATTGCGCGCCGCCTAATGGACGAGCGCGCGTTTGTTGCGAACCCTCGCCGCAATTACCGTACGGGCCGAAAACAAATCAAAGCGGCGAGTCTAATCGAACAAATTCCGAGAAGAAAGAGGAGCGGCGAGGAGAGTCGGCAGTCATTTCCGGGTCCAAGGCGGGCGCTAATCCCCCGGCTGCTCGCCTTTGTCTACCGACCAGAACGTGCCGTTTATATTCGATGGAGACGGCGGCTGTACTTTCGCTTTCGACGCAAAATGGGGCGTTTCGAATTCCGACGGCCACCCACCGCGTTTTGATTGCGCCCGCCGGCGGTCGGTGCGAGCAGAACACGGTAATTAATGAGGAGGAAAAGGGCACTTGTTGATAAACGTGCAAAGATCGCAAATGCCCGTTCGCTTTTTTCACACTCCTTCCAATTACTCGCCTTTCTCAAGCGAACTATTGGGCATCTAAAAACGGCCTTGTGATTACCGGCTATTATCTCGACTACCCTTTGAAAATGTTCAAAATGCGAATGAGAGTAGAAAGGTCTCGTCTTTTGCTGGTGCCTAAACGGTCTTCTGCAGTAGACCGAAATGCCGCGATCGAGACGGCTGCTTCGCTAATCTTCGTTTCATCCGTAGCTTCATTTGCTTGTACAGTAATCCCGGATCTTTCGTCTACCGTTTCGCTTATCCCGCATAACCCCAAGTGGTCATTGCTGCCAACTGTTTGTCTCGTTGACAAGCGACAGACAGACGACTAATCGGCGGCGACAAGAAGCGGCGGCCAAATGAGGGCAGACAGCAGACGAGGAGGAGGAAGCCAATCTCCCATCCGGACGCCCGTTTCGGTTGGACAAATAAAAGCCGAGTGGACGTCATTCTTCACGTTTGTTTATTTCGTTAAACCGAAGGAAGGCGAGCATCCGGTCGGTGTGGTCGGAGAAGGGGAGGACGATTAAGGGAAGACGGATGGCCGTCCGTCGGTCTCCGCGGGGACGAGGGCGGCGGTCGCTTCACACGCGCAGTCGGCTGGTCGGGAGGCCGTCGACGGTGCGCCATCGCTGGAGAAGACCGCCGGTGTGTCGTCCGTTCTGCTGCCGCTTCCGAGAGGCCTGATTGCCGGCCGGCCGGACCACCTCCATCCCGTCCGTCGCCCCCACACGCTGAAAGCCAAGCGATCGTTTAAAGGAGATCGAAGGAAGAAACGAACCAAACGCTGTTGAATGGACTGCATTGGAGCATAGAGCATGCACATTACAGGGCTGAAAAGAAGCAGGTCCGGCCGTTTCTCCCGTTGGCGCCGTTCTTCGTCTGCGGCCGGTTGGCCCACGAGTCGCCCGGATCGGACGGCGAGTCAAACGGCCGGGCGGCGGCCTCGTCATTGGCGGCAGCGGCCTAAAGCAGCAAATTCAACGAGGAAACAGCCCGTAAATCCACTGCCCAGTTCGCACTTCCGCCCGTCTAGCCGGAAATCCCCCGAAAGGCAGACGAGAGGGTGGATTTATCGCTTTCGTACTTCCGCAATCCCCGCCTCGACTTCCGACGCGGAAATGCCCCCCAAACGGCCCCGAATAGCCGACCGTATAAACGAATCCAATTATCACTACCGAGGGCGTGGGAGAATTCGCGGAACAAAGCCGGGCGACCGGCGGAAATGGACATCACTCGTGTGCACTTTTTAAGCCAATTGCCTGTTCGTTTTGCAACACTCACCTAATCCCCCCGCACCGACCCTCTCACCCACTCACCAATTGGATTTGCCGTTCCCGCCGGTTCTTGTACACGTCAGACGGCATCATGAGCATCCGCTTCTGCGCGTCCAGCAGGCGGCTGCCGAAGAGGTCCGCCTGCTGCAGCGAGTCGGCCGCCCCATCGGAGCACACGACGCCGATCAGGAGCGAGAGGGCGAGCACGAGGCCGAGGGGAACGATCAGAAGTCGCATAGTCCGCCGCCGTCTTCTCCTCCGCGTTTCCGAAAGTCGAGTCGCCGGACGGGAACTGAAAGAAACACGAGAATTAAGGCGGATTGTTTGTGTAGCCGCCCGAAGGTCTCCCGGCGGATTCGAGACCACGAGTGCAGAAATAAGAAAGCCGACGAAGAAGAGGACAGTAAACGGACGAACGAGTGAAGAAATGTTGCGAGACCGGGAGGTGGGTGGGCGGTCCGCCCAGGCCGTGGACCGCAAATCGAAGGCCACACGCAAATTATGCCTCTTTGCCGCCTCTTCCCACTCCACTCGCGAACGTTTGGCACGCAACCCTCCGGGCGAGTGGCCAAATGTCTGAGCGATGGAACGACACGAACATGACGTTCGCCCTCCGCAATTACCGTACTTTCCGGAGAGGAGCGGGCAGTTCGACCGCAAGAGAAACAAACAACTTCCCGAATTCGAATGTTGCGCAGTCGGCGGTTCGAAGCGGCGGCCGAAATTGGGTCGTTTTCATTGGAAATGGGCCCGCCCCGGCCGTCAATTGGGTCGACGAGTTTCGTCATGAGCGCGAATGAAAAATTGATGAAGAGCGAACGAAAAGAAGCCCCGGGCGGCTCATCCCCGCGCCGGATGGGCGGCAAGTACAAAGCGGTGGATATCCGCCGGCCTGTCGAACAAAAGACCCCTCGTCCGATTGTCGTCATTTACCGTAGGCCGACCGGCCCGTCGGTCGATTAAAAACCGTTCGGATGCTCTTTGGACGGCGGGCGGAGCCAACTGACGAATTCGTGCAAAAGCAAGCGAAAGGGCAGGGGAGGAGAAGAAAGTTGCAACCCGAAGGACGATCGGAGTAAACGGCGGAAATCGCGCGGGAGTTTCGCCACCCACCGCCCACAAAAAAGCGGAACTACCGGCCGGCTTGAACGAGGCGAAGAGCACAACGACGCCTCGAATGTCGCCGCCCCCTTCGGCGCGTCAAATTGGCCGTTCGAAATGCCGCCCGCTCGTCTCCTCCTCCGCACCGTAGGCGACTCTTCAACGGCCGACCTGTCGACCATGCGAATGGTATTCGGCCCGTCAAGGAGTGGCGGAAGCGTGAAGAAAGTAGGCGGGCGGCCGGTTGACGGCCACCCACTTCTTCCGCCCTCCCGTCGCCAATTCGACTCGTTGGACGGCGAGCAGTAAACACCGCTGGCAGGCGTCCAACCGACTAATTTTTGCCGACCACGAGCGGAAGATTAAACACCCGCCAATCGGATCGAAGAGCAGAATCTTCACGGTGGATTATGCCGCCCATTCTTCTTGTTTGTTTGTTTTGATTCCAGACGGTCGGGTGGCTTCTTTTGGCGGCCGGTCGTTCGGCGGCTTCCGGCGGATTGACCGGTTGATTCCTGGCCGCCGAACGGATCAAAACAAACGGCCACGAACACCTCGTTGTTTTCGGCGAGGAAGTCCTCGGCGTTCAACCGACCGGAAAGACCACTTGCAGAATGCATTCTGATGTTTGGCGAACAATTACCCGTCCCCCCAATGATGTTTTGCCCCTTCCGCTTTCCGCGTACGTGCACCGCCGATCAAAAGCGAAAGGGAGGGCGGCCGTTCCGCAGATCGGACGGGCGGATTAAACGAACGGCAGATCCCCCGGCAATCTGCGGGAATTCGAACAGAAAAGAAGAGTTCACTCGATTGAAACACACGAGCAGAAGAGGAAGGAATGTACAAACGGCTGGCCGGCGGACAGAGTGGTGAGTTCTTCCCCGCTGCCGGCACCTCCTTCCGTTTCCTTAAGGCTCGTGGCGAAGATGGACGATCCAAGTGCCCGTCTGGTTGATGATCGCCGGCTGCGTCCTCATGGGCTTCACATTCAACTCGACGTTCGTCTGTTCGCCCGCCGAGTGGGAGGCGGTTTGCGTGGACGAGAAGCGAACGGCGTGCGTCCCGCCGCTCCGCTCCTTGACTCCAAATTTCGCGTATGGCCAATGGACCCCACTTGTTCATCCTCCTTCGTTTGCAGTCAGCAGCAAAGTTCAAGATCGGGACGTGCGTGATCGAAAAGTCGATGTCCACCATCCTCGCCGCGGTCACGTGTTTGCTCCACGATCCCGAAGCTTTCCTGAAGGCCAACCGAAGTGTTTCCACTGACATGTACGAGAATCGGTGGGTCCAGACAAGAAAACTGTTCGAGAAGAGGTTTTGTTGAGGTTTTGCAAGGACAAGAACGAGTACAAGAGCATGCGCCAAATGATGCAGGCGAATTCGATCGACGAGGCCAATCCGGCCGGCTGGTTGTTTCTGGCGGCCGTGCGGGACCCGATCGACCGCTTTCTGAGCGGCTACGTGGACAAATGCATCAAGTGGGGAGTGAAAGAACAACGTTGATCAGTCGCTTGCAGAGAAGAAAAGCGGAAGAAGACGCCCGGCCGCTGTTACGGCTGCGGCCCGAAGAATCTTACGTGTTTGTGGATCGGCTCTACGCGCGGGCGATGCGATACGCGGCCGGTGACAAAAAGCTGCAGGCCTACTCGTACGAAGACATCCACCTCTTCCCTCAGAATTGGTCCTCTTTCTTTCGATTTCCATCTCATCCACTCGTTTAGGCACTGCAATTTCCACTAGTTCTTCGCGAAGTTCAAATTCCTCCGCGTGGTCCCGCCTCACTCGCCCGCCTACCCGCAGATGTTGAACGAGCTGGTCGACCTGTTGGCCGAGCAGGAAGTGCCACGCTGGCATAACGCACCAATTGGTTCACCAACTTCGCGAGGCCCAAACGACCCACTCGACCTCCCGCTCGGCCGAACTGCGAGAAGCCGCCCGGACTCTTCGGAAAGACCGGGCGCTCATGGAACGACTGGTTCAACTTTTCTACTACGACTTCGCTCTCTTCGGCTTCGATTTCCCCGATGACTGACTGTTGGGTCAATTCTTATTAGTTGCGTAATCTACTTGAAGAATGAAACGTGGCTTCTTTGTTTGCTAATCAAGAGGTTGCAAGAAGAATGTTGTTTCTTTCTTTGTTCGCACTCCAAGCTCGTCGGAATGAGCGGCGAGCAGGTTGGACGAACGAGCGGGAGTTCGATCGCCGCTCGACGGGCGGCGGAAGGCGATTAGCCGGCGGCCACGAAGCGCGCGAGCGGCCGGTCGGAGGTCATCGTCCCGAACTATTGGCCTGTGGGCAGGCGGCTGTTTGTCCCCCGCTCCGCCCGTCCACTCGGCCGCCCGCCGGCGACTGTCGCCGCCGCGCATTCGAAATCAAGCGGCCGCCCGTCTTCTTTGTAATCGAAGCTTGTTCCCTTCATAACTTATTGAATCGAGGGGCGGGGTGTCGGCTTGCAAACAGGCGATCAACCCGGCGGTCATTCGAGTTTGTCGGCGCGTCCATTGCCATCTCCCTTACATTCAACTCTTGCCAATGGGTTTGATGCGTGTAGACGTGCAATCAACCTTCAACTGGAACCTTCGATTTGTCCATTTGTTTCTGTTGTTTCTGCTTCCGATTGGACGCTTCTGGTCGCCGCTAATCGTCGTGATCGAGAGTCCGGATTGCGGGCGACGGTCATTAATCGAGCGAACGAAGGATGGACGCGTCTCGCGGCGATCGCGCAGTTCGCACTTGTGGCCGGCGGTCGAGCGGCCCGAAGTGCTCGAGAAAGCGGGCGGGCGGCGCGTCGAGATTATGAATCCGCGCACTTCTTGCGCGCGTCTTGTTCGCCTCGTGTTTACGCGCGTTTTGCCTCGTTCGGGACGTCCGGCGATCGCCACGGGCTTCACACGTCCGCTTTGCGTTTCGAAGCGACGAGTACGAGGTGGTGGTTTGATTCTAATCTCTGCATTTCGTTCTCCCTGGCCCCGAATTCCGGCGGTCCGCCCACGAGCAGCCGGCGGGCATAATCGAGCGGTGTCATCGCGCTCGGGCTCGTAGTAAAAGCGATCACTGCGGGCGGGGCGGGCGCTTTCAAGGGGGCGTGCGGGAATCTCGGTCATCTTCGCGCCACTCCCGGACGGCACCGGCCGCTCGCTCGTTGATTACGCGAAACGGGCGACCGGCGGGCGGGCAGGCGGGCGAGTGGACGGTCGGGCGGCGGCTGATAGTCGGCGGGCGGACTGTGCGGTTAATTTTCGGCGCATATTTCCGTCGTCCGTTCGAGCGGAATGAACGCGCGCGGATTTCGTCCGGTCGTGTTCGCCGGCCGCGGTGGCGATTTGCGGCTTTCCGCTCGTGTGCACCTCGTTACGTCACTGTGAGGGGAGCTTGCGGAAGCATCCCACCTTCGAGTCGAGACCATTTTTGTCTCGAATGAATGGCCTTGTTTGATTCGAATAGTTTCGTGTTGATTGTGGTTCATTTCTTGCTTTTAGTTTCTTTTCTTCTTTCGGCTTCGTTGCCGCAGCTACCGATCGGCCATGAACTGGCCGCCGCCGTTCAGGAACTCCCGCTGGCTCGTGGCCGCCTGCTTTCTTCTGCTGTGCGGCCATGTGCGGCCCGAAGGTGGACAGGAGAGAAGGTGGGTGCTTCCTTTCGTTTCCTCTTTGCTTGCAACTGTCTCGTTTAGATTGGGCCAACAACACGGAGGTCCCGTACCTGCTGACGGACATTGCGATGCGCTGCCCGGAGGGGTTGGGAGAACGAAGGAACGAAGTGCTTCCGCCTGTACCCAACCGAACGCTCGTGGCCCCAAGCCCTCGCCTTCTGCGGCCGGTGAGTCGACTCGGGAGGATTCTTGCAAAACGGGGGGCTCGTTAGCCGTTTTTGGTGCATCAGCGGCACGATCTTCGCGGAATGCGCGCCCCCGCTGACCCGCCGGCTGTTTTGATTCCGCCGACAGCCGCGAGGCGCGGGCGGAGGCGAGAATCGGGGACAAACCGGGGGGATTTCGGCGAGCGGCGGAGATTCGAATCGACCTCCGCGAGCGGCGGCGCTTTTCGTTTGTTTTTTCCTCAAACGTGGGAGATCCGCCGCCCGCGATACCGCCGGACGGTCCACGGCGGAAATTTGGTCAAGGCTGCGCGCCCGGCGGTCGTTTTTTACAACAGGAGGAGAGAAGAAGCTCCAAACTGCACAAGAGGGACCAGCCAGAATGCACAATCCACATGTGAAATGAACGGAAATTGCAGCTATGGCGCCAAGTTGGCTCGAATCGAGTCGCAGCAAACGAACACGTTCGTCTCGCGGCTGATCGGCCGGCCGCACCGCTCGGCGGCGATCACCCGCTCGGCCCACTGGATCGGCCTGATTATCGGCGAGCAGGGGCGCGGCGGACGGGGACGACGCCCGCTTCCTTTGGTCCGATGGAGCGGCCGCCTCTCGTTACGTGGGCCGATGGGCGCGCGAACAGCCCCGCTTTGCGGACGGCCGGTGCACAATCGCCGCCCTGGACGGGAAAGGCGGAACTCGAGTGGCGACTCGCGATGTGCAACCGCCTCCTGCCGTTCGTCTGCGAGCTTCCCGCTTGTGTGAGCGGTACGTCCAATCGCTGTCCTTTGTTCGCACAATTAATGGTTGTTGTTTGAAGGCTCGTTTTTCTGCCACAACGGAAAGTGCGTGCCCGAGAGCGCCCACTGCAACGGGATCAACGAGTGCGGAGACTTAGCGACGAGCTCAACTGTCCGGGTTCGTCTGACTGCTTACCGCATTCGATCACTTAACTCGTTTCCTTCCAGCCGCACACTCCGATTCCAACTGCCTTCGATACGAGCGGCGGAGAGTCCGGAAAGATCGAGACGCCGAACTTCCCTTCGAGCTACCGCTCCAACCTGAACTGCCGCTGGGTGTTGGAGGGGCCGATCAACTCTCGGATTGACAGTACGGAGTGGAGATTCTTGAGGATAAAAGGAGGATTGTTTTCAGTTGACCTTCGACACGTTCGAAACCGAAGAGCACGCCGATTTGGTGACGATTTTGGACGGCGGGCCGGCGGAGAACTCGACGCTCGTGATCGACACCGCTGTCCGGAGCCCCAAACTCCTCGCAGCTGTCGCTGACCTCCAGCACGAACATGCTGACCGTCCGCTTTCGTTCGGACGCCGCCGTCCAGGCACGCGGATTCCAGGCCACTTGGCGTGCAAGTACGCACTCCTCTTCTTGTTTCTTGCTTTTCATTCCACGTGTTGCAGACACTTTTTCGTGTGGAGGTGCCTTGAAGGCCCAGCTGTACACGCAGACGTTCAGCAGCCCTCGGCCGTACCCGGCGGGCGGCGAGTGCGCATGGCGAATCGAGGCCACGCCCGGCCAGTTGATTTCTTTGAATGTGCGGCGCAAAAGGAAGGAGAAACTCTTTATTTGTGTTCGTTTAGATCGAGACCTTTGACATCGAGAAAGACAAAGACTTCTTGATCATCTACGATGGTGCCCAACCGCTCTCGCCCATCCTGGCCAAACTGACGGGCGTTGTGTCGAACCACCTGCTGATCTCGACGCAGAGCCATCTCTACGTCTACTTCTATTCGAACTACGCGCACGCCGCAAAGGGTTTCTCGATTTCGTACAAGAAAGGCAACCCGCCGAATATCTCTTGCCTTCATTCAGTCTTTCCATATCGTTCAGGCTGTGACAACACGATCCTCGTACACCCACGGCGCGTTGTTGTCGCCCGGCAACATGGTCCTTCCTTACCCGAATGCCCAGAAGTGCAGGTACACGATCGAGCTGCCGGAGAGCAAAGCCGCCCAACCGATCGCGTTGGCCGTTAATCACTTCGACGTCCTTGCCGACGACCTACCTTCAAGTACTCTTTTTTTTTTCCTTCTTTGATCACTCACTCCCGCTCAGGTGTTCGAAGGGGACGAGAACGGCCGGGCGTTGCATGAGGGCGCCGGTTTCAGCGAACACCAGCGACCGCCCAAGCGGCTCTACGCGCAGCAGGGCAAGGCGACCATTGTGTTCAATTCGAACGCCCTCAAGAACGGCCTCGGCTGGAACCTCACCTTCTCCACGAGTGCGTTCTTTCCTTCCTTCCCCCCATCCAGTCACCCTTTTCTTGCAGACTGCCCGACGCTGAAGGCACCCACGAACGTCTTCTTCTCCTCGCAGAACACGGCCTTCGGGACGAAAGTGGTGGTCACCTGCAAACCGGGCCACGAGTTCACCAACGGGAATCGGGCAGCGCTTCGAGATGACCTGCGAGTTGGGCGGCAAGTGGACCGAAGATGCGATCCCCGAGTGTCAACGTACTCCTTCCATTTCTCCTCCGTTCCTCACTCCTTCCCTTTAGCTCTCTATTGCGGGGCGGTCCCGCAGATCGCCTAACGGCTTTGCGACCGCCGCGACGAACGTCACGTTTGGGGGCGTCGCCAAGTACGAGTGTTACGACGGCTTCTCGTTGCGAGCGGCAAGAAGACGGAGGAGGTGCGCTGCGGGGACGGCGGGTGGACCAAACCGCCCAAATGCAAAGGTGAGTGGCGGTGGGGGGCGTGCTTCTGTTTACTCATTCGATATTCATTGGTTTCTTCCAGCCGAGTCGTGTCCCGCCCTCCCGCAATTCCAGAACGGGAAGCGAACACTCCGTTTTGGCGACGGCAATGGCTTCGGTTCGCTTTTCTCTCTTCATTCCTCGGATGCGGGTGTTCAGGGACGGTCTACCTCTTCGAATGCGATGCGGGCTACCGGCAGATCGGGTCGCCCACCATCTTGTGCCGGGCGGACGGCGAGTGGTCGGCCGAACAGCCGAATTGCCGAAGTGAGTGGCCTCCTTCTTTGTTCCTGTTCATTCGGGCGTGTTTCAGAGCTCACCTGCCTCGAACATCCCGAAGGTGAAGAACGGGCGGATCGTGGTCAGCGGGAACGGCCGGCTGGAGTTCGGCGACTCGGCGCGCGTGGAGTGTGCGGCCGGCTACCGCCTCTCGGGGCCCGAAGTCGTCCACTGCCTCGCCAACCAGACGCTCAGCCCCGTCTCGGAGTGCCGCGACCTCGACGAGTGCGTGGAGGAGTTGGCCACGTGTTCGGCGAAGAGCACCGAATGCGAGAACCTGGACGGCGGCTACTCCTGCCGCTGTCTGAACGGATTCCGCCCGCAACTGAGTGAGCAGCCTTGAGTTTCTGTTAGTAATCCCACTCGTTGCAGACTGCCCTTCGTACGTCTCGTTGACGCCCGTTAAAGTGGAGACCACCAGCAGCCACATCGCCAACCTCACGCACCTCTCGTACTGCGCGGATCCCACGGACACCGAGCGGCAGGTGACGTTCACGTTCGCCGCCCCCAAGGTGCTCGAGCGGATTCGCTTCGAGAAGCTGAACGGCGGGATGCCGACGCTTCTCTCCATCGGCTACGCGAACGACACGCGCGCCCGCTTCCATTCGAACGAGAACCTCACGCGCATCGAAATGAAGAACGTGGACGTTGCGGGCAGCCAGGTGGTCGTCCTCCGGGAGCCCATTGAGGTCCAAATGCTCCAAATCACCATCCACGAGTTCAAGCAGAACCCGTGCACGAAGATCGAGCTAATGGGATGCCAGAAGAGCAGTTGTGTTGGTGAGTATCCACCACTTTCCTTTCATTCAACCCTTCGGTGCAGACGTGAACGAGTGCGAGACGAACAACGGCTTCTGCGATCACAACTGCCACAACCAGCAGGGCGGCTACTCGTGTTCGTGCAACGAGGGCTTTGGGCTGTTTGCTGCCGACGGACAGGGCGGAATGTTCCTGAAGGAGGGCGAGACAGGGACTCTCGAATTTGGACACCATTCGTTTCAACAAGGTGCGCTTCTTCTCATCCAATCAATCAAGGAAGAATTCGCGCGTTCAGACGTGTGTCCCCACGCGCTGCCCGCCGATCTCGCCGCCCGAGAACGGGCGAATCGTCTCGCCGGTGGGCGAATTTCAGTTCCCGACCGTTCTCGAGTTCCGTTGCCGCTTCGGCCATCAAATCCGCGGCCCCCGCTTCCTCAAGTGCATGGCCGACGGCACGTGGAACGGAACGGTGCCCACTTGCACCCGTGAGTTCACGAATGAAAAGAACGGAAGGAAAGTGAGGGATTGCAGCGGCCGTCTGCGAGGGCATCCAAAACAACACGTCGATCGGGATGTTCGTGAACTCGAATTCCGCTTTCGTGGGCTACGGCGACAACGTGACGTTCGTGTGCACGCAGCAGAACCGACCCGGTAAGCGAAAGAAGAGTGTTTGGTTAATCACAAGAGTGTTCAGCTCGCGCCTCTCCGCTCGGCAGCGTTCGGCAGTGCATCTACGACCCGCAGCCGAACGGCGTCGACTACTTCCTTTCGGGACAGCCGGCCGACTGTCCGCTCGTGGACTGCGGCCCGCCGCCTGCCATCGCCGGCGCCTTCTACGAGGGCGAAGAGAACAACTTCAAGGTGGGCTCGGCGTTCGGCTTCAACTGCCGGCCGCCGTACTCGCTGCTCGGCAAGTCCTCCTACGACGACCGGATCGTCCGCTGCAACGTGGACGGCTCGTGGGATTTGGGCGACTTGCGGTGAGGCGCCCGCCTTCAATTCCTGACCGCTCGGCTGCTTGCAGATGCGAGGGGCCCGTGTGTGTGGATCCCGGCAACCCGAACGAAGGCCGCACGTATTTGGATTCGGTGGAGGAGGGCGCAACGGCGCGGTTCACGTGCAATCGGCCCGGCTACCGGCCCTTCCCTTCGGACACGATCAACTGCACGCTCGGCACTCCCTGCTTGCTGAGCGAGGACGTCGGCATCTCCACGGGCTTCATTCCGGATGGCGCCTTCTCCGACTCGGACACCGAAGACCGACCTACGGCTACGAGCCACACAAAGCGCGCCTCTCGTCGACCGGCTGGTGCGGGTCCAAGGACGCGTTCATCTTCCTTTCGGTGGACCTGCAGCGCATCTACACGCTGACCACCTTCCGGCTGGCGGGCGTGGCGGGCAGCGGCTACTTGAAGGGACACGTGACCAAGCTGCAGCTCTTCTACAAGGTCCAGTTCTCGCAGAACTACGGAGTCCTTCCCCGGTGGAGTTCCAAACGGAGGCCGGCAACCACAACCGAATGTACCAATTCCAACTGAACCCGCCCGTCCGTGCCCGCTACATCCTGTTGGGGGTGACCGAGTACGAAGACAACCCTTGTCTTCGCTTCGACATGTTCGGTTGCTTGGCGCCCCTCTCCTCGGCCCACGAGATTCCCTCCCACCTTCAAGTGAGTTCTCCCCTCGATCCACGGTTCACTCACGCGTTCTGCAGGTCGGCTGGAATGCGAGCGTGCCCACGTGCATCGACGCCGAGCCGCCCACCTTCAAGAACTGCCCCGTGAATCCGATCTTCGCTCAAATCGACGAGTTCGGCCAGCTGCTGCCCGTCAACTTCGAGGTGCCGGCCGCCGTCGACAACTCGGGCTCCGTCGCCCACATCCGCGTGGAGCCCAAGGACTTCAAGCCGCCCCATCCGATCCACGAAGCTCGTGAGTGGGAAGGAACCCCGCAAAAGAGAGATCGGCCTTGTTTCCAGTGGACGTTCGGTACACGGCCTTTGACAACGCGGGCAACACGGCCGAATGCGTCGTTCAGCTGCGAGTGCCCGGGTGAGAAGAAAGAGGAAGGGCGAACGAGAGGTGATCGTGGGGATTTTAGACACGCAGCCGCCCGCAATGAAGTGTCCCAGATTCATACTCCGCTGCACGCCCACGTGAACGAGACCGAACGGCGGGTGGTCTTCAACGAGTCGAGCATCAACCTCGTGGTGCACGACGCCTCGAACATCACGGAGCTCCGAATCCGCCCCGCCGAGGCCACCATTCGCCTCCACTCGCACGTGGAGGTGGAAGTGAGCGCGACGGACGTCCACTCGAATCAGAACTCCTGCAAATTCCAAGTGGCGTTGATGCGTGAGTGAAGAGGAGGAAACAGATGAGTGGATTAATTGCGTGTGTTCAGCGGAGCCGTGTGCTGAGTGGTCGTTGCGGACGGACGACGAGAAGCTGAGCAAGAAGTGCGCCAAACGTGCGAAGGGAACCGCCTGCACGCTCAAGTGCAAGGCCGGCTACCGCTTAGTGAACGCCTCCGCGGACGACCTCCACCGAACTGCAGTACACGTGCAGCGGGCGAGAACTCGTGGCATCCGTCGCCCGAACCCGCCCGCCTGCGTGGCCGTCGCCCAGGAGCCCGCCCGCTACGAGCTGCAGATCGCCGTCGACTACGCGGCGGCCGTCGTGCCCTCGGCCGAGTGCATGAAATCGTACGCCGAGAGCGTGGCCGCCCACTTCGACCCCATCGGCCAGACGCTCACCCAACGCTGCTCCTCTTCGGTGCAGGTGTTCGTCCGCCTGTTGGACGTCCACTTCGCCACCGCTGAACCCGCAGATCATCCGGGCGAACTACACGGTCCAAATCCTCCCGACCGTCCTCCAGGAGGTCTTCTACGAGCTGTGCGGCCTCACTCTTCGCACGATCTTCGATCTCCGCATTCCGGGCGCCACTCAGCCGATCAAAGAACCTCCTGATGCTGCCCGGCGGCTCGTTCAGCGGTCCCGCCTGCCCTCCGATGAACGCGACGACCACGGGCGTCACTCAGGGCTTCTCGTGCGCCAAGGGCGAGATCCTTCGAATGAGTGAAGTGAAGGGCGAGTTGCCCGAATGCGGTGAGCCGTTGGTCGATATGGCGTCCTTTACTCCCGTTTGATTCAGTTCCGTGTGCTCGGGGCACCGCCTTTGTAAACAACAGCTGCGTCTTGTGCCCGGCCGGCAGCTTCCAGGACAAGGAGGGCCAATTGGAGTGTCGCGCGTGTCCGGACGGCACGTTCACCAACTCCGAGGGCTCCCAATCCCGATCGCAATGCCTGGCGGTCTGTGGCAACGGGATGTGAGTGGGTGGATGAAAGCAGACAGACGGAGTTCTCTGCAGGTACTCGGAAAGCGGCCTCATCCCTTGCGAGCTGTGCCCTCGACACACGTACGCGGGAGCCCCGATTGCCGGCGGCTTCAAGCAATGCGAACCCTGCCCGGAGGTTTGTTCTTTTCGCTACGCTTGTTCTATTCCGAGTGTTTAGAACATGTTCACGGCAAACCTCGGCTCCACTTCCCAGTCGCAGTGCAAGAAGCCGTGTCGCGAGGGCCACTTCTCGGCCACCGGCCTGGAGCCCTGCTCTCCGTGTCCCGTCAACTACTTCCAGTCCAACCTCGGCCAACAGCGATGCATCGAGTGCCCGAACAACACGATCACGCACGAGACGGGCCGCTCGCTGGAGACCGAGTGCCGAACGCTCGACTGCACGGGTGTGAAGTGCCTGGTTCGTCTTTCTGTCCATACATCGCTCCATTCAATCCACGTGTTTAGAACAAAGGAACGTGTGCCGTGGAGAACCACCAGGTAGTCTGCGAGTGCCGGCCGGGATTCATTGGAAGTGAGTGGCCGATTTCTGGACTCTCTTCACCCAGCCATCCACTTGCAGAGTACTGCGAGGAGCAGGCCCCGCTCTGCAACACGAAGCCCTGCCTGAACGGCGGCACGTGCGAAGCGGTCGGCGGCACCTTCCGTTGCGTTTGCCCGCAAAGTAAGGGGGAGGAAAGAGGGATCGTGATCATTCCCTCCTTCCAGACTTCACGGGCGCCCGCTGCCAATTCGGCCCCGACGAGTGCATCGGCGTCAACTGCCCGAACGGCGGCGTCTGCCAGGACCTGCCCGGCTTGGGCACCACCAAGTGCGTGTGTCGGAGCGGCTTCACGGGCGTCGACTGTTCGGAGATCTCCGACCCGTGCCAAGCGAACAATCCCTGCCACAACGGGGCCGACTGCGTGCCCGCTCCAGCTCGGCCGCTACAAGTGCAAGTGCCTGCCCGGCTGGGAGGGCGAGAACTGCGACCGGAATGTTGGTGAGTGTCCTTCGAATGTCGAGAGGAGAAACAAAATACAAAAGTTTATTCAAAATCTCCATATTTACACTCGAAATTGGACGAATGGCCACAAATCGGAGGGAGAAGTCGGGCGGCGGAGGAATTTGGCGGAAACCCGTGGCTCCGCACCGAATCCGACATTCAACGGTTCCAAGGTTAAAGGAAAAAGGAGGGAGGGGGATTGTGCTCAAAGCGAAGAGATTCGGGGCACGGGAAGACCGCAAGTGAGTGGGCGGGGTGAGGGCTCGAACGAGGCGGAGATCGCGAGCGGCCGCAGGATTTCGATTCGGATTGTGCGGAAGGGAATGAGGGGAAGGGAGGGTGGGGAACGTTAGAAACAATCAGTGGGGATTATTAGGCGGTCAATCGATCAGTAGACGGGCCCCTTGTAGTAGGGATTGGTGGGCGGCGGGACGGCAGCGGGGGCGGTCGGTTCGGTTTGGCTGACCGGATGGAAGCAGCTCCCGTACTTGGATTTCGTTTGGTTGTAGTAGCGGCGGGTGATCCACAGGCCGACGGCGAAGTAGCAGACGAAAAAGAAGTCGATGGGCACGATGACGAGGGCGATCATGCGCACGTCCTTGCCGGCTCCTGCTCCTCCGCGGCGGTCAGCTCGTGGCCGGTGAACAGCTGCAAGAAGCGGGGATTATTTCGGGAACGGGCAGGCGGGCAATTAGAAACCACTCCAGCGGCCACACGCCTCAATTGCGCGCCGCCCGCTCGGAGGCCGCAATTTCGGCCGAAATCTTTGGTCCGTGGCCCCCGCGTGGTCTCGCGGGACGGCCAGCGGTCGCCTTTCGCCCCGTTTGGAGGACGGAAGTGAAATTAGGCGTCTTTTCATTTCGCCCGACGAGCCGAAAGCGAAGTGGAAGGCGGAAATTGAATTCTGCTCGATTTCGGCCCGCAAACACGCGGAAGGCGTGTGAATTCGGTGGAATCCCGACAGAAAGATGGAGAAATTCGCACTCACCGTGTACAGACGGAGGGACCAGCTGTTGATGGTGGGCGCCCCTCCGCCAAAGAAGTAGAAGAAGAGGAGGGCCATCGTGATCAGCGAGACGATCAGGAAGGCCGGACTGTTGGATGAGGCGGGGCAGGGCGTAGCTCGCGTTCTTTCGCTTGTGCGAGGCGACGAGCATCCCGAAGGAGGTGAAGAGAGTGACGATCCAGAACGTGAGGATGAAAATGAGCAGCGCATCGCCGAGGTCCCTGCAACGAGCCGATTGATCCGCTTTCTCTCTCTGCTTTTTGCTCCGGTTTTCATTCTTACTTGCTTTAAACTGAAAGCGGATTACGTTTCAAGGGCGTGTGTTTTGCCGCCCGCTTCTCCAGTTTCCTTTTTGAAGTTGAAAGAAGTCGGGGGTTGGGAGTGATGTCGCGAAGGAGATCTTTGAGCCCGCCGGCCGGTGGAGGTTTTTTGAACATCGGGGGGCAAAGAGCCGGACGGCCGCTTGTTTTCCGTTCGCTTGTTTACGCGGCCGCCTCGAAGGTTCCGCCGCTTGCCGCCCGCTCGCCTCAAATTGGGCGCCGAGGGACGAGTAAGTGGGAACGCGGCCGTCTTTTCCGCTTCGCCGGCGTAAACAAAAAACGTCGACGAACTCGCGAGAATCCGCGAGGCGCCCTTTTTCGAGCGTTCCAAAGTCACGACTCTTCGAGCAAACAACCCGCGTGTTTGTTCACTGCCTGCTCGAAGGTCATCCGGCACTCGATTCGCAAAGTAATTTCTTCCGCATATGAAGCGAGAGAATGCGTGCGTGAATCGAGGAGATTCGCGTCTTGTGACTGCGGACACGCACCGAAGGCCGCCGCTCTCGTCCGGCTGCCGGGCAGCGGGCGAATGCAAATGAGGAAGGGAAGAGGGGGGTGATCGATGAGCAGACGAAAATAGGCACCCCGCAAGTGTTTTCGAGTCGAGATTTTGCCAAAACTTTTGAAGAAATGCGCGCGCGCAACCCCCAATCGCTTCGCTTCGAACGGAAAGAACTCACAAATGGTGGAAGCTGGAGAGGACGAGGCCGAGGATCTTGTACCAGCAGAAGAGGGAGACGATCAGCTCGAACATGCAGCCCCACAGGGCGCACTTGTACGTAGGGCAGCAGCAGAAGCAGAGAACCATTTCGGGCAGCGCGGCAAAATAGGAGCCGACCGACTGGCGACGCGTCGAAGAGAGGTCGGATTGGGGCGGCGTATCCCGCTTTTTGCCCGCCGAGAGCGTTTCGAGGGTCCGCGGGGCGGAGGGCGGCGGCGGGCGCGTCGGGCGGGTGTATTGGGCGACCGAGTGGTGGGCGGGGCCTCCGCTCGCTCGTCGTTGTGATCACTCCGCTGGCCGGGCGGGGCGCCTGAAGAACGGCACGCTGCTCGACGCTCTGCTCCCGTCCGCCTTCTGCCCGTCGTAGGAGAAGCCGATGTGGAAGGAGGTGGGCATTCCGGCTTCTCCACGAACCCGTGGGTTGTTTACTCGAATCTGCAAGGAGCAACGATTAATCCACTTGTGCTCACGAAACGCGCACGCCTTCGAGTGGGGGCGAGCAAATGGGGGCGAATTAGCGCGGTGGTAAAGAAGGAAGAAAGCGGGCGACTGGCTACCCTCGCCATCGAGCGGGCGATCCGAATGGGCAGACCGACGGGCCGCTTTCCCATCGGCCCCGATTTGTTTATTCCACGCGGACGGCGACGATCGACGAGGGCGGGAACGAGGGCGGAAGGCGGAAGAAAGAAAGCGGGCGATCGATGACACCTGCAAGGACGACCCGCAATTTCGCGCGCAGATGTCCGCTCGCCTCATTTGTTGAGGAGAAAGCGGACGGACGGCACGCCGTGTTGTTCGAGAGTTCCGGTAAGCGGATGCGCAATCCTTCCGGTGGGAACGAGTCGAAAGGAAAGCTTGCGGCAATCGATCGAAAGAATTGGGGTTGATAAGATCAAAGGTAGAGCGGGCGGCTCGGGATTAAGCAAACACCCTCCAAACGACCGCAATTCGCCGCTCATTCCGATCGAACTGACTTCTTTTTATCTCCCCCACCGCCGCCGACGGAAAGCGGGCGAACGGCGGGCGATGCGCGTCGGCCGGTCGCTCGAGCGGGCGGCCGGCAGATGGCCGTCGGGGGGGACGAAAGAAACGGCGAAAAGGCAGAAAGGCGGACGAAACCCGATCGATCTGCCTCGGCCCCGAGCCGCCCGCCGAACGGCCGCTGCTCGATTGGATCCCCGCGGAAAGCATGATCGAAAAGGTGCAAACGGCGACCCCACGGAACTCATTCGTCTCCGTCACTGACACGCGAGTGATCAATCGGAGGAGGTGCGAAACGAACGGGAGTCTTCCACTTTTCCGCTTTATTTATGACTCACTCGCCCACCGCCCGTCTTTTGCAAGCCGGCGAATGACGAGCGTGTGATTGGGAAAGGCGGGCATGTTTTGACTCGGTTTGCAAAACACCCGAGTTGCGAAAAGGAGGCGGAAAGGGAAAGGAAATCGGTGGATCCCCGACCTCCGCACTGGTCATTCGGCCGCTTGAGCAAACAGAAAGTGCGGGAAGAGAAGTCGGTGCTCTAAAATTCGCGCACTCCTCTCGGCGGCCGCCCGAACTCATTAGAATCGCGCCCTCCGCCCCGCCGACCGGCGGACTCCTCGTTTGACTCGGGGAATCTCGTCCTTGACGCGCGTGTTCACGACTTCTTTTTCTCTTCCCTTCGATCGGCGAGGCGGGCGTTCGCCGTCTTTAATGGAAGCGAAAGTTGGAGAAGCAGAACGGAGTTTCTAAACAGCTCTGGGTACACGTGAACCGAACAGAGAGGCGATTGCTTCACGTTGACCCGAATTTACTCGTTTTAATTGGAGAACTGAAGAAGACGGGTGGTTCAATCCGGACGATAAAGAACGCCGTTCGGGTTCCCTTTGGGGCCGAGCGGCAAAAAGAGAAAAAACTTCTCGCCTTTTGGGCCTTTCCCTCGAGGCCAGTGGAAGTAATGGAGGAGAGAAACATGGAAACGAGCGAGTAGCGGCAAGTTATTTCGCCAGCGCGGCCATTTCGGAGCGAGAAGGCGGCTGGTAAACGAGCAATTTGCTTGCCAGAAAGCGAAAGAACCATTGACGTAAACGCATCAAATAGTGTTTCATTCAACAATCAAGAAAAACGCCATACTCGGCTTATTTGATGCTTTCCTTGCAGACGACTGCAAGACGAACCCGTGCGCGTTGGGCGCCGTCTGCCACGATCTGATCAACGACTTTGAATGCGAATGCCCGCACGGCTTCAGCGGAAAGCGATGTCACGTGAAGGAGGACCTCTGCACGCCCGATCCGTGCATCAACGGCCAGTGCGTGGACACGCTCTTCGATCGCAAGTGTCTGTGCTCGCCCGGCTGGACGGGCGCCCAATGCGAGCAAAACATCGACGACTGTGCCGGCGATGCCCTGCCAGAACAACGCCACGTGCAAGGACCAAGAGAACGGCTTCATTTGCCAGTGCGCGCCCGGTAAGCTCAGCAAGGAGATGAGAAGACTGCTCATTTTGCTGCAGGATTCTTCGGTGTTCATTGTCAACATCCGGTCGACCACTGTGCAGCTTCTCCGTGCACGAACAACGGCACGTGCATCAACCTGGGCCCCACCTTCCGTTGCGAGTGTCCGCTCGGCTTTGAAGGCGCCCATTGCGAGGTGAACGTGAACGAGTGCGAGGATTCGCGGACCAAGTGCCATCCGGAGGGCACCGAGTTGTGTGAGGACGGGATCAACTCGTTCACCTGCCAGTGCCGCTCCGGGTACTCCGGCGAATTGTGCGACGTTCACGACCAGTGCGAAGCGGAGCCCTGCCTCAACAACGGGACGTGCATTGACCTGGGCGCCTCGTTCCGTTGCGAGTGCCCCACTGCGTGGAGGGGGGAGCGCTGCGAGAAGGAGGCCGGAATGTGCGACAAGAAGCCGTGCCAGAACGGCGGCGAGTGCATCTCGTTGGCCGAAGATTTCTTCTGCGTGTGTCCGGAGGGCGTGAGCGGCAAGAAGTGCGAAGTCGCCCCCAACCGCTGTCTCGCGGAGCCCTGCCTGAACGGCGGCGTGTGCGGCGATTTTGGATCACGACAAGAGTGCACCTGCCAGCGGGGATTCACCGGCGAGGGATGTCAATACGGTAAGTCTCAAAGAAGCTGTTTTCTTCTTCATTTCTATTTTTAGAGCTGGACCCCTGCCATCGTGGTCAATGCAAAAACGGCGCCACGTGCATCCCCGACCACTCGAACGGCCAAGCGGGCGGCTACCGCTGCCTGTGTGCAGTGGGATTCACGGGAGTCGATTGCGAGGCGGACGTGGACGAATGCCAGCCGAATCCCTGCCCCGCTGGCCGCCACTTGCGTCGATCAGGTGGGCGGTGGGCACTTTTGCCGCTGCCCGTTCAACTTCACCGGGCCAGCGTGCGACAAACGGATCGATCCCGACTACGACCTCCGATTCAACGACGGGATCGTGGGGGCGCGTGCCGCCCTGCAGGTTCCCTTCCACTTCGCTTCGGGCGCCTTTTCGCTGTCGCTGTGGGTCCGCTTTGACGTCCCGCATTCTCGTGGAGATGTGCTGACCTTGTACCACAGCCAGTAAGCTTCTTTCTTCCCTCTCCCCCACTCAATCCACACGTGCAGATCGGCGAATGGACCCGCGAACCTCACCGAACTGTTGCGCGTTTCTGCGGACTCCGTGCGGCTCGACCTCTTCGCCGACGACACGCCGCTGACGCTCCACTTCCCGCCGAACCAGCGGCTGAACGACGGCGCGTGGAACAATCTGATCATCACGTGGACGGCGCACGAGGGCGCGTACTCCCTCATTTGGAATGCGATCCGCCTGTACTCGGACGTGGGCTACGCGAAGAATCGGCAGCTGGACATCAAGTGAGCGGAGAGAAGAGACACGTGTTGGAAGTGATCGGTCCTGCTTGCAGCGCGTGGGTGAATTTGGGCCAACCGGTCGACTCGACGGACAGCGAGGCGCGCTTCGTCGGCGCGATCACTCGCGTCCACTTGTGGTCGCGCATCCTGGATTTCGAGACGGACACGCCGATCGTGCAGAAATGCCAAGACGCGCCCGTCTCTTCAACGGCCTCGCCCTTCACTTCGCGAATTACGACCGCCTGAACGGTAACGTCGAGAAGATCGCCCGCAGTTCGTGCGGCCGACTGCCCGCCGAGACGCCTCGCTTCCACTCGCTGGAGCAGCGCGACTCGATGGCCGTCCAAGTGGAGAGCTGCCCGGCGGACATCTTCGTGGTCACCCCGTTGAAAGAAGTGAACGTCTCGTGGACGGAGCCCGTCTTCTCGTCCGTCAACCCCATCGACCGGGTGGAGAAGAACCTGAAGCCCGGCCAGGTGTTCACTTTCGGCGAGTTCATGGTCCTTTATGTGGCCTACGACAACGAGTCGAACGTTGCCGAGTGCACGTTCAAGGTTGGTGAAAGGAATTTATCAAAAGAAGTTCGTTCTCGCTTCAGATCCACGTGTCGCGGGAGTTCTGCCCGGACGTGCCCAACCCCACGCACGGGATCCAAGCTTGCGAGAACTGGGGGCCGGGCCTGAAGTACCGCGCGTGCTCCATCCAGTGCGAGAGCGACTACGAGTTCAGCGAGAAGCCGGCCGTCTTCTACACGTGTGCGGGCGACGGCATTTGGCAGCCGCGGCCGGAGAACGCGTTCACCTTCCGTTATCCGCAGTGCTCCAAGTGAGTGGACAAATTAGAAGCACCGTTCATCGGTGGTTGATTACAGGAAGTCGCCGGCCAAGCGGAGTCCTTCGCGTCCATGTGAACTACCCTGCCGTCAACATCTGCAACGAGGCGAGCCGCACGACCCTCTCCGACCGCCTCCTTCAGCGCCTTCACCAGCTGAACCACAAGTTCCAGCTGTGTGCGGAGAGCGGAGTGGATGACCGTTGTGCGGGGGCGGAGGTGCGCGTGAACTGCGTGAGTGACCACGACGAGCCCGCGCCACCCGCCGAGCGGATCGCCCGACGAGTTCGCCGCGAGTCGCCCGCCGAGCGGTTCTCCGTCCACTTGGAGGTGCCCGTGAAGCGAGCGGAGGCGCCCACTTCTGCGAGCAGCGGAGCGAAGCCGGTGGACCCCGTGGAGTTGCTGCAAACCGAAGTGTTGCTGCGGGATCTTCTGAACCTCGAGCAGGTGCTGCCGAACGGCCGGCCCGACCTCAACTCCTTCCGAATCGACGACGAGTATCGCTGCGGGGAGGGCGAGGTGACCGTTGGAGAGTCGTGTGTCCCCTGCGCTCCCGGCTCCTTCTTCGACTTCTCCTCTCGCTCCTGCCAGTCGTGTCCCGTCGGCAAGTACCAACCGTCCGCCGGCCAGACCGGCCTGTCTGCCGTGTGCCCGCAACGGAGTGACCACTTCGCCGGGCGCCATTTCCGTCGACGAGTGCAAACGTACGTGTCGAGAGGCTCTCACTCGAACCCTTCGTTTCTTTCAGCTCGCTGCGAGCCCGGCCACTTCCATAACTTGACGAGCGGAATTTGCGATCCCTGCGACTACGGCTTCTTCCAAGCCGCAAGACGGACAGTTCGCCTGCATTCCCTGCGGAATTGGGAAGACGACTTTGGAGCAAACCGCAAAGTCCGAAGAGGAGTGCAGGGACGAGTGTCCAGATGGCGAGCATCTAACGCCCTGCGGGCACCTGTCAGCCGTGTGCCATCGGCTCATACCGAACGAAGGGCGTCCACAAGCAGTGCGTCGAGTGCCCGGCCGGTACGACGACCGAGGGGCCGCGTTCCGTCCGCCGTTCCGAATGCAACACTCCCAAGTGTGTGCCCGGCCAGTTCCTGGTCATCGCCACGTATGTTCTCGGTTGGCGGCATCTCTAACCGTCTGTTCTGCAGGAAGACCTGCCAATTCTGTCCGCGGGGCACCTTCCAGGACGAGGCCCTCCGCACGACCTGCAAAGTCTGCCCCACGGACCACACGACCGCCTCTGCGGGCGCGACTCACGAGAGCCAATGCTACTCGACGAACCAGTGCGCGACGGGCGACGACAACTGCTCGTGGCACGCCATTTGCATCGACCTGCCCGACGACAACGACGTGCCCACGTTCCAATGCCGTTGCAAACCCGGTTTCCGCGGCAACGGAACGTAAGCGAATACAAATGGAAGAAGGATAAACGGGCCTGTTTGCAGCTACTGCGCGGATGCGTGCACGAACTTCTGCCTGAACGACGGCGTGTGCAAGAAGAATCAGATCGGATTCGCCGAATGCATCTGCAAGGAGAACTTCAGCGGCGAGCGGTGCGACATCCGCTTCCAACCGAGGACCCAAAAGATCGCCTTCAGTATGTGGAGAAGGAGAGAGGACACTAATTGCCAACTGTTTGCAGTAACCTCGGCTATCGGGGGAGTCGTTTTATTGTTGGTCGTCATCGTCGTCGTCGTTTGGCTGATCGGCTACCGCTTCAACCGAGCCGACCGGGTGTCCAGTGAGTGCACGTGAGATGAGCGAGTGTTAATGGTCGAATTGAAGGCGTGATGGACAAGCCGGGCATCTCCAACTACGACTCGCCCCTCCACTCCAACTTCATGTACGGGCGGCCCGAACGCACGGCCTCATTGGCCCACGGGATTGCCAGGCCGTTCTACTACCAGGACGAGGACGACGGGCCTTACGCGAATGAGGTGAAGACGATGTTCGTAGGCGGCGGGGCGTCGGAGTCATCGCGGCCGGACGAGGAGGTGAACGAGACGAGTGCGACGGAGGACTCGCAGCGACACTCGCCCAAGGACACTTCCGAGACGGCCAATCTGCGGCCCCGACTGAACAGTCAGGAGACGGAGGAGCGGCTCCACCGAATTCGGCAGCACATGTACCAACCGACTGCTCACCGTTGATTCGGGCCTTTTTTCTCCTGCCGTGTTCTTAACGTTTGATTGTTTCTCCGTCTGCTCTCCTTCCACCAACATTCCCCTCACTCTTCTGTTAAGCCGCCCGTTCGATCGGAGTTTTTATTCCAAGAGTTTTAATTCCTGTTTCACTTGTGATCGTTGCTCATCCGCAGTATTATTTTGATTCCTGTGTTCTTTTTGCTCGTTGGGTTCTCTTTACTGGACGCCAATAAACGCTGATACTGGTAGTCTTGAAGCAAAAAACCTAATCAAATGTGGGGATTCTTTTTTCTTAAATCCAAATTCAAGACAAAGCGGCCGGCAGTACGGTGAAATCAATCGGAATTCTCGGGACTGCCGGCCGCCCTCGAAACGCGATTAGAATCGAGAAACAAGCGGGCAATCCGGAGGTTACAAATTGCGGCCGGATTTCTCGCGACTCGTTTGGAATCCGCCGACTTTTGTTCCGCGAGCCGCCGCCTCGTAATCGAATCGGGGGCGCCAAACGACGATTGGCACGACTAAACGAGAGCATACGGTCGTCGTATTCTAACTCTGTTTACAGTAGTCGGCGAAAAGCGAGAAAGGCAGAAATGAATGGACGAACGAATGGTCTTCAACGATCTTCCCCGATCGATCCCCTGCGTTGTGCGGGAATGACGACAGCGCTCGCCTCCACTCGAAAGGACGCCCGCCGACTCCCAACTTGGCCGCAGCGCACCTTCGCCGACGGACGGCGCTCATGTACGGCGAAACCCGAGCCGTCGGCCGGAAATTGCAACTCGAGAACCCGCAAAAAGTAAACGACGACGCGCGTCGGCCGGCCCGCTTATGAAATGCGGACGAAACGGATGATTGTTGCTGGGAAGGCCGCCAGAAAAAAGTGGGTGATTCATCGGGGATTGAAAGAGATTGCTTTTAACAAGCATTCTCCTAAATGCTTAGCTTTCTTCAGATGCTAATGAGTGTGATTGAAATGATTGCTTTGCTTCGGTTTGTGTTGATGTGTGCGCGTGAAACAATACGCCGGGCCGCCTATTGTAATAAGAAGAAAGAAAGCCGAAAGAGGCGGGATTCCGGTCCTCCAGACGCCCCAATTTGTCTTTCATTCCACTGGCGGCCGGCCGGAGACTCCGCCCTCCGGCCGCCCAAAAAGAAGTGCGCTGGGGGCCGCGGCGGGCGGGCGGCCGGGCAGACGATTGCGGCGGCGCGCTTTCGGCCGCGTTTCTTCCGGCGGCCTTTCGGCTACCCGCCTCGAGGCCACACGCGTCTCGACCGCCGCCTTCTTCTGTTTTCCGCCAGTTTACGTCGAACGAAAGGCGGCCGAGTGCGCGCGTTCCCTCCGCTCGGTCGACGTCCGATCACTCCGCTTGCAGATGAATGGGCAGTGAAGCGAGGGCGGTCAGAATGGAAACCCTGGACGGCTGCGCCTACGATCCGCTCCTCTCGGCCGCCAACGGGTGCATCGACGCGCCGCTCTCCCCGCCGCCCACCTCGCTGCTCCTGCCGCACCCGTCCGGCCACTTCGACTGCGAGGGCGGCGGCTACTACGCGGCGATCGCGACGTCCGGGCCGTTCGCCTCGCTGCCGCCGATCACGTCCGCGATGAACGCGGCGTCCGCCCTCTCGCCCGCCCTCACCGACGCGATGGCCGGCGGGATGCACGCGTTTGCGCAGGAGGACGTCGGGCGGTACGCGTGCGTCGCCCACCAACTGCCGGCAGTTTCGGACGCGTACGGGGCAAGTGGGGGGATGGTCGCGTACTCGATCAAGTACGAGTACGACGCTTCCCACCACCCGCTGCTCCACCTGCCGCCCAAGACGCCGCACAGTCCGGACGACGTCGCCCAACACCCGCAGCTGCCCGCCCTCCTGCTCGCCCACCCGTCCGTCCAGCAGCCGGCCGCCGACGAGCCCGTTCAGGTGAGCGCCTCTCCTTCCTTCCAGCACCTCTCAGTTGATTGCAGTACTTCGATTATTCGAACCAACCGCCGCCTCCTCCCCACCCGGCCGTCGGCTACAATCCGTCCGCCTATCCCACCTACTCGACGATCCCCCCGCTGCAGCTGAAGCCCGACCCCGCGGCCTACGACTTCGATTGCTACTCGCAGGAGGTGCACGAAGAGAACGTGAGTTCCTTGAGGTCAAATGCTTCTGTTTGCTTCGGCTTTCGACTGCGGCCACTCGCTTCGGTCAGTGACTCCCGAGCCGTGGGAGCGGGCCGCCGAACTCGTCGGCCATCAGCGAAACGCGGGCGGGGGGATTGGGGGGAGCGCAAGGGAACAAAACCCGGACGGCCGACGAGAACCTACGGAGCTCATGAATATGCAAATCTCCGCTTTTCTCCGCTCCTCGCTTCCTCTCCTCTTCGTCTTCTGCGGGAATCAGTGGGGGGCGTCTTCGGCGGGCGCCATTCTTCCCGCTCGGGTTTATTTTTTATTCAAAACCGCAAGGAGAACTTTTCTTTCGACGGGCGTCCACTTGAAAAAGAAACACAACGACGAGCAGAAGAACAGTGCGGGGCCACAGGTGCCCGGCGGCCTCTTGAATGGAGTGGTCGGGCCGAGGGCGCATTTTAAATCCGCCCTTCGTCCGTCGGCCGGAAGTCCCTCGGAGATCCCGAAGGTGACGAGCCGGCTGACGTTTCCGTTGCCCCCGAGAAGGCAGAAGAACATCGAAATTGGAATTCGAAGGCAGGGGCTTTCCGTCGAGTTGGCCGAGTGCCAATTCCCGCCTTCACGCCCAGCGGTCATTCCTCTCGGTGGGAACGAGCGGGAGCGGAAATTCACGTACCGAAGGGCCGTTTTTATTGGTCTCCGTTGTTGTCGGACGGAAGCGGCGTCCTAATCGCATCATTCGGCCGCGCGGCCCGTCGGGACTCGCCGATGGCCGCCGGTTTCCGCTCGGCCGCCGGCAGTCGGCGACGTCCAGCCCGCGAATTCAGGCGGGAGTTGGAGCCGAGCGGCCATTTCCGCTTGATTCGATTTGGATCAACGGTCCCGCTGCACGTGAATTTGGATTGGGGCTCCTCCACGTACCGTACACGCACGTGCCTGACCGTAGCTGCTTGCAGGATCACAATCAACCGCCGCCCGTCCCGCCCAAGTGCTCGCCGCAGCCGGCGGAGTCCTCGACGGCCAACGGCGGGGCGGAGGTAGTGGACGAGCTGAACACGCGCGAGTTGGCCCAACGGATCAGTGCGGAGCTCAAGCGGTACTCCATTCCGCAGGTTGGTTCTCTTGCACGATCTCGGTCACCCAATTGCTTTCAGGCGATCTTCGCTCAGAGAGTGTTGTGTCGGTGAGTGGACGAGCAGAGCGCGGAGGCCGCCGGTCGAGTGATTTTTGTGCTCAAGAGTTTCTCTGAAGATGGGCACGTCGGGAGGGCGGCCGTCGGCGAGGTTCCGTCTTACGAATTAGCCGACCCGTCCGCCCGCCCGCTTCCCTCCTCCTTCTTCTGATAACTTAAAAGCGCCCGCTCGAGCCAAATCGGCGCTCGTAAAATTGCGCTCCTAACGACCGCAAACGGAACGTCTTCGTGGCGGAAATTCGGGGCTCTTGGCCGCCCCTCGACCGACCGCTCGCCCCGCCGGAGAACACGCGCGTAATTGCCGCCGTCGTCCGTCGCCGCCGACCGTCCCGTCGATTATGCCGGCCGGGCGGGCCGCTCGGGCGTGCGGAGATTCGAGCACGTAAAACATGCGTCTTGAAATTACGTTTACAGTGTTTGGAGCAACAGAAAGCGGAGAAAGAGAGGAATGACATCAAATACACGCCTTCTTTCAGGTCCCAAGGAACACTCAGCGACCTCCTCCGCAATCCGAAGCCCTGGTCCAAGCTGAAGAGCGGCCGTGAGACGTTCCGTCGCATGCACCAATGGCTGCAGATCCCCGAGCTGAAGCGAATGAGCGAGCTGCGGCTTGCAGGTGAGTGGTTGGGCCCTGACAAACGACCACCCGCCTTCCCACTTGTTTTGATTGATTTCATCCCGTTGAGCGGAAACATCTCGTTCGAGGCAATAACCGCCAGTTTCCTTCGGACAGGCCGTAATTCTCGGTAGCTCGCATAAAACCGCGAGGAAATACCGTAATTTCCGGTGGTTATGCAGCCGGAATTCGTTTAATCAAAAGTGATCGATCGGGCGGCAAATTGCTCGCTTTGTGCACGAGAACATGCGAGTGCATCGATCACACGAGCCGGCGGGCATTCGTTCGGACCGAATTGAAACAATTCCTCTTGTTCCGGGCGGAAATCCCCCGTCTTTCTTCCGGTTTGCCGGCCGCGCATCTAATTCCGAGCGGAACGTCATAAAAAATTCGCCCTCCGTCTTGCCGCCGCGGAGATGCGGAGGCCGAACGAGCCCCGAGGGCCGCCGACCCCAAACGGACATCAATCATCCGTCTTGACGCCCCGACCCGCCCGCTACAAATCCCCGGCCTGGCCGACGGGCGGGCGTGGCGTAACGCCTTAAGCGGCCGGCCGGTGCTGAGCGGCTGCTTATCGTTGTTTGCGGTAATCCCGACGGACAGCCTCGATTCGGCATGTTTGATGCTGTCTGCCGGCCCGTCGAGAACAACGAGGTCGGGGGAGTTGCAAGAAACACGGGCAGGAAGGAAATGCGGGTGGTCGATTGGGAGGAACAAACCCCGGCTTCTCATCTCTTCGTTCAGTGATTTCAGCCTGCAAACGGAAGGAAGAGCAGCACCAACCGCCCGCCCACGCGGCCGTCCACCCCGCACAAGCCCCGACTGCCGCCCACGCTCAGCCGAACAAAACGTCTAGGCAGAGGCTTGTTTTCTCTCCCGTTCAACGCGGAGCCCTCAAGGCTTGTCTTCCATTCTTCTTGACTCTTCCAACCGTCGGGGCGGGAGGCGGCGGTCGGCGGAAAGCAGACGAACGTTTCGGTTGGAGACCGCCGCCTTCCACTCGCGAATCAACGGACGAAACCTCGCACTTTTCGAGTAATCGGCACTCCTTTCGCCAAACGCCACACTCCACCGTTCAGCTTCCGCTTTCACCAGTGAGAAGAAGGGAGTGATCAGTCGGCTGCTTGCAGGCCCTCTTCAAGAACACCCAGCGACCCTCCCGCGACCTGCAGCTCACCATCGGTCGCTTCCTCGGCCTCGACGCAACCACGGTAGCCAACTACTTCTCGAACATGAGGAGACGACGAGGCGGGTACTCGGAGGAGGGGACGGCCGAGGAGGAGGAGACGACCGAGCTGGACGAGAAGACCGCCGATCTGCTCCGATTGGCCCAACTGGAGCGAGAAGCCGAGAAGAACGCGGCTTGTGTACCCGGCAATGAAAAGGCGGAGACGGTGGAAGAAGAAAAGAGCCATTCTACCGTTCTATTCACTCGACATTCCACCTCTCCGCTTTCGGACGCCCACAGTTCGAACGAAGTCTTCCGACCGCCTCGTTCCGCTCCCTCCTTCTCTTCCTTCTGATCCCTCCCTTGCATATTGCGTTCGTTGGCAATAATCGTGTGTACAAACTGCTGCTTGGATCTCCCGCTCATTCGCCCGTTCAGGTCGTTCGCCCACTCACTTTTTCGCCCCTCTGCTCTCCACCACGACTCCCTCGGGGGTCTTTCGGTTGCATCCACCCGTGATCTCACTTACGATCCCCCGTTACTTCCGTTCTCGTAGTCTCGCTAGATCGGTAGATTAAATATGGATTTATTTCGTTACAAAGAACAAACTAGACGGTTTCTAATCAAGCGGGAGGATATGTACACAACGGAAGCGATAGAATTCTTTGGAAAACCCGAACAATCAAGAGGGCTGGGCGGATCACCGATTGGAACTCGTAGGCCGAATGGGGGATGTGTGGAAAGAGGAGAACCGTTCAAATGGAAGCGATATGCACTCAATAGAAGGCAAGTGAATCAGAAGTTGGAGACGCCTACAGAATGCAGGTACTGCCCCAAGTGGAAGCCGTTCAGGGGTGATCCGAAGCGGTCGTCGCGGGCGGGCGTCTCGCAGGACTCGTTGTAGCCGAACACGAGCTGCTGGTCGAACTCCTCAGCCGACAGGTTCGGGGCGAAAAGGTCGGAGGGCGGCTCGTGGAACTTGCGGAGAATCGGGAACACGTGGCCCTCCGTGGAGAAAAGGAGGCGGTCGTAGTGCCGATTGACGGGATTCGCGTCGTCGAAGAGCAGCACGAGGTACTTCGTAGTTTCGCTTAGGAAGAAGGATTCCATGCGGTCTTCCAGGCTCTTGTCCAGAACGTTGTGGACCGTGGCCCATCCGCACTGCACTCGGCAGTACAAGTTGAGCGAATTCATGATCTCCCGTCCGACGTGTCGATAGAACGGGGATTTGGTGGCCAAGTAGAGCAAGTACGTGGACTCGACGAACTCCGGACGCAGCGGGTAGAAGTGGACGTCTGGTGCTCTGAACGAAGAGGTGGAATGACCGAAAAGAGAAGACCCACTTCAAGTGCCAATTCCACCTCTCTGCCAACATGCCGTACTTGAGCCACTGAACGTAGTAGAAGGCGTGCACGCAGATGGCCTCGTCTAACTCGCCGGCCAACACCTGCACTCCCGCGTAGCTCGCCTGAACGAGGCCGTCGATTGAAGTGTTGGAAAGGAAATGAACTCACTTGCAAGGAGTCGATCCACGTATTCAGGACGTTTCCGTCACGCGCGTCCACGTTCGCGTGGAAGGGCGGCGAGCCGAAGCCGTGGCGGCACTTCGGGCGGCCTCTCCGCAAATGCCGTTGGATCGATTGGTCGGCTTGAATGTACATGTCGAGATCTCGTTCATCTCCAAAGAGGATGAATGCTTTCAGCATGTACTCGAAGAAGCTGTCGAGCCCTGCACCGAGCCCCGATTGAATGCCCTTCCATTGGCCCGTCTGAATGTCGATCACGTTGCCCAGCAGCTAGAAGCGCGAGGAAACCAATGGAAAGCAAAACGAAGCACTTACTCCCGTCTTCTTGTTCCGCCGCTTCCACAGATTGAAGTTCACGCGACGGGCCAACCGCTCGAAGATGTCGTCGTTCACGAGGCGGCTGAGGACGCCGAACTCGAAAAGCAGGCTGCCCGCTCCCGCTGTGCACGTCTCGTTGATGGTCGAGGGGAGGACGCCGTGCTTCAGGTTGACCCGTGGGTAGGGGATTCCTGCAACGAGCGAGTGAACAACCTCCACTCCGCTCATCCGAACCGGTGGCCGTGTCGAAGGCGGGCAACAAGCGGACGGCCAGGTCGTGGGCCATTGTGAGCAGCTCGTCGTTGTAGTCGGGTAGCCGAAAGTCGCCGAGGAACGAGTTCTGATTTGTGAGCAGCAAGTGGGCGGAAAGGAGGCCGCCCATCACTCGAATGGACGCTTCGAACACTTGGACGGTCACGTTCCGGTCGAAAGACACGTGATCCACGACCAAACGGACAGCCCGGTGGAATTCGCTGCGATTGCCGACAATTGCCAGTGTATCTAACGAGTCGAGTAGGGTCAGACTGTAGTCACCGAGCGCGTCGTTGATGTTGATGTTGTCAGGGTTCGCGTGATCGTGGCCCCGTCCCTTGCAGTGAATGGGGTCCAATTCGTCGGCCGGCCACGCGTGCTTCATGTAGTTGTCATAGCCTGCAGTTCAATCAATCACCAAGAGAAAGAAGGCAAGAGATCACCGAAATAAAACATCTCCAATGCACTCCGCTTTGCGTCGTTCACTTCCGACTGGCTGAGCGGTCTGAAACGCCGATCGAAGTCGTCGGAGCGGAAGGGCGGCGGGATGTTGGCCGCCGAATGGACGCCGAGGGCGGTGGCAAGAAGGAAGAAGGCCGTGGAATGCGTGAACATCTGCAATTCGGGGATGCAAGGAGGGAGAGGCGTGTGTTCGACTGACCGTCCATGCGGCGGGGCTCTTTGGGCGATGGTCGACGAGAGATCTGCGGTGCTTTCGATTTTATTTCACGCTCATCGTGACGCGCAAAACGATCCGCGAATTTCTCCCTTCTACACGTGGGAAAATGGCCGTCGTCTCCGAGTGCCCCCGCAACGATTCCGACGGCTCCGCGGAGTGCACACGAATTGATTTTCAATTTCTGCCCACCGGACGGCGGCCGACCGCAACGGCGACTCCAGCCGCTCGCCGCCGACCGGAGCGCTCCGCAACCGCAATGTTTAGTTTCGCCCCTGCCCTCGGCTTCCGTCCGTTCGGAGAGCCGAGCGGTCAGAAGGGGGAAACACGCGGCCGGACGGCGAACCGCTCCGGCTTTCCGGCAGTTTGCGGTCGATGATTCATTCCTTTGCGTCACCCTTTGCGTTCCAATTCATTTGCGAATTTTTCCTGATTTTGTTCGTTCAGGTCGTTCGGTCTTCTACGCGAGTTCGTGGCCCCGCCGCCGGTCAACTGCGGAGATGAACGGCCCCAACTACTGGCAGCTCTCCCATGCGGAGTTCCAGGCGTCCGAAATCCAATTCATCGCGTTGCGACCGGCGGACGGCTTCCTGAGCGGCGAGCAGGCCCGGCCGTTCTTCATGCAGAGCGGCCTCCCGCCCCAGACGCTGGGACAGGCGAGTTCTTTCGACTTCTTTTTGTTCGATTGCTCGCTTCAGATCTGGCACCTGGCCGACCTCACGCACGACGGGAAGCTGGACCGGCTGGAGTTCGCGATTGCGATGAAACTCGTCCGTAACGCGCTCTCCGGCATCGAGATGCCCCGCAATCTGCCCGAGTCGATGCGCGTCGTGGCGCCGGCCCCTCCGCAGCCGCTCATGCAGCCGCCTGCCTACGGGATGCCCCAAATGATGCCGCCGCCCGCCTACGCGCCCGGCCAGGCGCCCCCGACGCCCCTGCGGCCGCTCTTCGTGATGGGCACCAAGGAGAACTACGACTGGACGATCCCGCAGGAGAAGCGGCTCCAGTACGCCCAACGCTTCAACCAGCTCGACAAGAACCGTGCGGACTTCCTGACCGGCCAGCAGCTGCGCGGAGTGATGGGCGAAAGCCAGCTGCCGGCCGACGTGTTGGCCCAAATCTGGAACTTCGCGGACAACAACAAGGAGGGCTACCTGACGATCGAGCGCTTCTGCGTGGCCATGTTCCTCATCGACAAGGTCAAGGTAAGCGGCTTCCTTTCCTTCATTCTTCTTACTTCTCGCTTGCAGGAGGGCTACGCACTCCCGAAGACGCTTCCGCCCGAACTGCAGGCCCACGGGCCGCGCAGTCAAACCGAGTCGCCGGTCGTCCCGCAGGAGCCCGGAGCCCCACCGCCGCAGAAGTCGCCCGCCCCAAAGACCTTCGAGGACCGTCGGATGGAGAACCTGAGCAAAGGAGAGGCCGAGCTGGAGCGACGCCGCGAGGTCCTCCGGCGCGAGGAGGAGGAACGCCGCCGCGTCGAGATGGAGCGGCAGGAACGCGAGCTGATGCTGCAGCGGGAGCGCGAGCGGGAGGAGCAGGAGCGCCGCGAGGCCGAAATGGAGCTCCAGCGGCAGAAACAGCGCGAGATGGAGGAGCAACGGGCGGCTGAAGAGGCGCGATTGCGGGCCGAGCGCGAGGAGGCCCAGAAGAAAGCCCAAGAAGAGCGAATCAAACTGCTGGAGGCGCGCCACATCGCTGATTTGGAGGTGAGTTCTTTCTTCATCTCTCCTCTCATCCTTCCCTTTGCAGACCGAATTGCAAGCCGAAAAGGAGCGGACCGCCCAAATCAAGCAGCGGCACAGCACGATGTCCTTCCAACTGCAGGGCCTCGAGGAGAAGGCCCAGCACCTGAACGCGGAAATCGGCGGCGCGCGCGACGAGATCATGAGCATCACGACCGAGATCGAAGGCATGAGGAAGCAGAGGGACGAGAAGATCGCCAAGATCCAGCAGTTGCAGGCAAAGACCCAGGAGGTCCGTTCTTTCCTTTCGACCATCGAAATGCCTCGCTTTGCAGATCGCCGTCCAAACCGAACGCGTCTCGCACGTGAACCTCCAGCTGCAGACCGAAAGTCAGAAGTCGCTCTCGAGGGGCCGCGAGATCGAAGCCCTCCGCACGGCCATCGCCGACCGCCACTCGCAGATCGCCGCCACCGAGACGGCGATCGCGGAGGCCAAGCAGCGGTACGCGAACCAAGAGAAGTTGGTCGCTGAAGTACGTCCATTTCTTCCGTCTATTGAATTTATTTCGTTTGCTTTCAGAAACGGCCGGCCTACGAGGAGGGGCAGGAGAAACTTAAGAAGCTGGCCGAGTTGTACAACAGCTTGCTGCAGAAGTTCGTGGTCAAGCAGCAGGAGTTGCACCAGAAGGTCCAACGAAAGCGACAGCAAGCGGTCCCCACCCAAGAGCTCTACGAACTGCCGCCCGACACGAACGGGCAGCCGGGCGCCGCGTTCGGCGACAATTTCGGGGCGACTTTCGGGCAGGATTCCTTTGCTCAACGTTCGTTCACTCCGCATGTTTCTGGTTTGAGTGGTGGCTGTTTGCAGCGAGCACGACGAGCGTCCAGCCGGCGGCCATGGGCTTCGGGCCGAGCGGAGGCGCCCCGCACGCGACGGGCAGCGGGAAGCCGCCCGTGAAGTACCGGGCGCTCTACGAGTTCACCGCGCGCTCGGAGGACGAGCTCTCGCTGCAGCCGGGCGACACGATCCTCGTCTTCGAGGACCACGTGGCCGAGGAGGGCTGGAAGGCGGGGCAGATCAAGACGAAGGTCGGCTGGTTCCCCGCCTCGTTCGCCGAGCCGGTGGTCACGAAGAAGACGACGAACAAGCAGCCCTCGCTCACCACCTCGCCTTCCACCGAGCCGCTCGAGTCCATCAAGGAGGAGCCGGCGGAGAAGGAGCTGGCCAACGACATGGCGAACCTGTGTAAGTGATCACGAGTGAGCGGAATAAACAGACTGGGCGGGCGGGGCGGCGATAAACAGACGGACGGGCGGGAGAGGATGACTGGACGGAAGTCGGCTGATCGCTTCCCTTTCCATCAACACTTCCATTCACTCTCTGCTTTCTCTTCAGCCATCAAGCAGAGCGTCTCCTCGGGCTCATTGAAGAAGGAGGAGCCCGCCCTGAACGGCCACTCGCAGCAACACGCGTCGCCCGACGAACAGTCGGCCGCCCTCCCGCTCTACGACGCCCCGCCCGGCAACGAGCCCGCCGCCCCTCCGCCGACTTCAGCGCCCACTCCGACCAGTGCGACGATGAGCAGCGGCAGCGGCGAGACGAAGGAGGGCGACGGCTCGACCACCGTTCTGGCCACCGGAACGGCCTCCTTCGCGTGGAAGGCCCGCAAGGAGGGCGAGCTTGGATTCGCGCGCGGCGACCGCATCGAAATCCTCGAGCAGAAGGAGATGCGCTGGAGGGGGCGAATCGCCGGCAAGAACGACCAAACCGGCTGGTTCCCCAAGTCCTACGTGAAGCTGAACGAAGGCGGTGAGTTCCCTCTTGTTTCTTTGTATTCCCTCTTTCGTTTCTTTCTTCCGCTTGCTTCACACTCCTTCCTTTCGTTTAGAAGCCGACGTTCCGCGAGACGGCGGCGGAGACGCGCCGAGTGTGGCCGAGGGCGAGTGGTACGTGGCGCTCTACCCCTTCGACGCGATCGAGCCCACGGACCTCTCGCTGAACGCCGGCGACCGCATATTTGTCACCCAGAAGACGGGCGACTGGTGGAAAGGCGCCGTCGGCCAGCGCTCCGGCATCTTTCCAGGCAACTACGTGGAGAAGGACGAGGTCACGACTGCGGACGACGCCCCAAGGTATTGAATTGAACGCTCACCCGCCCGCCCTCTCACTTCGTTCTGCTAAATCCACCCACCCACTCCTTTCATCCACGAAGTGTTCCTTCTCGATTCCCGCAGTAATAATTGCTCTTGCTCCTTGTGCCAAAATTCACTTCCCACCACTCGCTTATTTTCGTTCGAAATGCGGGTCCAAAAGGCTGAAATTAGCGAAAGCCGCCGCCCGATGTGTTCAAAGAGAGCCCCGTACTCGCAGGCAGGCATAATTCTCCCCCAAGTACTCGCCCCGCTCTCCCACCGTTCTTGAGTCCTTCAAGTTTTGTTTATTTCTCATAATCATGAAACGATGAAGCGATAAAGATTACCGACCGTCTGCTCTCTCCAATTCGACCGTGAATGTTTTGTGCATTAAGTGTTGTGTTTGTAGTGTGAACCTTGTGAATCCTGTGGCCCGAACAAGCGAGAAGTCCGCAGTGGCTTCTTTCGACCACTCCGCAACCTCCAAACTGCAGAAACAAATTCAGGTTAGCGGCCTTTAACCCCTCGTGTTGCTGTGCAGTAATTTCCGTTTGCTTCCCCCAAAAGAAGACTCGATGCTGGGCAGAGGACTGAAAGACCTGAATTGAAGGAACTGATCGAAACGGAGGCCCGCTTCGCCGACGAGCTGCTCATGATCCGCAACGTGTTCATGAAGCCGCTCGTTCGACTCGTGGGCCAAGCGGGCATCGACCGGATTTTCCTGAACTTCGACCAGCTGATCAAAGTGAGCAAGCGGCTCCACAGCGACCTGCTCAAGCACCCGCCCGGTACTCAATGGGCAATAGAACAGAAGAATGAATGAGTGGTCGTTCAGGCCCCGTCTTCTGCCGTCGAATCGACATGCTGGAGGCGTTCGTTCAGTTCTGCGAACAGCAGCAGGGGGCGATCGCCTATTTGAACTCGCTGGAGAGAACGGACTCCCGCTTCCGCAAGGCCTACCTTCAGTGTGTGCAGAACCCGCCAGCGAGGAACATGTCGTTGTCCTACTACCTGCTCCTCCCGATGGCCCGAATCACCCGCTATCCGTTGATCTTCGAGAGTTTGATCAAACACACGCCGCCGGGAGATCCCCAGTACGAGGTGGGGCTTATACAATCGATTTTTTACTCGTCAGTCCTTTAGACGCTGAGCGACGCCCATCAACTGCTGAAGGCGCTCTGCTCTCGCGTGAACCAGGCGATCAGCGAAATGGAAAACACTAACGTCCTTTGTTGGTGAGTTAAGATCGATTGGGGTTGCCCAGTCTTCCAGCCGTCATTCCAAGTTGATTCCTCATTTGTGCCCGAACTCCTAGCTTTTCGCTTACTCGCCCGCCGGTCTTCCACTCGCCCGCTCCCCGCCCGACCGCTCGCTCGCTCACGCCTGACTGCTTGACTCTGGTTTATTCACTAAGCTCGGGCGGCTTTTAAACACTTGTGCGGGCGGATTGATTGGGGCGGGACAGAGAGAAGAGGGAGTGCAAAAAACGAGCCCGTTTCTTACAGGTGCACACAGAACATTCGCTGCGATGGGTTGAACCGAGCACTGGTTTGTTCCGTCCAGCAGGCGAGCGTTGGTGATCGAGAGATTCCAGGAATTTCCGTCGGAGACTAGAGAGGTCGGGCCTCGCGAGTACTTGCATTCGGGCGTGCTCTACAAGACCAAATCAAACAAGATGCTCGTCGCCTTCCTCTTCAACGACTTCCTTCTGCTCACGACCCCGAACGTGCCCATCGACAACGTGAGTGCCTCCGTCTTTTCCCTCTGCTGACTGTCGATCTTCCAGCCGGACAGCTTCAAGGTCACGAAAGAGCTCCACCTCCGCCTTACGATGTACAAACAGCCGCTGATGCTCGACTCGCTGGAGGTCGCGAGTTCGATCGTCGGCTCCGCCTCGCCCGCCCACGAAGACACGAGTTTCGTGTTTAAGTACGCGAGTGAACACATTCAGGTAAGCCGAGGAGAGCTCTCTCTTGTAAACACAAAGCGTTTAGGTGCGCGCCCCCAGTCGAAACGCGAAATCTTTCTGGACGACCCAACTGCAGAAAGCAATCGACCACTACGACGTCACAACTCAGATGAGGAGGGCGATGGCGGTCTGTTCAGCTCTTCCCACTTACTTCAAACGATCACCTTTAGGACCCGCCGAAGACCCCCGCCCCGACCGGCGAGCAGAAGGAAATCGGCCGGCTTTTGGTCGAAATCCTCAGCATCACGAATCTGCCCGTCGGAATGCTCAACCTCCGACTGAAGGCGGGCCTCGACCAGGCGGAGGGCTCGTCGGTCGACACGCAGATCGCCGTGCGGGAGGCCCACAATCAGAGTCTGTACACGACGCAATTCTCGCTCCACTCCCTCGAGCAAACCTTCCACGGCGCCCTCTTCGTTCCGATGCAATTCCGTCCGGACGTCAAGCTCGGCCAACTGCAGGAGGCGGTGAAGACTCTTCTGCACATCCGCGGCCACCATCCCGGCCCCATCATCCGCCTGCTGAAGCTGACGGACGGCGAGATCACGAGTGCGGCCAACTGCGAGGTGAACGTCAAGTTCTTCGTCCAGCTCTACGGTTCTTGAGTTTCATCCATTTTGTTGTTGTTGATTGATTGCACGTGTATCATTCCCGCAAACCGTCGGTCTACTCGCATAATTCTCGAGCCTCCATTCGTTCCACTTGTTTTCGCTTCAAATCTCCTACGTCTGCACTTCTTCCACGCACGTATTTATTGTTCTTGTTGCCTTTATCCCTCATTCATGTATCCTCAAGACTTCTGACTGCAGCTGCTCAATAAACACCCCGCTCAACCCCCCAGTCGGCGGTCGATCGAGCAGTCGGCGGTACAAAACAGACTCCAGCGGCTCCGATGGGCGGCGGCATCGTTCATTAAGGTCACTCGTCTTCGGCTTCCGATCGCCCGTCTGCCTTCCGCCGCCACCCGATCAGTCGCCAACGGCGAGCGAAATGAGCGCGCAAAAGGAAGGCGGCCGGCGGGTGTCGATCTTCTGCTCGCTGCTCGTGTACGTGGCCGTCTTTTCGCTCGTGCTGACCGCCCTCTGCACCGACCACTGGTTTGAAACCTCGACGTTGAAGCGGAATGGAGAGCTGGCGGGCTCCTCGCACGTGCACTCGGGCCTCTTCCACGGAGTGCGGCAGTTGGACTACGGGATGGGCCCTCGACGGCACCCCTTCTTCGGTTCGTTCTTTTTGTTCGAATTCGGATCACGTGGAGTTTGAAGTGATGGACGAGATCCACCGCGGAGTCAGCTTCCTGGACAGAGGCACGTGGGTGTGGATGATTTTCTTCACCGGCCTCGGCTTTCTGTGGACGTTCATCGCCCTCCTTGTCGCCCTTTTGAACGTCCTAGAGGGAGCGGAGGCGAGGACCGTGATCGGGCCGTCCGGCTTGTACGTCTGGAGCTCTCTTGCTTGTGAGTGTTCCTTAGCGAAGGAATGCATTGAATTGATTGTTCAGTTCTGTCGTTCACCGCCACCTCCGCCCTCTTTGGCTGGACGTTCGGGTCGGGCATCAAGCAGAACGTTCTGCTGGAGGAGCACACGAAAGACGACTTCTCTTCGAGGAATCTCGCCCGGCAAGTGCTCCGTTTCTTCAATTGATGCTGCTCGTATTCAGGCTCGGGCTCTCGTTCTGGTTGTTCAACGCGGGCACGTTCCTCCTGATCGTTCCCTGCTGTTTGATCTTCGCGACCACTCGCCCCGCACCGCCCGCAGACGAGAAAACGGAAGAAATCGAGGATTCGGTCATTGTTTATTGAAAGCAGTGAATAAAGGCACGAGTAAAGAGCGCTTTTCTGGCGTTCTGCACGCACCGAATCGATCGCCGATCACTCCGCTCGCACAGCCAACGGAGTTGATGCAAGGTTGTGGAAATTCGCCTAATTTCCACTCGTTTCTGCCCCGCCCTCCTCGAGGAATGCTCTCGACGAGGCCGAGCGGCTAAATGCGATCGGTCGTTGCATGGCGTCTCGCCCGCGTCCCCCTCCTGCGTTCACTTCGCACTCACTCCCAATCGAAGCCGAAGGTCGCGCCCTCGCAGCCGCTGATCGACCAACTCGCCGCCCGAGCCGAGGAATATCGTAAGGAGCTTGGCCGACACGTGCGTGCGGGCCCCGAGGGTCGCCGGATCCGCTCCCAGCTCTCCACCATCCAGCGGACCATCCGCGAGGTCGAAGTCCGCCGGAAGCACCTCGAAGAGATGTTCGAAGTGCCGCAGAAGCCCGGTTTGGCCTCCTTGGAGGTGAGTTCTTCCGCATTTCTTTGAATTCTCTCGTGTTCTTGCAGATCCTCAGCAATGGCACCACCCACATGTTGCCCTCGGTTTGCGTCCGCACGACCAAGAAGACGTACATTTTCAACTGCCCGGAAGGAAGCTCTCGGTTCATGCCTTCGCTGCGGATTCGGCCCCAGCCCGTCGAGGACATCTTCGTTACGAGAGGTCGGCGATCTTCTTTGACTTTTTTGTGCATTCTGCCCGTTTGCAGGCCACTGGGATTGCATGGGCGGCCTACTGAGCGTGTTGATGTCGAAGGAGGGGGATCCGCCTGTCCGCCTCCACGGGCCGCGAAAGCTCAAGTTCTACCTGGAGTCCGTGCGGCCGTTCGCGGACTCCGACACGGGCCTCACCACCCACCAGATCGCCATGGAGGAGATCCCCTGCGATCAGACCAAGTACGAGGACGGCGGGCTGGTCGTCCACTACATTCCGCTGTTCCCGATGCAACTCGACCCGTCGGCCGTCCTGCCCGAAGAAGTGCGCACGGTCGACACGAGCTACCTGATGGAGTTGAAGGCAGGCCGCCCCTTTCTTCTTCGTGATTGCTCGCTTTCAGTCGCCCGACCGCCGGATTGATGTCGTGAAGCTCGCCCGTCTGAAAGTCCCGAAGGGCCCGCTGATCAAGCGGCTGAAGGATGGGCACACGGTCACGCTGCCCGACGGCCGCGTGGTCACTCCGGACGAGGTGCTCACCGAGGACTCCAACGAGGATGTTGGCCCCCACCTGTTCGTCGTGGACTGCGCGAACGAGGAGAAAATGCCCTCGCTGTTTACGAACGGCATTCTGCAGGTCTGTCTGCCCTCTTTTCTCTCTTCATTTCGATCGTTCAGAAGTACGTGACGGGCGAGAAACAAATGAACTACGTGGTCCACTTCACGCCCGACCGCATCCTCCAAACCGCCGACTACCAGCGCTGGGTGGAGGCCTTCGGGCCCAAATGTTTGCACTTGATCGCGAACGGCACTGGGGAGGCGCTCCCGATGACCGACGGCGTCTACCGGCAGCAGCGGATGTTGAACGAAATCTGCCCCGAATTCTTCCCGCCCATCTTCCCGCACGACTTCCACGGGACCATCAATCAAGTGAGTGCACTCGTTGTCCGTTTGTTGACCGCTGCTTTCAGGACGTGGACCTCTCGACGCCCGGAGGCAGCCGGCGAGTGCGGACGCTGGAGAAGTACCCGATGAGAGGCCGCGCGACGGGCAACGAGGCCGCTTCGATTTCGCTCACCGAATCCGAGCTGCAGTCCCGCATTCAAGACAACAAGAACATCCCGAAAGCAGTGGAGGAGTTCAGAGCAGGTGAGTGTCCTTTCTTTTGATTCCTTGTTTGAATGACCGCTTTCAGCCGTCGCCTCGCTGGACACGAGCGGCAGTTCTTTCCCCACGCTGACCGTCCTGGGCACCGCCTCGGCCATCCCGATGAAGTACCGGAACGTGTCCGCCTACTGGCTGCAGCTGACGGCCGAGGCGTCCGTGATGGTGGACTGCGGCGAGGGTGCGTACGGGCAGCTGAAGGTGCTGCACGGGCCGGAGAAGATCGACGATGTGATGACGAACCTGGCCGCCGTCTTCATCACGCACGCCCACTTGGATCACATGAACGGCCTCTACACGATCATCCAGCGGCGGGTGGAGGCCTTCCGCTCGAAGGGCCTCCCCTACCGGAAGCTCCTGCTCGTCTGCAACCGGAACGTCCGCAAGCCCCTCACGATGTACAAGGCCAACTTCCACGACCTCGAGCAATTCGTCCACATCGCCGACATCTCGCTCTACATTCGGGACATGAGCACGCTGAGCGATGCCGAGCGGGATCGTTTGGTCATCGAACTGATGGGTCAGGACCCCGTCTTCTCGGAGATCCCGTGGAACCTGCGGTCCGTGAAGGCGGTCCACGTGTTTCACACGCGGATGGCCAACGGCTTCGTGTTCGAGACCAAGGACGAGGTGGCCGAAGACGGGACGGTGCGGAAGGGGAAGAAACTCGTCTTCTCCGGCGACACGATGCCCTGCCCGCTGCTCGCCCAGGCGGGACTCGACGCCGACCTGCTCGTCCACGAGGCGACCTTCGAAGACGGCCAGGAGGTGAGTTCTTGTGGATTGAAGCGGAATAATGGGAGTCGTTGCAGGCGGACGCACGCAAGAAGAAACACAGCACAACGGGCCAGGCGCTGGACATCGCCGAGAAGATGCGGGCCAAGGCCGTCCTCCTCACGCACTTCTCCTCGCGCTACGTGCGCGTGCCCGCCATCACCGACCGCATGATTCAAATGGGCAACGTGAGCGTGGCGATGGACAACATGGTCGTCCCGTTCAACAAGCGAGCCATCGGGCCGCTCCTCCTGCCGCTCTACCGCGAGCTCTTCGAAGGCGAACTCGCCGAGTACAAATTCCGGCTGATGCAACGGCAGTTGGTGGAGAAGGACGCCCCTCCATCCTCCTAGTTATTTGTTGTTTCTTGTTATTCCATTTTAATAAATCTTTTATTCGAACGATCACTTGTGCTTCCCGCAAACCGAACAGTCACGCTTCTTCGGAGTACTTTCGTCCGTTGACCAATCCTTTTTGATTCTTGCCTTCAGCACGAGATGGAGGACGTCGCCGATGCCTCGTCCACAGTCGGCGCAGAGAACTCCGTTCCGCCCGGCGAAACCGAAGGAGAAGCGGCTGGAGAGCCAGCGGAAGATGCGGGCGCACCGCCGAGCACGGCCGACGGCCCCGCTCCGATGTCCCGCAATCAGCTGAAGCGACAGCTGCGCTACGAGCGGAAGCTGAAGGACCGGCCGGCCAAGCGGGCAGCCGAAAAGGAGCGACGGCGGGCGAAGCGGCAGAAACTGCGCGAGGAGGGCAAGGGCGAACTGCTCCAGCGGGCGCCCATCCGCTCGATGGCCGACTCCAACTGCCGCGTGACCGTGGCCATCGACATGTCCTACGAGGACGTGAGTTCCCTCCACTCTCTTCATTCTCTTTCGTTTATTGCAGAAGATGAACGAGGACTTCTTGCGGAAGACAATTGTCCAGCTAAACTTCGCGTACGGCGTGAATCGACGCGCGAAGAACCCCCTCCAATATCACATCGCGCACTTGAACGGGCGGACGAAAGAAGTGAGTGGGTTATTCGTTCTTCCCTCAACCGGAGGCTGCAGATCTTTAACTCGTACCCCGGCTACGGCGAGTGGGACGTCTTCCAGCACGAGGAGTCCATCGTGGAGCTGTGGAAGCCCGCGGAGATCGTCTACCTGACCGCCGACTCGCCCAACACCATCGGTCAGCTGGACGTCCACAAGGTGTACGTGATCGGCGGCCTCCTCGACCGCAATCAATTCCCGGGCCTGAGTCTCCTGCGGGCCAAACACTTCAAAACGAACCACGCGCGTTTGCCGATCGACGAGCACGTGAAGCTGCACACGCGCAAGGTTCGTTCCCCCGTTGCTCTCCGCTGATTCCTCGCTGCTTGCAGGTCCTGACCATCAACCAAGTGTTCGAGATCATCCTCCGCTTCTCGGAGACCAACAGCTGGGAGGAGGCCTTCTTCGCCGTCATCCCCAAGCGGAAGGGCATCGAGAAGCGCGAGAACCTGATCGTGAGCGCCGCCCAGCCGGGCATCGTGCTGCCCGTCGAGGCGCCCGTCCAGGAGATCATCGACGTGGAGAAGTCACCCGAGAAGGCCTCCCAACAGTTGGCCGAGGAGGACGTGATTGTTTTGGACGACGATTGAATTTCGCCTGTTGATTGTTGCGAATAAACGGAGATGATTTATGCCTCAACGAAGAACAACAAACAAAGGGAGGAAGAAAACGGGAATGCAAGGGGGAACTCATTTGTTTTTGGCCTCGTCGGCCAGCCGCTTTTCGATCTTCTGGAGCAGGATGTCCATCTGGGCGCCCAGCTTCGGCTGTCCCTTCTTCGTCCGCTTCTGGAGGGCCTTGTTCATCTTGCGGCGGAGGGAGAGGTTCTCCTCCAGCTGCTTCGCCTTCTGCTCGCGCTCCTGCTGCTTGGCCTCGGCCGCCTGCTTGCGCTCCTCTTGGATCCGATTGAAGGTCTGGCGGGCCCGCTGGTAGGCGCTCACGTACTCCCCTTTGGGCTGCTGAACGGAGGAATGAACAAAAGGATGGAAGGGGGAACGAACCTTGTCGTCCCGTTGCTTCGGCTTCCGCTTGCCGTCGGCCTTCTGGACGGCGCCCTTTTGGCGAGCGGCGGGCGGATCGGCGGTCGGCTTCTGCTTCTTGTTGACGGGCGCCATACGGGATGAGAGAACTCGGACAATTGGGAGAACAACTGGGTGGAAAGTGGAGAAATCTCGTGTAAAAGACCGGTAGGAATCGCGATCAGTGGGCGCCAATCGATCGGCGACACTCCGCTCTTCTTGTGAAACGCGGGCGTGCCGCAGCGACCACCGCCTTCGGCAGCAGTTCTCGCCGGCCGATCTCCCCACGTAGAGCGCTCTCCGAACAGTCCCGATGGAACAACTCGCCGAACGGATCTCCGTGGACGAGCTGGAGGCGTTGCGTTGGAGGGACATCCTCTCGCTCGCCTGCCGCCCGTCCAAGTTCGCCAACCCGCAGACCTTCGAGCCCGGCCGTCATGTGGGTTCCTCCCGGCTTCTCCTTCATTGATCGAATGCTTGCAGAACTTCGACTGCATTCAGCAGGCGCCGATCCTCGTGCTCGGCGCGGGCGGCTTGGGCTGCGAGATCCTGAAGGGTTTGGCGCTCTCGGGCTTCCGCGAGGTGGACGTGATCGACATGGACCAAATCGACATCACGAACCTCAACCGGCAGTTCCTCTTCCGGTTCGTTCTTCTCTTTCACCGTTCAATTGATCGCTTCCTCTCGTTCAGGATGGCGGACGTCGGCCGCTCGAAGGCCGAAGTCGCGGCGGCGTTTGTGAACTCGCGCGTCGCCGACTGCCGCGTGACCGCGTGAGTTCGGCATCTTTTTGAGATCCTTTTAATCGCCTTCGCCTTGCAGACACAACTGCAAGATCCAGGATAAGGAGCCCGAGTTCTACCGCAAGTTCGCGATCGTCATCTGCGGGCTGGACTCGGTGGAGGCGCGTCGTTGGATCAATCAAATGCTCGTGAGTTCGCTTTCCCTTCGCGCTTCTGATTGCTCCGTTTAGTGCGATCTGGTGATGTTCGACGAGGAGGGGAAGCCGGACATGTCGACGATTATCCCGCTGATCGACGGCGGCACGGAGGGCTTCAAGGGCAGTGCGCGAGTGATCTACCCGCACATGACCGCCTGCATCGAGTGCACGCTGTACATGTTCCCGCCCCAACTCAACTATCCCATGTGCACCATCGCGAACACGCCCCGCCTTCCCGAGCACTGCATCGAGTACGTGAAGGTCGTCATGTGGGAGAAGGAGGATCCGTTCGAGGGAGCCGCCCTGGACACGGACGTGCCCGAACACGTCCAGTGGGTCTTCGAGCGGGCGTCCGAGCGCGCCAAGACCTTCGGCATCAACGGCGTGGACTACCGGCTGACGGTCGGCGTGCTGAAGCGCGTGATCCCGGCGGTCGCCTCCACCAACGCTCTGATCGCGAACTCGTGTGTCCTGGAAGCGTTCAAGCTCGCTTCAAAGTTAGTTCATTCGATCCCTCCACCATTCATCTTTTTCCCGCTTTCAGCATCGCCCCTTCGCTCAACAACTACCTCAACTTCCAGGACGTGGAGGGCGTCTCGTTCAACGTGGTCGGAGGTGGAGCGCAATCTGGACTGCCTCGTGTGCGGCGCCAAGTCGCGCAACTTCGACCAGGGCGTCGTGGAGGACCCGACGGCCGCCTTCAAGTTCCTCCAGGGATGAACCCTCCCGTTTGCTCACCTTTCTTGTTACTTTGAATTGTTTTTGTTGATACTGCGCGAATAAACGGGACTTTCACGGCTTCTCCGGTCACAATAGCCGCAAGACGAGGTCTTCCTCTTTCCTCCTTCAAACAAGTGATTTCTATCGAGTTGCTTGCAAATGGAAGTGAACAGTCCGAAGTGATCGCTTTGTTTTGGTTGTTGCCATTTCGGTCGTCTGCAGCGGCGATCGGCCGATCAGTTCGGCGGTCAAACGGCGCGTTTTGCAATCCGAGCGGGCGTTTGATAAACGCTGCCCTTCCTTCCTTCCTTTCGCCCATACTCTGCAGTGTTCGCGGCGAGCGGGGGCTTCGTTTCGGTCCTCGTCGATCAAAACGGGCGGTGCGCAGCGGAAGCCGCCGAGTGCGGACGGGGAGCGCCGCGCGTTGACCCGCCGCCCGCCCGCCCGCCCGCCCGCCCGTGATAACATCGAGCGGGCGGCCGTTTGGTCGACTCCAGCGATCGCAGTTGTGCAACATTCGCTATGGGGTCACCCAAAAGGACTCACTCCCCGCCGCCCTCCCACTTGTTTTGATCACCGCTGCCTGCTGCCCGTGAATGGCGGCCGAAAGGACGCGAACTTTGACCGCTCCGCCGCCCGCCCGGCCGCTCGCTTCGCTTCGGTTCCATTAGAGCGGGCGGCGGCAGTTTGTTTGCGGATTCCCGAACGCAACAATCCGTGCGGAGTCGAAGGATCGCCGGCCGCCGTGCGTGTTCACGTGTCGGCGGCCGTCTTCTCGCGGACTCCAGCGATTAGCGGCCGCTCCGCGTCTTCTGCAGACGGCCGCCGCTTTGATCTCGATTGAATTCACGATCTGAGAGGAAATGGACATTCTGTCGTGAATCGGAGCGATTGTGAGCTCTCATTCAAATTTCGCGAATTCGGGCATCTCGCTCGCTTCCATCTGCTTTTGGGCACGCGGCCGGCCGCCTTCGACACGTGCGCAATGGACGGCGCAGGAATCACGTACGCACGCGGGCGGTGCAGAACAAAGACGGAGGCGGCGGCTGATTGCGGGGCGGGCGGCGGTCTTCCATCTTCTTCGGGCGGGCGGGCGGGCGATAGGCGAGAGGTCGAGCGGTTCCGAGCGGCGACCGAACGGAACACTTCGGAATCGCCGTCTTTCGAGTTCATAATCGTTTGGTCGTTTAATCTGCTTAGGCGTCCTTCCCGCTTCTTTCTTTCGCGTCCGTCTGTTCGGTTGGATCCAAAGTACGCGAACGGTCGACCGCCGCCGGCCGCCGCGTGCAAACGGAGCGATTCCGCGTTGCACTCCCGTTCACTTCTTGCCGCCTTCTCTTCTGCGCGGGTCGCCGTCTTTCTAGCGGGGGGAAGTCGATTGCGAGTGCTGATGCCGACCGTTGCAGATCCCCCCAAACAACCGAGACGGCGTCCATTCACTTCTTCGAGGCTTCCTCAGCCTCTTCAGGCATAGAAAAGAAGACCAGCTAGCAGTGAGTGAACGCGCGGCCTCCCGCCCGCTCCACCGACAAGTTCGAAGACGCCCGACGACCTCCGGCGCGTCGTTCCATCGGCTGCGGCGTCATTCGCACGGCTTCTCGTGCACGCGGACGGACCAAAGGGCGATAAGTCGCATCGTTTCGTCCGCCGTCTGCCCTCGCACCAAATGCGTGCTCTTTGATCGACCGCCAATTAACCCCAGCCGACAGTCCGCACCGGTGAGGACGCGATGAGCAGCGGCCTTCATTTCTTCCACCCTCTTCCAGACGACCCGCTCGCCGATCGGGCCATCGACTCCGCTGCGTTTTGGTCGGGATGGCGTTGATTTAGTCGTCCGCTCGGCCCTCAACTCGCAGACGTGAAGCATTGGGTGAGTGGCGTTGTTTTGCGCGTCCCCGATCACCTCGAGTGCCGAGCGATCGGGCGGCTGCGGGGGCAGGCCGGGTGCATCGTTTACAACTCGAAAGATCGCACATGGGAAAGGGGCGCGCGCGAGCTTCCTTTCGCTGCCTTCGGACTGCTCAAAGTTCGCCTTGTTCGCTCACCTTTCCAATTTCACAATTCTCTCGCTAATCACTGCTTCTTGCAGGACCCGTCCCCCCGACCCTCAGGTGAAGCAACAATGTTGACGGACGAGGCCTTCCAGAAGCTCCTCTTCGATCTCTTCTGCCTGTGGCACGATGTCCAGCGGCACTTCGATCCGCCCATCACGCACACGGAAGAAGAAAAAATGTTTAAGGTACATTAATCTTGATTCGTTGTAAGTGTTTCTATTGTTCCCCGCCTTCTTTTCAATTGACTTCAAAAGAGACCAGAATTCCAGCAGTTTTAGCAAACTTACTCAAACTTTAAGCCTTCCGCCTTGAAATGAGAGGAAGAACGCCTTTTTAGCCACCCGATCGTCCTTTCATCTCTCATCCGTTCGTGTGTTGCAGGTGAAGAAGATGATCTGCAAGCTGCTCGGCGAGATCGACGCCCGAGTGAAGCGAATCCGCGCGATGCCGCCGGCCGACGAGCAGGAGTTCATCGAGGAGTGGACGATGCTCACCTGGAACGTGATGTGAGTCCTCCTTCCGACTGCTTTCTTTTCTATTGCGCGGCTTGCAGGTGCATCACGAGCCGTCTGCAGAACAGCCTGCCCACGACGATCACCTCGTCGGAGGATCGCGTGATCTTCAACAAATTGAACATGTCGCTGATCGAACTGGTCAACCACTCCCGGTCCGCCCACTCACAGCTCTCTCGTTCATCCGCTCGATTGCAGGAGCACGAACGTCCCGCCGTCCCTCCAACTGCGGCAGGACACGCTGGCCGTCCTCTCGAACAAGCTGACCGAGGCCATGGAATTCCTGCACACGCTCTATCGTCGTCTCAAAGACACGCCGCAGATGAGCGCCGAGCAGACGGCCGAATTCGACCTGAACCTCAACCGATTCGCCAACCAACATCTGATCCCGTTCATCGACTTCTTCAAGGGCTTCTGCAACGACCAGACGGTCACTGTAAGTGGGCAGCCCGCTCTCGGCGATCACCCCCGTGTTGCAGCTGTGGAACGACGTGCGGGCGGCGCAGGCCCAGCGGATGATCGATTTCCGGCCGATGCCCCACGAGCCGGTCAACCGACTGGTCTCCTTCTACTCGTACATGATGCACAAGCTCGCGGTTCTTGGCGCCCGTCTGCAGGGCTTCCGCTTCGAGCTGACCACCAACCGCGTGTTCGGCGAGGTGGACCCCGTCCGCGTGCTCTCGGACAACGTCTTCTCCGCCCTCGAACTGCTGATGTCCGACTGCGTGCTCGCCACCGAGCCCTCCACCAATCCGATCCTCGTCACGAACAACCTCTTTTCGATCAACTGCGGCGCGTTGGCCCGAGGCGTTGTCTTCCGCGAGTTCGAGGTCCAAGTGGTGACCGAGGAGGCCGCCGAGCACATCCAAGTGCGCCCCATTGAGAAGAAGACCGTTGATTTTGTTTGCTTTCAGTCGGAGATGCGCCGTCAGAAGATGCTCCAGCAGCCGTCGCCCATCCAAACCGTTCCCTCGGCCGCTCTCTTGGGTAAGCGGGCTCTTTTTTGTTCCCCCTCATTTGCGCTCGCTTGCAGCCATGAAGCCGGCGACTGGAACGAAGAGAAGCAACTCGACGACCACGAGCTCCGGAGGTGTGCTTTTGGGCCATTCATTGGGATCTCCCCTTACTTTTCGAGCACTATTTTGGGGTTTAGAATTGCTTTCAGACGCGCAGGGCAGCTCGAGCTCGAAGAAGGCGGACGTGAACTCCAAGGAGCACGTGAAGATCTACCCCGCCTTCAACGCGAAGAACAGATATTGGAACGCCAGTTACTCGCAGCTCCTGTGCACCACGCGGCAGAAGGGACGGCAGTCGACGAACAGCTCCTTCCAGGTGAGAAAAAGGGGAGTGATGTGAACCGACCATCCGTTCGTTCAGGACCTGTCCCCGAACGGCATCATGGACCCGCGCTCGAGCGGAAAGCGGCCGCTCTTCTACTTCCACGTGCACGCCACGATGTTCAGTCCATCGGGCAAATTCGGTAGGCGATCCTTCCACTGACTGCTTTCTGATCTCCACTCTTGCAGCCGACGCACACACCCTCTCGTTGCCGATCACGATCGCCACTCGCCGCAATCAGGACTGCCAGGTGCAGCGGATGATGTCCAGCTACACGGCCACCTGCTTCTGGCTCTACGGTTTGTGGCTGCTCTACCGTTCATTGGGTCAATTCGGCTGATTGCAGGGACAAACGTGCAAGACGGACTGCTGCTCCAGTGGTGCGAGACGGGGATGCCGTGGGAGCGCTTCAAGGAGCTCTTCAAGCAGCACTTCCGCGTGAACGCGGAGGTCGAACGGGGCCTCCACGACCGAGATTTCGACCTGCTCCAGTACAAAATGCAGTGCTCCGACTGTTCGGTCGACTCCCGCAGCAACAACCTCGCCCGTGAGTTCTCATGAGAAGACGGTCGAGTGAACGGGGAGTTTGCAGAAGTCGTGACCTTCAAGAACATGCTCTGCCCGCATCTGCAGTACGAAACGGGCAGCAACAAGGTGAAGTTCTCCGTTTGGCGCGGGATGCTCGAGCTGCTCCAAATCTTTCAAGATCAGAAGACCAATGGTGAGCTTTCTCTCTAATCATTTCGTCTAATCGAGCATTCCAGTGCGCAAACTGTGGGAGAAGAACCTCCTGCTCGGCTTCCTCGAATTCGACCAAGTGACCGCCATCCTCGCCCAGCACCCGTCCGCTTTGGTCATGCGGCTCTCGTTCGTGACGGGCGGCACGATCTGCTTCACGGTCAAGTCGAACGCCCACTCGCTGCACGACTCCTCGTCGGCCATCATGCACCTGGAGCCGTTGGACCTGAAGCGGCTGCAATCCAAGTGCCTCTCCAACTACTTGCGGGACATCGCGGCCGCCGAAAAGGTGGGCGGCTTCTCTCACTTGGGCTCATTTGCTCTGCTGTTCAGGTGAAGTACATCATCAACGCGAACTTCGAGCCCGTCCTCATCTCCGACGTGCTGGGCGCGTTGAGCGAGAACGCGGGCGTGGCGGAAGATTTTGAGATGAGTCGCGAGGTTTTTTCGAACGTCACGCATTCGGGCGACATCGAAAAGCATCAGCGCATCGAATTTACGACGATGAGAGTGGCAGTCGTGACCTGTCGAGTGAAGGCGCCCTCGGACGACCGGGCGTTGCACGAGCTGGCCAACGGGGCGGCAGGCATCAAGATGGCGTCCCCCGTGCCGTCCGTCTACTCGGCGGGCGGCCAGCTGCCGCCGCTCTCCTCCAACTCCTACGGGCAGCAGTCGATGCGCCTGCCCTCGAACGCCGCTTCCGACGACTTCGTGCGCGAGCTCGTCCAACTGTGCAACTTCCACGGAAAGTCCCAACAAGTAGGCCGTTCACTCTCCTTTCCTGCTCACCCGCTTGATTGCAGGAAGCGATGGAGTTGCTGCAGCAAGCCGGCCAGCTCTTCTGCGTCCAGCCATCGCCCACCTTCGCGCCGCTCGGCTCCCACGCGCCCCAGTACTCGCCGCCGTTGAACTCGAACCAGGCGGTCGGGATGAACGGCCTTCCGCCGTACAACTCGAACGGGAACTTCGCCTCGCACATGAGCACGCCCTCGCCGATGAACACCTCGCCGAGCAGCAGCAGCACGACCCTCGTGCCCCAACAGCCGCCTTCCAACGGGCCCTTCTCCATCGGGTCGAGCGGCGGCCAACCGATGGACGAGTCCTCGCCGCCGCCCTCCTACTTGATGGGCTTCGGGCAGATTTGACGCCCCGAATTTCTTTATCGAGATTTGAGCAGACTTCTGATTGTTTCTAGCTTCCTTTTATCGATTGTATCGTCCATTTTCCACGTACTCTCGGGTGTTTGGCGACCGTTTAAAGAAGAATCGCGTTGTTTCCGCTGGCATGCGAATAAACGAGAAAAGCGCCAACGACGAGGGGAATCTCCACCTGAACGAGTGACGAGGGGGCGATCAGAAAACGGAGCAATCGCCGACCTCCGACCAATCGAACGAACAGTCGACCGCCGAATGCAAAGCCGCCGCCAACACGTGGCCTCCAACCCGCCGGCCGCCGTTCCGATCGCAACAAAAGCGGACCGGCCGGCTGATCCCCGCGGTCTGCGGCGAGAATGTGGGCGAAAAAGTACTTGCGGGGCTGCTCGATGTCCCTCCTGGCGCACACTCAACCTCCTTATCGCCCTTCTGCTGTTCGCCTTCATCGCGACGCTTGGCTCGTTCCAGTGGCCCTCCAACGATCTCCAGTGCGAACTGCGACAAGCGTAAGATTGGAGGATTGTCTTCTTTTAAGCATGCCGTTCGCTTTCAGCCCAGTTGTTTCCCAACCTCTCAGCTCTCACGAGCAATCAGGAGCAGGAGTCCTACTCGAGATGCCCAGAAGTCGACTACGAGGCGGTCATTCGAGCGAACAATCACGTTCGTTCAATCCCCCCTCCAAAAGCTCATCTTTTCGTTTAGGAGCTCCCCGTTCGCAAGTGGACGTACGAGGGCGAGAACGCGATCTGCGAAGGGGGCGGACGCGAATAACTGCATCCCGAAACGGAGGGTGAAGCACGGGCAGTACTTTTGGGTCTCGAAGCCCGGCCCGCATCGTCGGCTGTTCGATCAAGAAGAACATGAGCCAACTGATGCAAGCGATCCTCTGCTTTCTGAACGACGAGCTGAAGTTTCTGTACAGCGGCAAGGATCTCGTGCGGGACGTTTTTAAGCGGTGAGTCGAAAGGAATAGAGTGAGGATCAAGGGTTTTGCAGAGGCTGTTCGGAGGAGCGGTTCGGCCAGCTGAAGGAGGCGATCGAGCATCGACAGGCGACCAAAGAGAGCCGGCTGGTCCTACATGGCGATCGTTCGAGATCCCGTCGACCGTCTCCTTTCCGGCTTCCTCTACATGTGCATTACTGGAGAACACACAAGGAAAGGCTGCTCGTACGAATGCCACGGTTGCGAGAAGAACATGACTTGCTGGATTGAGCGGCAGTACAAGAAGATTCAAGACATGGCCGAGAACACGAAGAAAAGGCGGGGTGAGTGAATGCTCGTCCGTCACATTCTTGCTTCCTTTTCTTTAGACCATCCGACCGAGCACTCATATCCGCAGAATTGGTACGTGGACTTTCGTCTTTCACCAATCTCTTCGATTTTCTGTAGGAGGTGCGATTTCGATCCCCATTTGAAGCACTACGACCTTCTGCACTACAAGATCGAAAGCGAGGAGTTCTACCCGGTCATTCGGTCGTATCTCGCCCAGCGGAACGTCTCCGAACGGGCCCTCGAGTACATTCGGGCCAAAATGACCACTTTGCGGACCTCCCACTCGACTTCGATGTCCAAAGTGCGTCCTTTCCTCGAGCAGAGGCTGCGATCTTCTTCGTACCTGATGGAGCTGGTCACTCGCATGTACTACCACGATTTCACCACCTTCAAAATGGAGCTTCCGGACATTCCCGACACGTGATCCTTCTGCTTTCTTTTCTTTACCGTTGCGATTAAAGAGAACACACTTCTCGTTTGTATTGATGGAAAGAGAAGAGGATTCAGCGGACGGCGGAGAGGGCCTACATCGAACAGCTCGACGGACAGCCACCGGACAACGGATGTGTTCTCGATTTGCTCTCGCAACAATTGTTCATGTCAGAAGCTTTTTTCGTGTGAATCTCCACTCGAAATGAACACTTCATAGGTAGTTTATTTACTCATTCATCGACAAAAACGAAATGCAATTCAGAACCATTGACAGCGGTCGTCCAAACACAGACGAGTTTGCTCTCTGTAAAAATACCATTGATTGCAGACCGGAGTAGCGGTCGGCGTAACTGACCGTTTGTCAATGAAGTCATCCACTTGTACGTCTTCACGTCAAAGTTGGTTTTGAGTGCGAAATTCGGGAGCTTGGTGAAGAGATGAGTTGCAGTCGACAGCACTCGTCGGTACGCGTTCTAACAGAAATAGGCTGGTAATCGAATGTTAACGAGACCCAAAACGCACAGGTTCGTTCTTTGAGCTAGGGAGGAAGAGTAACGCTCGAAAAGGCGGGTTCGGGAAGCCTTCTTTCTTCGCGTAATCGACGATTTCAGCAGACGAACGGGCCAAGAGGCCCACCAGTTTTTTAAAGCCGAGTCCTTGCTTCTAAAGATTTCTTAATCAACGACAAACCAAGGAACTACTTACTGCAGACTTCTCGAGTTGAATGCGTGGATGGAAGATCTCCAGGGCGAGTTTCTTGTTCAACGAGCGGAGGTTCGCAAACGCCATTGGGAAATCGCGAATCGCTTCTTCGTACCGCTTGTCATTCACAAACACAGTCATCAACACTGTGGGTAAACGCGTACGTAAGGTGTCCAGATAGATCACCAGGTTCTTCACGGCTTTGTTCGGTTCGAAGCTGGAAGACGGGGCTGTTCACTCCAAAATACACACGAATGCTTACCGTCCGTTCGCGGCTATCTCGGCCAACCGTCCATGCACATGCACGGCGCGTGCCCGCACTCGAAACAACGACGCAAGGTCTGAAAAAGAATAGCCTTTTTTTGACAAAAGACGGCAAACGCACACGGCTGTGTATGACTGCCGAGATTCCACCGGATGCTGCCGACGATCTCCTTTCTTTGCTTGTGCGCCAAAAAGAGGAAATCGTGGTGGCAAAAGCAACCGCAGCGAGCGATCTTCGGCGGCAGGAAGTCTCGCAGCATGTGGACGAACCACGGCAATTGGTGTCTTCGCCGAATAGTGAGGTTAATCTTCGATAGGACCGGCAAGTCTGAAAACGCCAGAGAAATGAATAAAGAGGAAACAGTAAGACCTTCTAATGGCGACAACATTTCGGCCCAGTTGCGGAAAACATCGAAGTTCGTCGGTCCGGACGAGGACCACAGCTTCACGGTCAAATGGCGCACTTTAGCCCGTCCGAGCAACAGGAGTCGTTTCAACGAATGGACGTGTGCATTCTCGTTTGTGATCTCCAACCGTCGCGGTCTGCCGGAAGCGGATTCCAAACTCGCTTTTTCGTCGTGCAGGAAGACCGTCAAATCCGAGCGCCCTTCGTGTTTGTCGCTTGGGAGGAAGAAGACGGTCGAGAACGCGCGGCAGCAGAAGAACGTCCGAAGAGTGCGTAATCGGAGAGCCGTCCGCTCGCGGAGGAAGTCGGCGCCGGGCGTCGGCCGATTTTGCGCCAATCGGGTGCTCAGCAGTTGGATCATGAGAACCCGTCGGACGTCCGACTTCATCTTTTTGGACGCGTTGACGTCCGCTCGTTTCCACTTCATTCCACAACAAAGCTTCAGAATAGAAGGTGGTATGCTTTCTGAATGCATTGATTAAACATGGGAGCGAACGATAAACAAACGAAATGGATCGGAGAGTACGGGAAACGGCGAAGTTCGCGCGACGCGTGAATCAACCGAGAAAAGCGGCCCCTATAATTGAGAAAATCCTGATGCGCACGAGTGGACGTACCGCGGCTCGACGGGCAACTCGATCGGTCTGCCGCCCACCTCCTCCAAGCGGGCAAAAGTGCACGCGAGCAGCCGCGTTTGCCTTCTCAGGTTGCTTTCGAACTTGCGCGCTCACCGCTGCCTTCACTGCAAGTTGGACAAAAGCAGCCGGGATTGCGGGAGGTTCATTTGCGCACGTTCCTTCTTTCTGCAAGATGCCGCAAGAAAGTGGTATTCGTGTTGATTTCAGCTTGTGGTCCTCTCTTCACAGAAGAGCCGCCATTGCAAGTCGAAGAACAGGAACCCGTTTATTTCGATTGAGCAAACAGGGGGAAGTCAAACGGCGAAATCGTCCGGCAGTTCGGGCAGCGGCAGCCAGGAGACGCGAACAAAGAGGATCAGCACGACGATGTTCGCCGCCTCGAACACGAACAGCATCAAGTAGTCGAGGCGGCTGAACACGCGATTCCACTCCCGTTCGCACTGAACGAATGGGATCAACAACCCGTTAGACCTTTCAAACTAACCGCCTGTGACCACTTCCGCTTCTCTTGAATCTTGCGGTACGCGTTCTGTGCCTGGGCGATCTCTTGGACACGAGCGAAGAGGGCGTGCAGGTCGGGGAACTTGGGCGGCGTGATCGTTGTACTCTCGTAGAAGTCGAGCGAGTTGTTCACGCCCGTCTGCCAGTAGTCCGTCCGATGCTTCGGGGCCCTCAGTAGAGCGAGCGTGTAAGCGATGGAGGAGGGCATGTTGCCGCCGTCGATCAGCTTTCGGTTCAACGAGAGGAGGAACGTGGAGACGGCCACCGCGCCCGCCACGAGCAGGATGTCGCCGATGATAAAGAAGCCGAGCAGCGGGATCGAGTTGGACTTCGGCAGAGAAGTCGCAACAATGTCCAGCAGCACGACGAGAGCGAGAAGAGAGCCCAGTCCAAGAGAGACCTTCTCGCCGCGCGGCCCGTTGTCGTCGGCCGGCGAAAAGATGCCCAGCAGACTCAACGAGCAGATCAGGAAGCACGGCGCGACTATCACGGTCACGTAATAGACGGGCTTTCGTTGCAGATGCAGAATGTAGTGGACCTCCACGCGGTACTCGCCCTCCTGAACACAATCAAGTATTCGCTTCTTCCAACTTGCTCTGCTCACCTCCATGAACCGCATTTGTCTCACGGTGACGTTCAAGATTTCCCATTCGGCGTTGCCCGCAACTACAAGACGTTCCGTTGATCAATGCCCAACGATCAAATCGCTCACAATAAGAATCTTTAGGCGGTTGAGTGGCGTTCACGTCCATTTCGTCCACGTTCAGCAGAGGAGAGGCCTGGGCGATCGCACAGAACTGAACATCGAACTGAAAGCAGAAAGAAGACATGGAAGAAACATCAATACTTACGGGGAACATCTCGATGCTCAGCCGACAGATGGTGTTGACGTACTGGGGCAGGTTCACTTTGATCTCGCCCGTGTGCTGCACTCGAGCATCGTGCTTCTCGATCGAGAGCATGTCCTTCGCTTCTACCTGCGATCAAAACGTCTTTCAACGGGTCAAATGGGAGCTTGGATTTGCCGCGGGAAGTCAACGTTTGACAAAAACGAAGCAAAAATTTTGTCAAAACCGGTCGACTTTTGCAGTGAAACAGACGTAGCATTTGACCCGTAAAAGCTTACCGAGTTGTAGATGAAAAGCTGAAAGCAGAACATTTGGTACACTCGTTAGAACGATTAGCCGGCTTGCCTTGGGCGCCCAAATCAGTTGGAAGGGCATCACGATTTGCGTCAAGCCGTTGTGTTCGTCCTTGTTCCACCGCAGCTTCGGATCGGTCCACCGATTCACGTGCGAAATGACGAAAGCAGCCGTCTGCTCGTTCTCTCTCTGCAAACACCCATGAATCGCTGGCCGACAGAAGGCAGAACTGACCAGTTCGGTCAGAATGGCGAGGACGATCGTGCACTGGATGATCACCGGCCGCTGCTCGTCGGCGAACGGCCGCACTCGCTTGTCGTAGCGGAGCAGCAGTTTGTCGAGCAGTTCGGAGGGGTCGGCTGAAAACACTCCTCTTGTTTGCTTGCAGGCCTTCCGCTACTCACCATTTACAAAAGGGAAGAGGAAAACGAAAAAGAAGCAACAAACGAGCATTCCGCCCAACAAAACTGATTTCCCTCGGCCGCAAATCGAAACTGAAAGCAATAAGTCGAAAGTAATTCGAGCCCTCCATCGTTCTGACGTCCTCGGGTTGCAAACGGCAGCAGACGAAGAAAGCTTGGAAAAAGAAGAAGACGAACGATCAAAAGTTCAAAGCCCAACGGCACTTCCATTTTTTGCAGAAGAACAAAAGGAAGAAGTGGAGAACATGAGCAAGAGAGTGTTTGAAGGGTTTGAGTGGCGACAAGCGGAAGAAGGCGGTGGGCGGAATGCGGAAACACGTCCATTCGAAAGGCGACAGGTGATCCGAGCGAAAGCCGGCCGTTCGAACGAAAGAAACATCTGGGCGGCCTTGCAACGTGCTCGAACTGCAAGCAGCCACTAGAATCGCCGTGCATCTGATGGAACAAAGGAAGAATTAAAAGCTGCCGATTTCTGCAAGCTGGAGTGCCGTCGAGGGCCGCCGAGTGGCCGCGGGCGAAACGAGTGGGAAAGCGGGCGGTCTGTTTATTTCGCGTCAAGAAGTGAGTTCAAGCCCCCCAGTTTGCACCAAAACAACGAACTCCTCCGCCGAGGTCACGAAACATCGCCGCGGGCCGCGGTCCTTCCGGCTCAACGCGCCGCGCCCCCGGCCGGGCGAGCGGGCGGAGTCCCGATGGCGCGAGAAACCGTTCCGTCCGTCCGTCCGGCCGGCCGTCTTCCTTTGACTCGAAGGGCGTGAACTCCCGTGCCGTCGGTCGCGGGAATGGCCGCAAAGCATTGAAAAGGAATGAAGAGAATCGAGATCCGGCAGAAGCCCGCCGAAAGCTCCACGGGAGGCCGAAAGTACCGTAAATCGCCGCAAATATCACCGAAATCAAATCTGCGCAAGCAGGACGGATGTCGGGCGACGTTTCTCGAATTCGGTTACAAGCCGAACGGGCGGGCAGGAAGTTCTCGTTCGGTGGAGGGAGTGGGCGCGATCGGGACTTCCGACCTGCCGCCTAACGAGCGGCCGGTCGGCCGGCTGGGCGGAAGGAGCGGCCGGAAATTCTCGCGGTGGGCGGCCTCGCCGATTTCTGGTCTGCTGACTGCGATTCGTGAAATCCGCAATGAAAAAGGAACAAAACAGTCGGGATGAAAGGCCGCTTTGAGGGCCGACTTCCGCTCGCTCGTCTGCCCGCCGGCGTTCCCGCGCTCCCCGCGGCCGCCGCCCGTTCGGACGATCGGTTCGGCGAACGTCACTCTCGTGCCTTCCTTCCATTGTATTGTTGGGATGGGAACGAATGACGAGACTCCGAATTCCGCTGGTGTCATCTTTCCAACTGCCGATGAATGGTTTACAGTATTTAATCTCATTTCTTCGAACCAGTGTGTACAACAAACGGAGGGCAAATTAGCGGAAGGAAGAGTGGAGGGCGTGGGAGTGGCACGAGTGAGCAGTCGGGGGAATAAATTACGAGGATCTCCGCTCAGACGAGCGGCTCCCGCATCGGAGGGGCGGGCATGAAGGCGTACTGCAGGAAGAAGAGCAGGGCGCCCGCGTTGAACAGCTCGAAGGCGATCAGGAGGCAGAAGTTGACGCGCGAAAAGATGGACGCCCACTCCCGTTCGATCAGCGCTCGCAGCTGATCGCGATCCTTTTTCCGCCGCAAATGCCGCTGCTCTTCGGCCAGGAACTGGATCATCCGGTAGATTTTGGCGAGGTCCGCGAACTGAAAGCTGCAACGAGAAGAGGTCCGTAAGAAGAGAACAAACACTCCACTCACCCGCTGTCCTCTGCCCCTGCCACGATCGTCCCGTTCGCCGCCGTTCCGTTGGCCGTCTTCGTGGTGGTCGTCGTCGTGGAGGCGTTGCTTTTCTTGCCCACGCCGTTCATCAGGGTGACCGTCAGCGAGGGCCGAAAGATGGACGAGTGGCGGGGCGCTCGGCTCTTCGCGAACGTCTTCGGCAGGAGGCACACCAGACGATACGTAAAAGAAGAAGGCACTCGCCCGTTCTGAACACGCAGGTTAAAGAAAGTCCATGATAGTGCACTCACCTCCACCAGCCGCCTGCTCAAAGCCGACAAGAAAAGCGAAATACAGACGGCCGCCCCGCATAGAATGATCACGGTTAAGATGTAGACGCCGAGGAGTGGCAGGGAGTTCGTCTTCGGCAGAGCTCCTGCCAGAATTCCCAAGATGACAGCCATCGAGAGGAGGGAACTCAAGCCCAGAGAGGCCTGCAAGCAATCGAGTGCAAAGGAATGATTAATCGGCGAACCTTCTCATTCCTCGCTTCGCTGTCAGAAATCGGCATGAAGATGCCAAGCAGAGACAAGGCACTGATGAGTGTGATTGGCACCACTATGACTGCGATGTAGAAGACGGCTCTCCTTCTGCAAAACGAAGATTGAGGCATTATTCTTTGGGCGAAACGAGGGTACCTGAACTGGAAAATGTAGTGGACCTCCGCTCGGATTTCGTCCTCCTCTTTGAACGTGAGGTGACGTGCAGAGACGTTCACCAACTCCCATTCAGCGTTCCCGGCAACTGAAAAGGGTTTCCTTGATCAACGCCCAATGATCGAACAGCTCACAATAGGACTGGTCGGGGACCGGCTGACTCGAGACGCACTCCATTTCCTCAACGGTAAGGAGAGGCGATGCGAGGGCGATTGCACAGTACTCATTATCGAAGGGGAAGTTCTCGATCGAAAGCCGGCAGATGGCCTCCAAGTATTGCGGGATGTTGATTTTGATCTCGCCCTTGCTGTTGATCCGCACGTCATATTTCGAGTCGGGGAGCATGTCGACCGTCGACATGCTGTTGTACACGAAGACGCGGGGCGTCCAGATGTGCGAGAGGGGGGCGAGGATCTCCTTCGTGTTGTTCCACTCCCTCGGCCGCCACCTCAGCCGCGGGTCGACCCACCGCATCGTGTGGGAGACCACGTACGAAGCGATTTGCTCGTTTTCTCTCTGCAACGACCAACCGGTTGAGGGAGGACGGACGGCAAGCTCACGATATCGATGAGGATCCCCAAGACGATTGACAAATGAATCTGAACGGGCCGGCCTTCTTCGGCGAACGGCCGAATCCGCCGGTCGTACGAGGCGAACAGCTCGTTCAGAAGCATTGAGGTGGTTGAGAGCTCGACGGCCGAAAGGTTCGACTTCATGGCAAGAACCGAGTGGAGGGCTGAAGCGGCGAGCAGCCAAACGACCGCCACACTCCCGAACATCTGAAAACAACAAGACGTCGGAATATATGCGTGAAAAACGGCACGACTCGATTGGCCAAGTATGAGAGAGCTGGGGTTTGGACTCGGAAGTCACCGTTCGAACCTCCCCTTCCCGCATTCTCGGCGTCGATCCGACCGAGCAGCCGGCCGAGACGGCGGAAGGCGGTCGAAACGAAGCTAATCGACCGCCGGTCCTCTCACGCCCGCCGTTCGGAGAGCAGAAGAGAGAAGAAGAGGAGGAAAGCGGGATGACGCCCGCCCAACACAAAAAGAACGTTTTCATCTCGGGAATCCGCCGATTCGCCGAAAGCCGCCCGATTTCGTCCGACTTGTTTTGGACGCCCGTCCGTCGGTTCGGCGGTTTGGCCGTCCGTTGGAAGTGGCGACCGGAAATCACGAGCAGACGGCCGACCTCCGAGTTCACTCGAGTTTGCATAATGCGGGCGGCCGAACGGCGGATGGAGGCCGCGCTCTTCGAACGGCCCACCGTGATTCGTCAGGAAATCCAATTGAACGGGCGACCCGCAGGCTCGTTGCAGGCGTGGAGGGCGGGAATTCGTGAAAAGCCCGTCGATTGCTGCTCTTTGTGCGAATCCGCGTGTCCGGAAGGGAAATGAGGCCGCCGAAGGACAAAAGACGCCCGTTGACAGCACGCTGCCGAGTTCGTGAGGTCGTCCGTGGGAGGCGGCGGCGCGGGCAGCGGACGGAACGATGAAGTCGGCCGGCCCAAACGTGCGAAATCGCCCGTCGCCTGCCAATCAATTCATGCCCTCCACGAACGTCCACCGTTCTCGGGGGAAATTCGCACGCTCGAATGGCGGCGATTTAAAATTGATGCCGCCTGATGCCCCGCGCTCTTTAAACCGAAAGATCTTGACGACCGGCATGGGCACTCAATTGAACGTTCAAGTGATAAGATCGACCACAGACGACCTCGAGCACCTTCTCGAATGCAAGAAAGTTTTGTCTTGCAGCTTGCATGACTCCTTCTCGCATCAATGAGCAGAAAAAAGGAAAGGCACAAGTGTTCAAAACGAGCGTGATCCAAGCAGGAGGCGCCACCTTCCGCTCGGCCGCCTCCAAGGCGCCAAACTCGACCGGAAATCCGCCCGCTTGCCCGCGGGTTCCTTCTTCTTCTTCCTTTTTGTGTTTCCGCCTTCTGCGGACCACGAAGCGGAAGTCAAAACAACGCGGGAGGCCGCGGGCGGCAGATTTCTTTTGTTTCGCTTTCATTTGCATAGGCCGAATGTTTCGAGGTCGTTCGTTTTTATTCGAAGAACATTGAACGGCTACAGCGAACAGAAGAAGGAAGGATCACATGTTGACGGTGCGGAAGACGGCCTCCCGTTGCTCGAGGCTCAGCTGAAATCAATCCACTCACTCATCAAGTGTGCTCTCCTTTCTCGAACAAACCGGAGGCGCTTCGAACGTGCCGCAGTCTGTCGGGAAGTCGGGCGGTGGTCGGGACACTTGATCGTTGCTGCCGATGCGGAAGGCGAAGGCGACCCCCGACTGCCGTTCCGACGAGCGCGTGCTTTTGGCCATGAACCAGCCGGCGGTCGTCGCGCGGAATCTGCAGGCACAGGTTAAAGGAGACGAGGAGAGATGGAAGAGGTGACCTGATCACAATGTAGCCGCCGTACGGAACGATAACGGTATCGCGGAGAGGCGGCGAGCTGCTCATTCCGCCGACGTTCCCGCGACTCCACGAGGAATCCGCCCAGCCGCCGCCGAAACAGCCCTCCTGTAATCTCCGTTGATCACTCGTGCTTTGAGAGATGGAAGACCTCCGGATTGTCGCATCGAATGTCCCGATTGAAAGAGCGGATCGTCTGGCCGTCGGCCGCGTACTCGGGCCCCGCCCACTTGACGAGAAAGAAGTGGGTGTTGCGCAAATGGAAGGGGATCTCGCGCGCTGCTTCGCCCTCCCGCTCGGGGCCCATGTTGAAGAGGACGAGCTGGAACGAAGAGGATGGGGAAGAAGGCAGTTGGGGGCTCACTTGAATGATCTTCCCCAACCCGAACTGCTTCAAGTGGAAACATCGGCACTCCGCCCGTCCCTCGGCCACCGCCCGCTTGTTGCACGGATCGTCGGCACACGTGCGCGTGTGGTTCGAGTAGAAGGGAATGTTGGGCGGCGATTTGTAAGAGAAGCCGTCCACTTTCGTCTTCTGGTTGATGCTGATGAAGTGCTCCTGAAAGAACACTCGATGATTACCCGTCCATCTTTTCCACTCACCTCGAACTCGTCCTCGCCGTAGACCTTCTGCTTGAGGATGTCCTTGAACTCGTGGTCGTCGGGGAAACCCAGCTCTCCGGCCGAAAGGCACTCCGAACGGCCCTCAAGCGGCCGCGGGCAGTTCGCGATCACGCACGAGCTGGTCGCCTGCGAACACTTCCGTTGATTCCAGTCGACTAAAAGCAGCTGGATGTTGGAGAAAGAATGCTGCTTGCCTTCGTCAAGAGTGGCCTCATCTTGTGCGACGTTCTCCGCGTACTCGAGGTTGGCGAGGCCGAAAATCGGAAGCCAGCGGCCGTCTGGAGTGGGGAAATTCTCGACCGTTTGGACGACAATCCGATAGACGCGCTTCTGCGGATTCTGCTTGCCCGTGATGAAGAAATTGTAGCGCTCGCCGGGAAACGCGTAAATCGCGTCAATGCGGCGAGGGATCGTGTGCGTTCCGTCGGCCACCGCCAACATCAGCTCGTGGTCCTCGATGTGAATGCGGACGCCCGAGTCGAAGCCGATGTGCGCGATGCGGAAGAGGGTGTTGTTTCCTGCTATCAACGCGTGATTCCAGCCTTCATGCCCTCGAATTACCGGCTCGAATTCGATACGTGGCGAGTGGGAGGACGGAGGGCCGAAGCAAAACGTCAGTCTGGTTGTACCAACCCTTGCCGTTCAGCACAAGGGCGGCGGGTGCGTGGACGCGCGGGTCCCGCTGACCGTAGATCTGCGCGCCCAGAGTGCAGGCCGCCTGGTCGCGGTCCAGGCCGAGCCCCCACTTGCCGAGGCCGTCCATCTCGTGGCCCGCTCGCTGCTGGTTGGCCGGCACGAAGGGCCAGTCCTGGATCGCCATCATGTACTCCGCGTGTATCGGGAGCGACACGCCGTCCCCGACGGCCAGTCGCTCGTTCCTCCGCTTTACGACCACGAGAGCGGCAAACGAGTTGATCGGGCCGAAGGACGGGAAGGCCGCCCGGAAGATCATCGTCCCCTGCCGGTTGGCCGTCCAGCGGTACGTGTGTTCGGAGCGGACGGCCACCGGGCACTGCTGCACGTACGCCTCGCCGTCCTCGTACCACCGGTTGTCCAGTCCGTGGATGCGGGCGGTCAGGCTGTTCAGCAGCTGCGAGTTGCGCACTCGAACGACGATCTCCGTGTCCATCATCACAACGAGCGTCTTGCCGGGGCTGAAGCAGAAGAAATGCAAGAGACCTCCCCGATCTGCTCACTAATCGCCGTTGATGGAGGGAACGCGCGAGTGGAGGCCGTGCTGCTGGACGAGCTCCTCGAAGTCATCCCCATTTGGAAGAAAGATTGACCGAGCGGCGTCGTCGTGTTCGCGATCACGTGCGTCTCGCCGCACGGTCGGAGTTGGTTTTCGACGCGCTCTTCCCAGCCGCCCTGCAAGCAACGGAGAGTGCACGAATGGACGGCAGAACGAACGGTGTCCGGATTGAAGTCGACGATCGCAATCGACTTGTAGGCCCGCTCGATGCTCATCGACAGCTTGGGCGCGATCTCGAGGAAGAACTCATGGCGGCTGTCCTGCGAACAACAAATGAATAAAAGGAACTTTTGTGAGGTTTCCGCTTACCTGCACCTCTCCCGGCTCCACAATCGACTCCTCGTACTGCCGCCATCCCTCAGCTTCTTTCCGCAACGAAAGAACGAAAAGAAGAGCACCCGCTTTGAACACGAGCATTCGAGCGAATTGGACGAGCGGCGAGTGGAGGCCGCCGATCGGTCGACCGGCCGCCCAATCGGAGAGATTTGCATTGCAAGTGGCGGCCGCCGCGTGCGCGTCTCCCGATCGGCGGCGACGAGCAGCGGCGATCAGTCCTTTTGTGTTGCAATCGACTAGAGAACATTCGGAGACAAACGGCGTGTGTCACGTACGCGGAAGAGGAAACGCCCGGATTACTCATCCCCAAACATCCGCCTGCATTTGACAAGGAGAGCTGCGCTCTCCTCTTATGTTGCTCGACTATGCCTGCGTCTGTTGCGGGGTTTTGCCTCCGTCGAAAACCGCTTCAAATTTGGTCAAAAACGGTGAAAATTCGGTCGATTTGAGTGGGAATGCGTGGGCATGGCGGAGGCCTGCGGCCTTGAACAGTGCTAGGGCTGAGCGAGACTACAGCACGCCATAGAATCCGCGGCGCGTCCAAAGTCCCGATCAGACACTGAACAATGGCGGGGGCCTACCGGCCCCCGCGGCTGCCGCCTACGTCGACGACCTCTGTATGAGCTGCAACTACCTTAGGCGTGTTCCCCGCACGATTTCCCGTCGATTGACACCCATATCACCGGGTTCCGCTTACTTACCGGCGATTTTGACCCACTACCGACATTTTGATCAATTTTTGCAACTTTCAACTACTTTTTCACGGCTGGCGTGTCACTACAAAAACGTTGTCTGCACCATTCCGCATCGATTGAGCCCATCGCCGACCGCCCACGACCACCCAGTGGCGAGCTACAGGCGTTGATGTCAACGGCGCGACATCAACATACGTTGTTGATGACATCTACTCAACACGTTGACTACACCGGTCCAAACACACACCAATCGATTCGCCTCACCATCCCCTATCCAACAACCCCGCTCAAGCCCGCCCAAACCCCCCACAACGCGCCTTACATCGAATGTCGCGGGTTACGGTAGAAATTTCCCACCGAAAATTTTTCCGGCATTTTCATTTTCCAACGCCACCACCTAGAACCCTAATCTCAACGGATTCGGGCTCAGTCATCCTTCCTCTAGCAAGGTTTCTTTTTGCGATTCGTGAAGTTGGGTCTATTGAGTTTATGACCAAGTAATATTTATATATTTTGACACCCGCAGGCTCAAATTTCTGAAGAAGTGGACGCCGTTCGAGCCGTCTGCTGCCTCTTCGGGCGACTTCCGCTCCAAATCGGGTGTTTCGAACGGCGTTCTTCGTCCACGCACAACGGCGGCGGTGGGAACAAACAAAACCGCCGCTTACTCATCTCCTTTTCGAAACATTCGGCCCTCCGCTTCGTGGACGTCTCGGCGGACGGCGGGCGGAGTGAGGAGTGTGAGAACGAAGAGGCCGGACGGCCGTCTGATTGTCCCGTTCGGTAATGCCGGCCCTTGAGTTGGCCCAAGGGACATCCGACGGCATCCCGCTGATCTCCGCGGCCGCCTCCCGATTGGCCGACAGCCCGTTGGGTCGGCGGACGTCACTTTCGGCTGGCCGACCGCCAACTTCGCCGAAGGGCAATCTTTGTGCTCTTTTTGTTCTGGGCGGTCTCTCCTTCTTATTGTTCGTCTAATCGAGTTGTTTCGGAAGAAATTCAAACCGCTTTCTTGCCGTCGGGCCAAGAGGGCTGCTTGAAGTCGATATTCTTCGTCGTTTCGTTTACTTCCGCGGAAGGCGAATAACCGGTGGGTGGGTTCCGAGTAGCCTCCGCTCGGCCCGAAAAGGCAATAAAAGAACGTCCAGAAGCATTAACGCCTCTTTCAATCAACGGGCAAACCGGCCGGCCGGCTAATCACTCCACGCGGCCATTCGAGCGCGTTGTTTTGGCGGAAGCATTTGCGTGTTCTCATCTGATTGCCCGCACTCATTCATCATCCTTCTCGTTGCGAACTCGCGGGAATCCTGACGGCCGAGCGGGAGGTTTCTTTTGACACGCAAGCTCGCCGTTTGTTTTGGCCGACCGCCCGCCCACTTGTTGCCCGCGAAGATCCCCGCACCGAGTGGATTGAACCGAACGGAAGAAATAATTGGGCGCACTTCCGAATCAAAGACCGAACGAACCGAACGGTCGGCCGTGACTTCCCGCTTTTAATTGGAGCCGCCGGACGCCCGCCGCGAGCCCAACGGCCGTCCGAAATCCCCGGCGGGCAGGCGGAAGCGGCGGCGGATTACTCATGAATTAAACTCGGCCGTCTGTTTCGAATTAAACTCCGGAATTGCTCACGTTCACGTTCGCTCATCAATTATGCGCTCCCGTCTGCTCGCTTCGAATTCGAGGCCACTCGTCGTGTGTGGCGGATTCCGGCCATTTGCCCTCCGTCCCACGAGCTCCTTCTGATTTGTGCCCTCGGGCTGTCATCCCCGATTTCCATGGACTCCGGCCGCCGGGAATCCGAGTGGAAGCCAATTAGTGGGACAAACCGCTTCGGGGAATTCGCGCCGGTCGGCCCGCGTGCGTCGAACAATTGGAAAGAACCTGGCGGCCGAATCATGCGTCAAAATTGGCTTTTCGGTCGGTCGAGCGTCTTCTTTTGTGCGGCCGTCCGTCGGCCGTGCCGCCGTCTGCTTCGTGGGGGCCGACGAGATTGGGCGTTGATTAGGCGGCTGTCGGCCGTTCCCGCACTTATCGCCCGCCGGGCAAACAGACGCGCAGACCTCATTTGTCGGACGGGCGGCCTCCACCTTCCCCAAACGAATTACGCTTTCCGGCCGTCGCTTCGGGCACGCGCGTTTATTTCCGTTCGGCGACTGTGGAGTCTTCGAAACACGTTCCTCCGGCCGGCCCGCTTCGTCCTCCTTCTCGCTTCTCCCCAATTTGCCGAAAGGAAGACGACCAATTGGGCAATTCCGCCCCGTTGAGTGTTTGCTCTGGCCGCCGCACGTGCCCGCTCGTAAATTCCGAAGGCTTCGGCCGCTTTGCGCACCGCACGCCCGGCCGCCCGTTTGTTCGTGACCGGGCCGGGGGTCATTCGTCAACGGCGGGCTTAGCGGACCGTTCGTGGCGGCCACGTGCATCACCGCTCTCCGCATTCTTCGCTCGACTCGCGATGTTCAACGGTTTCGGATTTTCGGATCCCTTCGCTCGGCCTTTTGGCTTCGCGCCCACTTCCACCTTCCGTCCGGCCAACCGCGTGGCCTTCCTGATGGACCTCAGCAAAGAGGAGCTGATCGCCGAGTTCGTTCACCCGTTCATCTACCCACTTACTCGTCCTCTTTGCAGGCTGGAGCGAAGGGACGAGGAGATCAAGAACCTCACCGCCCAGCTGGCCAAATATCAATCTTACTATTCGCATGGTCGGAAGATCGCCGTCTCCGCAGAAGCCCCTCGAGCGGATTTCAACAAAGTGATCGCTAAGGACCAACAGTAAGTCCATCCACTCGCTTCGGTTGATCCCCGACCGGCTACGTGACTTCGGAGGGGCGGCGGTGATCAGCAGACGTTTCGAACTCGTTCGTGATTCACAGCCGCCGCCCGAACGACGAAAACGGGCGGGGGATTCCCGGGCGGGCGGGCGACGAGTTCCCCCCGCACCGACCGGCGGATTTCGTGCCCTTTTGCGGGCGATTGCTTAACCGCCGCCATCCGCCCGCCGATCACGCGATCTTCGCCCCGATCGGCGGGCGGCTCAAACTACTCGCCGCAAAGAAAAGAAATCCTCGATCAAATCGATTAATTGCAGAACATTCGACGTGATCGAGCAGGCCCTCATCTCCAACGAATTCCTCTGCCAAATGGAGCAAACGCAGATTGAGAGCATGATCGACGCGATGCAGGCGGTCGACTTCGCCCAAAACGATTGGATCATCCGGCAGGGAGAACACGGCAATCAGCTGTTCGTAATCGAAGGTTGATTGAAGAAAGCGGCGAGTGTTGATCGCCAGCAATTGCAGACGGAAAGGTGCAGGTCACCAAGGATTCCCGCTTCCTCCGAGTGATGGAGGCTCCCGCAGTCGTGGGCGAACTCGCCGTCCTCTACAACTGCGAGCGGACGGCCAGTGTCAAGGGCAAGCAAATACACAGATTTATTCGGTCACCGCCTTCTTTCAGCCCTGACCAAGTGTCGAGTGTGGGCGTTGGATCGGCAGACCTTCCATGGGATCATGGTGAACACGGCCAAATCGAAGCAACGAGAGACCTTCGCCGTCCTCAAGCACTCCCGTCGCCTCTGTCAGCTGTTCAACGAGCAGCAACTCCACTCTCTCGCCAACTGTGCCCGCGAGGAGCAGTGGGCCTTCCGCAGCGAGGTCGACGGGACGCAGCTTTCGGGGCGCATTTACGTTGTGATTTCCGGGCAGGTGAGTGAGCAAGCGGAAGTTGTTTCAAACAAAAAGAAATGTGCCCGAATTTTCCGTCCGCAAAGCGCGCGATCGGCTCTTTGCGGCTTATTCTCATCGGTTCCTCTCTACGCCATCATGGTCGACATCTGAAGTGGGGAACAAGTCAGCTGCGCATTAAATGGCGATCGTTTCTCCACCGCGCTCTCGTGCAATTCCGCCCGCTTATCCATTCGGCTACGGGGTTTCGCCTGGGCGTCCTCTGGGCGAGAAGGAAAGCAAGGGGCCGTTTGGTGAGTGCATTCGGGTGGAATGTTTCGTCATTCTTTTCTTCTTTCTCTCAACTCCTTCGAGTCATTCCGATTGTTTCGGTCGGATCAAAAGACGCGTTTTGCACTCCAGCGGTGCTCAATTCGTTCGGATGTTCGCCCTTCGCGTGCTGTCGCTTCTCGTTTGGGTGAAAAGACGGCGGAAGCAGCGGGGCGAAGGGCGGACTTTGGAGTTCGCTTCGTGTTTCACGTGTTCTTCACGCCGCCTACGGTAGAGCCACTAACGGACATCAAGCCTCCCCCGCTGGTTTACAACACGCCCTTTCAACAGGCGATCGAGAGCGCGTAAATCAAGCGAACAGTTGCCCGTGTTCTTCGAATCGATCGCCCGCCTTCCCAAGAAACCGCCGTCGTTCCCACGCACGAGCATCGAAAAGGGCACGCGGTTTAAAGTTTCTTCCTTCTCCCCATTGAGAAAGGTGTTTCCTTTGAATCATCAAGCATCAAGATCAAGTGTAATGTTTTCTGATCACAACAAACAAAAAGAAGAAACGGGCGTGTATTTCCGCATCGTACAGTGGAATGAGAGGAGGAGTGAGGTCAGCTGCTCCTCTTCCACCTCTTCTTCCTGCTCCTCCCGCTGCCCAACTGCTCGTCACGTGCTTGACGGCGAACTTTGATCGGAGCCAAACGAGCGGCGGGCGGTCGCAAGCGAGCCGCGAGTTTCAGCCGACTGGCGGCGACTAAAAGCGGCCGGGAGTACGAAAGTGGACGGGATCGAGGAAACTGCACGTATGCGATCGATCGCCGCCCTCCTCTTTCGACATGCGGGCGATCGAGAAACAAACCGCCGCCTCCTCCCGACTTCCTCCCGTCTGCCGCCTATTTCCGCTCTCACGTCTCCAAAACAAAAGAAGCTGCCGGATTAATCGAGAGCAAGCGGGCGGGCGGGCGGGCGGGCGGGCGTGTTGATCGGCGGTACGTGCCAAAGACCGCCAGTCGGCCCTCAAAGAACGCGAGCAATCCGCGGCCGCCCTCCGCTTTTCGGTTTCCTCCGAATTCATCCGAAGAGCAATCAGTCGGGCGGTGGTTGGGAAATCGAACGGATTTCTTGGGTTTCGATCGTCGAACTTCCCTCCCGCTCGCCGGCTTTATTTCGTTTCGAGGGGCGTGCCGCCGGATGACCCGCTTTCCTCCGCGCACTCTCGCGATCTTCAAAAAGAGCTCGTAGTTTGATTGCACCGATCAAATGGCGCGTAGTCAAAAGCTTTGCTTCCGTCTTCGGTTTCCGGTTTGCTTGCAAGGGGATACGGCGGGAACATTCGGGCGGCTGAAGGCGGTAGGTTGCCGCTCCTGTCGACCTTCTGGAAGTTGTCGATGATCTCCGCACTTCGGTGATCGAACGCGCACGTTGTTGGTGTATGATTCTTCCCTCGGGTCTTTCCTTCCAACTTTTAACACGCGCTTATTCACCCCTCCATCCACGCCTGCTGTTGGCATCAGCGTTTGACGAAACGTCGCGTAAATATTTTTCTTTTCTTCTCCGAACCCGCTGCAGATCTCCGCTTTGTGTCGAAATTCGCCCTCCAAAGCGGCGGTTGAAAGGCGAAAGAAAGAAGCCCGCTGTAATAACCGCTCGCCCGCGGGATGATCGGCGAGTGGAAAGACGGTAGAGCGGCGTGTTCACTTACGACCCGCCATCCTTCTTCTTCGTCTTTCCGTTGTGTTCGTGCATTGCAACTCGCCGATCACATGTGCACGACGCGCATCGAACGGCTGCGGGAGGCGAAGAAAGGGAAGTGGAACGATTTCGTTGACAGCCGGCGGTCAGAGTCGTGAGAAGAACGCCGCTCACACGCAAACACGTCCGGGAAGTGAACACGCCCGGCGGAGTCAATCAGCGAGCGAGTGGACGGGTGATTATCAGCCGCTCATTCCTCCGTTGATCCCCTTGCCTCCATTGTCCCTAATCGCCGTTCGTTTGAACTTGCGGTCTTCGTGTTCTTTCGAACGGACGAGAAATTCGAGCGGCCGTTCGATCGCCGAGCGAACGGTTCGAACGACTCGAATTGCGTCAATTGTCCTGTGGATTGCCGGCGAGTCCCCAGACAAACGAGGAGGAATGAGGGACGAGTGGAATCTCGACTCCTTTTATGCCCCCAAACGAGCACCTGGCGGTCGGCGGTCGTCTGGTCCTTGGGCACTCGAACCCGCCGCCCATCACGCCGATCATTGATGAGAAGAACGACCATTAAAAGTCGATCATTTTCTGTCCGTGTTTTTGTGATCAAAAATCATCCCCGAACGCAAACAAACGTGGAATGCGGAGCGAAACAAAGCCGGCCGGCCGTTCGGGCGTGCTCGGCGTGCAGGATTGCAGCCGCCCGAACGGCCGCTTTGTCCGCCGAACTGACCGCGCGGCGAGAGCGGGGGTTCGACCGAAATCCGAGCCGCGTGCCCACGAATCCAATCCAAATGTTCACCCCTTTGTTTCAGATCACTCAACGACGCATTTCAAACTACGGCGGCAGTCCGGAGCTCACCTCACTGACAACCGGCGACGTACTCGGAGACTTCACTGCTCTTGCCCTCGCCTGCAGCGCCACCGGCAACCCACTCGCCTCCCATCCGTTCCTCCGCGCAACGGCCTCCGCCAACCGGCCATCTTCGAGGTGAGCAGGAGGGGAGGGAAGGGAGCGGTGGGGAGAGGACGGAACTCGCGGACGTGTTCCGATCGAAAGCGAACGAAATCGACTCCGTTTTCGGCTGCTCGCCGTCATCGATTTCCGGCTCCTAATTGCCCCGTTTGAGGGCTGCGGACGGCGATAAACGAGTTCGATTTGCGTCATGCTTACTTTTGAGGCGCTTGTTTCCACTGGTCTCCGCTCTCGTTGCGGTGCAGCGTGAGTAAAGTGGCCGCTCGGTGCTCGACGGGTGATCGGGACGGAGAACTTGCTCTCGTGACGTCCATTTGTACCGTAGACAAAAGGACGATGTTTCTTGCCGTCTGCCGCCGAAGATTGCGGCGCTCTGTCGTTGAAATGGGCGACACGTGACCGCCGACGTGCATTTTGACGTCCTGCCGTTCGATCGCAAGGAGGCGGTCGGTCGATGAGGGTCGGGAGTTCGATCGTTCCCACCGGTCGGCGGTTCATAAACAGCGGCGTGCCGATCGGTTGCAAAAAGGCGTGCGCGTTTGCTGCCCGCCGACCGCTTGCTCCGGTCCAATGTTCAAAGCGGGCGTGTGCGGGCGCACGCGAAGGGCTTGGCGGTTCGAAGGAGCGGCTAATGAATGGCGGCATGCGGTCAGCAACCTTCTCGCTGCTCGTCGTTAATGCCGCCGTCGCCGTGTCTTATCAGGCGTCTTTTTGTCGATCAACACCGCCGCCCTTCGGTGGACGCATTCTTTGAACGATTCCCACAGCGTCGCGCTCTGTTCTCACGACCCGCCCGCCCCGTTCGCCTTTTGCGTTCACATGTTCCGCACACCGAGCGGCCGTCGAGCGTAATTCGGAGGCCGTTTGATTGTTTTCGGGGCTGATAAGAGCGGAGACACGTCGTCTTCTCGATGTTTGCCCGACGGCATTGAGCGGCTTTCGGGCATATTTTTGTTTGGCGGCGGACGGGCGGCATTTCATCATGCTGTGTGCACGCAGCCGGTGCGGAATGAGCAACGATCGGGATTATGCACTCGACCACTCCTCCTGACCACAAACCGCGCCGTCTGCCGGCCGTACGGTCGCCGTTACACTCCACGGATTCCGTCGAGTTCGGGGCGGGTTGGCGTGAGGAGCGGCGAGGAAAACAAACCCGTTTGGGGGGCGTGTTTTCGCTCGTCGATCGCCGTCGTTTCGCTTCGTGACTCCGCTCGGCGTCTATTTTACGTGCGAGTTGCCGTTTCGGGCCGCTCGATATCAACCGCTCGGATTCCTCCGCCTCCTCTTTGTTCGCTCTTGTTTCTAATTGCGTCCCGTTAGTCTCGTCTGTCCTTCACTCGGCGGCTTCTTCCCCCCAAATATCTCCTCTTCTGTAATTGCGTTCGACTTGCGTTCTTTGAGGTCGCCGACGACCGCCAACTCCCGGAATCCGGGCCGTAAGGAGCGCAAGCAGGGAACTTTCGGACCAAAAGGGGCGGACTTTGCTCATTTGGAAGCGGCTTCTTTTAATCCGCCGCTTCGGCCGCATTTCGTGGACGCGGGCGACTCGTCATCCTCCACCGTATTTGTTGACGAATTGTCCCTTTCGCTAATGAAGCCGCTTATTCAACGGGCGTTCAGCGGGCCGAAAGCGCGCCATTCAGCGGCCACAAAGCCGCTTGGCAGCTGAGCGGAGGCCGCATTTCGAATTCGTTCCCTCCACCGTCTCCACTGCACGCGCCTCCGATCAAACGAAAGCGGGGCGTCGGACACTCGCCGGCCGGTTATCAACGAGCTCATGCGCACAGGAACCGACTCGTAAAGTTGGAGCTCGCGCACGGGTCCGCCGCCGCTTATCGGCGCGTCATTCGGGTGGACGGCGGGGAGCGGCGGGCGGGCGGGCGGAGGTTTCGGGGCCCGAGTGTACGAAAGACGTGGGCGTGTGGGCCGTTTCGTCGCTCGAATGATCGCCGCCTAACTGCTTCTCGTTTCAGAAACAGCACGAACAACGAACTCTTCTTCGTGGACTCCGTGGACGGCTGCAAACTCCTCATGATGTTAGTGGAACAAATCTGCAGGACACTCGACAACACGATGATCATTGAAGAGCCCTCCGCCCTGTGCAAAAGGTTCGTTTCACTTTCTTTTGTTTGCCTTTCGCTTCAAAACTCGAGGCCCGACCGTTGGCCCTTCGGAACAGACGGCCGGGGAATGTTCTTTGGTGTGCAGCAGCTGAAAGAAGTCGATACAAAAGAAAGCAGTCAGCCGGTAGCCGGAGTGATCGCCTGATTCACCACTCGCTGACCACTCGCTACGTGCGCGTGCGGGCTCTTAAGCACGCGGGGGACCTCCAATCGACACGACGGAACCGCCTTCCCTTCTTCGAGTGATCCGATTGGAGCGGCGGCGAGTGGACGAAAGCGCCCGGTCGGCCGGCGTTTCGTTCGTAATCGCGCGCCTCCCGCTTGTTCCTTCGGTTTGTTCACTCGCTCGACCGGCGGCCGTCGTACGTGCGGACGGGTGGACTTCGACCGCTTGATAACTCGGGCATCCGAGCGGCCATCCGTCATTCGGCCGTCCCCACTCGAGCTGCCCGACTCCCGAAGGATCGGCGAGAAATCGGCGCCGGTCCACGCGGATTGCGGCCGCCGTTCGTCGATTCGAAACTCGTCGAATTGCCGGCGGCACTTCGCGGAGGTTCACGCACTCCGTGGACCGCCCGCAAGTGGCCGGCCGCCTCCAGCGGGTCGAAAGAACGGCGGGCGGGCGGCGGGCGTGTTTTCGGGCGGCCGAGTGTCTTTCGGAGGGATCGCTGATCGGGGACATTCGAACTTGTCCTCATTTTTCTTCCCAAACTTCCGCATTTGTTTCGAACAGCCGCGGCTCGAGGCGGCGCTCGCTTTCTTCTGCGGAGGAATTCCGAACGCGCGCCGATCGTCTGCTCGCTCCCTCCTGCTCGCCGTTCTTTGCGCGCCGCCTTCGGAAAGGTCGACGGGCGGCACACCTCTTTCGAGCGACTGCCCGCCGCCTAGGCGAGCGGCTTGGGCGGATTAGTGCGCGAAATTCGTGATTCATCCGCTCATTTCGGCGGTCGGCGCTCGAAGGCGTCAGTTTCTTCGATTTTTGGCGCCCGCCGTCTTTACGTTTCGAAGTGATCGATGGACTCCGCCCGTCGCTACAGAGTTCTTTCGCCATCTTTCGGTTTTAAGCCTACGGTTGAACTCTTCGGGGCGGCCGCTGCCCCCGCCCTCTTCGCTCTTCGTGACGCTGGGCGTTCGGTCTCTTCGGTTTGTCGCCCGCCCCGATTCTCTCGCGCGTCTCTCCGCCGTCTTTCCCAAAGCCCATCCGCCTTCAGCCCCGCCGACCGACCAAGAGGCCCCGCCCCGCCCTTGCATTCGAACCGTTCGGAACGACAATCGTCGCATTGTCGCGCGATCGACGGACGAACATCGCGGCTGTTTTCGAGGGACATTCCAGCGGGATCATGGGTCTTTTCGGGTGCTTCGGCGTCCCCAACTCGGCCACGCGGCTCGCCGTCAAGCACGCGGCCGCCAACGCCCGCTTCGAGAGCTCGTTCGGAGGGTGAGTTTCTCCTTCTGCTCGCTTCGTTGTTCCCCTTCGAGTGCGTACGGTAAAGCACTCCATTGCTCGCGTCATCGCCGTTTCCCTCGCGGCGATTTCCGTTCCGCTCGTGCAATTTTCTCCGGGCGAACAATCGGGCGGCGAATCACGCCCGCAAATTGGATTCTAATCGTCGTGGTCTGCGGGGCTCCCCGGCCGTGTTTTTAATCCGAACCCAATTGGAAGGCGGGCGGGTGTGCAGCGAGCGCTCGTCTCCTTTCGGCCGCCCGAGCGAATGGAATTCGCGGCCGCTCGAACGTGCGGATTCTTCGCAACAAAACCCTCCATTCGGCCGGTCGGCGATGTCACGTCTGTCCGCTTGTTTGGTTTCGAGAAGCGGAGCAGCGGAAAAATAAGAAAAAAGCGGGCCACTCGTCCGTTTTGCCCCCGATTGATCGGCGATGACAAACGAGAGGCCACCGGCAGACGAGTGCGGACGGCCGAGTGGGCTCTCGAGAAGCCGCCCGGCGGACCCAAAGGTCGCATGCGGGCGGGTCCGAAGAACGTCAGCGGAACGGCGGCCCACTTGTTGACCGCAAATTGCGAAGACACCCGCGGCGAGGCGAAACTTCCGCTTCGACTCCGTTTCTTCCTCGTTACCGCCCTCGAAGGTCGTCAACTTTTGACATGTTTTGCGGTTCATTTTGGCCTCGTGGGCGATCGTATGACCGCGGGCGGATGCGAACGGGAGGGAGGGGCGTCGGCGGGAGACATCCCCAGCGAGCAGGGGGATTGCGCACATCATCGGAAGAAACCGGAGGGCCCCGAGCAAACAACCGCCGCCCCGACTGGTTCGCGGGAGCAATCGGGGTCGTCTTCGATCGGCCGAATGAAACAAACGAAAGGAAACAATGGGGAACAAAAATACACGCCTAATCCCCCCAAACGATCGCCCCCAATCATCCGCTCGGATTTCAGTGCCGACGTAGACGACGTGCAGCTGGAGGACCTCAAGACGGTCGCCACGCTCGGCCTTGGCGGCTTCGGCCGCGTGAACCTCGTCAAGCACTTCGACACGGAGAAGGTCTACGCCCTCAAGATCCTCAACAAGGCGCACGTCCGCGAGATGAACCAACAGGAGCACGTGCTCAACGAGCGGAACATCCTGATCTCCTGCCGCTGCGATTTCATCGTCCGGTAAGAAGCGGGGGGAGACCTTCGCTCACCACTCTTCTTGCAGCTGCTACAAGACCTTCAAGGACGCCGAACGCCTCTACATGCTCATGGAGTACTGCCCCGGCGGCGAGGTCTGGACGATGCTCAGAAACTGGGGCCGATTCGACGAAATCACCGCCCGCTTCTACTGCGCGGCCGCCCTCGAGGCCTTCGACTACCTCCACCAACGGAACATCATCTACAGAGACCTGAAACCTGAGAATATGATGCTGTCGAGGGACGGTATCCCCAAGCTGTGCGACTTCGGGTTCGCCAAACGGTTAAAAGGCGAGAACGCGAAGACGTGGACGTTCTGCGGCACGGCCGAGTACGTGGCGCCCGAGATCATCCTGAACAAGGGCCAGGACATGGCCGTGGACATCTGGTCGTTGGGTATCTTCATGTTCGAGCTCATTTCCGGCAGTACGTTCTTTCTCTCCTGATCACCCCTTTACCCATTTGTTTCAGCTCCTCCGCACGCCTCCACTGACCCGATGCACGTGTACAACTCCATTCTGAAGGGGATGCAGGCTCTCGCGTGGCCGAAGTACATGAGCGAGCAGGCCAAGACGCTCATCTGCAAGTTCTGCCGCAAGGATCCCACCCAACGGTTGGGCTACGGCCGCATCGACGATGCCCGGCAAGACGCGTGGTTTTCGGGCTTCGACTTCGTTTCCTTCCGCAACCACACGATGCGCCCGCCGATCCGGCCGAAGGTGAGCCGCTTTCCTTTGATCCGCCGAGTGGAACGTGCAATCGATCGAAATTGTTTTGTCTTCGCCTCCTTTCGACTGGGCGGCCAAAAACAGCTGCCGTCCGGCCGATCGGACGGACGGCTTTGAACTTTCGGCTCTCCGAAGGGACCCTTTCGCTCAAACATTCGAGGAAAAAGAACTCGGCGGAACTAATCGAATTCCGCGCTCTTCTTTTCGTCATCCAAAGCGCGAAGACACGCGTCCATTAGCGTCCCTCCTCACGGTCCATTTGCTCGTTCCACTTCGACGTGCACGGAACTCAAGGACACGCGAATAATCGCCGTTAGTTTAAGGTGCGAAATCCCACGGACACGAGCAACTTCGATCGCTACCCCTCGACCGACCAGTTCGCGGTGGGCGCGGACGAGAGCGGCTGGGACGCGTCGTTTTGATCCTCGCCTTCCTTCGCATTTCCTTCCTCCCTCCTTCCTTCCATCGACGTCCAATTAGCAGCAAACGCACTTCAGTTCTGATCTCGTCCCCGTTGTGTAAATATTCCATCCATTTGAGGTTGACGCTCGTTGAATTCAAGTGCAAATGGGCGACGCCCCCGCTTCCCGCCGCCTTCTTTCGCCCCTCACCCATTCACTTCTTCCCTTTGGTTAGTTCGCCCGCAATCTCGCACTTTTCTCACGATTGTTTCTATTTATTAGCTGCTTTGTTTAGCCCCTTTTGTACAGCCTTCTTTCTTTCGTTTGACGGCCATCAAATGGCCCCTTTCTAATCGGAAGTTTATTTGCTTAAGATAAGGGTATTTTTAGAACAGACGAATAAAACGAGAATACATGAGTCCACAGAAAAGTCGGCTGATGGGAAGTAAACGAGCAGGGAATAAGAACAATCGAATTCAAACAACGGGGGAGACACAAAGGGGAATCACTCATCCTGTTTGTTCGCCTTCTCCCACAAGTTGCCCAGCACGAGGTCTTCGTAGGGCTTCCGATTGTAGCCCTCGGGGACCACACGCCGCGTGTCGAACCGCACGAAGTACTCCTTGCGGTGGAAGTCGGGCTCCTTGAGCGAGCCGTCAACCACCGGACCGAGCGCCTCCAAGTGCCGCTCCTCGCCCTGGCCGTGCTGCGCGTACGCGTTGAATCGAGTGACGCCTGAAAGCGGAAAGAAGTCATTCGAATGAGGGGAGTGATCACGGACCTCCGGGCAGGAAGGCGAGCGGGATGTCCAGATTGCAGATCCACTTGTCGCCGTCGTACGTGTTCTCGACGTCCAACTCGATCTCCTCGCCCGTGTTGAAGCACTTGCGGTAGCCGCTGTGCAGGAGGACCAGCCTGAAGGCACTCGAATGAACAAACGAACGGAATCCACAAAAAGCTCACCAATGGCCGTGCGGTCCGACTTCGATCTGAAAGCAGCCGCTTGAACGGTTGGGAGACAAAGAGGTCGCTCACCTCCACGTACTGCCCTCTTTCGTTCATGAAGAACAGCTCCACGCACTCGTAGTTGTACAGGTCGGCGCAATGGCCCGAGAAATCGTTCGGGGGATCGTCGTCGAAGAGCGGAGACTCGATGCTCGTGCGGATCATCCGCCGATGCGGCCGGTCGTCCATCTTCTCGAAGTGCCACTTCATTTTGATGCGAATGGGTTCGTGCTCCACGCGCTTGTTGTCCCACGTGCGCTCGACAGTCCACTCGTAGCCCCGCTCCAAATGCTGAAAGAAATCCTGTAAGAAAGAAAGAAAGGAAGGAACAAACCTGATTGTTCTTCGTGTCCAGCTCCGTCTCGTCGCCGTGCTGCGGCAGCATGAACTTCGAGCCATATTGAGTCATTTTCACTCAATTTGGTCCACGGATTGCGGCAAAACAATCGACGGCGAGCTCGACGCTGACACCCGAAAGAAGTCGTGTGAGCGGAGTGTTCACGATCGAACTTGGAGAGAAGAACGAAGTGCACGGGAACGGATAATTTGAGAACTCGACCTTGATGACGTCCGTGGGGCAGTTGCCGTTCACGAGCTGCTCGTTGCCGAACAGGGGCAGCGCCTTCAGGTCCATGGCCCGGCAGAGCTGCAGCGGGACGCCCACCGCCCGGAACATGCACACCTTCGGGGCCTGAACGGGGCAAAGGAATGAGCGGAAGGGAGAAAACTCACGCCCGGATTGTCGAACTTGAACGCGTCCGTCGCGTACAGCTGCAGCGGGACGAAGTTGGGCGGCTGGAACGTCTCGTAGGTCTCCTCTTGGTCTGCAGGGAAGACTGCACTCGTTGTGGAGGGGGAACTCACGATACAGCTGCTGGAGCATGGCCTCGATGACGCGCACGGGGTACTCGAAGCGGAAGTCGTCGTCTTGAAGGGCGTCAGGTCCAGCATGCTCGGCCGCCCGTCCACCAGCCAGTGCACCGCCCCGATGTCCAGCTTGAAGCTCACGCACAGGGTTGCAACGGGCGGGAGGGAGCGGAGAGGAAGAGAGGGCGGACGAACCCTTGAAGCAGGCGAAGAACTCGGGCACCGAGATGCAGCACTTGTCCAGGGCGCCGGCCAGCACGGGCATCAGGTAGGACCCGTCGCGGAACACCCAGAAGCCGTTCTCGTGCTCTGCAACCGCACTCGACAGAAGAAGGAGGGAGAGGACTCACTGCGGATCTGCACGCCCGAGCCGCCCGCCGCCTCGTTCACGATCGTCACGAGCATGTCGTTGGCGAACACCTCGGCGAACAGGTTGACCGTCGCCGTCGGCATCGCGTCGAACATCGGCCACGCGAAGAAGTCAATCAGCTCGCGAATCCCGGCGTACATGGCGGCTGCTTGGCTGCAAGAGCGGGCAGTCGGGAGATCGTTGAGGGATCACGTTCGGAGTCGGCATTTTAGATGGAAATCAGCAGGATCGACGAGCAGAATATTCCATTTTTGCCGCGAATTTCGGACAGGACACGAGCGAGCGGGCAGCAGGCGGGTGGGCGTTCTGGGTGGTCCGCTTCGTTCTTCGCATGCGGGACCCGTCGCTGCGATCACTACTGATGGATTTTGACAGAACTTAAATGTCATCACCGACAACGCAGCAGGATAACAGTTAAGTCCACGCAAAACCCCAAAACGAAGTGAGAACAGACATCGAGGAATAGATCGAGCTTGGCCGAGTGATCACAAGTCGCGCCTGCAGTTAGAATCATGACGTGGACAAGACAGAAAGCAGAGAAATCCGCAGCCGACTCCCCGCCCGCCCGAACGGGAGGACTGCCGACCGGCGGCGGGCGCCCGACTGAAATTCGGGCGCCTTTCGGCTGCCGGCAATCCGGACGGGAGTTGTCCGTGTTTGGAGTGGGGTTTTCGACGAGGCGGGGTAAAGGCGGTCGTCGTCGTTGGAACACGATTCTTTGTAGCCGGGCTTCCGCAACGAGTGGATAAGGAACCGGCTTGTAGTCAGCCCAGAAGTCAGACGCGGGCGCGAGAAGTTGACGATCTCCGAGTGGATTTTGCAGAAGTTGTTGCTGATTGCGTCGTCTCGAAAGCGAGCAATCGGCGGGCAGAAAAGGCGAGAGGAAGCGACCCGACGATCAGTTCGCCCTCCTCCCCGTCGCCGGTGCGGTTGCTCTCCGCACTTTCCGCCCGCTCATTTCGTCTCAATTTCTTAGGAGGTGATTGGTCGGTCGATGCGGGCCTTCGACGTGATCTCCGCTGTGAGCTCATCTCCTGCTCCTTTCGAACGTTCGCTCTCCTTCCAGAAGCCCAGATCGATGGACGTGTGCCCCCGGTTGCAGTTGACTCCGCTGGGACTCCTTCGTTTGCTCTCCGGCAAGGAACGCACGGTTAGAATGGTCTACCTTCTCTTCACGCTAACCTCGATGCTTCAGGCCGCAGGAGAAACGACGACGGCGCTTTGCGGAGCAGCCGATGCCTAAGGTGCACGTGCGGGACCTCGGCCATCTCGACGCCCTCGATCGTGAGTCTTTCTTTTTCGAAGGCGAGAGAATGATCGCGTTCTTCCAGGCATTCCGCAACATTCCGCCGACGATCCCTTGTGCAGCTGCCGGACTGCAGATCGATGGCTGCAACCCCCAAGATGAGAGGAGCCGAGAGGAGTGAGCGGTTGGATTGCCGAACGCGAGATGCTGCGAGCGACGACACGGAGAACTGGCAAGGCGCTCCTTTTCGACACACCGCCGGTGTTCGGCCGTCGGGCAACTCGGGCAGTGTGAAGACTGCAACTCGCAGAACTCAAGGCGGCTTCATCGGTGACCTCTCGCTTCTCTTCTGCCCCTTACACTTCTTGCAGGCGGGATCCCTCCGCTCGCTTTCGTTCGTGAGCGGGATCATCGGGAAGATCGACAAGTCGGCCGACAAAAAACGGTGAGATGCCCGCTTCTTTTCTTCTCCGCTCATTACCCTTCGTTTCAGGCCTCCCTGCGAATTCGATTCTCGTGTGAGTCGAACTGATGAACGCGTGGGCAAGTCACGAGAAGCGGCGGAGGCAGAGAGGTGCGGAGATTGCGGTACGACTGCCGTCTTCTACCAGCTGCACGATTTTCTTGGGCCGGCGGTGAGTGCCGAGAAGAGAGGGCGTTCACCAGCTTCCTTTCAGGCCGCCCCGCATTCCGAACACTCCGTCGACGATCCCTGTGCGCGAGGGAGCGATCGGTGAGTGCATCGGCCGGAAGACCCCCGTTCACCGCTTCTTTTAAGCTCCCTTGCATGAGGACGTGGGAGCGAACGTTCCGCGACCGCCCAAGACGTCCGTCCGTCGGATGAGCATTCCGCCTTCTCTGTGATGTTCTTGCAGTTCGGCCAATAAAGCCGTTTTTGTTCAATAAACATCGCTGCAGAATCGTTCGGACTGCGGAAAGGAACCACGAGAACGAGCCCTCGACCAACGAATGCGACAGAAATTTGATTCTCCTCGATTAAACAAATGATGGTCGCTTCGAGGGGACAAGTGAAGAAGAACGGTGAATCCGGAGCATCTGATCGCTGAAAGTCGCATCCAACGAGCAGAAAAACGGGCCACATGCCGACTGCGAGTTCCCTTTTCGTGCGGTCGCCCCGTTCTGTCGCCCGCCCCTTCGGTGGGGCAGCAGAACGAAGATCGCCGTCGAAAACGAAAGAGCGGCAGGGCGAAAGTGGTCGACCGTTTCGCATCTCGAAATCAAAACCATCCGCCCGCCTTCCGTCGGCGCCCTCTGCTCGTCCCCGCTCTTTTGGCCTTCTAATCCGCAGTCCTTCGTACAGTCCATTCGAGCCCCGTTCGAACATACGACTGGTGTTCGAGCGAAAGCTTCCACCTCCTGCTCAAAGGTCTCTCTTTTTCTTTTCGCCTGCGGAACCCCCGACTTCTTTGCGCCTCTCCACACGCGAACTGAGGCCGACTCCCATGCTGCATTTACTAAACGAAATCAAGGAATGAACGAGACACACAACACAAACAACAACAAAGGAATGGGTGCAGTGGGAGCATGACCAGCGGGCAGAGAAGGCAGCAGGTTTGGGATTCCTATTGGTTGCGCGGAAGGAGGAGAAGGGAGGAATGGGGGATCATCTAACGAAGAGGAGAGAGAACAAATGCGAGAGAAAAGAGATTATTGGTGGATGGTTGGTGGTGGATTGAATCGACTCGAAGCGAAGTGGAGAAGTTGGGGCAATCGCTCACGAGTTGAAGCGGACGTTCCGGAGCGGGGAGTCCGCGTAGTCCAGGCTGGCGGTCAGGCGCTGGAAGTCCGACGAGTCCCAGACGCCGCCGAGGAGAGGCCTGAACGAGAGGAGTACGTGGTAAGAAGAGGGAGGATGCACTCACAAGGCGACCTCGTAGACAGTCCGGCCCCGCTTGGCCATTTCCGAGGCGACGAAGACGGGCGTGGGCATGGAGGTCGGTTCGTTCACGATCTGATGGCCGAAGCACAGGTGGAACGTCAACCGTTGGAGGTCCTCCATCTCGATCTTCGGCTCGTTGCAGAGCACGTCGTAGCGCGGGACCTTCGACGTTCCCTGCAACCAGCGAGTGGGTGAGTGGACGGAGGAGGGGCCGAACGACTCACCAGCTTGCCCACGTGTCCGAGGAGGAAGAACTCCGCGACGTAGGGGTTCGTGATCGTCGTGTCGACGCACGTGCCCGCCCGCAGGTTGCGCTCGGAGTTTTCGCGCTCGAGTTGGCGGGCGGCTGGGCGGGCGTGAGGCGAATGTTGTGCAGACGCGTGGCCACGACGAACACCAGCTGGGCGCCCACCGCCTTCAGCACGCGTTGCACGAGCGGGATCTCGTACTTCATGACCTGCAAGCGGTGAGTGGGCGAAGGAGAGCGGGCGGGAACTCACGGAATCGAACGAGCCCTCGGACGAGGAGTTGCGGAAGAGGAACACGCGTTTCGGCGGGCCTCCGCGGTTCTTCGTGAAGCGGTCGACGGCGATCTCGACGATCTTCGCGATCACTTTGATCTGCTCGTTGCGCAGCGGCTCCTGGAAGATGTAGTTGCCCGAGTACTCGATGGAGTGCTTCAGGTCGTTGGCCGCGTACTGAAAGCAGAGGGGAGGAGTGAACGAGCGGAAGGCGGCGGCCACTCACCCCCACAACGGTCGGGTGCTTCGCGTAGCCCTGGAACCCGCCGGCGCTCACGTTCGACGAGACTCCGATGAAGAGGTCGCTCTCCTTCAGGTGCTTCCTGCAACGAGTGGATGAAGGGGGTGGGGTGCGGGGAAGGACGGGACTCACTGCGCGACTTGCAGCGAGACCTCGTAGTTGATGCCGCCGGCCTTCATGTTCGTCTTGTTGACGACGTTCTCGAGGGTCTGGGGCTTGGCGGGCTGGCCGATGCCGGCGCACTGGCGGGCGATGGCCGCGGTCACGTTCTGAAACGAGCGGCCGTTCACTTCCGCCCTCCACTCGCCCACTCACCTGAGTGACGATTCCCGTGTTCCGTTCGAAGTACTTCATCGTTTGATGAATCCTGAAGAAGACAGACGGTGATTCGCCCTCTCCCGCCCGGAACTCACGAGACGTCCTCGTTGCCCGTGACGTAGAGGACGAACTGGCACCCGCCGGCGGCCGCGTTGTTCATGAGCTCCATGATCTTCTGGTGCTCCATCTCCTTCGTGTCGGGAATGACGAACTCCTTGCCGTCGTTCGCGTTGCCGATCGTCATGCCCTTCGAACGACAGAAGCGAACGAACGCGTTGTGGAAGGTGCTGCAAGTGGAAGAGAGGAGGAGTTGATCGTGCTGCTCGGGCAGAACTCACTTCATGTCGGCGAAGGGCATGTTGTTGCCGCCGCGGTCGCCCGCCCGCCGGAAGCTGTAGAGCGCCCACTTCTTGATGGAGGCCGGGCGGAAGTACTTGCCCGTGCCCCACGAGCCCTCCATGGAGTCCAGCTGGCTCTTGCGGTCCGCGTACTGGACGGCGGGCGCATCGAAGTGGTGGCCGTTCACCTGCGTCGGCTGCTCGGCGATCGCGATGTGCGCCTGCGAGAGGGCGTTGGAGTTCGAGATGCCGAGCGCCCGGAGGTTGCTCATCACGTCCCGTTCGAGGTCGACGGGCAGGCGAGTCGTAGCCTGCAGAGAGGAGTGGATTGGCGGAGGTGGAATGGAGAAGACTCACCTCTAGCAGCTGCTGCTGGATGACCATGTCCACGAGATCCTTGGCGAGGCGCTGGTTGTCGCAGACCTCGCACAGCTCCATCGGGTAGTGGAATTTCTTCTCGCCCCGCTTCACGACGACGAGCGGCAGCTGGGGGTACCTGGAAGAGGGCAGTAGAGAGCGGTGAGGAGACAGAGGACTTACCGCAGCGTGATGTTGTACCGCTCGCGAAAGTAGGCGAGAACGGAGATTTCCTGCCCGTTTCGCTCGAAGAACGTGTTCTCGGCGTTGGTGGACGCGATGTAGTGCACACGCAGCGGGCGGGTGTTCTCCGGCCGGTGGAGCAGCAGGAACCAGAGGTGCTTGAGGAAATCGTCGATCAGCTTGACGAGCGCCTCGTCGGCGTTCTCGGCGTCCGGGAACTCGTTGAGGACCTTGTCGCTGAAGGGCTGCGCGAAGTGGTGGAACGCCGCGACTTTGGCTGAAATCCGTGGATGTTTGCGGTCGTCTGGACGAAGACTCACGGTCGATCACAACTCCGAACTGGACGGCGTTCTCGCTGCCCATCGCCCGAACCGTCTTCTTGCAGCCGGGCGCGATGTAGCCGCCCACGTGCAGCTCGCCCGGATTGCGCGGCGGGAAGCCGAACGCCTCGGGGTCCTTCAGCACGCAGAGCCCGCCACGGAGCATGAGCTCGTCGCTGGAAGAAGGAGGCGATGAAGGGAAAAGAGGAAGGATGAACTCACTTGCTGTTGAGCGCGTCCTCGGAGGTCGCCATCTCGAGGAACTGGAGGAGCGGCCGGAGGTTCTGATTCTCGACGATGTCCGGGGCGGCGGCCCGCAGGACCTCGCCGAGGACGGTCGAGCGCTCGGTCTGCTGGAACTCGAAGACGACCTCGTGGATGTTGGCCTCCATCTGGGGGATGTAGCGGCGGCAGAAGTCGCCGCCCAGCGTCACGTGCAGGTTCTGAAAGAAGGGAGATGAGTGACCGTTTTGCCCGCCTTTCTGCCCACTCACCTGCGCGCCCCCGTTGAGCGCGTCGAGCGAGAAGAGGTCGCTGATCCCGTCATAGAAGAGACGGCCGGTCGGCGGGATGAGCGACGGATTGGACTGCTGGGCGAGGGTGAAGAAGATGCGAGTCGAGTGGCGGAAGCGGACGTATTGCACGCTGCAATGAGCGGGGGGTCAGTGAGAGGTCTGTTCGGTTGAGCACTCACTCCGATTGCTCGGCCTCGGTGATCACCAGCTGGGAGCCGCTGCCGTCCCGCCGCCGGTAGTGGAGCGTACAGCGGACGGTGTAGTGGAGAAGGGAGACCTTCTTCTTCTGCAGGAGCTTGAAGACGTTGGTCTTGATGACGATCGGCTCGTAGCCCGTGACCGGCGGCATGATCGGCAGCTTGGTGACGCCGACGGAAATCTGCAAGCAGAAGGAGGAGGTGAGTGGATGATCGAGTGGAGGGGAAGACACTCACCCCGAGCTCCTCGAGAGTGCGCGTCGCTTCGTCCTCGAGGCGCTTTCGGACGCCCGCTTGGTTCGAGCGCTCGTCGTTCTTCTTCGCGGACATCTGGAAGGGGCGGAAAGGATGAGTGGCGGATGGATGGACGGGAACTTACCGCTGGTCGCTGGGATTCGCTTTGAGTTCCCTTCGGTCGATTCACTGCAAACGAGAGGTGAATGAGGAGGAGGGAGCACGCGTGGAATGAAAGGATGCGAAGTGAAAGCGTATGGCAATAGATAGACGAAGAAATGCGGCTGCTGTTCGGGTGATTGAGGGAACGGCCAGCCCGCCCGCCCGCTTTTGATCACTTGATCGGCAGAGCGGGCTTTGGGCCCCCGATTGACGTCATTTCGAGCGTTCTCCCCCGCGGTTAACCGAACGAGCGGGCGAGTTGAAATCCCGCAAACGAGTGATTCGAGCGATCAAACGTTCGGGATCCCTGTTCTTTTCGGAATCCTCCTTTTATGCGCGGATTTCGCTCGTTTGGAGCGGAGGGGACGAACCGAAAGGATTTGGATCGAAGCGCCCACTCGTCGACTTTCGAAATCGGGCGGAAAGGCGGCCGAGTGGCGGCCGTTCGAATCGGTGCGAAGCGGAAGGAAAACAGGGCCTGCGAGGGCAAGAGGGAGACCGAGAACGCGTCGAGAGCGCGTCGAGGGGAGCGCCAATGACGGGAGGGGACGAAACGAGAAGGACGGTTGGGATGAGCAATATTTGCCGGTTGTTTCCGCGCACAACGAGTTGAGGAGGGAAAGAGGGAAGATGAGAACAACATGGAGAGGGCCCACTCATCCCCATCGGGAAGGAAAGAAGCCGTCAGTCGAATGGCGGACAGCCGACTAGCAGAAATCGGCTGGCCGCCTCTGCGGTTCGCGGAGCCCCGAATGAACGAGCGGATAGAAGGAGGGAGCGACGGATGGCGGCAGCCCGACGAAGGACGCCGACTGACTCTGCCCGCCCTCCACCTGCGTCCATCCGCCTGCGCGCAGCGGCCGCCCGTCCCGTTCGCCCCTCCGCCGCCCGACGCGTCCATTAGGCGGGCGAGCGGACGGGCTGCCCGTAAACAACGCGGCGGCAATGGCGAAGAGCGGAGGGACGGAGCGACGGAGCGGAGGAGGCGCGTTGCGGGCGGTCGGCGAGAAGACGCGCCCCGATCGGCCCGCCGTCCCTCGCGGTCGACCGGCCGGGCGGACGGACGCCTTTTTCCTCTCGACTCGCGTTTCGCAAGCGGCAGGCGATCGCGGGGCCCCCGACTGCCCGCCGCCCGTTCGCCGTTGCGCCCGCCCTCTCCTTCTCTGCCGCCTCTTCCCACCCGCGCACTTCGACGGCCGACTGTTTCGTGAGCAACGAAACGGAGAACTCGAAAACCGTTTGAATGACAAAACATTGACGTCAACGAGCAAGAGCCAACAAAAGAAAGGAGCAATCGTACTCTCGAACAGACGAGTCGAGAGCCGGCGGTCGGCAGGTGGGCGGTCATTGGCTCCCGCCGGCCTGCTCGTCGAAAGTGGAGAGCAGCGGCTTTCCGGCGAGACAAGAAAGCGGCCGAGAGATGAGCGGGCGGCGAGCATTCGATCGGACGTCCGCTTTCATCCATCGAACAAGGTCGGAGAGCAGAACGAAAGTCGCTTGTTTTCGCGCCATTCCTCGAGCGCCTTTCATCGGCACACGACTTCCCTTCCGAAGTTCGTCGATCATCCACTCCACTGCTAATCACGAACAAACGACCAAAAACAGAAGGTGCTTCCTCGAACGCGAAAAAAGAACAAACGATAGAAAGCAATGCGTGATCGCAACAATTGGAATCTTCAGGCTTTACCGCTCGATCACTCGCAGCGGACGACGGTTTTGTCCACAAGGGCGCGCATCTTCGCCGCGAATTCGGCGGCCGGTCGGGGATGTCGGGCGAGCAGCAAGCGAGAAGTTCATGGATTCGACCGGAGGAAGACCAAAGGGTCAAAATCTGCGGCAGTTCGGCGAGCGAGAGTCCAGCGGTCACTTCTTTTACGTCGACTTCCGCACTCATTTCTAGCTGCTAGAATGACCGCAGCGGAGTTCTCCTCGGCGTCCTCGAGGTCGAAACGACGGCCGAGAACCTCGTCGAAATCCTCGGCAGCAAAAGGATTGTGTTCGTCATGGGCCGGCTGCTCAACGGCGGGACTCTCGCTCGCCGTTCACCCGCTTCGTCCACGCGGCCGTCGGACTCGATGCAACTCGTAAAGAAGGCGGCCGAGAAAGAGCGGCAGCAGAAGACGTCCGCAAAGTGCGCAGACGGATGGCGGGCCGTTCGTGCAAGTATTCGGGGCCGCGGAGCGTTTTGTGCGGCAGGCGGATGCCCAGCGAGTGGAACGTGGTGACAAAAAACTGACGGCGAGCCTTCTGGAGCTAACGTTTCTTCATCCCTCTACACGTCCCAAATCAGCAGCCACTCTTTTAAGACTCTCCTCTTTATTAAAACAGTGGAAACAAAACAAGGCGAGGACAATCAACGACTAATACTCTCGCTCGTGACTCGTCGTTGACTTGTTGAGATTTTCACCACTTGCTCGCAGTCAGGAGCGATGGGTGACCCAGCAAAGAAGCAGCCTGGAAGCAAGAGCGTACTTCAGACGAGAAGAGGAGGCGTACGCAGCTTGTTGGTGTTTCCTGGCCGCATTCGCAAGTCGAGTGGCGGAGGCATCCGCAAGCAGAGTGGGGCGTGGCTCTCGGACATCAGTCGGTTCGCAACGGTCGTCAGTGATGCTGCAATTCGAGAGAGTTGACGGATTGCTAAAGAGAACACTCACCATCAAAGCAGCAAGAGGAGTCGCTTGGTTCAGGTCGATCACGACGTTCACACCGGCCTCCAAGGAGGAACGAGCGGAGTGGAGGACTTAACGGAATACTCACGCACTGACCGCAGCCGGTCGGACGGCAAGACAGACGCTTGATTGCGGCAGCAGCAGACGGCCACAGATGACGGACCTGAAGAAGAGGAGTGGAAAGAGCGTGGACACTCGGCGTTCCGCGGACTCACCAGTGCGGACTCCCGCTCGTCGAGAACAGCTTGTGGATGTCGATCGTCGCTTTCCACATCCTTCTGTTGCGGGAGCTGAAGTGGAGGGCGGTGTGTAGAGAAACCCGTCACCGCACACCTCCGACCTGCCCGTGGGGGAGAACCCAAAGAGACAACTGCGCGGAGGGTCGACCGGGTGCTTGACGTCCAGTTCGATGTTTGCTCCCACCCGATCTCGAGCTCCTGGCCGCCAGAAGGGGACGTCCTTGATGGAAGAGCGTGAGACGCTTCGCAGATGCCCTCACGCGGTCTGGAAAGAAAACGAGTGAGAGGAGGGCGGGAAGGAGAACTCACGTGTTGCCCGCCGGCCTTGATTGCAGTCGAAGTAGAAGATCGTAGACGAGAAGTGGGGAGCAGTGGGCTGCCCACTCGTTCTGCTCCTCGCTCACCAGAAGCGAGGGCATCGGGACTCGTGAAGCCGGCCGGCGGTTCGTCGCACATGTCGTTCAGCCGTCGACCACTCGCTTCTGAAAGAACAAGCGAGCGATGGAGTGGGTTGAAGACGGACACCGACCAGTGGCTTCGAACAGATTTGAGCCGCCGAGCGTCGCCATCTTGGCCATCTGCTTCTCGTCCTTCCGCAAGAAATGTCTTCGCAGGAGTTGAAAGAAGTGAGGGAGGATTCTTTCACATTCGAGAACTCACCTTCCGCACGATGAAATGGAGAATCCGAAGAAACGAACGGCGCGAAGCGCGGGAATTCCGCGAGCGGAAGAACCGATCGCCTGGACGGGCGGCGGGAGTGAGGAATGAGCGGCCGGCGGGCGGAGGGCCGCTTTTTGTACGCGCCGCTCCCGAGTGGATTGCGCAGTCGACGAAGCGGGCGCTGATTAACCCGCACCGAATGCGCAATCACTCGTTCGGCTCCATGGCAAGCGGAAGTCGACGGCCGCCTGCCACGATCACTGTTCGAGCCGCGAGAAGAGTGATCAAGCACGTCTAGTTGACTCGGTCGCAAGTGCCCGTCCTTTCGATGACTCACTTGACCTGCATTGGCTGAAGAACGATCGCAAGTGACCCCAACGAATGCGGGCGGCAGACGGACAGGCTCGACCGTTCGCTGGAAAGCGCCCGTCTCTTCTCGACTATCCAATTGAACACAAAATTGTCGACGCCGTTTACAACGGCCGTCCGAACGCGCCCGTTGATGGCAGAGAGACCGCGACGAAATAACGTGTCCATGCCCTTTTCGTCGTCTGGCGCCCGACGAACGGGACACGTCGCTTCTGGCAGTAACCTCAACCACTCTCCCGGTCGTTCATCATTTCTGAATTCCTTTGCGATCCACGAGCCGAGCGCCAAAACGGCCGCTTTTGACCACCGCGACGATCAGACGGACGGGCGGACGCGTTTGGCGTTCCGTTTTTTGCGTGCGGACGGGCGGTGCGGACGCATTTCGTGGTCCGTTCCCTCACTCGATTGCGGTGATTTCGCCCCGCACGTGCGTCGTTGCGGCCAACGGCCCGCTTGCTTTCGATGAGCGCGTCTCGCTCCGATTTTCGCCTGTTTCCGCCGACTTCCCCGCCGCTGTGTTCGGCTTTGTCATCAATTCCTCTTATTTCTACATGTTGTGGGGTCCATTTTTCCGACATCTTCATTTGTTTGTTTGCCCGTTCCGCCTTTTGTAAGACCTTCCGCCCTTGTTTGCCCACCGCGTCAAAGCTCGCCCGCGTCCCTCGACTTCGTTCGGTCATTTCCCACGCGCGTGTCCGTGCGCGTTCGATCAAGACGATCCTCTCATTAATCTCCTCTCGTTTCAGGCACCTCACTCGTGCTCTCTGTCTGCAGGTCGGTTTGAACTCTTTGTGGACGGGCGGGAGGAGCGACGAATGGAACGTGGGCCGAAAGCCGTGAGCCGAATGCCGGCCGGCTCGGAAGGCGAAGATGGATGATGTCTTTCGTAGAAGACCCCTTCATCGGCCGGAGAGAACGTGCGCCCCCAGAACGCGCCGTTCGTTCCGTTCGGCAGGAATGTGATCGGAAAGCAGAATCGGGCGAAGTCCACTGCTCATTCCGCGGCCGAAGCGCCCATTCCTCCGCCATTCGCACGGCGCGCTCCCTCCGAATTTCGTTCGGCGGCGATCAAACGAGCGACGTTTCTTCCGCTCGCCTGAAACCTCGATTGAATAAAACAACCGTTTTTACGTTAATCAAACAAGAGGCCACAATACTCAACGGAATAACCGTTCGCAAACACTTCTTTCTGTTGCAGTAGAAATAATTTCGCTGTACTCACGGACAAACAGGAGATTTGGGTTTGATTGAAGCTAACAAGCAGGAGCTCTTCAAAGAATTTCGTAGCCTGCACGGAATAAGACGCGCAATAACCCGACTGATCACTCGTTGAAGGAAGAAATTAGACGGGCCCACTCGTGAAAGCAAATGAAAGCAATCATCGACGCAGAAACAATCGCCCGAATAATTTCTGCCGTTCGTAAAAGTAAATGGAAGAAATCGACGTCCCGCTAAAATCAATTTTTGTTCCCCCTCCTTTACGCTCGTTCGGAATAAGGCCCCAAACATCTTCTGTTCCAGCCACATTCAAATAATCCTACGAGCATTCCTCCCTGAAGCATGAAATGAAAGAAGTGGACGACATCTATCGAGTTCCCGCTTGTTTGGTGTCGCTTGTTCTTTCCGAGCTGGCACTTTCTTTCCACGTTCATCCCTTGCGGACTTTCCTTCGCTTCTCGCCCATCCCCCGAGTTCCGCTGGAAGACGGCGGAAAGCGGCCGAATTTGGCGCGCGATCGGCGGGCAGACGGGCGGGCGGCGGGGAGAGGCGGCGTGGGTGTGCGTCCTCCTCTTCGCTTCGACCCACGCGCCGCCCTGCCGAGCGGCGTATAAAAGCGGCCGCCCGTCCGCCACTCGCCACCGTCGAACGCAGTCGTCAGCCAGCGCTCGTTCTCCGCTCTCGCCCACCCACCGACCGATCGAGATGTCCGGCCGCGGCAAAGGAGGAAAGGGCCTCGGCAAGGGAGGCGCCAAGCGCCATCGCAAGGTCCTCCGCGACAACATCCAGGGTGAGTCCTCCCTCCTCTCCTCCCGCTCATCCTCCTCCCCGCAGGCATCACCAAGCCAGCCATCCGCCGTCTTGCCCGTCGCGGCGGCGTGAAGCGCATCAGCGGCCTCATCTACGAGGAGACCCGCTCCGTCCTCAAGGTCTTCCTCGAGAACGTCATCCGCGACGCCGTGAGTCCCCCTCCCTCCCCTCCACTTGATCATTCCCGCCGTTCAGGTCACCTACTGCGAGCACGCGAAGCGCAAGACCGTCACCGCCATGGACGTCGTGTACGCCCTCAAGCGCCAGGGCCGCACGCTCTACGGCTTCGGCGGCTGAGCGCCCACCCGTCCGCCCGTGTGCAGAACGACCGCCACGCTCCCCACCAACCTCTGATCCCAAACGGCCCTCATTTAGGGCCACAAATCCGTCGATCTCGTGCGTATGCGGATGAATAAACTGATTGCTTCGGTTGATGTGGGGCGGATTGAGTGTGGAACGAAACAAACTTGAACAGCGGGCGGCGACAGAACGAACGACTGCCGACGGAAGTCCGCTCTTGGCGTTGCTGTCCGAGCGACAGTGACTGTTGGAATCAAACGGGTCAAATGAAAGTTTCCTTCCTTTGAGTAAAATCAGACGGAAAGGCGGGAATTGAGTGAGCAACCCGAATTTTCCTCGAAGGTTTCGAATAATCGAACAGAAGAGTTCTTCGCCTTTAGCTCTCGTTTAATGCGGCTACGAAGTCCCTTTGTTCAATTCGTAACGAACGGCTTGTCGTGGGAAGCCGGCGAATCAAATCGAGATTTACACCCGTCGCCAGCTTTTTCCACCGCGGCGAACGGAGAGCGATTTTTCGGACCTCACGCGTCGCTTAGCCGAGCGATCGAGTTTTTCGCCGTTTTAGACGCAAACAAACTGTATTCCGCTCACTTTTGGTGTTCGAACGGCGGTAGAATAAAGAGCTGTAAATTTCCTTTTGTTCATTCACCAGAAAAATTAATGCCACCCACTCGGCGAACTCACGACATCGATCCGCGACCAGTCGAGCAAAGGAAGTCGCTTTATTTCGGGCAGTTGCTCGTTCGTGGTTTCGGTTTGATGGAAAGAACGGCAGAAACTGTTTGAGGTCTAATGGATGGGAGGTTATCAAAAGAAGGACAAAAATCCATGCTTCAAATTGAAACGAACCGATGCATTTGGACCACCGCTCTGCCCGCTTGAACGGAGCGGTCGGGCGGCTCCTCCGGCCGCAATCCCAAGTCGAGCGACTCGCCCACCGCGCGGTCCACTTCTCACCCTTCCGACTGCTCACTCGTTTGTCCGAATCACTCGGCCACCGCCACCTTGTCGGCCAGTCGAAAGAAGCGATGATCAGCTGCTTCTCTTCGGCCATCCCGCAGCAAAATGGTGTAAACGCTTGTAGTGTGATGGAGCGGTCAATTCAATCGACGGAGCACAGCCGCCATCGAGTTGAGGTCAGCTGAAGCGCACTCATCGTCCGTTTCTCGTCCTCTCGCTCTCGCCGTGTGGATCAAAACACTCCCGTGCACTCACCTTTGATCAGTGGGGAAACTAAGAGTTCTTCGATCCAACTCTCCATTCAGCTGCCGACGTTGTCGTTTATTCGAGCGGTGAGCACAAAGCAGACGAATAGAACTCGGATCGCCGTTCCTCCTGCTCCCGCACTTGGCGGAGTTCGTGAAGGGGCAGCTCGTCGTCTCGTTGCTCCTTTCCAGCCAGTCGATTAGTCGTGCGGAAAAGAGTGTAGCTTTTATTGTTCTGTGCGGGAAGTCGGCGAGGAGGGGCGCCCCGTTGCCGGGCGGCGGCAGGCGAAGAGGAGGAAAGTGGGCTTACCGATTGCTGCTGCTCGCTCTCGCAGCGAACAATTACCAATTGGCAAAGAAATCGCCTGTGGATGAAGAACGGGATATCGAAGTCAAAAGTTCTTCTAATCATTTACGAGAAGCTCGTCGAATTCCCGCCGCAAAAAGACGACGGAGGAGAGCGCGCAGCCGACCCCGACGGCCGACACGGGCGCGAATGAGCGACCCGCCGACCGCCGGGCGGCGGCCGCCAGCGGGCAACGCGGTCCCGCCGCGACTCCGTAGGCCCTCCGGAAAGTTCCGGCGGCTCTCGAAGCGGGAAGAAACGAGCGGCGCGATCAGTCGCTCGTTTCGCCCGTCCGTCGGGCGGTCGCTCCTCATTTCGCTCTCCCGCCTCCGTTCCCGTTCGGTTCGTCAAATTGAGTGCGTCCACACCGTCTTCCCGCTCTCAAGTCCGATGCGAGTTGCCGACCTTCGAGTCGACCCGTGAGTTCTCCTCTTTCTGCTCGTCGACGTCCTCGTCGTTGTTCCAGGACGTTCGGAGGAGCAACGACGCCGTGAACTGCGAAGAAGGCGAGTGTGATCTACCAAGTTTCTTCGGCCACGCCGTGGAGAGGTTTCAAAGAACCGACTGCGACCCGCTCGAGTTGTTCCCCGCAAGTCGTTCCTTCGTCCGAACGGTGAGTTTTCCTCCGGAAGCAAAGAACTGAATGACCTCCTTATTTTCAGATCGCCTCTCTGCTTCACTGCGCAAATTGAATTTGCCGCCTCCATCAAGACGAGTTCGTCCGGCTCCTTGTCCTGCTGGAAGCGCCCATAAGCCCGTCCTCTTCTGTCCGGAAGACAGCGGGCGGCCTTCTCTGCGGTGAGTTCCCTTCCGCCTTGCGATCAGCTCGCCGCAACACGCCTTCTTTTCAGCCGCACGCTCTCCGTCACCTGCGAACGCTAATCGCATCTTCCGCCAAGGATGCGCATTGAAATTGAGTGGGTACTCGCTGGTCTCCCTCGGCTTCACTCTGCCTTTTCAGACCGACCTAAGAACCACTTCAACCGCTACGAACAAGCCGCCGAGTTGGTGAGTTCCTTGCGGCGAGGAGCACCTGCCTGTTCGTGCTCTCAGGTGGGAGTGGAGCCGACTGCCGCTCTGGACGATGGGCCCGATTGATCGCCGAGGTCACAAGAATCCCCATTGGTCGTTCTCTTCGGTGAGTCCATTCGTTCCCTCCGCTCTCAGGCAACAGGCGGTCGTTGCAGGTCGTTGGAGTGCGGCTGCTCCTCTCTTGTGAAGATACTGGTGCTGGACGAGCAAGAATTCGAGCGGTAAGCCCCAATCTATTGCTCCCTTCAACCCTCTCGCTTTCAGGTCGAGCTGCCGGGGACGTCGGCCGTCTGATTGGGTGCGAGAAGAAGCTCGCCGAGTGGACACGTCTCTTCTGCTGTGAGTTCTCGTCAAAAGACCACTATCGTTCTCTCTTGTTCAGGCTACGTCCTGTCCTGCGAACATTCCGTCGGCGATCCCTCACGAACGTCTCTCCTGCTGTGGGTGAGTCGGAGTAGTGAGCGGGGTTGATCGGGTGGATTCCAGAAGACCTGCAGCTGCTCTCCTGCGAGCAAAACTGCCGGCAATCGGCAAGTCCCTCCTCCACGGGCGGGCGGCGAGTGCGGCTGTCACTCCGCCCGCTGGCTACTTCGATGTGCGAGCCGTTCGTCGTGGAGATCGCAAGCAGAGGTCGGTGAGTCCTCTCTGCTCCCCGCCACTACCACTCGGCTTCCAGCTTCTCTGCGGCCGCCTTCTGTGCTGATCGGCGGATGGCGGACGGGAGCGACCGCCTGCCCTCAGACTGGGACTCGACGGACGTGCAAGCCGCAAGAAGTGACGGCTTCCTTTGTGCTGCGGGCTCCTGCGAGCAGCAGGGAACCCAAGCGGTGAGCCCTCTCATCCCACTGCAGAATAGATCGGGGGATTCCAGAAGGCCGGCTGCTCCGAACTGCGCTCTTGCGAATGCACCCTCATTGATCTTTCACGCCCCTCTGCGGCCGTTCTGCCTTCTGACTGGTGAGTCGTCCACACGAACGAGAAGCCCTCACTCATCTCTTTCTTTTGCAGTTCGACCAAACTGGGGTGTATTCCTCCGCGTCTACCCCTGATTCGATCGATCCTCCGCTCACGGACCCCGGAATTCCATTGATCGTCTTACCTTGTCGTTGAGTTCTTCTGCGTTAATAAACCGATTCGATTAGACCGTTTGGCACGGGAGCAGGAGGGGACCCGAGTGGCGGCTGTGTCGTCGGTGGAAGGCGGCGGGAGCAGACTGCACGTAGGTTTTGGTCACCAGACAACCAGAGCGAAGCCACTCATCCGCCGTCTCTCTGGAACAAGCGAACTAACAATTGAGGTCGTTGAGGCGGCGGGTTTCCCTAAAGTCACCGAAAGCAGCCCTTTCGATCGTCTTCATGGACTGGGGCGGCCACGCGACTCCTGCCCGCCTCTGATCGTTCCGGAATTGATGGGGAGATCACTGAATGTCATTCTCGCCAGACCGATTCCCCGATCCAACTGCCGACGTCCACATGCATCGTCTTTTATTCGAACAGTAGAGTGATCACATTCCCTTGCTGCTCGTTGACGGGACTTGTCGCTATGTTCTCCAACTGCTCGCGGCTTCGGACGAAACGCGATCGCAACGAAGAAGGCTGAAAGAAGGAGTGGAGTTCAGGAAGGAAGGCGGGACTCACACTGCTTGTTGGTGGTTCCTGACCGCCTTCCCACTTCGAGTGGGCGGGGAACTCGCTGGCAACGAGTGGCGAGATTCTCGAACAGCAGTCGGTTCCCAACGGCTATCAGAAGGGGTACTGCAAGCCAAGGTCAATAGGTTGTTTGCTGAGGAGAACACTCACGATCCCAGCGGCCAACTGGAGTCGCTTGGTTCAGGTCGACCACGATGTTCCCAGCCGCCTACGAGAACGAATGAGTGGAGTGAGAAGCCGAGCGAAGGGCTCAAGCACAGGGCAGACGCTTGAATGTGGTTGCAGTAGACGATCTCAAGGGGCGGACCTGACGAGCAGCAGGGAGAAGGTGAACACTCGGGATTCCGCGCACTCACCAGCGCAGGCTCCCGCCCGTCGTCGAGCAGCTTGACGACCTCCGCCATCATTTTCCACAATCTCTTTCTGGAAGCTGGAAGAAGCGAAAGTTAGTGAGGAACTCACCTGCCGAAGAGTTGCTGCTTTCAACGCGCGGAAAGCACCGATCTTTGGAGTCCCCACCATTCCAAGAACTCACCTTCCGCACGGGAGAATCAGAAGAGACGAACGACGCGGAGAGCAGAAGGAGGTGCTTGGAGTTCATCACGTTCATGCCCCGCAGAAACCGCTGGACTTCTCGCGGGCAAAGCGGGAATTCTATTGGCGGAAGTCGCCCGCTGCAGTCTGGAACGAGAAGGATGAGAAGAGTGGAGATGAAGAGCAGAACTCACGTATTGCTGGCCGGCGCGTGATTGCAGTCGAAGGGGGAGTGGGGAGAGGCGGCTGGCTGGTCGATCTCGCCGAACTCACCGACCGGCTGTTCGTTGGCTGGAATCCCGAGAACGTCCAGCCGTTCGTTTTCTCCACACTCACCAGCAGCGAACGCATCGAGAGCTTGCGAACTCGCTCGTCCGTTCGTCGCACCGCTCAACCGCCGACCGCTCGTCGCTGAAAGAACATGCGAGCATTGGGACGGGTCGAGAAGGAGGAACTAACCGTGGGCCTCCGTTTCGAACGGAACAAAAGAGGCCGCTTGTCGGATTCCACCTTCCTTGTCCGCAAAGAGCGCTTCCTTTGGCTGTGGCAGGAGGTGGAAGATCGCCGGATGATTTCCGTTTGTGTCGAGAACTCACGTTACAAACAACAAGCAGAAGGATCCGAAGAGACGAGCGGCGCAATGGTGGCGATCCACCGAGTCGACGAGCGGACGGGCCGATCGACCGGGCTGGCGGCAAGAGGGCGAAATGAGCGGCCGGTGCCTGGGTGGTCCGTTTGCGTGTTTCTGTTGCCCCAATGGCAAGCGGGTTGCAATTAGTCGGCACTCTTCTAATACAATCGCGCAGCTGCTTGTCCGATTTGTTCCCGAAAACTCGTGTGAAAAGTTCGGCTACAAGTACTGATTGCTCACACGCGCTTGTTTATGCATGTCACTAATTGAGAGTGGGTCTTTGCTGGCAGGTCTCGAGCAATGGACGAAACATTTGCCGTCTTCTTTAATGATCTGCGAACATTTCTTTTGATTCGATGCGGCGAACGGGCGATGAAAGGCGGGCGGTCCGTTCGTCCTCATTTCGGCGTTTCGTTTTTTCGCGGAGCGAACGGGCCGAAAGGGAGGGGCGCGCGGCGGGCGGGCCGATCGTTAGGCGCCGAAAGGAACACCGCGTTCTCACAACAACGACAGCAATCCGCCCGCTTTTCGTTCGGCCGACCGCCCAAATGGCTGGAAGAGGGCTCCCGCTTCGGCCATCGCAATCCGCCAGTCGGCCCGCCAGTCGATCGACGCCGCCCGTCCGCTCCCCGCTTCCTCCCGCTTTCACTCGCCCAACACGCGGCCGCTCGTATTTCGGCCGCGCACGCAGTGCTTATCCGAGATCGAGAGCGATAATTGATCGCTCGTAAACACGTCGGCTTCTTCCAGCCGGCCGACGAGTGTTGATCTCCTGCCGTTTCACTCGCTGTACGACTCCGCTAATCATTGCGGTCGAGTGGGCCCGCGGTTGCTTTGAAGCGTGCCGATAGCGCGTGTTTCGCGGTGGGTGGGCGCGCGAGTTACTCGTCCGTTCGTTCAGGAATGTCCGCCGCCCCGAAGCCCGGCCGCCCGCATCGGAAGAGGCGCATGGAACTTCAAGGAGCCAAAATTCTCGGGCCTCCGAGTGACGGACGAGGAGAACGTGCCCGGCCCCTACACGCAGATCCCGCCCGAGTTGTGGGCCCAAGTGGAGCAGGACGAGCTCGACTTTCCCGACCTCGCGCCCACCGTGGACGACTCCGACGCCGTGATGGCCGTGAAGATCGAGCCGGTCGACACGCAGGCGGAGGCCGAGCCCGTCGTCGCGGATGCGGAAGCGAAGGTCGAACCGGTGGTCGCGGAGGCCAAGCTGGAGGGCTACCTTCTGGTGAGTCCCCCCTTTCTTCCACTCATCGATCCGATTGCAGGACGAGCGCTGTTTCAATTGCTGGATGACGGTGTCACTCGTCCATCCCTTCAATCTGTGCGGGTTGGTTCCTCCCATCTCTGCTCTCATCCCCTCTTCTCTCTGCAGGCGCTGCCACAATGCGGCGTGGAAGCGGGCGACCGAGGAGGTCGACAAGCGAGCGTTCCCCGTGCCGCGGGCGGACACGAGCAGCCACGTGCAGAAGGAGTTCGACAAGAAGTACGCGCTGATCAAGGGACGAGTCGCCTCGTTGAACGGCGGTGCGACTCCCGAGGGTCTCTTCTTCCCGCAGGCCAGCAAAATGAAGCGAGTGGCCGCTTTCCTTCCCTCCGTTCAATCCACGCGATTTCAGGCTTCCGAAAGAGCCCGCCCGCATCGTCCGCACCCTCTCCTACTTCGGCGCGCCCAAACGGTCCCGCGCTTCGCACAGCTGCAAATCCGGAAGCTGCAACTGCGTGGCCAAAGCGATGGCCGGCGGACTTCGCCATTAGTGCCACGAACTGAACTCGTTGAATGATCTTGGCTCTTCGTTCTTTGGATTGTTCTGCCTTCTGACTACCGACTTCTATTGTTGATTGTTCGTTGTTCGGTTAATAAACAAAAGAAACGAATGCGGAGCCTGAAGAAACAACACGTCTTTCTGCTCGTTTGGTCCCGCATTGGCGTCGACGGGGGGAAGCCGGCGGGCTCGCCGCCGTTGACTCACCGTCCGAATGCTCGAGATCGAATTCCCGGCGGTTTGCGGCGAGCATTCCTCCACGTTTCTTCCGTTTGCCAGCGGGAATGACGGTCACGTACAGCTGCGATGCGAACACGTGGCTCGGGCTCTCGAAACTCCTCTTCAGGTGGAAGGGGAGCGTGTGGAAAGCCATCTTGAGCGACGTGATCGTGTGGTCTCTCGCCTACGTCGGCATCAACCTCTTCTTGCGGAATTTGTGCAACGACGCGCAGCAGAGGTGACCGCCCGTTCATTCCCTGCACTCGCCTCGTTTGCAGCAACTTCACGATCTTCCAAAAGGCCCTCACGGAGCGAATGCGCGGCTATCCGATGGTCTTCATGATCGGCTTCTTCACGAACGTCGTCTTCAACCGCTGGGTCACCATCTTCCAGTTCATCGGCTTCATCGACAAGCAAGTCCTTCCTTCTCGTTCAATCATTTCCCTTGAAGCACGGCGTTGGCGGTGGCCGCCGGGATCCGCGGAACGGACAAGGAGACGCGCGTCCTCAAACGGAACATCATTCGCTACTGCGTCCTGTCCCAAGCACTCGTCTTCCGCGACATTTCGATCACGGCGAGACGGCGCTTCCCCGAGATCGAGTCTTTTCTCGATTGCGGTGACCAAACGAAGGGCATTCGACTCGCATCGTTCCTGTTTGCAGGCCTGATGACGATCACCGAGTACGACCTCTACGAAGCGCGTCCCCTGCCGATCAGCAAGAGTTGGCTTCCCATCCACTGGGCGCTGAACCTCGTGGTGCATGCGCGAGAGCAGGGGAAGATTCAAGCCGACATGATCTGCTGGCAGGTCCAAGAGGTGATCCGCGGCCGTCTCCTGCTTTCAATCGCCACTTTCAGAAGATCCGCGAGTTCCGCAACAACCTCCACAAGCTCTCCTGCTTCGATTTCTGCCCCGTGCCGCTCGTGTACCCGCAGATCATCTACCTGGCCGTCCGCTGCTTCTTCGGCCTCACGCTGATCTCCGCCCAAACGCTCGGAAATGACGTGAGTGTCGCCTCGTCTTGCAGTGACTAATTTCTCGTGTTTGCAGAGCTTCCCGCTGCTCAACATCCCCATCGTCCCGCTCATCGAGTTCGTTCTGATCGACGGCTGGGTGAACGTGTCGGGCGTCCTCATTCAGCCGTTCGGGGACGACGACGACGACTTCGAAGTGAACGCGATCATCGACCGAAATCTCACGGTCGGTTTGTTCTGTCTAGCTACTCCTTTCCACTCCTTTCCGCTCGCTGCAGACGGGACTGGCGATCGTGGACCAAACGACGATGCCGCCCGTCGACCACCCGGACGCCTTCTGGGCGCTCTCCGTCCCGCAGCCGCTGGACGTCGTGGACGCCCCGAAAGTCTCCCCCCCACTCGTCCGTACGCGGGCAGCGTGGCCGACTTGGACATGAGCCGAATCACCAACGACCCCCATTACAAGCTGAATCGAGAGCGACAGCGCACGTTGATTCGCCAAATGACGTCCGTGAACGACTCGCCCATAAGTCGGGGCGGATTCGTCGACGGGCTGAGGCAAGCAGCCGACAGAATTCGCATTCAAGGACTGCTTTCAGCCACCGCTTCAACTCGCCGTCCGCCCGCAACTGTCAACTGCCCACCCCCACGCTCGAAGGCGGCCGGTTGCCCCACTTCCATCACTTGAGCAGCCTTTGCGAGGTGCTCGAAGAACTCTCCCGACAGCCCAGCTCGAGCAGCTTGGCGCAGCGAGAAGAGGAGAACACCGAGACACGCGAACAGGACGGAAAGAACGCCGCCCAGGAGTCAGCACAACAAAAGTACTGATCGAACATTGATGTGAGTAAAGAATAAACGATTACTCTATGATTTCTGACCGTGTTTTCCGTGAGTTATTCAACGAAACAAATTTGTGAAGCAAAAAGCGTGGTGTGTGTTTCAGAATCTGAAAGCTACTGATTTTTCGAATTTCATCCGTCCATTTGTACTCGCGGTCTCCGAACAAAAGTCGCGACCGACTTGCGCTAGTTGCACGCGTTGACGTGTTTTCAATAATAACACACAGATACACGAATGTAGCGCGCGCAGAAGAGATACAGTGACGAAAATCAACGAGCAAGTCGAAGTGAACAGCACGAACGTCGCTGCAAGTGTACGAGATATCGCGAGAAATACGCGCCGCGTAACACGAGACTCGAGCGGAAAACGCGCCATTTGATCGGTTGATTTGCAAGCTGTTTGCAGAGTTCGTTGTGCCGAAAATGAGGGACCGGCGGGTGCAAAAGGCGGCAGGAAGCGGCCAGCAGCTTCATTTTCTCCGTTTGCTCTCCACTCGTGCAGTCGGAGCCCTTCGCCCGCAATGGAGACGAGCGGGTCCCCGTGGACGCTGCCGACGGAGGACGAGGCGATGCGGATGGCCCTGAAGTTCGCCCTCCGTCTGCCGTACGAGCGGCCGGGCAACGAGCAGCAGGTGCGGGTGCTGGAGTCGCTGCTCGACGGCGTGCGCGAGGCCGGCCGCAAGCTCCAGCCGACCATCCACCGCGTCCTGCCGCCCGTTCCGAAGAAGACGGCCGCCGAGGGCACGCTCGCCGACTACGAGGCGGAGGTGGGCAGTCGACCGTCCTCCCGCCCACTCACTCCCGCTTGCAGGCCGCCGAACTGCAGAGCGCAATGGCCGTCTTCCGCGTCCAATTGGAACGCGTGCGAGCGCAGAGCGAGCGCGACTTCCGTCAAGAAGTGAGTCCCCTCGTTCCGCCCCGACCGCCCACTCGTTGCAGAAGGAGCACCTCAACGCCTGGCTGAAGCTGGAGTCCGAGCGGACGGCGACGAACCGGAAGCGTCTCGTCGCCCTTGAGACCGCCGACCCCGAGGAGATGTGCGACTTCCGCGACCGCACGACCGCCGCCTTCGATCGCTTTCGTCGCCACTCGCCGCTTCTCACTCAGCAGACGGCCCAACGGCTTCTGGACGCCGTCTGCGCGCCGCTCGTCCGCAACGTCCGCTGGCGCGAATTCATCGAGTTCGAGGTGCACGAACTCGACGTCCATTCGAAACGCGCCCGCCTGTCCGAAGGATGATCTCGCTTTTCGTTCACCAGAATACAGAGGGCCGTGGAGTTGACGAGATCGAGAATAAACGACCGTTCTTCTTTTCGTGCTCTTTATTGGACGACAAAAGTTATTCTCTGTGGATGACCGTTCGGTCGCACGGGCTGAAAACCCGCTTGCTGCTGCCGGTTTTGATGCAGAGAGCGAAAAGGAAATAGTGAGCGACGTGGAAGTGCGGTCATTCAACTGCAGCCGTCCTTTGCCTGTCGCCCTTAATCTCCACTGTGGCGTGAGGGCGCACAGAGCAGCGTTATTTTCCATTGCCCCCTCCTTCCGGTCGCCCGGTTTCAATCCTTTGGACTCGCTGCAGAACTTGCAAACGGGCGAACTTTCGTCTTTCTTCCAAAGAACAAGACAACATCCACATTTTTATCCTTTCGCGTGGACAACAAAACGAACAACAAATGTAGGCGAAACAATGGACGATTACAGACGACGCTTGACAGCGGCGTGGAACTTCCGGACGACCGCCTTGTGCTCGCACATGAACGTGCCCCAACGCTCTCCTTTGGTGATCACGTGGAAGTTGCTGAAGGCGTAGTCGACGACCATCTGCTTGAAAGCCGGCCGGTCGTCGTACGTGAAGACGAGGTGGAGGTAGTCGAGGATCGTGTCCAGCGAGAAATTGTTGGCCATGCTCTCCACACACAGCTCCTGCAAGCGGACATGAGGAGCCGACTCATGTTTTTCACTCACCTGCAGTCCGACCAGGTGGTAGCGATCGGCGGCGACGTAGAGGGCGGCGTCCATCTCCTTCAGCCCGTCCACCTTGTTGGTGTACATCCAACGGGGCATCGCCTCAACGACCGCCGGCTCCAGGTCGTCCATCAGGATCTTCCCCTCGCGGCTCTCCTGCGTGTGCTGGTGCTCGAACATCTTCTCGAACACTTCCGATTGGGCGCACAAGAGGGACTTGATCACCTGCAAAGAGCGGGGATGAGTTGGGGACAAGGAGCGTAAAAGAGAACTCGCGTGGAAGACGGTGCCGCCCTTTGCGACCACTTGAATGCTTCCGGAGTACTGCTCTTTGTTGAAGTGCGCAGCGACAAACGCGGCCGTGCGGTCCATCGGATTCACGAGTTCACCGTCGACGTGGAGCAAAGAAAGGCGAGGAGCACGAAGCGGGCGAAGGTTGAGGCGGACGAGGGCGTAGTCATTCGCAAAGAAGGCTTCGTCGGGACTGATGTAACCAATCAGATAGCGCGTGCCTCCTCCGAACAATCGGGCGATCCCCTCTGCAGAAAACGATGAGTTCGAGGAACTGAAAAAAGAAAACAAACCCGTTTTGTACGTGGCCTCTCCTTTGAGATTCTCCAGCCAGACCTCGTAGTGGAAGGGCTCCGCAGATTTCGCGCTGGCGTTCTTCAACTCCAGCGTCCACAACTCCTCGCAAGAAAAAACCAACGAGAACTTTTGCTCCGTTCCGAGCATCGTGAACTCTGCGCTCATATGGAGATCTTCGGCGGGCGAGCAGGACGTCGGCCATTCGAATTCCAACGGCGGCATCAAACGATCGATCGCTCGAATCTCGCCGTTCCGTTCGGAGTTCGAGCTGTCGACGAGTGCACGACCGAGCATTCGGAGCTCGCAGCAGATGAACACCACTTTGGCCGTCGACTGGTCTTTGACCGCGAGCGGGGACAGCCCGATCGTGGTGGACTCGTCGCACTCTGAAAGCGGGCTTGAAAAGACCGAGTGCAGAGGAACACCGACCTTTCTCTACGACGATCTCGCCGTCCGCAGTTTCCATCCACGCGGTCATCTCGATGAGCGGCGGCTCGTCCAAGAAACGCACCTTCACGAAGCCATCGTAGTAGTGGCCGTGGGGACGCGTCAGCCGGGGGTACTCCGTGGTGTAGGCGACTTGATCGATGGGCGGGTTGAAGGCCAGGCAGCACTGCGGATTTCCGTCCAGATTGGTCGTGAAGAGGTCCGAGCACCAGCGATCTCCGAAGACGGCCGCCCTCCACTTCTCGTCGAAGTCGCCGATTTGCCACTTGATCAACGTCGTTCCGTCCGGCAGGTGTTTGCAGAGGGACATCGCGCACACGTGGGATCTCTGAAACAAACGGATAAGCGCAATGGGGAAAGGAAAAACGTGCGATCGGGAGAACGAACGGCGATGCAGACCCCCCGACAGCAAGCGACCGAAAGGACGGAAAGCAGGCAAATGGCCGCCGAACGAGCGACTCGCGAAGAACGAAGGCAAAGAGGAGGATGGAGAGACGGCGCAGAACGAGCAGTCGGCCGACAGAAAGGGGTGAGTCATCGATCGGACCCTCTCGCCGCCCGCCGCAATTCGAATTTTGACGGGAAGTCGCCGTAAACAAGACCTCGTCCGCCGTCTTCTTCCAATCAAACGTCGATTAAACAGACGAGAAATGTGGACAGTTTATCCGTTGGTTTTTGCGCCGAAGCAAAGCAAGGAACTCAGAAACCGGCGCTTAGTCGTTCCGACCTTTCGATCAGCGCAAACAACCGGACAACGAATCTGCCCACTTTCTGTTGTTTCTCTCGCTCACCAGAAAGTGAGCGGTCGACCGGCTGCCACGGACGAAGCGGGCGGGAATGAGCTGAAATTCCGCCAGTCCGCAGCGGCCGCCGGGAAACTCCCGCCGCGATTGCCACGCGATCCAGAAGAATCCTCGGAGAAACAAAGAGCGAACCGAAAGCAGCGAGTCGGCCATTCGGTCGAGTTGTCTTCCTTTGGAGGCGGCCGTCTTCTTCCCGTCCTTCACTTCAACGCCGAGGAGATCACCGCCTGCGGTCGATCGTGTGCGTGGAAGCCGCCCGAATGTCTGCGAGTTCTTCTGTTTCGAGTGAGTTCCTTTCCGCACAACAAAATGAGCACCGCCTCTCTTTTCGGCTCTCGCTCCTCTCCAGACATTCCGTCGACGATCCCTGAGGTTGCTGCTTCCTTTGATCTGTGAGGCCCCCAAGATCCACGACTCAAGGCCTTCCGTGTGGGTCGAGGACGGGGGGCGGGACTGACGGGCGAATTGCAGCTCGTGGCTGCCTTGTGTTCAACGTGGGAAGGAAGCCGCAGGTACCTTGCGTCCTGCCCGTAATCCAGTTCTCAAGTCTCCTCGTTGACGTCTGACTGGTGAGTTCTCACATCCAAGGGCGGCTCTTCATCTTGCAGTCAACCGATTCGAACTGTTGGGGCGGCTCGCTTCTTTCGCTGCCAATTGAACCCTCTTTGCTCCGAACTGAACGGCCGTTCCGCGTGTGAACACAACCTCAACCAGCAGTCAAGCCGCCAACTGGTAAGACGCCCGACCATGCTCTCCACTTGCTCATCCTTTCGTCTTTCAGATCGAACTGCTGACCGTTGTGTTTCGTGTGTGAATCGAATCGCACGCGCCCTGCTCGTAGGCCGTTGAACTTCCTTCTTCTCTGTGGTGAGTTCCATCCTCTCCCCCACTTCAACTGCAGTCGACGGGCTTCTTTCGGGTGTGAATTCGTTCCACTTGCACGCCTGCCCACCGCTGAAGGGACTGCAGCGATCTGCACTTTGAGAAGAAGATCAAAATCGACGAGCAAGGGTATGAACTGCTCGCTTTGATCCTCTTCTGAGCCTTTCGCTTCTAGATCAAAGCTGGTGGGTCGCCTCCACTCCGCACCGTTCGTCGTTAGCCACTGCTCCAATGGGACGAGAACGTGGAGCCGATTTCACGTCTCTTCTGCGGTGAGTTCTCCGCTTAAAATCCGGGGCGATCACAATCGACTCTTCAGATGCTTCTTGTTCTTGCGAACACTGTCGGCGATTCCTCGAGCACCCCTGCCGGTGAACCAAGAGCGGTCGGGTGGACTGATCGGCTGATGTTCAGACGTCCGCGAATAAAGTCTCATTGATCTTGTTAGCCACACCGCGTACAACAATCAAAGCGCCTGCTCTCGACGTCTCACTGGTGAGTTCTTCACCCGAACAAGAAAGTCGCTTATCGCGCTCTTTTTCCAGGTCATCGAGTGGAATTTGTGGCGAGCAGAAGGTGCGCGCGTCAAGAAGGCCTTGGAGAGTCGACAGTCGGGTGTGCTGCACGACGAAGAACTCGCTCACGCCCTTCCCTGCAGTGGAGCTACTCATGATTTCGTGCGATGCATCAGCGCTTTCACTTCCAAGTGCTGCTCTTTCGTCTTCTTCCTGCAGGCTAGTTCGGCGGACTGCGAGCGGGGGTAACCGACTTGTTTCAGCACGCGTCTCCTCATCAGAACGGCATTCGTACCGGGGTTTGCTGATTGTGAGTTGCACCTGATCCGCTTTCCAAGCACCAAAACGTAAGGCCGCCATCTTTCTCCAGTCCTCATCCCCGCTGTGCAGATCGCTTGGATCGAAGTGGACCCTGCCAACGCACCCTCATTGATCTTTCACGCCTCTCTCTCCCATCGGCCGAGAGCCGACTGCCCTCTTCTGCGTTCGGACAGGTGAGTTCTCCATCAAATGAGAAACATTCCTGATCTCGTCCTCCTCTTCAGACTGACCGACTGCAAGGAGCTCAAATTCGACGAGACGTGAGCCGACCACCCAACTGCTCAAGAACCCCAACAAACCCATTTTTCGTCGTTGGTTGAATGCTACCGTGGAATAAACAAGTGGATGAAGCGAGCGAGCGACTGGTCTGTGAGGAGCATCCCTTCTCGTCCTTCCATGCGCTCTCAAAGCGGAAGCACGAAAAAACCACGAGTTTGAAAGGGAGGACTCACCACTTAAAAGAATGAATTCGTGCTCCGGCCCTCCATCGACAACAGACAATCTTTCATGCCCTGCTGTGTTTCGAGCGTGAAGCGATGCCTGTTGTTGGTGGACGGAGAAAAGCGGGCGGAGGATAGAAGGGACGGACGAGATCGAGCGAGTGAACGAATGCGGGGACGGTCGGCCGGTTGATGGCCGTCTCTTGTTGTAAACAGCTCGAAGGAGGCCGTCCGCCATCCCCTCGAAGAACGGAAGTGACCGACTCATCCGCCGTCTCGTCGACCGGCAGATGGACGATGATTCACGAAAAACAGCCGCTCAACAAATTCCCATCAAAGCCGACGGTAGATTGAGCAACAAGCAAGACGGGACTTTTTTCTTTGCACCGATCCACCGAACACGCAAGCAGAACTTCTCATTTACTTCGGTCGTCTGATCAAAACGACAAATCACAAACAGAAAAAGAAACATTCAACGAACAAATCGGACAACTCTTCGCCCATGGCCTGCTATAGGATGGGGACGCCGTGCACGTACGGTTCTTGATGCCACCAGCCTCTCAATTGGTGTTGTCTGGACTAGTGCAGGCAAACGTACTTCTCGCCACGTGAAAGCGTTTGAAGACCCATGGGCTCCTTCTCAGAAAGCAGTGATGGCAACAGTGTGACTCACGATCTTTTCTGCCGCCCGCAATGACTGTGCATCAGATCGATGGCGTGAGAAGTCGCCAGGCAGAAGAGTCGTCAGTTGATGAAAACAAGTCGCAAACATCATTTCGGTAGGAGTGTGGGAGGAAATGCTGCTCGTTGCCTTCGTCACTCCAACGATCTCCGTTTTTTTTCGTCCTTTGTTTTGTTGGACGTGCCGATTGTGAATGCTTTCATACCTTGCCCGCAATGAGAGCAGAGTCTAGTGGAATGTTCTCACTGGAAGTCCAGAAAGAGATCGTCGCTAAAAGAGACGTCTTCGATCACTGCTTACGTAAACGACGAGTTCTGGTGCAACAATTGCAGCGGCTCGTGACGCAAATCGGGGACCTCAAAGAACGTACGTGCGATCCACGAGTCGGGGCTACGATTGTTGCATTTCGGCCCGTTCGTCCTCCGACCGATCAATCAGCCGGAGGGCGGACGGCGGTCGAAAGTGTGTTTTGTTGCCCGCTCCCGCCGTTTGTTTGTGTGGGAGGAGGAGTTCGTGGAAGGCGGGAGTTGCAACGAGCTCCCGCCTTCAATCTTCCCTCCACTTTGCAATTAAGAAATCGCCCGCCGATCGGCCGTCTGCCCGGGTGTCGCGTGTTTCGAATTCCAAACACAAACCGATGTGCGGGGATGACGGAGTGAGTGATTTATTCTCCCGCCCCGAGCTCGACAGTTGGCGGCGGCCGGGCGGCGGATGCGGTCGGCGGGATTTCGATTAGCGGCCAGTTTTGACCCCGTCGCCCGTCCCCACTTGCTCGCGATCACGTCAATCGAGCAGGTCATTCACTCCTCCCAATGGCCGTCCGGAAACAGCTGCTTCTCCGCCCTGCCGATGTTTCTTTGTCTATGCACCTTCCCGCGGAGATTCCGATCGCTCCGCCCGCTCACACGTCCGCTTTGACCCGCCGGCCGAGCGGGCGCTATTTGCGGGAATGTTTTTTTGGAAATGCGATCCTCGTCGGCATCTCGTTTGCACCCGCCGAATCCATCGGCCTTCGATCTGCTCTCTCTCGCTGCTTCCCGCATCACTCGTTCTGTTTACTCACCAACCAGTCGGCAGTGGGATGTTGTCCCGATTTCGTCAACGATCACTCCTCCGATTGATCCGGCCGCCACACGCGTGTCGGTTGTCGCGTGCCCTCCGCCGCCTTATGACGACGGCGGCGGCGGCGGGCGGTGGGGGCGGGCGGGCGGCGAACAGGAGGCGTTCGGGCCCAGATCACGCCCGATTGTTCCGTCGGGATGGCGGCCTTTCATTCCATCCACCTTCTTCTCTTTCGTCCCTTCCGCTGCTCATAATTCCCGATTGAACTGCTTATTTCTGCTGCTTTCTGCCGATCAAAAGGCGGAAGTGGGCGGCCGTGCGCGCATTTCGAACGAAGCCCACCGTCCTAAAAATACGCCCGATTGACGTGCGGGCGGGCGGGAAGCCGCTTGTTGGCCCCTTCACCTCGAGTTCGCGCATCCTCGCTGACCCGGCGGCCGCTCGCCGCTCCGATTTGACGCAAAACACACCGCTCGGCGCATCCCCCGACCGGCCGACTCACATACTCGAATTTCCAACAAAAATTCGCTGACGTAAGGGACTCGGAAGCCATCAGTCCGCCCCGCTCGTCCGTTCGGACGGTTTGCGGCTTCAAAAGAAACGCCCCGATCGCGGATCCCGCGGCCGTCCGCCGTGCAGAGCGGCCGGCCGTGTGGCGGCCGACACGTGAACCCACTTGTGCGAGAAGCAGCAGCAGAAAACGCCCCACTTCCGGTGGATTGAGTGGCTTTTGACACCCGATTTGTGGTCCCGAACGACGCCTGTCGCCTTCTTTCCCTCCATTTGGTTGAGGGCGGGTGGACGGCGGGTGAACTCGGCGGAATTCGTGTTCTTTCGGTCGCTCTACGGTACCCACTCGACCTCAATCATTGTTCTTTTAGCCTCCCCTTCTTCCAACATTCTGGAACTCGAGCAGCCGAACGCCGGGATGGTGATCATGGAGCGCCGCCATCCAATCTACGAGGACTTCGACCGCCGCCGGCAGGAGCACGCCGCCATCCTCATTCAGTCGATCATCCGCCGCTTCCTCGCCGTCCGCCTCCTCGAGCGCATGAAGTCCGAGCGGCAAAGTTTGCGGCGCAAAGAGCAAGCGGCCATCACGATCCAAGTGAGTGCGGGTCGTCGATCAATCAACCGCCGCTCGTCCCGCCTAATTCACACCTCCCTCCTTTCAGAATCAAGTCCGTCGTTTCCTCGCCGTTCGTTTGGCCAAACAGTTGCGCTACGAACGGGAGCTCATCCATCAATTCAAAGAGAAACACGCCGCTCTCGTCATTCAACGTTTCTACCGTCTGCAGCGCCAAAAGAAGTACGAACACGCGGCCGTTGTCCTGCAGTCGCACATCCGCCGCTTCCTCACGCAGCGGATGGTCGAGCGTATGAAGTCCGAGTGCTGCGGCCCGGAGAGCCCGAAGGAGCGCAACGAGCGGCGCTGCGAGGAGGAGCGGGCGGCCATCGTGATCCAATCGCGAATCCGCAAGTTCCTCGCCACCAAGCGGGTCGAGCGGATGCGCGAGCAGCAGGACGCGATCCGCCAACTCCGCGAGCGACACGCCGCCATCGTGATCCAACGCTTCTACCGGACGCATCGCCACGACAAATTCGAGCACGCCGCCGTCGTTCTCCAGTCGAACGTCCGCCGTTTCCTTGCTTTCCGGCGATACCAACGGATGAAGAACTCGAAGCAGAGCTTCGAGCAAGTGAGTGCATTCCGTTAGGCTTCTGCTTTTATCTGAATTGTTCGCAGCACTCGAACATCGCCTCTGCCTATTCCCTGGACGCGCAAAAGGAGGACCGGCTGGACGGCGTGAGCGACCGGCTGATGGCCGAAACGCGGGCGGCCGCCGAGCACGCGGATTCCGTCGGCCCGTTGGGCAAAGCGGGCGGTCGGAAGGTGGACGACGCGACCGCCGCCTTGATCATTCAGCGCTCGTGGCGGGGCTTCCTCACTCGTCGGGAGCAAGCCGAGTTGGTCAAACGGCTGAAGAAGATGCGCGCAAACGTTCGGAGTTCGCCGATCAACCCGAAAGAACATCGAAACCTGCCGGTCGGCCAGCGCATGGACTTGTACCTCCCGCGGCTCGCCTCCACCAACCACCGAGAGCAGCTGATGGCCGCCACGTTCATGAGTGATCCCTCTGTCTTTCGTTCAACGCACACACGTTCATTCTTCAGATCGAATCACGAAGAACTCGCCGCAGTTCGCGGACGACTTCATCCAACGGGGCGGCCTCTCCGCCGTCGTTTCCGCCGCCTCCAAACTCGGCCGCAAGTTCGAGGACACTTCGGTGCAGCAGGAGTTGACGCCGCTTCTGCTCACGTGTTTGGTGAGTGGCCGCAGGAATTCGTTTGTGAAATGTTCGTGCTTTCAGCAACGCCCAAGCAGCAAGGCGGAAGTGGAGAAGAACCTCGAAAAGCTGCTGGAGATCTTCGTGAACAACGTGAAGTGCTTCAAGAAGAACGAGGCGATCATGAGCGCGTGCTGCGAGGCCGTCCTCCTGCTGGCCGCTCATCCCAACACTCCCGTCCTCCTCAAAGCCCTCCAGTTCCCCTTCCACGTGGCCCAGTGCCACCGGCAGTTCGGCCCGAAGACCAAGAGCTCGCTGCTCGCCGCCCTCAAGAAGGCCGACGAGGCGATTCGCGTGGCCGACGCCCTTCCGGAGCACTAGGAGCAGCGAAGAGAGGAGAAGTCATACGTGTAGTGACTCTGATCTTGTGCACGATTGATTCTACGCTTTAATTCGATTAATAAACTCCTTCACCGTTGATGTCAAGGGGAAGAGCGGGGTGTTGGTGGACAATTAGCGCTTCCCTTTCAACCAAACACTCGTTTTATTCAAGTTCACCAAAACACAAGCAGAATCAAGCTGCCCATCAGTTGCACGCACGAAGGATCTGAAAAGGAAGAAAGTAGTCAATGGACATCGTTTCGATCGGATTACGTGGCACAGTTGGTTGTTTTGGAGACGCTGGAGGAGGTTGGTCAAAAGAAGCGGGACGTAGGCCTTTGTGAGGTTCGTGCACGGGAACTTCAGGCCGCTCGGGAGGCGATCGCAAACGAGGTGCTTTGCCTCGTGGATCAACCGCTTCCGCATTTGACGGGACTCCAGCTGAAAGCGGCGGGATGATTGGAAGGAGCCGAATGAACGGAAGGAACCTCAATCTCCAGCATCTTCGACGCTTCCGTGCACGCCTCGCAGGACACGCTCTTCAACACCTCCAGCTGGACTCCTTTTTGATCTTCGAAGAAGGAAGGTTGGGGGAATCCTCTTGCGATTCACTCACAAGTGGTCTTATCGCACATATGGAGGGCATCGCACACTTGCTGGGCGTTCAGCTGCTGCACGGTCATCTTCACGACCGACGGGGCGTACAGCTTCAAGAAATCCAAACAGCCGTCCAGCATGTTCGTGGGCAAGCGGGGGCAGACGGCGTCGCGCAGGTCGTAGCCGAGAGCTTTCTGCAATCGACCCCCGTCTCTCCTTCTCGCTCTTTTCTTTCGTTCAAGCAGAGTCGGCGACATTCCCGAATTTCTTTCGATTCGGAGAAGCGGGGGGAAGCGGCGAACGGACGGGGACTCACAGAAGTGGTGTCAGACTCCAACTCCAGCAGGATCGCTTCGATGCCCACTTGGCAGGAGAGGCAGCCCGCAGTGGAGGTGCCCAGCGGGTGGACGATCGGAATTGAGTTCAGTTTTTCCATCATCTCGATGAAAGCTCCGGGTTCCAACTTCTCCTCATGTTCCTCCTGAAGCGAGTCCGTTCGTCTCTTTGGTTCCAATTTATAAACGACCAACATCAAAAGCCGACATTCACGAGCCGAAGCGGACGGACATCCGGTGGGGGAGGGACAGTCGGGGGTTTAGACCGAGGATACTCGAAGGAGGGGAAAAAAAGAAGGGGCAAAATATTGATGCGGAACATAAAGAACTCAAAGAATGCTGGGGGATGGACGGGCACCGCCTAGTAGTCGGTGAGGAGGCCGAGGACGCGACGGCTGACCTTGTGCTTCGTGCTCTCGCTCAGCTGGGTGGCCTTGCAGAGACGGACGTGCTCGCAGAACTCGCGCGGCTCCTGCAGCAGGTTGTGCAGCTCCTGGAACAGGTCGGGCAGGAAGTCGTCCAGCAGGACGTCGCACGAGCCGCGGTACTGTCCTGCAATTCAAAAAATGATGGATGCTCATCGCACGGATTGATGAACTCACCCAAATGCGAGCACACGTTGTCGGAGAAGAACTTGCGCACGTCCACTTGCACCTGGTGGTCGTCCACCACTTGCTGCAGCTCGTGGGCGGCGAACTGGCACTCCTCGCAGATCAGATCGTTCTGAAAGCGAGCGGGTGGACAGATGAATGTGTTGGGGATGAACTGACCGCTCCGTCAACCTTGTTCAGGTACTTCTTGGCGTAGATCATGCCGACGCGGTGGAAGACGTCGATCTTCTTGTTGGAGCACAGGTGGATGTCGCGGCAGACCTTGTGGGCGTCCTTCTGCAAGCATTCCTCCGTTCAGTCATGCTCCGCGACTGTTCCACTCACCATGTAGGGCAGGAACTCCTTGATGAAGAAGTCGAGCTTGCTGACGAACACGCGGCACTCCTCCTCGTAGGAGGTCTCGTGGCAGAGGGCGCTGAGGAGGAGCTTCAGCTCGGCCAACTTGCCCGGGTCTTGAGCCACGTCCACGATGCGTTTGATGAGGGTCGTGCACTCGTCGCAGACCGAGTTGAAAGCGGGCGCCTTCGGCACGCGGTTCTCGTTCACCAACGCCGCCTTCTCGTCGTCGATGGCGGCGAACGAGGTGGAGGCGAGGAGCAGGAGGCCGACCACACCGACGAGGGACTTCATCGTGCAGAGCGGGCTGAAAGCGAGTGGGTGAAGGTGGCGGTGGAGTGCCCGTGCGGTCGATTCGATCAGCGAACACCCACACGCCGCCCGACGGCCCCCAAGGTCAAGAGAGAGCGGGCGCGGGCAGGACGGCAAGGAAATTCGATCTGTTGTGAACGAGCGCCCCAAACGACCGCCGACCGATCGGATCGACGGACGAAAACACGACTGCGAAGGGAACGGAGCGGCCGAGGCGCCCGCTGCAGCTGTTTCTCCCGCCCCGCCTTATCCCCCGATCGAACGAAAACAAGCGGCCGGCCGGGCGGCGGATGACCCTCGCCGCTCGGGTGTGTGCCGCCCGCCGTGTGGGGGGTGATGAAAAGGGCGGCGGCCGACCGATCGGCGGTCTTGTGACCAACAGCCGGCCGGCCGAGGCAGACGGCGGATCTTCGCGTGAATCACCCGCCTTGTGTTCGGCCGCCACTTCGAACGCGGCAGCCGGCGAGTCGTGAGAAACGGCGGCCGTCGAGCAAAACAACCGAGCGGCAGTGAGTGTGCGCATTCGAGCGCCCCTTTCATCACAAATTTCGTGCCGATCGGCGAGCAAGAGGAACGAACAAAGAAAGCAGAGCAACCGCATTCCGAGTGACTCGAACACGCTGCTTCCGACTTCTCCCCTCGTTTTATCGCCGTTATCAACCGGCCGGGCGGGCGGCCGGCGGAGGGCGAAAGACCTCAGCGGAGGGCATCAATTAGAGCAATCGGCGATAAAACGGCCGGACGATTTATGACAAGCGCGCTCGCAAATCAAAACTCCCGTTCTGTTGCAAAACACTCCCCATCGAACGGTCAAAGGTCGCCTGCTTCCAGCCGCAGATCAACTGTTTATATCTGAAAGAGGAGGGCAGCAAGAAGAGCGGTTGATTGGCCGATTGGAACACGAGGACTCGCGGCATTTGTTCCATCCGTCCAGTTGTTTCACAACCAAATGCTGCTGTTTCGGCCGAAGACAACAGGAACGCGTGATTCGTGGAAACGAGAAGAAACCAAAGGCCACCGCAATTCACATCACTTCCCGTCCTCCCCTCGCCGTTGTTCCTTCTAGTACACCCACAAGAACAATCGAGTTTATTGGAAATTCCACAGAGAAACCGCTGGAAGGAAACGAGTCCACAGGGCGATCAACCCGAAGGTTGCGGCGGGAGCGGGATTAAATTAGCGAGACGGGCGGACGCAGGGCTCAGATCTTGGACTGCTCGGCGATGAAGTGCCACTTGTCCACGTCGGCGGGCAGCGCCTCGTCCACGCCGAGCTCCTTCTGCTCGTCCACGATCTTCTGCCAGTGGGCGTCCACGGCCGGATGGGCGGCGCCCGCGACGTGCGTCTCGCTGAAACGAACGGAGAAATTAAAGGAGCACAAACGGGGGACTCACGTGTTTAGCTTCGGGTTCTGCTCCTTGATCAGCGCCTTCCAGAACATGTGCGTCTGGTCGATGACCCCGTGCGCGAAGTCGCGCGTTTGGAAGTCGCCGTTGAAGCCGAAGGTGTTGGCGGGCTTCCCGGCCGGGATCTTGTAGAGCTTGAACCACTCGAAGGTGGCGGCGAGGAGGCCCGGGAAGGTCTCTTCGACGTCCTTGAGGCCGGCCAGCTTGTCGGCCGCCGGGTCCGTGACGTCGATGCCGATCAGCTTCCAGTCGGTCTCGCCCTCATCCAGCAGGGCGAGCACGCCGAGCACCTTCACCTGAACGCCCGTCGATTGGTCATCGTTCCTTCCACAAAGACGAACCTGCACGACGGCGCCCCGCTTCTGGACCTTCTGCCCGATCTCCACGATGTCGATGGGGTCGTTGTCGCCGAGTGCGTCCGTGGCCGCGTCCTTGTGCGTGGGGTCCTCCCACGTCTGCGGCAAGGCCCCGTAGTTCCAGATGTAGCCCTTGTGCGGGAAGATGTTGTGCACGAAGCGCGGAAGGCCCTTCTTCTCGTCCTGCTTGATCGGCGAGAGGGGCTCCTTGGTGGCCATCTGAAGGGGGAAGCCATACAAGAGAAAGAAGAGCTAATCCCACCTCCATCTTTGCGTTCGACCAGCGCGGGATCTCCACCACCATGTTGAAGATCTTGTTGCCCTCGTCCGCGTACAGCGGGATGTCGTGCCACGGCGAGACCAACCCGCTGGGGCCCTCTGAAACGAGCGGGCATCAACGGAGAAAAGGGAGGGGGAACTCACTGATGTACAGGCGGTAGTTGAGCGAGTACAGGTTGCCCTTCTCGATCACCTGGTACGGGGAATCTCCGTGCGCCATCGTGCTGTTCGGCTTGCTCCCGCTGTACGTCTGACGGCGTTGGCTTTCGGAGAGCGTGAACGAACTGGAGCGGCGATTGGGGTCGACGGCCAAGTTCCTGCAAGAAGGAGAGATTAGAAGAGGGACGGACGCGAGTGGTCGGATTACTGATCGTCGTGCACAAACGTTTCCCTGCAGTTGCAACAGTTTTTGATCATCGAGTAGGCAATGTTGCGGGGCATCACACGCTCATTTCGGTTTGATGCGAGCGAAGGAGTCCCGATCTTCCAGCGGCATCGAGCACGCGACCCTCAACTCCGCACTTCCGCCGGCCGGTGAGGAGGAAGACGGGGAGATGGGGGAGTGAAATGAAGCCCCGCTGCGGCCCTCCGGCCAGTGAGGAAATCGCCCCTCGCCCTCCGAAAGGTGCGGGCAAATCCGCCGGCCGCAAATCCCCCCACTTCGCGTGACTCCCGCCTTCGCCGCGCTGGAAGCTCCTTTCGGGCGCCCGACTGCGTACGTGGCGCTAATGAAAAGAAGGGGGACGGAGGTGACCACGTAGTGCACGCAGATGCCCACGTTTCCGCACGAATTTGTCGGTTTGTGTGGACGTAAGCAAGGAATGCGGCGAATTTCGATCAAGTAGCGAGCAATCCGAGCAATCACTCCTCTCAGCCATCCATCCTCCGGCCGGACATCCCGCAACTCACTTGGCCTGCGAACTCAACGAGGTCACGTCCATCGATCCGCGATGTTTGTTCGCCGCGTGCATTTCGAACAAAAGAGAGGAGTTTTCCGGTAGCTGGACGAACGGAACAAAAAGAAGAGCGATTCTTCGACCGCTGCTCGCAGATAATGAGGAGAAGTGGTGGAGATGGGCGAAAACCTTTTCTCTTCGCGGATTAGCGGACGGCAATTTCGTTAATCCCCCCTTCTTCTCTACGAAACGAGGGGAAGGACGAGAGCAATGAGAGGTGCCCGACCTTCTTCTCATTTCGATGCCCGTTGCACAATCTTCCCACTTCTCGTAATCCAATGGAATGATCGAAAGGGACTTACCGGGCGTGTCGAAGTCCGTCGGCGCGAAGCGATCGGGCGGACAGGAGGGAGAAGAGCGCGAGACGAGCGGCCAGCTGAAACATGGCGAGTGAGTGAGCGGAACGGGCGAACGGCCATCTCGCGGAAAGCGACTCGCAAACACGCGAGTGACTCAACCGCGATCTTCAAAAAGCGACAAACAAACAGCCGCCGTCCGTTCGAAGCGGCCGGCCGGTCGGTCTTCGAACGACGGACGTCATCGATCGCCCCCGACCGGCAGCGTTCTTTGGGCGAGTGGGTGGACGAGAAGCCCGTCTGCCACCCGCATTCCCCCGATTTCCACGTTGGTCGACGGCAAACGCGAACCTGCGAGGCGTTGCCTGCTCCCCACGTCTCCAATTCGGGGAGTGCTCGCAGTTTTCGGCATCGATTGCCGCCTTCAAGGCAGACTTCGCTGGTCGCTGTTTGTTTACACCGTTCGCCCGTCTTCTTATCAAACCGATCGAGCGGAGAACACCGACGAGACCCCAATTCGCCCATCGGCGGCCCTTCGAGCGGGCGCAATAAAACAAGAATCGAGAGCGAATGCCCGAGTTCACCCGCGAAAGGCGAGAAACGGTCTTTGGACCACGAGCTGTGCACTTGGTGGAGGGGGAAATGACGTTCGGAGAGCAAAAAAGATCACTTTGGAGGCCGCCCCTTCGATCTGCGGCCACTCGGCGGAGTCGCGCGCAGATGGACCGGCGGAGCGGTGGGCGGGCCCGATGTAATCAGCGGACGGGAATAAATAGCAGCAGCAGCAGCGGCGAGAAGAAAGAAAACACGTCCGTAAACAGCCGATCGCTACTGCGCATTCCGCTTTGTTTTCGTCCTCTAATGCGTGTGTTTTGCAGCCGGAAACCATGAGCAAATCGATTGGAAACGAAGTGGAGGCCGCCACTCGGGAGATCCTGGACGAGGCCAAAAAGGACGCGAAGCCGGGCGATCACCTCGTGGTCGTGCAGGTGGGCGGCCAGGCGACCGCCGCCGTCGACCTCCCGCATGTGCAAGCGGCAGCCGAAGCGGTCGGAGTGCCCGTCCGGGTGGTCGAGTTGGACGCCGAGAGCGCAAAGAACACGATCACCAACGCCATCCAGCGCGCCAACTGCGAGAACGAGGCGGTCGGCATCGTCCTGCTGGCCGACGAGAGCCGCCCCGACTGGCAGGACCTGCGCGACACGATCGCCGAAGCGAAGGACGTCGCGGGCGTCACGACCGCCAACACGCGGAAGAGCGCCCACGCGCCGCGCGAGGTGGTCATCCCGCCCGCCAAGTCGTCGGCCGTCCTCGAGATCCTCAAGCGGAAATTCCGTTCGTTTCCTCCTTCTCAATCCTCCAGCAATCGTCTGGTTTCAGCGAAGTTCGAGGGCCTCTCGGTGGTCGTCGTCCAGAGCGGGACGCCCGACGAGTCCGAAGTTCTCGTGACGCTTTTGGCCCGCCACGATGCGGCCGCGACGCTCGTCCGCGACTCGGCGTCCGCCGACCGTCTGAAGAACGCGGACGTGGTGGTCGTTTTGGGCTGCAACTCCCGCGTTCAACTACCCGCCAACCTCCAATTGGCCGTCAGTTTCGCGGAGGGCGTGAAAGGCGACACCCCGCTCGATTCGCTCCGCAAATTGGTCGCCGCCCAAATTCTCCGCAACGTCACCCGCAACAGCCGCCAGCTGCATGACGAGAACGTAAGTGAACGAGAAATGAGAACAGGCAACGATCGACCGTTTAGGCAAAAGTCGGCTGGACGTTGGAGAAGCTGCGAATCGAACGGCAGACGCCCGTGCCGTCGGACATCGAAATTTCGCGCGCTTCCCTTCCGAAGCCCATTCGAACGGTTCGTTTGCTCTCGAGTGCCTGTGCATCACATTCCGTTCGTTTTAGTTGGCCCGAGAGATCGGCCTGTTGCCGCACGAAGTGGAGGAGTACGGGAGCACGAAAGCGAAGGTCTCCATCAACCTCCTCAAGCGATTGGAGAGCCGCAAGAACGGGAAGTACGTGGTCGTCGTTGGGATCACGCCGACGCCGCTCGGAGAGGGCAAGAGCACGACCACCATCGGCATCACGCAAGCTCTCAGCAGTGTGCACGGGCGGAACACGTTCGCGTGTGTCCGCCAGCCGTCCCAAGGCCCCACCTTCGGCATCAAGGGAGGAGCGGCGGGCGGTGGCTATTCGCAGGTGGTACCCATGGAGGAATTTAACGTGATTGGAAAGGAGAGAAATGCACAGACGAAAGAGTTGATTGCAGCTGCACTTGACGGGCGACATCCACGCGATCACCGCCGCCAACAACCTCCTTTCGGCCGCCATCGACGCCCGCATGTTCCACGAGAAAACGCAACCCGACGACGCGCTCTTCAACCGCCTCGTGCCGAAGGCGAAGGATGGTGAGCGGAAAGAAGGGAACTTTTCCTACTCGCTTCTTCAGGCACACGTCCCCTGAGCGAAATCCAAAAGCGACGAGCCAAACGGTTGGGCTTCGAGGAAGTGGACAACGCAGAGAAGTGGGCTGCCGACCAACGACGTCGCTTCAGCCGGCTGGACATCGACCCGCAGACGATCACGTGGTGTCGCGTGCTGGACACGAACGACCGCTTCCTCCGCAACGTCGAAGTGGGAAGAGGTGGGCGAGAACTCCACAGACGACCGTTGACGATCTCTTCTGCTTTCAGGACCGGCCGAAAAGGGGCACACTCGCGAAACGAAGTTCATGATCAGTGTCGGTTCAGAGGCGGGTTCATCTCCACTCCTCCGCTCACCTACTTTTCTACTGCTTTTAGCTGATGGCCATCCTGTCGCTCAGCATGAGCCTGGCGGACATGCGCGAGCGGATCGGCCGCATCGTGATCGCGAGCGACACGAAGGGCGAGGCCGTGACCTGCGACGACGTCGGAGTGACGGGCGCTCTCACCGTCCTCATGAAGGACACCATTCGGCCGAACCTGATGCAGACGATCGAGGGATCGCCCGTCTTCGTGCACGCCGGCCCCTTCGCGAACATCGCGCACGGAGCGTCGAGCGTCGTCGCCGACCGCGTGGCGCTGAAGCTGGTCGGGCCGGACGGCTTCGTGATCACCGAGGCGGGCTTCGGCTGCGACATCGGAGGTGGGCGGGTGGACGAGGGCAATCACCATTGATTTCTTCAGGCGAGAAGTACTTCGACATCAAATGCCGCGACTCGGGACTCCGGCCGAACGTTTGTGTCGTCGTAGCCACTGTGCGCGCTCTCAAGTGAGTGCTCTCGACTTCAGGGACCCCGAAAAACCGCCCGATTGCAGGATGCACGGTGGAGGGCCGCCGGTCACTGCGGGCGCCGGAATCCCCGCCGCCTACAGCAAGCCGAACGTCGACCTCCTGCGGGCGGGCTGCGACTCGAACTTGCGGAAACAAGTGGAGAACGCGTGCAAATTCGGGATCCCCGTGGTTGTGTGCGTGAACAAATTCAGCGGAGACACCGAGGAGGAGCTGAAGCTCGTCGAGTCGAAGGCCAATGAGTACGGCGCGTTCGCGGGCGTCGTCTCCGAGCACTGGGCCAAGGGGGCGCGAGGGGCGGCCGCGTTGGCAAAGGCCGTGATGGAGGCGAGCGAGAAGCCGAGCAACTTCAAGTGGGTGCTTCTTTCCACCTGCATTCTCATCCTCTTCGCAGGTTCCTCTACGATCTGAAGCTGCCGATCAAGGAGAAGATCGAGATCATCGCCCGCGAGATCTACGGAGCTTCGGGCGTTTCGTACTCCGAGGCCAGCGAGGAGGCGATCGAGCGATTCACTCGGCAGGGATTCGCCCACCTGCCCATCTGCATGGCCAAAACACAGCTCTCGCTCTCGCACGACCCCGCGTTGAAGGGCGCCCCGACCGGTGGGTTCTCCTTGCTCTTCCTTTCACCCATGGGGATTGCAGGCTTCACGCTGCCCATCGTCGAGGTCTCCATCTCCGTGGGCGCCGGCTTCATCTTCCCGCTGTGCGGCGAGATCATGACGCTGCCCGGACTGAACACGCGGCCCTGCTTCTACGACATCGACATCGACCCGGAGACCGAAGTGATCGAGGGATTGTTCTAGGCAGCACTCCATAGTTGACCACCAATGGTCATAAATAGATCCCTGTATTTCTTGTACAATAAACAACTATTTGACGATCAAGTCGGATTTATTCGAACAACGAGAATAACAAGCAAACATCGAGGATCACTTGAAACACGATTTTGCGGGCAATTGGAACATGTCGCCGGCCATCCGCCGGAAACTCCGCAGTTCGTCGGGCGTCAGCAGCTTCAGGAGTTCCTCCTCGTTCTCCGCATCGAAGTTCAGGGCGGAGAGCCGCCGGTCGAGCTCCGCCTCGTCCACGTCCTCGAAGTCGCGCATCGAGCCGGCCACCACCTCCTGGAGGTATTCGGGCTCCTCGTCCGAGTCGAACACCAACTCCTCGTCCGGCCTGCAAGCGAGAGATGGAAAAGAAAGAGAACGTGTGGACGAACCCGAGCGGCAGTTCGGGGTTCACTTCTTCCTCGGTCTTCCGCCCGTCCTCCTCGCGGTGTTTGTGCATGTACTCGGCGAAGGTCAGCTTGGAGTGCGTGGAACGGTCGGCGGGCTTCTCCTCCGTCGGGGCGGCCGTCTTCGTGCTCGTCGAACTCGAGGGAAGGTCCGCCGACATCTCGGCCTCGTCCTCGCTTTCGCTCGCGTCGTCGCTGTCCACTTCTTCGGATTTCTGCAAGCACAGAGCAATGGCCAGAATGAAATGAAGGGAACTCACGTCTTTCCCCAACTTCAAGTGTCGGGCGATCTGTTCCTGGTAGAAGTGGTCGGAACATTCGGCGTGTCCCCGCGAGCGGTAGCACTTGAGTCCGCAGAAGGGCTTCTTGCAGCGGGAGCACGTGTACACGTCCACCACGTCCATCGAACAGAAGGCGCACGTCCCCCACTTCTTCGGAATAGCGGCCGTCGGCTCGGATTCCATTCCTGAAATAGAAGGTGAGTTACGCACACGAGGGAGCAATGAGTAATCAATTAGAGCATTGGACGACACAAAAAGCGCGCGCGTTTGGAGGCTAATGATCACAACCTCCTGCCTTCTTTTGCGGCTCTGCACGTTCGCTTTCAGCACGTGGATCTTTCGGTTGACCTTCGTTCCGTCTTTTTGCAAACGGCGCCCACCCACACGCCCGCCTGTGGGATTTCGAAGTCCAGCTCCCGACGGACCGAATTAGAAGGCAGGGACGAGGCGGCACCCAATCGCCCGTTTCCGGCATTTAAGCTCCAAGATCCGGACAAACCTTGAGATCTAATCCCTCGAAGAAGTCAACAGCCGGCCGACTCGCTTAAAAGGCGGCCGGCTGATCGCTTTCGATGCATCCCAAAGGTCTCCAGGATTCCCTTTCTTTGACTAACGTCCTCACTTGAACATTTGGAAGTGAACGTGAGTAGAGCAAGTTGAGGTTCTTCTTTAAGTATAGACTGTTTAGATGTACCGTCGACAATATTCGGGTGAGATCTTCGCGGCCGAAATGCCCGCAAAAGACGAGCAGCAGGCGGAGGAAGAGGAGGTGGCCGAGACGGCGGCCAAGTTGGCGAAAATGAGCGTGCGGGCGGACAGCGGGATCGGCAGTTTGGAGCGCTCGAACAGCGAGATGGCGGCCGAGGAGAAGGCGGATGAGTTCGCGCATGAACTCGAGGCCGAGGACGCAAAAGAAGAGCTCCCGAAGATCGAGAACAAGAACGGTGAGCTTCGTTCGAGCTTGCAGCCAACCGCCTTGCTTTCAGTCCGCCAAATGCACGAACAGATCGGCCGGCTGACCGCCGAGCAGCGCGACTCGTGCAAGCGGAACTTCGCGGAGGTCGAAAAGCACACAACGCGCTTCGGCATGGCCGTCATGTTGCGGTAGGCGGAACACAGGGACGATCGAAGGAGGAATTCTTCAGGCTCTTCTCCGATCATCCCCAGCACAAGGACATTTGGCCGCAGTTCCGCGAGATCCCCGACAGCTCGCTGATGAACGCGGCGGCCCTGCGAAAGCATGCGGGCGTGTACATGGGCGGTCTGCGGAAGATCATCACGTCGATGGACGACGACGTCGAGCTGGAGCGCTCCCTCCGCCGGATCGCCCACGCGCACGTCGAGCGCAACATCCACAAGCGGCATTTGATGGTGGGCGGGCAGAAGGAGAGTAAAGGAAAGAGCCCGCTTTCAGAACATGCTCCCCTGCGTGCTCGAAGCATTCGAAGAGTACTGCAGTTTGGATGAGAAGAGCCGCCAGGCGTGGACGACGCTCTTCGACGTGATCGCCAACCTGATCGACATCTTCCGCGTTTCGCTCTGAGAATGGGCGCACAAATGGACAAAAAAAACTCACCGATTGCTCGTCGAATCCCGTGGATCAAGAGAATAAAGAAGCTTCGAAACGAGTGAAATCAGACGTCAAACGGGAAGGCTTCCACCGGCAAGCGTGCTTGCGAGGCGGAATGCCAATTGTCGGGCAGGAGACGCATTCGTGGCGATACTCGCGACTTCTAACAAACTCCTGCTTCTGGCCATTAAGAAGGAGTTTAATGAGGGAATCAGTTTAAGGATTTGATCGAAACGATGCGGGTAAACGGATGTTCGTAGCTGAATCGTCGTTCTTCCCATCCTCCTTTTTTGCTCTGCTAGTTTCCAAAGATGAACCCACGCAGCTGCCCCTTTCTGCTTTGTTTATTGTTGATCTCTTGGGCTGATGTCGTAGCGGCCGGTCGTTTGTTCTGGAAGAACCTCCAGCTGGAGCCTTCGCTGCTGGAGTTCGCCGTCCAAACGAACGGAAGCCTCCGTTCGAAGTGCCTCGAGGACCCGCACTGCCCGGTAGCGATTGAGGAGGGGGCGGCGGCCAAATGCTGGGGCTTCGAAACGGACCCCGACTGCGCGTTCGAAGCGAGTTACTCGGCGGACGTCGTCAAGTGCCACGGGCCGTCCGAGTGGCCGGACGTGGGCGACACGCGGACGCATCAGGAGTTGTTTTGGACGCAGGGCGATTTCGGCAGCCTGAAGCCCCAAATCGAGTCGATTCGGCCGATCTGCCGGTCGGAAGAGCCGGTAATCCCTCCTTTATTTGCCCTCAATTCCTCCGTCTTTCAGGAAGGAACCCTGCTCGAATGCTCCGAACACCTCCGCTTCTGCCGCGGCCGCAATGTCTTCTTCGATTTCGGCAACCTGAAGGTGAAATCTTCCGCAAGGTGGGAACACACTTGCAAGCTCTTTTCATTTCTCGTTCAGATACCGAGACGACGTGATCAAGGCCGGGCAGGTGGGCGGGAATTGCGGCGCCCACTTCGACTCGGCGCTGTTGACCAACCGGACGGACGAGCTCTCCTACTTGCAAAGTTGGTAGGCGGCTTTGTTTCTTCCTACCATTCCTTTTGTTTGCTTCAGGGGCCACGAGTTGAAGCACTTCAAGTCCTTCCGCAAGTTCCGAGTGGACGACGCCCATTGCGACGTGATCTTCAAGAAGCCCACGATCCTCATCAAGCTGGACGCGAGCATCAACATGTTCGTTCACTCCTCTTTCAAATTGAAATGACGGCTTCCATTTAGGTACCACCACTTTTGCGACTTCATCAACCTCTATGCCACGCAATACCTGAACGGCTCCTTCAGTCGGGAGGTGGACGTCTTCTGGTGGGATACCGTGAGTGTTTCGGTCTTCTTGCCTTTTATTTGCTTCGCTCCGTTCAGTTCTCCGGCGGCTTCAAAGACGAAACGTTCGGGGCCACGTGGCGCGCGTTCACGTCGTCCAACCCGAAAGAACTGATCGACTACGACGGGAAGCGAGTGTGTTTCCGAGACGCCGTCTTCTCGCTTCTCGCCCGGCAACGACGAGGCCTCTATTACAACATGCCGTTGGTGGGTGATTGCCTTCTCATCGCCAATCCCTTCTTTCTCCTGCAGGTCGACCGGTGCTCGGGCAGCGGCCTCTTCCGCGCCTTCAACCGGCACGTGCTCCACCGGCTGAACGTCGAGCAGAAGGGCCCGCTGCTGGACACCGTGCGGATCACGCTGCTCGAGCGGAAGACCGCCTACCGGAGGATCGTGAACGTGGAAGAGGTGGGTTCATTCGAAAGAGCCGGGAAGAGGGCGTGGAATCAAAGCAGCGGGCTCAATTGAGAAGAAGCTGGTCGCGGGGCGTCCCACTCGTCTGCACGCCGATCGACGTGTTCTCGGGCTCGTCCTCGACGTCCAGAGTGCGCACTTGTTTCAACTCGATCGGAACGAGGACGGTCTGCAAACGGAGGGGTTGAGTGGAAGGCGGGCTGTTGGGGACTCACTTGATGGGCGGAGGGTTTGCTGAAGAAATAGCCGTTGATCACCTTGCCGTCCTCGATCGAGCGGAGGTTCTTGTACAGAATGTAGAGGATGGCGGCCGCGCAGACCGCCTGCACGGGCGCGAAGATCATCTGCAGGCTGTACATGGCCACGCGGGTGTTGCGCACGATGTGGTTCGTCTTCTGGAGGTCCGCCTTGGAGAAGTCGAAGCCGCCGCTGCGTATTCGCTTGTCCTCGCCGTAGACCAGGAAGGCCGTCCAGAAAAACAGCCCGATGCCGCAAATGAACACGACGCTCGTGGTCATGCAGCAGACGACCTAAAAGGAGGGGCGAGCGGCAATTTCTGATCGGAACGGAAAAGCTCTCACCAGAAGTTCCCTCGAGTGATGTTTGCGAAGGAAGTAGAGGAGGAGGAGGGCATTCGCGATGAACAGAATGCTGCCCAAAAGGCACAAGTAGTACGGAGATCCATCGAAGAACAGGCAGATGATTGCAAACATCATCTAAGCGACTTTCTTCGCTCCTTCGTTCTTTGTGCACTCACCAACTGGACGGCCGATCCAAAAGCGCAGAATGTGAGGATCAGGAGTGCGCGCGCGTGTTGGATGAGCACTTGATTCGTGAGCATCTGCTCTACCTGCACGCTCCTTCCATCAATCGCCTCTTAGAAGACGGGACTCACGTGGTACGAGCCCGTGGCATCCGTGTACTGGCTTTCGATCATCCGGTTGTTGTTGTAGATGGGGTGGTAGATGTTCATCGTTGTTCGCACTGAAAGTTTCCTCCAATTTCAATCATTTGATCAGCACTCACCGGTGGACTTTGTGGTGGCGGTGTCGTCCGAGTCCATCGTCGTGATCGACTCGCTGAACCGGCGGTCGTTCACGGGCTGCAGGCCGAACGTGTCGCGGTAGTAGACGGGCGGCGGGAAGGAGCCCATGTTCTGCTGGGCGCTGCTCGTTCGGTGGGGAACGGGGGCACTCATTTTGGGGCTGGAGAAGGCGGGGATCTACGCTCAATTCATTCGCAAACAAAAGCGGCAGAAGTCGGTGGAATTTCCGGCATTCGCGAGCTTCAATTAAATTCCTTTCTGAAACGTGAGGCCGAGAGCGTCGAGCGGCGTCCCTCGTGGAAGACGGGCGGCTTTTGCCTTGCCGTGGGCCGTCTGCAGGGAAAACAGGTGTCTTCTGCCCGCCCGCCCGCCGGCCAGGTGCCGTCCGGCCGCTCGTTTGATTCGGATGAGCGCCAATTGCACGCGGCGAATTGCGGATTGTTGCGGGCATCATAAAAGCATAAGCACTCAATCAAACGGAATGATCACACTCGTCAAATCAACCAAACAAGCTGCTTTTAGATCAAGAGTGTCCTCCGCAATCTGCCCAACGTCGAGTTCAGGACCGTCAACTACGAGAAGTGCGTTCCTTTCCGTTGAGTACACGAGTGAATGCAGTCCTTTCAGAGAGATCCCCTTCGAAGAGCAATTGTTTGTGACTCACAACACGGACGTGAGTGGACACTTCCGCCTTCATCCTCTTTCTTCCGTTCAGGTCTTCATCGGAATGCACGGCAGTGGGCTCACTCACGTGCTGTTCCTCCCCGATTGGGCGGTCCTGTTCGAATTGTGAGTCGCCATTCCATTACCGCACAGTTATCTTTCTTGTTCCTTAAGGTACCAGTGCGGCGACCCCTTTTGCTACAAGGACCTCAGCCGACTGCGGGGCGTCAACTACCTCACGTGGACCAAAGCGGAAGGAGTGCGCGCCGAACGGCCGGGCGTCCATCCGAGCAGCGGGCAGCCGCACGAGAAGTTCGCGAACTACTCGTTCGACGTGCGCGAGTTCGAGCGTTTGATCCAAACCGCCGTCCAGATGGTCCGCCGACATCCCGCCTTCGTCGAGCACCAACGCCGATTGAGGAGAGCGGCCAAGGCGGAATTGTGATCATTTCATCGCTCATTTCCTTTTATTCACTCGGTTCATCCTCGTAAAGCGGTCACACATTCCATCGCCTTTGTTCTCGAATCTCACCTCTTCCCTTCGGCCATTCCCTTAAACTCATATCACGTTTCAATACGGTGCAATAAATTCGGTCCTTGCTCACTCGCTATTGGATTCTTTGTGGGAAGAAGGACAACGCCCGTACTCGAACGGAACACTCGTCTACTGCAGCTTGTTTCTTTCTTTCATTTCCATTCGAGCTTGCAGAAATGAGTCGGCCGTCCACGTGGGAGAAGGCGGTGAGTGAGGAATGGGCGGTGGAAGTCAATGGATGGCGTTCGTTTCAGTGGTCCGCCTTCTGGTCCTCGTTCGGCCGCTCCCGACTGCCCGACAAGCGGTACGTGGGGCAGGACCAATTCGGCAATCGCTTCTACGAGTTCTCCGGCCGCCATCAACGGTCGAACGTGAAGCGGTGAGTGGCGATAGTGTTCGCTCGGCTACCCTCAATTGCAGGGGCTACGATCCCGGCCCGGACGGACAGCAGAAGCCGACCACCGAGTGGCTCACGTGGCTGTCGGGAGCTCGCCGCTTCCCGCCCTCCGATCAGGAGCTCGCGCTCAACCAGGCCAGACAGCAGGTAGCTTTCTTTTTCCCTCCTTTCACTCCTTTCCGTTCTCCAGTCCCAACTGAAGATCGACAGCGAGACGGAGCGACGGGCCCCGAACGTCTCGAGCGGCGGCAAGGGCGCGGCGGACATCGACCGACCGAAGAACTATCCCGCCTACAAGGACGCCGAGGTGGCGCCCGGAGCGGAGAAGCAGGAGAAATGAGTTCTCATCGGAGATCTACGGTTGATCGCTAGGATCCTCTTATTTATGCCCGCGAAGGTCCATTTGTTTGTCGAGAGCAGAGTGCGTGAATAAACGAAACGATCGAGGCGGCTTTCGCTCTTGTGGCACAGCGTTGCAAGCGGCCGCTGTCTGCAAAAGAAGCTTGTTTTCGGGGCTTCGAGCGGTCCGTCGATCGAAATGCCCGGTCTGAAGAATCTCCTGAACGGCGTCCTCAAATTCCGGGCGACCGTCCGCAAGGACCTCGTGAAGCAGTTCGAGCGAGTGCGCGACGATCCCCACCCGGCGAGCGTCTTCTTCACGTGCATGGACTCCCGGTGAGCCCTTCTCTCAACATTTCCTTTTCACTCGCTTGTTCGTTCAGGATCCTGCCCGCTCGCTTCGTCCAGGCACAAGTGGGCGACATGTTCGTGGTCCGGAATTCGGGCAACATGGTAAGAAAAGATTTTGTTCTTGAGTATTTTTTTAATCTTAAGATTCCGCACGCCGAGAGTTACGGTTCGCTTCTTTCGTTCGATTTTTCCATTGCTTTCGTTCTTTCAGGGATTTCCGGCTACGAGATTTCGATCACCACCGAGCCGGCCGCCCTGGAGATGGCCGTGAAGCGGGGGAAGATCGAGCACGTGATCGTGAGTCTTTCGTTCCCTTCTTTCTTACCACCCTCTCGATTCGAAGGTTTGTGGACACGCGGACTGCAAGGCGATCAACACGCTCTACAACCTCCACTGCTGCCCTGCCTCCTTTGACGCGCAAAGCCCGATGGACCACTGGCTGCGGAAGAACGGCTTCCGGTCGGTGGCCAAGCTCGTGGGCATGCAGGAAGCGGAGGAGAAGGGGGCGGCGGGCGGAGGCACGACGTCTCGAATTCGCCGCCGAAAATCCGCTCCTCCTCCGCTTCTTCGCCCGAATCGATCCCGAGGGCAAATTCAACGTCGAGGACCGCCTCTCGCAGATCAACACCCTGCAGCAGCTGTGCCACGTGGCTTCGCACGGCTTCCTTCAAGAGTATCTGCTGGAGCAGCGGGTCCACCTCCACGCCCTTTGGTTCGACGTCTACAAGGGCGACATGTGAGTGGATCGTTCGGAGAAGCGAGGATTGTGTGCGTGTTTGCAGGTACATGTTCTCTCGGCAACGCGAGCGATTCGTGCTCATCGACGAGCAGTCGGTGGACGAGCTGGAACGCGAGGTCCGCAGCAACTACGAGAAGCCGCCGCTTTCGGCTGCCGCCTGATCGCCGCCATTCTTCCGCATTTACCCGAATTCTGTGCCATCTTCCGATTAGGTCCTTCCTTCATGCTTGTACGTGTCTTCTACCGATGAAACGGGATAAAGAATTCTAATTTCAACGAGCATCGATTGGATTCCTCACACGAGTTGTTTGACTGGATTTATTTGACTAAAAGAAAGAGGCCCGTTTATCTTCGCCTTGTTTCCAGGACTCATGTTCTTCCGTCGCCTGCTCGCGACTCCCGTCGGTCGCCCAACCGCGTGGAGTCGTGCGTACTCGACGAGCTTCCTGAAGCCGAAGAAGTTCTACAAGCAGGTGTCCGTGAACGCGGTGGGCGACGAGCAGTTCGAGATCCTCTTGGACCAGCGGAAGCTGAAGACGCCCAAAGGACAGCCGTTGATCGTGAGTTCATTTATTCGATTGCAAGCCTTCGGTTCACACGATGGTCTCCCGTTCAACCCGCCTTTTCGGACGGATTTGTTGAAGCAACGACTGGCAGCTCAAACAGCGCGCTTTCGCCATCAAATGCCGCCTCCAACGCTGCAAACGGGGGTCACCAATGGAATGCGGAGGGACTACCCACCCACTCATCCTCGTCCACGATCGTCCATTGGGACGTGCTCTTGACGAGCGGGAATTGGACGGGCCCGAAGTTCGGCGGGGATTTCTGCTCCCCGCGCACCTCAAACTGGAACGAGTGGTGGCGCGAGAGGCGGCCTTTCGGCGTCCTGTCCAAAAAGCGAAGGAGGGCGTAAAGAAGGCCGAGGAACTGAATTCCAATGTCTGTCGTTCCATTTGATTCAAACTCACGAGCACAAAGCCGAGGACGGCGATCGCACAGAGCGAGAGGTCGTGCAACGCCAATCGGTGCGCCCACTCCTCCAGTTTGCTCTTCGTTTGGATTCACGGGCAGAGAGAAGAATTGGAGGAATTGCCCAAAACACGCGCGTGTCCGTCGAAACGAAAGGCGGCCGGCGAACAATCCCGTGCGACTCACGCGCTCTTTTTGTTTGCTTTTCGTCCGCCCGCTCCCCCCACTCCGTTTTCGGCGACCACTCACTCCTCCTTTCGCTTCAGATCGACTCCGAACCGTTGGCCCTCGCGATCGCGCAGGAATGGGACGCGCAGAAGGAGACGATCAACGTGCCGCAGATGCGCTTGAGCGGCCTCATGTTCACAGCCCTCGACAATCCGACCCACAAGACGCAGTAAGCCGCTTTTTCTCCTTTTCGTTTTTTCCATTCGGTTCTTCTTTAGGACCGGCCTCGCTGACCAAATCATGAGCTATCTGGACACGGACACGATCCTCTACATGGCCGACTCGCCCGCCGAGTTGATCCAACTGCAGAAGAAGGAGTGGCTGCCGGTGGTCGAGTGGGCCAATCGGAAACACGGCCTCTCGCTGGTGCCCAGCCACTCGCTCACGCAGCCGGCCGAGATCCCCGAGGAGTCCCGGCGGCAACTGCACCAGTACTTCGCCGGCATGCGCTTTCCGGCCCTCATCGGCATCCACTACGGCGTGGACACGATCAAGAGCGTCCTCCTGATGGTCGCCTGCCTCCAATTCCACCTGAGCGTGGAGAAGGCGGCCGAGTTGGCCAACTTGGAGCAGCACTACCAGACGCAAGTCTACTCGAAGGTTCGTCTTCCACCCGCCCATTCTTTCATCTTCCGCTGCTTCCAGGTCGAGGAGCACCACACGCTGCAGGAGTACGAGGCGTTGAATCGACTGTCCGCCGCCGTCCTCTTCGCCCAGCTGTCGAGTGGCCGCGAGACGCGGAAGCAACTGGAGAACGAGGCCGCCGCTTGAATCCGCCCACTTCTTTAGGTCTGCCTTGTTGATTTGCTTGTTTTGGTTTGCCGAATAAATCGGTAGAAAACAGTGATTGCAATCGCGAATTTGCGTGACCCACCGAACGTACAGGAATTTCTCCGCTTCGATTCATTTCCTCTGCGTTCCTCGCCTTTCGAGCGGCTTCTTTCGGTCTCGCCCGAGTGAAATGGCTTTCGGTAAGCGCCCCCTACCTCTGTTTGATCCTCTGCTCCCCGTCCGCTTTCAGACGAGGACACGACGAGCACGAACGAAGAGCCCTGCGTGCCGCTGCCGGTCGGCGTCCGCCCGCTCGTCGACGCGCCCGAACTCTCGCGCCGCACGGAGGGCCGCTACATCGGCGTGCTGACGAAGTCGGAGGCCACGAAGTTCATCCGCGGCTTCCTCGACTTCCGCCTCTACCACATGTGGAACCCGAAGCAGCGGCTGCACGTGGGCGAGCGGCTGCCGCTCGTCGTCGTCTACCACTCGCCGCTGGGAATCGTCTGGCACTACTTCGTGCGCACCACCGGCGCCGTCATGGAGCAGGCGAAGGGCCGTCCGAAGTACGAGATCAGGCAAGCTTTCCAGCTCCAAATGGACTCATTAATGTGGGCGTCTCCTCTTTAGCGGCTACTACGTGGAGCGCAAGGGACCGGTCTTCAAGAGCGTCACGGATTTGGTTCGTCCTTCCCTCCCTGCGGTCTTATCTCGGTTTAGATTTTGTGCTACGAAGACAAAAGCTTGATTAAAAACAGCGAAGTCGACATCTTCCGCTTGGGCGTGAGTTTGCTGTCCGTCTTCCTCCCGTCACGTCTTCTTTCAGGCCCTGCGCGTGGAGATGATGAAGCCGCGCGCGGACGGAGAAGTCGCCCTCTGATCGTCGCGTTTATTCGCATGTGAACATCGGACAGAATAAAAAGGATCGGTACTTCAAGTGGCTTTGGACGAAATGCGAGGAGAGAGGAGCAAAATATGCGGGGATTAGAGAGGATGGACGGGATCCTCGGCCCTCCTCGAGCGGCCTCACTTTTCGTCGATCACCTCGACGCTCGTCTTCACGTTCGTCTCCACGTGGTGCAGCTGAAAGCACGAGCGTTCAACAGGAAGAGGGGGGGAAAGGAACCTTGTCGTGGTCGAAGGTGCTCGCCTCGCTCTTCACACGCTCTCGCGCGTACTCCTCGGCGTCCGGCACGTGGTTCTTCACCTGCGGGTCCACGTGCTTCAGCGTCTCGACGTTGAACGCTTGGACGAGCTGCGGAGTCTTCTCCTTCGCGATGTCTGGAAGAGAACGGAGGGTGGAAGAGAAGAACGAACTGCACTGACCCTCTTTGGTCGGGAGGACCTGCTTCTCGACGGTCTCCACCGGCTTCAGCTCGTGCGTGGAGGTCACTTCGCTCTTGAATTGGTCGGAGAGACGCGGTTGTTGGGCGGCCATCGTTCGTTGGGTTGTTCTAAACAATCGAGTGAGTGAACACAAAAGAGGCTGTCCTTTTCGATTCGGCCGACCACGAGGAAAGCGGGCGATAAGCACGAGTAAGAGCGGTCAAATAAACAAAGAGAGCGGCGGGCTTGCATTCGGAGAGCAATGGAAAGAAGAACCTTTCGATTGACGAGCGTGATCGTGAACGAAAGCAAGAATGACGACGGAGAGGAAGAGAAGAGCAAGCAGATTGTTCATCAAAGCCCCCAGCCAATGGAGATCGCGGCAAAGTGAGCGAAAGAGGCGGACGCAAGGCGTGATTCCGCCGGCCGCCGAACGTGAATCACGATCGAACGAGGCGGGGATTGTTTCCGGTAGTGCGGACGGAGAATGACGACGAGCTCCCCGAACACAAAAGAACGACGGCGAAAAGCCGCCCAACCCGCCGGATCGGGCGTCCGGTCAGCCGCCGCCGAGCGCGCCCTCAAAAGGCGGGCGGGCGGGCGGAAGGAAGGAGGCGAGTAACGGAGGGCGCGAGAGGGACGAGCGGAAAGCGCGTCGATCGGCGGGCGCAACGACCGCGACGAGCGGCGAGCGGGCGTGTGGACGAAGCGGGCAGCGCGGGACCTCGTGCTTTCTGCCGCCCGTCGTGACTGATCGGGCGTTCCTCCTGCGGACCGGCGAGTGGCCGTCGACGATTGCGAAAGGCTGCTGGCCGCTCGTCTGCGAACACGCACGGCTTTCGGAATCATGTGCTCGCGAACGGCCGGCCGGAACACAACTTCCTTCCGCCCGGCTTATCAGCGGGAAGAATGCGGAACGCCGACCAGTCGAAAGAAAACCCCCGCACCACCAACAGAGCATTCCGAACCGCTCGCTCGGACCGACCGGACGGACCAAAGCGGGCAGTCAGTCGCCTGTTGTTCGCCCGTCCACCTCCCGCCCCGAATGGACGCTCCGATTCGAAATAAGCGGCTTTCGGGGATCGCCGCTCGTCCGTCGGCCTCCTCGCTCCCTCTTTTCGGTTCAAATTGGCGGTTGCTTCGGTCCGTTCGGCCTTGGAGTGCGAAAAGAAGTGCTCCAAAAGGAGGGGAAGATGGGCGTCGATTTCTTCCCGTTCGCGGCTGGAAGCGATCGCCGCTTGTTTGCATTCGAGTTCTCGTCTCGGGCGGGCGATCGTTCCCTTCGCGTTGGGCGCGGGAACGTCAAATTGGCTTATGGTCTCGCGGGTTTGGCGGCCGACCGGCCGGTGGACAAAAGCGGGAGGCGACGCTCTTTGTCGGCGATCAGCCGCCCGCATTCCGATGGCCGTCGGGGCATAAACGATGAGCGGGGGGAAGCCACGGGTTGGCGGGAAGCTCGACCATTCGAAGTTGTTTTCCCGCCCGCTGCCCGTCCGCCGCCGCCTTTTGCTCACTTTGGCGTTCGGGCGGCGGCCTCGCGGTCCGTTCTGCTGCGCGTGCTCGGCGGGCGCAAACGGGCGGCTGTTTTCGCCTGCAACTCGCGTGTTTCTGGTGATAAAATCGGCTTCTTTGCAGATTTCTCCCGTCTTTCGCCCACCTCGATCCACGACCACGATGACCCCCCAGTGCCCGACCTGCGGAAAGCCCGTTTACTTTGGTGAGTGCATTACGAAATCTTCCTTTGGTTCACGTGTTTCCTTGCAGCCGAGCGCGTGTTCTCCGGCGGAAAGGACTACCACCGGGCCTGCTTGAAGTGCTTCAACGAGAACTGCGGCAAAACGCTGGCGGCGGGCAGCCACTCGGAGGTGCGTTCGGCCGGTCCTCCTTCCGCTCACTCGCTCCTTTCAGCACGAAGGCCGCCCGTACTGCAACCGCTGCCACGGAGCGCTGTTCGGCCCGAAAGGTGCGTGAATTCCCGTCGATAGCCTCCATTCACTCGTCTTTTAGGTTACGGACGCGGCGGAGTGGAGTCCCACGTGTTCCTCGAGGGCACCACCGGCGGCACGACCGGCAACGTTTAGGACGCGCCGAACACTCCGCTCTCGTCTGTTGACCGCAACTCAAAGGCCTCTCTCGTCCGGTTGTATCCCATGTGTTATCTCTCGTTTATGTCCACCTCTGTGCGAACAATCGAATAAAGAAGAATAGTCATCGAGCTTCGGGCAGGCTGTTTATTCAAAGCGAAACTTTGTACAATCGACAGGCGGGCCAAGGGATCACCCGCTGATGACCTTCTTTGTGATCACCGTCCGAGAAGGGCCTCCGCCGAAGCCGCCGCCGAAGGGCGGCCGAGGGCCGAACGGGCCGCCCCCGAAGGGACCCCCGCCAAAAGGACCACCACCAAAGCCGCCGCCCGGCCGGCTGACCACCTTCTTCTCGACCACCACTCGAGATGGACCGCCGCCCCATTGGCGTTTGGCTCGGAGCATCGAACTGAAAGAAGAAATCGAAGGATGAACGGCCAGCGGCAGACGAAAACAAACCCTTCCTCTGCGCAAAAGGCGGTTTGGAGCAGAAGGCAGGCGACGAGGAGAGCGGGCAGGACGAAGGAGCGCATTTTGTTATTGGCAGTCGAGAGGAGTTACTGACGACCTACAGGCACCGTCTTTTATACTCCCCTCTTTCTTCTATGTGTAACTTTGGGTCATCTCCGTTTGCCGACCGACCCGCATTCCGCGAAGAGACGGGCGAGGGAGGCATCAGAAATCACTTGCCGCTCGGACCGCCCGACTTTTGAAGTTCATTACGACCGCCTTTCCCGATTGCCGTGCACTTGTTCTCGCTATCATCGGGGGGAAGTCGCCCGTCGGAGGGCGGGCGGGTGGCGAATTCGACGAAACCCGTCGCGAGGGGGAGCCAGACGGACGGCCCGCGCACGCGTTCGAAACCGCCGGTTTGGACGGCCGCTCGAAACAAACATCAACAACAATATTTGCCCACGAGATTCGTCGAGAAGCCTTGCAGTGATCGGAGCAAATGTACGCGATCTTTCAACAAAAAGGAAGTGGGCGGAAGAGCGCCGAGATCAAAATGCGGGGGATAAAGACGACATTTGAGGTTGTTTCCCGTTTATGCCCGCCCGAAAAGCCGTTGGCCCACGTGTTGAGGCGTTGCAGTCGATTCACGTGTGTTCCAAAGGGCTGTTTTAGAGTGAGCAATGAAAAGAAGGACGTTTTTATGAGCTGCAAGGGGGGATGACGAACAACACAAACGGGGTTACGCCCTTCACGTTCGGGTGCCCGTCCCCAGCCGTCCTTTCCTCTTTCTTATCGCCCACCGACCTCCATTCCGAACGGCCGACTGTCCATGGCGGCTGGGCAGCAAGCGGACAGATTCGTGGACGAAATCTGGAGTCCGCAAATTCCGGACGGCCCGTTGATTCCTCGAATTCCCTCCCGCCGAGCATAAAAGCAGATTCCGCAGTCATAATTATCGCCGCTTCTCGAATTTCACTTCTAACGATGATTAAAATGAATCTCCTTAGTCATCTCTTGCTCCTGTTCTCGTTGGTCTCTCGTAAGTTTTGATCGAAACCCTCGAACGCCCGAATAAACCCTTTCGTTTAGATTCCACAGCATTAGACGCTTCTCTGCGAACTCTCTTCCTCGACAAGCATAATGAGTTCCGCTCACTTTTGGCTTTGGGAAACGCTGTGAACAAAAACGGGACGGCTCTTCCTTCTGGGGCGAACATCTACCAGCTGGTAAGCAGTTGTTTTGATTCGTGCTTGACGCCCCTCACTTGCAGACGTACAGCCTGGAAGTAGAGGGGATAGCTCAAGGCCACGCCGATAAATGCGTTCTGAAACATAAGGAGATTCGAGGGACAACGAACAACCTCTTTGCTCAATCCCCCTACCAACCGTTCGGTAAGAACGCTTCTTCTTTCCGGGCTTTAAGTGCTCTTGTTTAGACCGTATCTCGCCCGAAGCGATGAACGGCTGGTGGGGCGAACTGCACAAGGACGGCCTCTCGGATCTCAACTTCACAATGGACGTCTACAAGAGCGGTGTGGGGCATTGGGCCGAGGTTGCGTGGTGGAACGTGCTGGAGATCGGGTGCGGAATCGCGAATTGCCCGAACGGATTAGTACGAGTGCTAAGAATTGTGAAAGAATGAAGGGAATGTTTTCAGGGCACTCCGAAGACTGCCGGCAAAAAGTTCACATACGTCGTTTGTGCGTACAATCCGGGCGGGAACTTCCTGAACGACATGATCTACGAGCCGGGCCCGCCGTGTTCGAAGTGCAACGGGTACGGGAACTCGAAGTGCAATGAGACGAGCGGTCTGTGCTACGTGGAGAATTCGAGCTCCTCGTCATTGCTGACAACGCCGACCACAAGCAGGACGCTTCTGACCACTCTGTCGACGTTGATCACGACCCTCTCATCCACCCTCACGTCCTCACTCGCCACCCGGAAGCCCACGAGCAGCGGGAGCACGCGGACGTCCACCACGCACATCCCTCCAACCACGAGCACGAGCGTTGAGGCGAGCACGAGCACGTGGACGCTCCCCACCGAACAGCCGACCACTTCGACGACGACGTAAAGCGGAGATTCGAGAGCGGACAGTAAGATTCGGGTTCTTGCAGCTCCATTCGACGACCTCATTCCTTCCCACTTCTCTTTGCTCTTCTTCCTGCTTCCTGCTTTCTTGACCTGTGCATAAAGAAATCCGTCTGCTTCTTCGTCTGTCGGCCGAGCGATCTCTTTTGTGGGCAATCGGCCCACTGGTTCTTCAAAGGCCGCCGCTTTCATTAATTTCCGTCTTCGGGGCCGCGATCTTCATGGAAATCGGCTAAGCGGCAGATTCCGCGGCCATTGACGTCCGCGAGTGCGTGACTCCTCGGCGGAGAAATCGGATGAGACGGCGGGAATGCGGCCGAAATCGCCGGCGGCCGTCGTCGTGCGCAACCAATCGGCTTTGCGGTCGGCATGCCCGTCCGTTGGACCCCGAGATCCATTACCGAAATGAAGGGCGGATTGGCGGGCCGGCGTCCCGATCCTCCGGTCGACTCGTCCGGACATTGCAGTCGACAGTCGGCGATTTGGAGCGAAATGCGGTCCGTCGCGTGCGTTTTCCTCATCTTCCTGCTCTCCGCTACCGTATCCGTTGCGAATGCAGACAGTGATCGTGAGTTCGGCAATCAAAGGAACAAATGAGTAAGCAATCACCTCCACTTTAGCGCTTCCTTTCCTTCTTACCGAACGACAGAAGCGGCAGGCAGAAGGCGGGAACGGTGAGGAGAGCGGCGATTCCAACTCGACTTTCACGAATCGCGGGCCGGACATGGAGATGCGGGCGGACGCGAGCGGGAAGTTCACGATTAAAATTGGGCATATTGGCGCAATCGGCGCTCTCCCGAACGACGACAAGATCCTGAACATCAGCCGCATGCAGCTGATCGAAGATGGGATCCTCGGCAAGGACCTCGACTTCGAGTGGGTTCTCCTGCCTATCCTCCGGCACTCACCCGTTCGATTGCAGCATTGTGAGCAAGATGGGCTGCGGGGACTCGTTCGAGGGAGTGGCCGTGGCTGCGAGCATGTACCACGTGGAGAAGGTGCGCGCCTTCATTGGTCCTTACGTAAGAGCGAGAAGAACCAACGAAAAGAACTCATATCGTTTTCAATGCAACACCGAGCTCGAAGCGGTGGCCAAAATGGCGTCCTTCTGGAACATTCCCGTCATCAGCTACATGGTGAGCGAGCTAAGTAGACAGGGGAAAGCATTTCCTTCCAGCCCACAACCACCGCTCTCAACGACCGGACGATCTACAAGACGCTCGCCCGAATCTCCTCCAAAAACACGAACTCCATCGCCCATTCGGTCGTTCGCCTGGTCCAACACTACGGCTGGAGTCGAGTGGCGATCGTCACCAACACAGGCACGATCGCCTACGAGCGAGTGTTGGCCTTTGAGGAGGAGTTCCGCCAGAACGGAGTGGCTGTCATCAAGAAGATTCTGTTCGAAGAGGACTCGAAAGCGGACGACATGATCAAAAGCGGCCTGCTCGCCGAGTTGGCGTCGAGTGCACGAAGTAGAAAGGACTCTTCTCTCAATCATCCTTCCATTTCTTTTCAGTCATCATCTGCCTGTTCTCGAACACTCGGGAGTTGACTCGCGAGTTCATGCAAGCGACCTTCAAAGTACGTTCCACCTCTCGAGTCCTCATCGGTTGGATCGTTTAGACGGACATGAACAACGCGGATTACGCGTACATTCTGCCGTGGCTCCAGTCGGGCACCAAGGACTCGTCGCCGTGGATCGGGACGAGCGGCGAGATGCTGCAGCAAGTGAAGGACTCCTACCAGAACGCGATCATCGTTCGTTTTATCCTTTCTCACGCGTTACTCATTCGAACGCGCTTCAGGTCGATGACGTGAACGGATTCGAGAACACGATCGTCACCGGCTTCATGAAGCAGGTCGAAAAGTACGGGCTGAAAGCCGAGGAACTGGATGCGACGAACATTTTCGGCGAATACTATCTTCATCTTTACGACTCCCTCCGATTGTACGCGCTGGCGGCCCGCGAAGTGCTGGAGAAGAACGGGAAGAACGCGACGTCCATCACGAACGGGCGGATGATTTGGAACGCGATGCGACGGCTGTCGTTCGAGGGTAAGACGCAAAGAAATCGAAGCGAGCGGGATCGTTCTGAGAATCAAAAGAACCGGCCGGAGTTTCCTTTTCGCCCGAAGAACTCCGAAGTAAACGCGAGCAACCGTTCAGGAATCACCTCTTCTGCAGGCGGCACCGGGCGCGTGGTGCTCGACGACTTGGCCGACCGCGCGCCCCTCTTCGCGGCCTTCTACATCGCCCCGAATCGGGACAAGATCCTCAAAATGGTGTCGATGGAGTTTCTTCCCCTTCAAAACTGCGACGGGATCGCCAACCGGAGCGGCTGTTACGACATCAAGGTGGTCGACGTGATCCAAAACTTCTGGCCCTCGGCCAACGGCTCGATGCCCGCCGACGAGCCCTTCTGCGGCTTCCGGAATCAGCGATGCAAGTGAGTGGGCGGACCGAGCGTACAGGATGAAGCGGTTGGATGGTCAACGTTTCAGCTACACGCTGGAGATCGTCTGCGGCTCCACAGTCGTCGCCCTGCTCGTCGTCTTTCTGATCACGTACTGCATTTATCGCCATTGGTAAGCGGGAAGCCCGATGTTAACTCCCTACCGTCTTTTTTACAGCCAGAATGTCGCGTTGGCGAAGATGCCGTGGCGGATCAACCACGAAGATCTTCGAATGATCAACGAAGAGCAGGCGCGCTCTCTCCTGTCGTTGGGCAGCGCGAACACCCGAATGTCCAACATGAGCACCGGCAACAAGATGCACGCCATTCTCGGGATCAACACGCACGCCGTCTTCCACAAGTACCCGCAACGCCGTCCGATCAAGTTCGCCCGCGAGGATCTCCAGTTGCTCACTCAAGTGCTCCTTTTTACACTTCTCTCCTCTTCATTCCGCTCATTTCAGATGAAACAAGCGATCCACGACAACTTGAATCCTTTCCTGGGGATGTCGTTCAACGAGAAGGATGTGATGCTGGTCGTCTGGAAGTTTTGCTCGCGAGGAACCGTTCAGGTAGGCAGAGGGAAGAAGAGAGGAGGGAATTGATCTCTTCTTTAAAGGATATATCTACAACAAGACGATGGTTCTGGACGAGAAGTTCCACGCTGCCTTCGTTCGAGACATCACGTTAGGGCTTGAGTACCTCCACCTCTCTCCCATCGGCTACCACGGAAGTTTGACGACGTGGGCGTGCTTGATCGACCGCAACTGGTCCGTCCGCCTCACCGACTACGGGATCGCCAACCCGCTGGAGCGGTGGGAGAAGCACGGAGCGATCAGCATCACGGCCGTGCAGTCGGACGACGACAAGAGTCAAGCCGCGCAACGGACTTCGGCCCTCTATCAGGCGCCCGAACAGCTGAAGAATCGAGAGGCCAACCGGCAGCGGACCTCCGATCAGCGCTGGGTTGCGCAGTCCGCCAGTCGAAGGCAATCCGCAGATATTTACGCATTTGGAATGGTGAGGAGCGCATGGAAGAGATGAAGAAGAAACGGCGACTTGCAGGTGATGTACGAGATCCTCTTCCGCGCTCTGCCCTTCCCGGAGGGAACGGACATCAACGGCGTGATCGAGGCGACGAGCAACGGATCGCGGCACGTGAAGCCCCAAATCCAGGACGAAGATGAAGATCCACCCCGACCTCGCGGCCCTCTTGATCGACTGCTGGTGCACAAACGCCGAAATCCGCCCGTCCATCCGCCGTGTTCGCCTCAACACGGACATGATTCTGAAAATCAAGGGATCGCTGGTCGAGCAGATGATGCGCGTGATGGAGAACTACGCGAACAACCTGGAGAAGCTCGTGCAGGAGCGGACGGGCATGCTCGAGGAGGCCAACCTGAAGGCCGAACGTCTTCTCCACCAACTGCTGCCCGCCTACGTGGCCAACGAGTTGAAGGCCGGGCGTCCAGTGCCCCCGAAATTATTTGCGTCGGCAACCGTTATGTTCAGCGATATCGTGGGTTTCACGTAAGTTCCAGAGTGTTCAACAAATATCAAGCTTCTTTCTTGTGTTCAGTACCATCTGCTCGGCGTCTACACCGCTCGAAGTGGTCACCATGCTCAACGCTTTTTACACGGGATTCGACGAGATCATCAGCAAGAACGGCGCCTACAAGGTGGAGACCATTGGGGACGCGTATTTGGTGAGTGGGCGGCAATGGAGGCCTTTAAGCTTGGCCCACCTCCTTTCAGGTTGTGTCCTGGAATCCCGGAAGAGAACGGAACACGCCACGTGATGCACATAGCAGATATTGTGCTCGCTATGCGCAAGGTAGGAAGACGAGTGCACTCCTCACCCACACGTCTTCTTTTAGTTCACGGGCCAGTTCAAGGTTCCTCACCGCGCCAACCAACGAATCCAATGCCGCTGGGGCTTCCACAGCGGCGCCGTGGCCGCCGGAGTGAGTGGGCGGGCGTGTGTCGAGTGTTCACTTGCCGCTTTCAGGTGGTCGGTCTCACCGCTCCTCGCTACTGCCTCTTCGGCGACACGGTGAACACGGCGAGTCGAATGGAGTCCACCGGAGAGGCGGCCAAGATCCAACTGTCTCAGCAATCCTACGACCTTCTCCACTCCACGTATCCCGTGTTCGAATGCGAGCTCCGCGGAGAGGTCGAGATCAAGGTACTCACCTTTTTTACTCGTGTGTTTTAAGCGCTTGTTGTTCAGGGCAAAGGCCTCTGCAAGTGCTACTGGCTGCTGCGACGGACGGACGACGCGCCCAGCGAGGATTAATCGAAAGACCGCACCCATTCATCCACTTGCATCCATTCCATTGCACTCGGCGTCTATTTGTTTGAAATCGGGTTATATATCTTGGGAACGTCGATTTGGAAATAAAGGATCTGCACTTCACAGTGAGCGGTTCGTTCTGAAGTCAATGAAGAATTTGATCGCAGATTTGGGCAAGCCGTACTAACGAAACAAATGAGACGCATTCAACGACGCAACAGTTGCCCTCTGGTCACCACGAGCGACCGCTCGCCGCCTTTCACCTTCTTCTCTCTTCGGTGTTGTCATGACCGACGGAGAGCCCTAGCACGGACATCTCCGTTGTTTTGCCATTCGAAGGGATCTTCTCTGCAAAATGCCCGTCTACCGGCTGCATTATTTCGATGTGCGCAATCTGGGAGAAGCGGTTTGTTGTTGATTGGGGGAACGAGAAGATCTTTGCCGTTCAGATTCGAATGCTCTTCCACATCAAGGGGCAGAAGTTCGAAGACATCCGCGTTCCGTTCGACCAGTGGCCCAAGCGGAAGAAAGGTGGGGGAGGGAGACTTCCGCTTCTAAATGATTGCTTTAGAAGTCCCGTTCGGCCGCCTCCCAATGCTCGAGGTGGACGGGAAAGAAGCTCGTCCAGAGCCAAGCGATCCTCCGCTTCTTGGGCCGTCGGTTTCAACATGGCCGGCAGGGACGCGTGGGAGCAGGCGCGAGTGGACGAGATGGCCGACCTGTTCCTCGACCTGCACGCGGGCTGTCGGCCGTTCGTGATAGTGGCCTCGGGACTCGAGCAGGGCGACGAAGTGGGCGGCTTCTTTCTTCCAATGATTCCAATTCGATTTCTTTAGGCCCAACTGAAGAAGTCGGCCCTGCAGCCGGCCGTCGACCGCTACTTTCCGCTCTACTCCAAGCTGCTCAAGGAAAACGGGAGCGGCTTCCTGGTGGGACGGCGGCTCACGTACTGCGACCTCCAGCTCGCCGACCTGCTTTTCACTTTGCGGATGTTGGCCCCCGAGATGTTCGACCGCCACCTGGACCTTGAGCACGTACGTGGACCGCATCTATGGGCACTCAGCCTTGAAGAAGTACATCGCCCAACGCCCGACCAGCCAAATGTGACGTGACGGCTCTTTTATTTCGATACGTACGTGAATAAACAAGAAGGAGTGGTTAGAGAACACACTTTGGCGCTCTCCGCGACCTCCTCGCTGCAAAGAACGAGCTCGAGGAAGTCCGTGTTGAAGAGGTGGCAGCAATTGGGCACAAGAAGCACCGATGAGCGTTCACGTTGTTAACCTGAAAGCTCTCAGGAGTGAGAAGAACGAGACGGACGACTCACCTGGAGAATCCGGTCGCCCGCGCAGATTCCCGTTCTGCTCGGCCATCCCGCCCGCCTTCACGCCGCTCACGAAGACGGCGCCCTCCTCGCTCTCCGAGATGCTGAAGCCGAAGCCCTGCTGTTCGGCGTCTCGCAGCAGGAGGACGTTCTTCGTGTGGGGTCGAGGATGGAGATCGGCGAGCAGATCGAAGTGTTCAGCGCACTTCCGCCGGCTGCGCACGAGCAGGAGGGCGTCTCGGGGGCGGACTGTTGCGAGACGGCGGACACACTGCCGAAACCGGACGACGAAAAGGAGTCACTGCTGAAATGAACGGCTAATGGTTGTCTCCCTCGACCAAAAGAACCTCAACCGTCGCTGCCCAATTCGAAGCGGAGTTTGGATTCTCGACAGATGGCCGTTGAAGGGCCTGCTTTCCGTTCAGGAGGTGATCCTCCACCTTTCTCGAATGCCCGCAAGGCCTGCAGTCTGCAAACGAGAAGGGATTCTTTGAGTGACATATGTTGCTTACTCTTGGTTTTGATACGAGGCGGTGAGGTCCGTGATCACTTTGTGGATGTCCACCAAATTCAGGCGGTTCATGAGCGGGACGGTGAGCTTCCGCTCGTTCGGCAGCCCCCACGTGCCGTCCTCTCCCTTGCAGCGGGGTCCTCTGGCGGTCGCCGGAGTGAAGCCGGCGGGCCAACGAGAGCGTCATGCTTTGCGTGGGCTCGCTGAGTCGTCGCTGGACGTCGGCGGGCGGTCGGTTTTCCACGACCTCCCCGTTGATCGAAATTAGCCGATCGCCAATGGCAACGGCGCCCGTTCTGGAAGCAGCGGGTTGAATCGAAAGAAAAAGATGAAAAGCGAACCTCCAGCAGAGCCCGTCCTTCTGAATGCTCACCACTTCGTTCTGCTCGCCGATCACCAGCCCCAGCTGTTCGCCCTTGGGATGGAGGTCGACCGGAAAAGCGGAAGGGAGATTCCTGCCGTTCGGTCGGTCGCGTTTCGTTCGACCCGCCGCCTTTTTCGAATGTGCAGCTTCACGAAGTCGTGGGAGGTCTGGAGCAGGCGAAGGGACTCCTGGACGGTGCAGCCGCTCAGCGGGACGTCGTCGATCATCAGGAACTCGTCGCCCGCTTCGATCGCCCCGCTCCGATGGGCGACGGAGGCGGGCAGGAGGGACTTCACGACGATCGGGTCCTCTTTGCGCCCGCTTCCCGCCCGAAATTCGATGCCCAGCACACTCGAACGTTTGATCAATCGGACGGCCACGATGGACGAGGGGGTGACGGAGGTTTCTGAAAGCAAACGACGCAATGATGCCTTCAATCCACTGGACTACCGACCGTAAACATCGAACTCGATCATCAAATCGGTGGCCCCGTCGCCGCCTTCCATGTTTTCGTAGATCTCGTCGATGGTGAGGGCACTCGTCGAGCGGCCGTTCACCGCAATCAGGCGATCGCCCGCTTGAATGCGGCCGCTGTGGAAGGCGGCCGAGTGCGGGGCCACGGCTTCGATCACGGTCGTGGTGCAGATGCAGGGCTGCTCGCTGCTCGACGGGGCGGCCACTCGCTTCAAGCTGATCCCGTACGAGTCGCTGCCGATCAGCCGGAGGGTCACACTCGTGGTCTCCACACGCGACGAGCAAGAGGCGCTCTCTTCCGTTTGCAGTTTGGCTGAAACAACGACGGAGGGTGGAAGGCAGAGGAACAGAAGCGCTTACTGACGGTCCCGAACTGCCCGCACGCGTACAGTTCGACCTTCGTGTGCATCAAGCCACTCATCGCTTTTCTAAACACAAGTAGAAGTGAGTAGACAATGAAAGTGCCGATTCGTGGACAAGGCGAGGAGCACGTGAAGCGTTGGCAAACACCCGCCTTCCAAACCGAACCCGAAAGAATCGAAAATGAGCGCCGAGTGTGGGAATTCGGAAAGCGGAGCGAAAAAACGCGTGCGAAGTCGTCAGTTTTTTCACGTCAAAGTCCTCGGATTGAAACAACGAGCGGCCGAATGGCGGAGGCCGAGGCGGGAGTGCGGCCGGTCGGAAAACCTCGGATGATTGAAGGCCGCCCATTACAACACTCGGCCGCCCAATCCGCCCGCTCGGATTTCAGCTGGCGGCGGGGCTGAAAGGTCGCGAGCTCACCGCAAACGATCGACCGCCGGGACGTGCCGCCGCAAAGCAAACCACCGCCCACCCCCGTAGGTCGATGAGTAAAGGCGGCAATCATTTCGCAAACGGGCACGAGATCCAATTAGCAGCAGGCGATTCGCCGCACGTGGCGTGGCCGGAGGTCAGCCGAAACGAGCGGCGGCTTTCCGTTTCAAACCGCACGCGTCGCTCATTAACACCCCAAACGGGCGGGTGGCCACTCGGATGGGCGCCGTTAACAAATGTTTTGATTCGCGTGACCGCCCGCCTGCGGCCCGCGGCGAAGTTTCGAGCGGCGGGCCACGAAGACGGATCGCCCTGACGGCCGCCGATTAAAATTCGCATCCATCAAAATCCGCCCGTTTTCTACGAATTATGAGACGGCCGCCCTTGCGTAACGATCGCTCCCGGCCCGAAGATCAAAGTTGAACGAAAAAAGTCGGTCGATCGGCCATCATTGCGACTTTTGAACTCGGCGAACGCTGGAAGCGGCCGAGTCGAATGCCCGACAGCTCGATGTTTCTTGTGATCAAGAGAATACTCGATCAAGGACCAAAATACACGAGAAATAAGGCGGCACAGAGCATGTGAGGACATGGCCGGAATGTTGCTTTCGGAAGTGAACGCCGAGTAAACACTCGAGGATCCTCTTCGTTTGTAAACTTGGAAGGAATGCCGACGGGTTCAAAGAGCAGACGGCCGCCCTCGAATGCCCGAACTGCCCAGTTGTTCGCCGGGGAACGTCAACAGGCGGGTGCAAACGACCGCTTTTTGCAAAATTCGTTCCAAACGCCTGTTTGACGAGCGAGTGCGTAAGCGAGATGTCAGCTGGGCAAGGGCCTTGTGCCGTTTGATCCCAACCAACCCTTTTGCAACAAAAAATGAACGGTTACTGGGATTACTACTGTTTGTTGCATTTGGGCGGTGGAATTTGACTGTCGCCGTTGATTCAAATTCAAATGGCACGATGGAATGTCCTAGGGCAATGAGAAGTCAAATGAGACAAACCCTAATCGAAACACAAGCATGCCAACAAGGCGATAAGTTCCTTACGTGCAGAAGGATTTATGGCCTTACTCAACGATGTGATTGAGGCGATTCATAGCCGACAAAAACAACGTTCCTTTGCTACACAGATTGTTTCATTAACCTTTGCTGTTTCGTAATGAAAGAGCGGATACGGCGGAGTTTTCGACGGCTGATCGCCTGTTGACCTTCTTGTCTTTCGGATTTCTCCTTTCGTTTTCTTTCGAACGACGGGATTACGCCGAGAGAACACACACTTCACACCCCGCTGACAGCCTTCTTTCGCTTCTCGCGCTCATCGATCAACGCGCCCGCCTGTCCGCAACAACGGCGGCTACCGACCGCCAGCCGGCGGATTTGAAGGAGAGTGCACGTTCTCGACCTGCCGTTTGTTGTCTGGCGACCTTCGACGAAATGCAGCTGCGAACTGCGAATCGATGAGCGAATCGGACTGACTGGTCTAGTCGGAATGATCACGTGCTGCCCTCCTGCAACGACCACGAGCGTCGTTGTTCGTCTTTGCACTCGCTGGTAGGTCGCTCGCTTGACTTTTGGCTCGTCATTCTATCGTCCTTTCAGTGCTTGCGGCCCACGGAAAGCAGGCGGACACGGAAAAGATGCGCGTGATCGAGGAGCTCAAGATGGATGAGAGGCAGTACAAAAAGGCGGAGAATCTTGCATTTGAATCTCTATGCTGCGGCCTTCGGCGGTTTGCTCGGTTGTGTGGGGTCGAGAGACGTTCAAGACGCTCAGCGGAAGGTGGGTTCAAAAAAACGAGGAGCACGGTCGTCCGTCCACTTACTCTTTTAGACGAGCAGAAGAGCTGCGGGAGTGCATCGAGCGAGTGGCCGACCACGATTTGCAGTCGGGAGCGAAATGTCCGTTACGCATTGCACCCCGCCCTTTTTTCCTTCTTCCTTTTAAGGCATTGTGAACGCGTGGGACTCTCGTTTCACTCAACGCCTTTCGAGTGAGTTCTCTCTACACAACCGGTTTGGAATTCAAGTGAATTGCGAGCTGCAGATGGGCGAACCCATGACCCCTCCAGCGAGAAGCGAAAAGTGAGCCGCCGTCTGCTCAAGTACCAAAAGGCGAAGACGCGGAGACGCCGATCGTACACCGAGTTCTTGGATGCAAGTCGACTTTCAATTCCAATCGATGACGTGTGGTTTCAGGAGCCGGCACGACGAGAAGTTCCGTCCGAAGCAGATGGCCGCCCCACCGCCTCTTTCGTCCAAATCGACGAACATCTCGCTGACGTCGGTCGGGGCCCGCCTCTTCCTCAACGGATTTCGGCAGACTGCGCAACGCGACCGGAGAAGAAGGAGAGCCCCTTCGTCGACCTGCACAAGGCCCGTTCTCCCTTTTTTCTCATCTTAACCCACGTGTCTTCAGCTGCACCGATTGATCGAAATCAACGCCGATGCGCGGCAATACAAGCGGACGTTGGCCGACGTCGTGCTGGATCGGAAGGGGAAGAAGGGAGGCGGAAGACGGCCAGCGAACGAATTCGCGCGTTGATGCCCGACGAGCTCCTCATGAAGCAGCAGCGACCGTTGATGAAGGAGGCCTTTGAGTTGATGGACGTGGTCGAGAAGCACAATGACGGCAAGCTGAACGCCGCCTTCCTTTCGCCCAAGTTCCTCTCCGTTGTGAAGAACGACCGGAAGGACTTCAGGCAAGCCCTCCTTCCTTGTACTCACCCGCCCGTTTTTTCTCAGTCAAGCTCTCTCTCCAAACCTCTTTCCCGCTCTACAAGGACGAGAAGGGCATCCTGCCCAGTGCCCGACCTGCTCGAGGGGGCGGGGCTGAACGAAGCGGAGCGAACGGCCTTCCTCGACCTCATCATCGAGACGAGCGGGGCGTCGAAGATGATCGGCGAGGTGATGCGCATCTTCGAGCGACCGAACGGACGAGCGTTGAACGAGGAGATCAACAACGTGACCATCCTGATGCAAGAGCGCATTCGGGAGGTCCGCGAGAGCTTGAGCGACGAGCAGAAGAAGCAGATGAAAGAGAGGGAGTTTGCCTTCCTCAACCGACAGCAGTTGGAGAAGGTTTACGGGCCAGAAGGTCTGCCCAGCAGGTCTAGCTATCTACTTTTACTCCCTTCAGGCCTGATGGGATCGACGCCCTTTCGACTTGGACGCGTACGAGCGCTGGACGCCCACGCAACTCCGCAAGGGGCTGATGCGCGCCGTCCGGTCGGTCGCCGAGGGCGCCCCGTTAGCCGAGGCCCATTTCGGCCCTCGTCGGCGGCGCGTCAAGCGCCAGTTCGAACCGGGCGAACCGGGCACCATTCTGGTTGTTGGAGAGCCGGAAATTTTGTCTCCGCTGTCTTCGCCCCCGGTGCGACCAATAGTCTTCGCAATGCAAGTAACGGATAGCTTTCAGACATTTTGGAAGGCGGAGCACGGAATTCTGAGTTGATGGAGTCCACGTCCGTTATTCTGAGTCCCGAATTGGCGAGTGCATCTGTCCTTTCTCTGTTCTGATTTATAGCTTGCAGTTTTCTCCTGGAATTTTGAGTCCGTTTTTGTGGGTGCTTTGACGAGGGGCGACTCTAGTAACGCTTTATTTACAGGTTATCCCCGGCAAGTGATCTCACTTGTGAATATGGTAATCAGTTGGTGATTATCCAGCCTATTCTTGTCGCCAAATATTGGATTTCCGCTCATTCTTTGCCGTCGACGGTCTAAGTTGCATTTAAGTGGCTTAAGGATGTCCGCTTATCTTATCTCAGTACGTCTCTATCGCCCAAGCTCATTGGCGGGACGGTCTTCGAGGCGTACATCTTGAATCGTGAGTGGATCCACAACGGTAATGTGCAATTGAGCTTACGTTTTGTCTTTTGTTTCTTTGTCGAATTAATACATATAGCGTTAATCAAAGTTCTTTTAGTTCGTGCCTCGCTTTGAGTGGAAACTTGCTTCATTTATAGATTCAAATGTGTTATAAGCCAGTTGAAATGATAAAGGTCTGATAAACGCAGACTCTCGAGTTCCCTTTGGTTTGGTACTTGCAAAAAATCACGCAAAGTGAAAAATCGTGACGTTTTTCAAAATGACAAATTTTGTCAATTAAGCGGCTGCTTGCTGGGTTTTCTTCTGCAGCCTTATTATTTTACTGGCTTATATGGCTTCTTCAGCTCATTCTTTCGCCGCATGTGAGTTTAGCTCGCAACTGCTACCTTTCAAATGCATCCCTTTAATTCGGTATTTTGTCCGGACATCTTTGTCGCCTACGGTCGCCAGTGGGATCGTCCTAAACCCTTAAGTTGGATCCCCGGCATTTCTCACGGAATCGGCGTTTGTTTTCGACATTCTCAGGCTAGTCCGGAACGTTGCCGTTTCCGGTTTTAGAAAGCTTGCCTTTTCAGCCCTTCGATCCTCAGCTAGTGGAAATCGTTTGTTCGTCACAGCGCATGTGAGGATAAATTAAATTCAACGAGTGCACATTCGAAGGTCGACAGTCACTAGAATCTCGTGCTTTCCGGGGGCTAGTCGAAATGTGCTTGTTGATCGAAATAAATCGTGATTCATTTCCTTTCTCAAAACCCGTTTTCGACCCCTCGCAACTCTTTTATTTTGATGTGCAGACGAGATTGAATGCAATCCAAACCCCGGGGGCACAAAAGAAGAAGTGAGTTGCGCACACGCTATGCAGACTAGACGACGGTTATCAGTGGGGAGCAATCAAGGGAGGGGAAAAGGAACAAACCATAGTGGCGTTCTGGGAAGCGGCCGACCGTTCCGGTTCGTCGTTTGAGTGGAGGGCAGAAAAGAAAGAGATCAAACCGATTAAACACGACGACGAGCGAGAGTGGGAGCAAATCGAAACGAACACCCTAAGGGAGGACGGGAAACTCGAACAAGCAAGTGAGAGAGGAAGTAACTTGCTTCTTTCCTTCTCTTGTACGTAAGTTCTCGACAACAAGCGAGCGGTTGTCCTTTTGGCTTGCCACGAACATCGACGTTCCGAACAATCCATCGTTACCGCATGACGTAAAAGGCAAGAGAAAAGAACGACCGCCACGGTTACACGCGGAGGCCAATGGACACGAAACGTCGAACGACAATTCACAGCACGGACATTCGTTGAAGGGATAAAAAAGGATCTGGTGTTTTGTCGTTTTCTTACGAAGCTCCCGTGTGCGGTGCAAAAAGAAGTGGTTCTAAAGGAGCTAAAAGGGGCATCAGGCCGCTTTTCTCGGTCATATTCCTTTTTATTAGGTTTTACGATCGTCCGACTTCCAGTTGGACATCATTTCCCCACAACCCTTTTCGGAGTCCACTGGACTATCGAGGCTCACAGAAGAGGAAGACGAGAGGCCGCCTATCCGCCCGTTTGGGCGTCCCGATGAGTCATTCCTAAGCTCTTCGCTTGCCGGCCCGACGATCGGAAGCAGCGAACGTTTTATCCCCCGGCTGCTGGGCTCTTCTGCGAGTGAACGAGCCGAAGTGTGGTAGTGGTTTTAAGTCTGTCCTTTTGCGTGAACCACACGACGATAACTTCAAAACGATAACCATCCCGTCTTTCGATCCTCAGTCAGCGGACGTCGTTTATTCGTCTGGAACGTGTGCGAGCATAAATTACATTCGAATGAGTGTGCAGTCGGTTGTTCAGATCTGTTCTTCGAGCGTCTCGCTCAGGTGTTCGGCTTCTTCCACGGGCTCTCGCGGCAGGACGGCAGTCGTGGGCGGAGCGGAAGAGGCGGCCATCGTCTGCAGTTCGCATCGGGTGCCGCTGAATCCGAGGTTGCATCTGAAGAAGATTGAATGTTGTCGGTCACGAGTCTAGGCGATCTTACAAACAAGAGAACTGAGAACTGGTTCCCATACACCATCCGCGGCCGTTGCAGTCGCGGGCGGAATCGCAGAAGCGATCCTCGCAGTTCTTGCCCGCGTACCCCAACGTGCAGAAGCAAAAGGGCATGGAACGAGATCCGAAACACGTCCCGCGGTTCGAGCACTGCTCGGCGGTGCAGGCCTCGGAGCCGCTCGGCTGGGCGGGCCCGTTCGAGATGGCCGAAACGGTGACACTCTGCTCGTCGCCGTCAATCTGTCGGGCCTAAACACTCCCGTTCATCCATCCGTCTGCTCGATGATCGGAAAGACTCACTCGTCGGACCCACGTCTTGAGGCCATCCTCGGTGGAACATCTGAAGGAAGTGCACATGTGATCGTTGCCCACACAAGAAGGGAACTCACCGCATGGCCGTTGATCTCAAGGACGAGCAGGCAGCAGAGAAGAGTCGAAACAAACGCGTTGGCATGGTGGTCATTGCTTTTCGGAACTGAAAACAACGAAGAAGAAGAGATTAAGAAAGCCCGATTCGGTACACGCCAAAAATGTCAGCATTGCAATGGGGAACATGCGAACAAAACAGGCCGCTCGGCGATCATAAAAGCGCTCAATTTGTTCGGGATGTGCGGGCGGCATGCGGGTGAATGCGGGGGCATTCGGGGGGATCCGGAACGATCCACACCGACGGGATGAGCAATCCGAAAGGGCGAACAAAGCGGGGGAGAACAGGCGGCTTTCCCAACGGTGCGCGTTTTGTTCCCGCCTACTGGTTTCTCGCCCATTTGGCGGATAATTGCGGCGTGAATCACGTGCGAGTGGCGCTTGCAGGGACTTTCAAGGAGAAAAGAACACGACGAGTTCATCCCTTACGGTCGTGAAACCGCCGCCCGAATGACGTGAAAAGAAGACTGAAGCCGCCCGCCGCCTCCTGTTTTCGATCGGGCATTCGAGTGCCGCTCGCGGTGGAACGGCCGCCCACTCCGCTCATTTCGCCGCCCCTCGCATTCGATTGTTTCTGCTCGCCGCTCACGTGTTGGCACTTGAAAGCATCATTGAGGTCACTCATCGCCCGCCGCTTCATCAAGTGGGCTCAATGGCGCGTGACTCCTCTGCAGTCATCCGCTCATCCCCCGAATTGTGAAATCGACAGGATGGACGTGATTTATTTCAGCAAACGAGCGTCAATAAACGGCAGGAAACTTGAAATCGTCCGTTTCTTGCATCCTGAAATGCCCGCAAATCAACCGAGAACAACGGCGGAGGACTCACCAGTTGAGCGGGTCCCACGTCTCGCTCGTCGTGTCGGCCACGTGCAGCGTGTAGCTGGAGAGGGTACGATCAGAAGGCTGAAGTAATCGAGTTTCTTACGCATGACGACTCTTATCCGACGTGTTCGCTTCGCTCTTGTGGACGACGAGCCCGTGGATCAATACCATCGAGCCTAGACGTTCAAACAGATTGGAGGTCAAATCGATTGGATGAGCGGACCTTTTTTGACGGGGACGGGCACGAAGTTCGCCTCTTCGTAGACGGGCTTTTGGCCCACGAACTTGACGAGTGGATCGTTCGGGTTCTTCGCCTCCGTCCGCACAAAGCGGTAGTCGGCGGGTGGCTGCTTGTGCGAGCCGGGGATGAACCACAAACAACCGTTTTCTTCCGTCGCCTCGTCCAACGCAATCCACAGGCCGACGAGGTTTCCGATCGGGTTCGTGCGGAGGAAGGTGGCGTCCACGTGCGTCCCGACCGCCCCGCCAATTTTCGGGTTTTTGAAGATGTACATCGACTGGACCACTTTCGGTTGTTCGTAGTGCAGACTGCGGATCACGTTCTGCAAGCGAATGAAACAAAACGAGGAGGCAGAAAGACCCACCTGCACGTGGGGATGAAAGGAGAACTTCTTGAAGACGGGATTCAGCCAATGCAAAGCGTGGCCGATCTTGTTGATCGATTGGTCCTTCGGAACGACCAGCTTCCCACTCGCGTCCAGCGCCCCCTCCTCGTAGAAATGCGAGATGTTGGAGGCCGAGTTCAGGAAGAAGCGGTCGGAAGCGTGCTGCAAAACTCGAGTGATCGACAGGGAACGAAAGAAGGCCAACGCTCACCCGTTCCTCGTCGTCCGTTGTGAAGACGGACTTCGGGTGATCTTCCGGATTGATCCCAGCGATTATTCGCTCCATCTCGGCCTTCATTTCGTCCTGCTTCCGCCTCGGTGAACACGTCCTCGATCAGGAGGAATCCATTTTCGTCGAAGATGCGCTCCCATTTCGGATAAATCCGCTCCGTACTTGATCGTCGCCTTGCGAGCACATCTGAACGAGGACAAGTTCTCAAAACTTTGCATAAGCGAACGCGCGTTTAAATCCGGGCCCAAAAGAGGCGAAGAAACCACGACTGCTGTCCGCTAAAGAGATTAAAAATAATCTGCCAGTCGCCGTCTGCCGCCGCTTCTTATCGCTCGCACGCAAACGCCGTTGACCCCCGCAACGACGCTCATTTCTTTCGCTTTCATTGGCGAGCAGAACAATCGAGCAGGTTGATCGAAAGCAAGAATCAAGTTGAGGCAAACTAGCAACCGTTTATCGTCTGCATTTCGGCTATTCCGAGTGTCTTCTTGTGGTTATGAGCGCGTTGCGATTTGCGATTCGAAGGTGACTGAACAGAACGATCCTTTCGCTTTCCAGTTCTCTCGTTCGAATTCGCTTTACAATCGGCGGAATGTGCGCGACGGAAGACGGGCGCCCGCGCGCGTTGCGCACCGCCGAACGGCCGACGGCGGCGAGCGGAAGAGTTTAATTAGACGGACGGCTGAACGATTGCGGAACGACCGAAAGGAGCGACAAGTCATCTTCGGGTCCTCGCGCACAAGACGGCTTTGACCTCCGTTTGTTCTTCGGACTCCCGCACGAACTCCAACGGAAGGAGTGAATCCCCAGTCGGCCGTCCGCAATGACCGAAATTCAAGTGCGGCGGAAGGACGATGAGGTCTCGGGTGGCGGCATGAGCCAGTGTATTTATGGGCTCCCGATGGAGGAGGTTTTGCTTCTGGACACTGATCTTCATCTTGACCGTTCTCACGATCAAGGACGTCCTCACTTTGTTCTGGGAATACAAAGGTTCGTTCCATTCCTGTCTTCTTTCAATTTACGTGTTTGTTGCAGAGAACGAGAAAGAAGCGGACATGAACGTGAGCTCTCGCTCGTTGTTCAGCAAAATGAAAGGGACACTTCGCTTTAGATCGTGTTCAATCAAACGATGACCCTTCCGACGTTCACCTTCTGCGTTCCGATGGGGAATGGTCCAGTCGATCTTTGAGTCGAGCAAATTCAAGGAGAAGGACGACTTCGGGGCGGGAGTGGGCGAAAAGGAGGCCGTCAAGGTGGGCATGAGAAGGTGGGGAATGAAATCGAATGAAGGGGAGGATTGCAGAAAGCCCTGAAAAAGCTGAAGACGGGCGACGACCTGCTGAACAAAAAGTGGGATCGAAAGGTGCTCAAGCAGAGCATCGATTCGATCGGACTGCTGCACTCGCTCGAGCGGGAAACCGACGACTCTTTCGTTGCGCGCGAGATCTCCGTTCGAACAAAGAAAGAGAAATCGAAGGAGAAGTTGAAGACGATCGAGGTGGGCGCCCAACCTATTTACCTCTGACTAATCCTTTTCATTGTCAGTTCTGGATGAAGGAGATTGGAAAGCGGAACGTGACCTTCGACCAGTTCATGCAGAAGGCGGGGGCGGAAGTCTACCGAAGGTTTTTCCTTTCCTTTCACTCACCCGCTCATTTGATTGCCGTCTTCAGGATGATCAAGAAGAGTGTGCGGCTGTCGATGATCGAAGACAAAACGATCGCTTCTGGCTTCAAGACCACGTGGATTCTCCCTCGGCGACATCTGCTTCCAGCCCACCTTTGAGGAGGAGGGCGCCTCGGACATCGAGACACAAGTGCGAGCCGAAGAGAGGCACTCATTTCTGTTGAATGCTTGCAGGGTCATTTCTACGAGATTCGTTTTCAATCACGACCCGCAGTTCTTCGACGACAAGATGCGTTGCGTGATGGTGGACATGAATGGGCGGCCGGCTGACATGAGTCGCTTCCAAGTCGGTTTTATCTTCTATTTTCAGTCGAACTCGAACGGTTTGAATGCAGGATTCCGGGGGCCACTCAAAAGATGGGGTCTCAGTGAAGACATCTGCGCTGGTTTGTTTCGCCCATTTTGGTCTCAAATTTCTCCCCTTTTTTCAGGAACCGACAACGACCTGATCGTCGAACTGCGTGCCGCCTACCAGATGCTGGAGAACGACGATCCGGGAAGTCCGTTGGGCCGCCGGTTTCTTTTGTTAAGTTCTTCTTTTCCAGCTGCGTGTGCCGAGTTTGAGGACGAGGAGACCGCAGAAGACGAATTCGATTGCCGGAGCCGCTGCAGAATGGAATTGATTCGCGTAAGAGACCGACAAACGACTACCACCTTTCATTCGCTTTGTTTGCAGTCCATCTGCCAATGTTCTCCGTTGACCACGCAAGTCCCTGATGAAAGACGGCGATTCCGATGCCTTCCCGCCCTGCTCCTACTCCAACTGCTCCATCGAGTGGGTCTGCCAGCAGCATTCCAGTCACTTTAACTCTTTCCTTTCAGTGTCCAGAAAGCCCCCAAAGTCGGAGAAGGCGTGCACGAAGAACTGTCGGCGGTAGAGCTCATTGTTTTACACTCGCGTCGAATTTGTGTTCAGGAACTGCAAACAACTCCGCTACAACATCAACCTGGTCGGCTCGAAAGACAGCGTGCGGGGTGAGAAGCAGGGCGGGGACGTGGCCAAGGCCCCGCACCAAACACGCGCTCGGATTGCGTGGGGGAGCTTCGAGTACTTCCGATTGGAGCAGAAGTGAGTGTTCCACGTCGACTGGTCGCTTATTCGAATGCATCAATTAGCTACAAATACGAATCGTTGGTGAACTTCATGGCGGATGTCGGCGGAGCGATCGGCATTTGGCTGGGGCTTGTCCATGTGAGCGGTGCAATCCTTTTGTCCGTCCACCCGTCTTTCTTTCAGCTTGACATGTATCCAAGGAGCGATGTTTTTCGCGGAATTCGTGACCGCAAAGGTGACCGGCCGACGGCACGACGAGCAGGAAGAAGAAGAAGCGGACGAGGAGGGCGAACGAAAGTCCTCCCAGTTCTCCCAGAACCCGATCGGCGACGCCAAGCTGTCGGCCAATCCGTTCGGCGACTTCAAGGAGGCGCCCCGCAAACGGAGTACGACGTCCGCCAACCTCCCGCCGCCCTGATCGCTGGCCTCCGGATGAACACTCCGTCTTGGGGCTGCCCGCCTATTCACTCGTTAACGATCGAATCCCATTTGAATGTAAATAAACGGAGCGTGAATGCGCGTCATCGGCGGCCCCCAATCGCTGGTTCCGAATCGACCGCCGCCGCCCGACTAGCCGGCTGTTCGTTGGTGTAAAAATCGAAAGGAGAGGGCGGAAAGGGAAAAGACCGAAAGTAACTCGTTTCGCGTTCACTTCGACCCGCAATTACGGGCGCCCGAACAGCAGGCGTTCCGTTGATCGAATTCATTCGAACGGCAGACGGAAGGACGCACCTCATGTTCTGCGAGAGAGCCTTCTCATCGAGCCAATTGCCCGGCCTTCACTCCCGCTTTCTCTCCCATCGAACTCGAAATGAAGATCGACTTGGACCGATTCTGCTCGCCGCAGACTCGTCGCTATGCGTTTTGGTCTTTGAGTGAGCCGGGCTTTTGATTTCACTTATCTTTCCATGTCAAGTTGCCGTTCTCGCCGCCCTTACAGTCCACGACGTTTGGGTTCTAATCGACGAGTACATGGAAAATCCCCGACAGGTCGACATGATGGTCGTCTTGTAAGGGAGAATTTGTCCTCCCTTCATTCTTCTTTTCGGGTTGTTTTCAGCAACGAGACGATCACCATGCCGAACATCACGATTTGCGCGGCCTATGAAGCAGTTCTCCGCCTTCTACGCGATGAATGCCACGTTGGGAGGCGACGTGGGATGAGGACCTCGAGGTGAGTGCAAGCGCCCTTCTTTCCTGTCATCCGTTTTGTTCAGAAAGCATTGAAGCGATTCAAGACACGCGACGATTTCCTCAAGAAGGAGTGGCCGTTCCACATGACCGCAGAAGCGATGATGGTCTGCATGAGCCTGACGAGCATCGAGGTGGAGGCCGAAACGGCCGCCGTTCCCAACTACTTCAACCAACTCGCGCACAACCCCCGACTGCACGGGAAGATCCAAATGATTAACGTTTGTTGCTCGGCGCTGTGAGGGCAATCGTGTGTGCGTTCAGGATTGGCAGAAGCGCCTCAACGATCTGGACGTTTCGTTCCCCGAGTTCTACCAGGTGAGAATTCAAGCGATAAGTGATTTGTTCTTATTGTTGTCGTGTTTAGAAAACGGGAATGGAGATCCTAAAAAAGTGAGTGACTTTGGCCTTTCAATCCCGAATGATCGTTCGTTTCTAGGGGATTGCACCGAATGCGGAGGATATCGGCGGACGAAAACGACGTCTTCCGGATCGAGCACAAGATCACGTGGATTTCTCAGCTAAATTTCTGCTTCCAACCCACGTTCGCGGTCGACGTCCCGATCAAGAGCCAAGTGAGCAGATCAAAGAGCAAATCGGATTCCACAGTCTTCCATTCCAGGGCCAATTCCTCTTCTTCCAAACGAAACTGGACTTGGAGAAGCTCGCGGGCGTGGATTTGCCTTGTATGTCGCTGGACGTGCACGGACGGCCCTCCGATTGGGTGCGACACATGGGCGGGTCGGCGGCCGGCAAGGACGGCGTGGCGGACAACCTTTGCCCCGGCCAGTACGCGGAGATTCGCGTGGAAGTGAAAGCCGTCCACGAATCCCTGCCCAGCGACTCGCCCGCCCGCGCCTGCGAAGAGCTCTCGGCCGACGGGAAGAATGACTACGACTGCCGCCTTCAATGCCGGATTGAATACGTTCGGGTGGGTTCCTTTCTTTCTTTCGATAATTGCCCGTCCTTTCAGTCGTTGTGTGACTGCACGCCCCTTTCGCTTTCCTACCTGGTGGAGGACAAAAAGGAGTTGGCCGAATTCCCTCTTTGCAACTACACGGCCTGCAACTACACGATGGAGTCCCCGCCGGCCGGCGAGATCACCGCCGAACGCGCGTGCATCAAGAAGTGCAAGCGGGATTGCCGGCAGACTCGCTACACGATCACGCGCAGCAACGCGAAGAAGACGTTGGCCCTGAACGAGAAGCACAAACAGTCGATCGGCCGCGATCTGATCACCGTCAGCGTCACATGGGGATCCTTCGAGTACCTGCTGCTGGAGCAGGACTGGAAGTACACGCCGGTGGCCTTTGCGGCGGCTCTCGGCGGGGCCATCGGCATCTATTTGGGCCTTTCGGTGCTCACGCTGATCGTCGGAGTGGTCTACGGCGCCGACCTCGCTTTCAAGTACTCCAGCGGCTACTGGAAGGACCGGCAGCAGAGCAGGAGGGTGAAGAACCGCGACAACGACCATCGCGCCGCTCGCCCGTCGGCGCCCGCTCCTTCGCCGCCGGTCTCTACGTCGCCGGTCGCTGAATGATCGCTTGCTTATTCGATTCACTCGTTGTACATTCTGAGGAGCGCGGATAAAAAGAAAGCCGTTTGCCAGGAGGAGCCAGCATTACAAATAAAATGGCACCTTTTGCGTTTATGTTGCAAATTTCGTGTTGCGTGGGCCTAAATTTAAACCACGCACTGTAGGTGGACAAACTGTAGGTGGCACAGCCAGTTGTCAGAAATCTAGATGGTTCAAACAGCAGGAAGGTTTAAAAGCTGGAAGACGCGCAACGGTGCATCCTCAAAAGGGGCGCCCCTCCGTGTATGACCGATCCAATAGGTCGCTTTTGCGTGGTTTTGATGAGAGCAAGGCGATGGAATCGAACTTGCGTGGATAAAATAACGGCGTTTCTTGTAGTCACTTTCCGAAGGCTCGCAGTGAGCGTTGTCGAATCAATGGTTAATGCCGCTAAAAGATATCGCGTCCGTTTGTATTCCACTATTTTGCGAGTACACGGCCGTTTGTGATCAAAACGATCGACCGACTGCATTTCGAAGAGGTTAGACCTTCGGCTTCTAGTTGGCTAAATAATGCACGAAAAAGCAAGGAGCTTTTGCCGTGTATTTTTCCACTTTGAGATTTCGATTGCCCATCCACCAACCAAAGAATCCCAGGTTAATCCGAGCAGCATCTCGGAGCGAACCCGCCCGCGGCCACGTCTTCGGCGGGTCCCGGCGCGAAAGATCCGCGGTGAGTTTGCGAGGAGGCCGGCCGCCCGCCCCCGTCATTTCGTTTCGTCGTCGGGCCGGGCGGGCGGCGGTCTTTTTTCTCCTCCCTCCGCTCCCTCCCCTCTCCTTACGCCCACTCCTCTCTTTCCGCCCGATCACTTTCCTGCTTCCAGCTCCCAATCGATCGACCGAATCCGCGATGCTCGTGGCCGATTGCGACTTCCGGACGGGCGTCTTCCGCTGGCGCGTGGACGCGTTCGGCGACCGCTCGACGGCGGCGCTGCCGGGCGACTGGTGGACGTCGGACGTGTTCGGCGTGGCGGGCGGCCCGCTTCTCGCTGCTGATCTTCCCGCAAGGCCTGGACCCGTCCGGCTGGTTCACGCTGAACGTGGTCGCGGTGGATCTGGGCGACCGCAAGGGCCGTCGAGCTGGAGTGCGAGTTCTGGTTGGAGAACGGCGAGGGCGCGGTCGAGGGCAAGAAAGGTGAGTCCGCCATGCTCCTCCCTTCCCTCACTTTCTGCTTCCAGCCACGCCCTGCGTATTCCAAGCGGATCTTCGCCCGCGGCCAGCCCTTCTGCATGAAGACGGACGCCGTGCGGAGCTTCGCGGGCAACGGGCCGCTCGTCGTCTGCTGCCGTCTGCGCCCGTACGCCGCCGACGGCTCGCAGGACGTGGAAGAGGCGCCCGTGCTCGCGGTGGACCTCGAGCGGCCGGCCACTCACTTCCGTCAGGCGATCCCCGACTTCGCCGAGCGCGCCGCCGCCACTCCCGGCGAGGACGTCAAGCTGAAGTTGGACGAGTTCGCGCTGACCGACGCGCCGGACGTTCGCTTCGCCCTGGTGTTCCGTCCGCACGTCCTCGGGCTCGACAGCTACACCTCGGCCCTCCACCTCAACCTCTGCGCCGCCCCCGCCGGCTGGAAGGTGGCCACGAAGTTCGCCGTGTGGGCGGAGAACGAGGGCGGTGAACGGCTGCCGATCATGGGCGAGTTCTTCACTGCATTCGCTCTCACTCGTTTCTCTCATTTCAGAGTGGGCGTTCTTCTTCGGCGAGGTGGGCCAGGGCTGGGGCTGGCCGTTTGTGAAGCTCGAAGACCTCCGCCGTCTGACCGCCGCCTCGTCGCTGGTCCTCCACTGCGTCATCCGCCCGCTGGCCGAGAAGACGGGCGGCCCTCCCGCGCTGCAGGCCGTCGACGCGGGCGACTTGCTGGCCGAGAAGCTGTTGACGATGCGTGTGGACGGCGTGGCCAACGACCTGCAAGTGATCGTGGGCGAGGAGACCTTCGGAGTGCGTCTTTCGTTCCGTCCGCTCATCTCTTCCCCTGCTTTAGGCCTGCGCAGGCGGTCCTCATCGCCGGATCCTCGTGGTTCGCGGAGCAGCTGGCCGGCGAGCGCAAGACGGAGCTCACGATCGCCGAGGAGCAGGGAGTGGACGGGCCGACGGTCGGCCGCCTCATCGAGTGGATGTACCGCGGCCGGCTGAACGACTTCGATCGCCAGGTGGAGGTCCTCTTCCCCGCTGCCATCCGCTTCGGCGTCCACTCCTTGAAGGTGGAGTGCAGCCTCTTGCCTCCCGTCAATCCTCTCCTGCTTGCAGGCCGCGTGTTTGGAGGCCTTCAAGCGCACCTTCTCGCCCACCAATGCCGCCGCCCGCCTGATCTTCTCGGTGGAGCACGAGGTGCCCGAGCTGAACGCCTTCGTCCTTCAGTTCGTGCGCGCCAGCGCCGAGAACTTCTGCACGGTCATGAGCTCGCCGGACATGGAGGACGTGCTGCAAACGAACGTCAGTCTGTTCCGTCGCGTGTTCGCCGCCCTCAAGCAATGATCACATGACTTCGGTTCTGTCGTGTTGTTTGTTTCGTTGAAATAAAAGTGATGATTTAATGGGCGAGTTTATCGATTAGTGAGATGTGAGGTCATGAGAGAAGGGGGGGCTGTACACAACAAAGAGCAGAAGAAGGGATCAATCCTTTCGATTATTGGTGGCACGAACTGGAGCGGCCGGACGTACGACCACCGCATCGCCGCGGATGGGCCGAATGCGAGTTGAGGCCGGAATTCCGCAAGATCTTCGCTCTTTTGCCCGCTCGTTACCGCCGTTGGACTTCGAACTGCAAACGGAAAGTGATGGTGAATTGGTGGGCTGGCAAGAAAGGGAGTGGAATCGATGGATTGTCGGCGCGGCCCTGCAAATCCCGAGTGACCATTCGCCGCTTGTTCACGTCGATTGAAAGCGAGAATTGCGTCCATCATTACGATTATACTTTCTTTTCAGGGACCACGCCCGCCGCTGGATACGCCGAAAATACTGCGGACGTAAAAGACACTCCCGCGCCTTCGATCCTAGAGCGCCCCCCGAGGGCTGGCGTGCGGCAGACGAGCATGTGGACAACGCCCCTCCGCTGCCCGTCCCGCGCGCCTCCGAACAGCCGTTTGTTGTCGCAACGGAGCGGCTTAAAGGCGACCGAATTCACTCGTTTCTAGGATCCAGCCGACCTAAAGACGTGCGAACACGGACGAACTTGAAGGGGAATCAATCGAACGGGCGTTCCCGTCCAAACAATCGCTCGTCGGCAGTGGACGAGTCCGGATTCAGGGCCGCTTCCAACAGAATGTTTAATTCATTCCAACCGCCTGCCTTGTTCAATCGACCCGTTCAATCGACCCGCTCGTTCGGCCGGCACTCTCGCCGTGGTCATTCGCTTCGATCGGCCGGTTAGTCCTGTTGATCTGAGCGCAAATGTGCTGGAGAGAAGTTGACCTTTCCGGAGCGATTTGTTTATTTGACGAGCTGCTAAATCGTTTCCGGATTTTCGCAACTAGCCGAGGGGCGACCAGTTTGGAGCGATAGAGTTCGGCATGACGGTCCCGCTGCTTCCTCTCAACGATCGATTGAAAGACAACACAACAAAACGGAATCTGATGTAGAATTCTTTTTATTTGAAGGGCTGAATGAAAAGGCAGGAAACACGTGAGACCATTGGTTTTGGGCAAGAATGAAGAAGATGAGGAAATGCACTAACAAACGGGCTACGCGGTCAACAGTAAAATGACAGGAAGGCCATCCGCAACGTCCACTCGGACGGATGGCCCACCAGTCGCCAGCCCAAAAGCTGGAGGTAAGGCGGGGTCCGACGCGTAGACCCGTTCCTGCGACAACTGCGGTCGTTCGTGCAAGAAGACCGTTCCGTCGCAGGGGCTCTCGTGCGCGTCGTCGGCTTCCTTCAATTCAACCGAAAGCAATGATTGGTGTTCGTTTGGATCACCCACCATGTTGCACTTGGCCTCGCACGGGATGCGCTTGTTCTCCGAACGCACGGAAATGCGAACGGAGACGCCCCTTCGGAACACGCGAGGGTTTTTCGCCCGCACGAAGACCACCGACTGGTCGTAGGCGGAGCGGGCGCGGCGGAGCGACGAGATCCAAACGTCGTGCGGGTCGTCCAGGTCCTCCACCTCGATCTCCGTCTCCTCCAAGTTGACCGCCGATCCGGACTTGCGGAGGACGTTCACGCGGAACCACACGTACTCCGTCAACTCCATGGGCGGAGGCATTTGATTGGCGATCTGCTGGATCTTCGCGGAGTCCACCACGTGCCGGTGGCAGGCGAACACGAGGAAGGGGCTGCCCACCCGCCATTCGGACGGATGCGTGGAGAGGTCCATGTCGAGGAAGCGGCGCGAGTTGAACGAGTGCGTGAACGAAATGTTGGAGGCGCGCGAGTCCGCCTCGCGTCTTCAGCGTCAAGCGGGGCTCGCACACTTGATAGCGATCGAGGGTGGCGTTCAGGCAGTACGATTGGCAATAGCGGCCGTACTGATCTCGCGCGTCCAGCGAGACGTTGTAGAGAAGGCCGTCTCGTGGGTGCGGGAGCGGAAGGTACACGAGGCCGGGCAGTTCGGGGTACTCGCTCGTTTTCTGGAGTGCAGCCGACGTCTGCTCGCCGGTGATCGTGTCGGTCACCACGACGTGGGCGGCTCCACTCAAGAGGGGCTGGTCGCCGTCGCCCAGCAAGAGGGTTTTGGCCCAAACGACGCCCGACCGCCGCGTCTCCTTGCCCTCCGACTGCTTGCTTTCGGTGGCCGGCAGGCGGCACGTGTTCTGAAAGCCGCGTTGCTCTTACGATGAACGAGAGAAAGCTCACCTGAATGCAGACGGAATTGTGGCAAATGCCCATGTTCGCGAAGCCCGTGCAATTGCCGCCCAGCTGGATCTTCGAGCGGCACTTCCACGCCAGATTGTCGCAGAAGTAGTACTTCGAGTCGCAGTACGGCTGACTGGGGGTGCAGTGCCGGACGGGCTGGTACTCGTACCAGAAGTCTGAACAAAAGCAGTGAGCCAAAAGAGGGGACGGGAATCACCCGTGTAATCATTCGAGAGTCCATCCCTGTTCTTCAGGTTGAACGGCTTCATTTGCTCGTTGAAGGAGTGCTTCGAATCGCAGATCTTCTAAACACCCGCCTCTCTCAATTAGAGAAAGGAAAAGCCAAGGGGGCACTCACGCGTGCCCATTCCCGCTCCCGTTGTGCCCGCGTCTGTCGGTTCTGGCGGAATTGCTCCCACAGATAGTCGATGAACGAGTGGTGCAGGTAGCTGAACGTGGCGGAATAAAAAGGAAAATGAAAGGAAGAACGAACAAAGTGGGGTCATTCGGACTGACGCGAATGACGAACATGAAGCCGCCCACCCACACGTGGCTCAGGCCGTGCATCGACTCGAACGTCTTGTCGTGGCAGAAGGTGAGGTCGCTGAAGTTGGCGCGCGTCACGATCCAGTTGACGTCGTCGGGCGACAGCAAGCGGTCTTGAGAGCGGCCTCCAGTCGACCTGCAGTCCGAAGTGAACAGAACGAAAGACAAGGAAGAGGACGGCTACCTGTAGAGCTTCTTGACGGGCACGGGACTCAGCGGCATGAGGACGTTCGTGTCCCAATCGCGGAAAGGACCCGTCTTCACGTAGCCGTTTCCGTTGCCCAGCAGTTCTTCCGTCCACACGACGGAGTCACTCGGCTGTGGGAGGCCTGAAGAGGAGCTTTGAGCAAAGAAGCATCTTCCAGCCGACCCCCACCTTCGTCGATCGTCGAGTCCCAGTAGGGGAGGGAGACGCCGGGAACCTCGTTGCGCAGGGCAGTCTCGAATTGACGCAGAAATTCCCTGTGCCATCCCTGGCTTTTCGTTACGCTTTAGACGTGTGCTGCCACTCACCAAGAAGCCCGGACCCCAATGAGCGCCTAAACGAAAGTCAGGAGACGGAAGAGGAACGAAGAGCGTACCTGGAGCAGAATCCGGGTAGTGGATGAGCGTGTGCAAGTCCCTGAACATCAGAACGTCCACTTGACATAAAGGAAGAGCAAGAACGGACCAGATGGAAACGTTGTCGATCATTTTGTGCTTGAGGGCGTTCATCGCTCGACCCAACGCTTCTCGCTCCTCGTCGCTCATCATTCGCAGTTCCTTTCGGATGGACTTCGGCTGGGAGTTGAAGGGGATCTTGCGAGGTAGTCGGGGACTTCGCAACTCCTAAAAGCAGTAGAAAGGAAGAAATGAAAGCGGAATGAAGGAACTTGCAGGCAGGAAGGGCGATCGGCGAGCGACAGAAACCTTCGCTTCATCGAACGTCGGCCGTTTAGTCCTCCGTTGAAGACTCTCGATGTACGCCAGCTGGTTTTCTGCACGAAAAATGAAAGGGATGAGGAGCGAGACGAACCTGTGAGCTTGTCGCCCAAATCGCCGCTCCCACGGTCGCGATCGGCCAGCCACATCTTTCGGTGGGCACACGCCCGGTCCAGCTCCTGGGCGGTGAGGAAGTCGGAATGCGGGAGGTCGGCGCATTTGGGCACTGCGGGCAGCAATTCGGCGACGATTGAGATGATTGGGAGGGTTGAGATCAAGAGGAGAAGTGGAGAGCTGGGCAGTGGGCGGACGGGGGATTCGAGTGGCCGCATTCCGCATCGGAGGCCGCACGACGAGGGCGGGAGGCAAAATCCCCGGCTGGTCGAAGGAAGGAGTGGACTGCAAGAAGCAAAGCATAATTGGTTGGAGGAATGAGCGGTGTGAATCACGAACAAACAAAAAGGAAGAAAAGAGATGAGTTGAACGTCTCGATTTGTCTCGAATTTCATCAGCCGCCGCGCGCGCGGAAACCAGTTGCGTGGACGGGGGTCGTCGTGAATCACGCCGCCGCCCGCCCGCCCGCGCACGCTTCCCGCCCGACGGCCACGCCCGTGTGCTCCGCGAGTGCCCGAAAATGATCGCGACGTTCGCGCGAATGTTTCCAATTCGAACGTTCCCAATTGCGCGCCGCCGAGAACGAGCAAGCGGACTAATCGCTGCTTCCGCCTCTCGCCCCCCCACCGAACGTCAAGGACGAACACGAGCAAACAAATGACCGAATTGACAAACAACAACAAAAAGAGAATGTTTCGTCGTGCTCGCAAGAAGCGACAGTCTTCGCTTCCAGTCGGAGAACCGCGCGGAACACTCGCCCTTTTGATAATAATTACACCACGCTCTCCTTGCCGCCTTCCACTCGTGCTGCTCGACGGGCGAAAAGTGGGAGTCGATCACGAGGACCTCCGCCGATGTTCCCACTTCCGATTTCACACTTCCGACTGCCGAACGCGGTCGGCGGCTTGTCGGGAGTTTGGGGCGGAAACAAACGTTTTCTTCGTTCTTCTTCCTTTCTGCTTCTCGCGCTTCTTGATCGATTGCTCCCGGCGCCCGTCCGCCGCCCGCCCGCACGGCTATCACGAAGAAGTCGCCCGCACTCGCTACTCATCCGAAAGCTCACGTCCATTCGATCCTCCGCCCGCGAGAAAACGTGAGAAGAAGCGGAGGCGGAGGAGTCGCCGTCGGGATCGTTGACCGGAATAAACGAAGAAGGAAGGAGAAAGGAAGCGGCGAGGGGAAGCAGGTAGTCGTTCTCCAAACTTTACGAGGATCCCCGCCCAATAAAACGCCGTTCGATGGAGTCGAATCGAGACGGGGGCGGGCGGACGGGCGTGGGCACTCGCGAACACAAAGCGGGCGGCGGAATCACCTGCGTGCGCAACAAAAAGAGGCCGCGAGAAAGGCGTTAAGCGAGCTCGTTGACAGCAGACGAACGGGGGATCATCCGCCCGCGTTCTTGAAGTGATCCGAAGAAAAACAAAAGAAATAAACGAGTTCTCCCTCCCGCCCCGTCCGTCCGCCGGCTCTTCTTCGTTGATCGACGGCGAAACTCGGAGAATGCCGCGGCACTCCCGTCTGCTCGATCGTTGCCAATTACACTCGCTGGCTGCCCACCGAAGAGCACGAAGCCGCACGGCGATCGCCCGCCCGAACGGTCCGCTCGAGCGGCGTGACCGAATTAAACCGCGAAACGAAAGGAGACGATCGTTCCAATTGGATTTCTCCCGCTTAACCCACTTCTGCGTTTGAGTTCTATCACAACCCAACGGAACACGTGTCCTTCCGTTCGTTCGTTTATTCACTCATCGATCGTTCGACTTCTGCTTGGCGAATCCCATTCGAAGTTCGCCGAAGTCAAGGGAAACGCAGTACGCGTCGCGGAAGAACGGGTTGCCGAGGAGCCAACGGCGCGGATCGCCGCGAACCGCCGAGTCGGCCACACAGACGACACAACGGCCGTCTTCGAGCTCCAGCTGCAAACAAGCGGTGGTCGAGTGCTCCTGATGTTCGTCCCTCACGTCTCGGATGTACGAAGCGGGCGTGATTTCCAACGTCTCGCCCTCGACTTCGAACTCCATCGTTGGCGCGTCTGCCGCCCGTTTGCAGGGGATCGCGTAGAAGCCGTAGGGTTGCTCGATGGTCGCGTTCAGCCGGTTCACGATCTCCGAAAAGACGGCCGACGGCGCGTGGATGAAATCCGATTGGATGTCCAGCACGACGGCCGCCTTGCCGCTCGAAAGGTCGCCCATTTGGAATCTGAACAGAAGATTGAACGAAGGAGAAGACGGAGGACGCACTTTGAAAGATCGAACTCCCAGAGCTTCTCGCTCGTCGAAGAGATGAACGTCCTTTTGGTTTCACAGTGAACTTCATCGGCTGTTCCCATGGTCATCGCTCCCTCTTCTCTGCAACCATCGAATAAAAAGAGGAACACACGCAAGAGAAACTCACTTGCCCAACCAAATTTCTGAGCGTGGAGTCCCCTACGATTTGCGTGGCCTTTCTCGAAGGCCGTCTTCACGCCCGTCTGGCTGGAGGCGGGCGGGCCGAGGCCGATCATCCCGTCAATCGGGAGTGTGCCGAAGAACTGATTCAAGAGGAGCCCTCGGCCGAACGAAACCTTCTCGACGGCCACATCGCCCAGCTACAACCTCGTTTTGACTTGTCGGCTGGAGAGCACTCACAGTCAAGACGTCCTCACTGATCGTGCCCTCCACTCCGTGCCCGTTGTACTCAATTAGGAAGCGCATTCCGTCCGACCGGCAGCTCTTGGATTTGGAGCAGTCGAACCGGCGACGGGGTTGGATCTTCCCTTTGCATTGCACCGAGTTGCAAGTAGAGTCAACGACCCACAAATCACCGCTCATCGTGTCCATTGCGAGAGAGAAGTTTTGGGCTTAAACGACGGGGCTCATCGCCTCTAACTAACAGAAGACTCACGAGGATTCCCGAGCTGAACGGCGGCCAAGTACGTTCCATCTGAAACAGAAACAAGTCCTCTCTTTATGTCGGCTGAAGAAGTGAACCTTCTGCAAGAACGATCGGGATCTGGTGTTGTCCATTCGACTGTCGGCGATGTTGAACAAAGGCCGCAAACTCGAGGCCGTTCAGGAGGGCCAAGAAGAAGAAGGAGCGCAAAAGAAGTGGGAGAAAAGCATTGCACCTAACTTCCGAATGCTCACGGGCGGCAGACCGAACGGAAGAGTCACGCAGACCGCAAATCCCCTTCTTTTCGCTTCGATAATTCCCGCTCCTCGTTGATAAGAACGCCGATGGCCGCATGCCTTTCGGTTGGGCGCGTCACGCCCGGTGGAAATGAAGAAATTTCCGCTTCGTTTCCGTCTGACTCACTCCATTCTTTTGAAACGTGTCGGCGTGAATAAAAAGACTTCTCTTCCTCACGCACAAGCCGTGAAGAGAGGTCCATCAAATCGAAGAAACATCGCGTGTGTTCGAGGATTGCAGGTGGGTGATCTCGTCAACGATCTTTGACTCTCTAACCATCTCCTTTGAGCTTTTGACTGACAATCGACCGGAGTTATTTTCGTGTTGCTTCGTGCCCGAACGGCGGTTTGTCCGCGACAATCGAGAGCAAAAGCAGAAACCAGAAACAAGTGATAAGAGCCGCGATCGTTGCCGCAGCGTTCACTTCGCTTCGTTTCTTTCTTCTTTCCATTCGAAATGGAGGTCGACGGTCGGACCCGCCCGCCCGGCGAAGCTCGAGGTCTCCGCGCCGGTCGGCTTCTTCGAACGACGACGCCGGCTGAAAGGGATTGAAAGAAAGTGAGTCCCCTCGGGCCAACTCGCCCAACCGGCCGTCTGCTTTCAGTTCTACGAGGAGCAGGACCGCTTGCTCGAACTGTACGAAGAGGACGAGAAGAAGCTGCTGGCAAACGATGCGGAGGAGTCGCGCGAGGCGAACGACCGCGAGTACAAACGGAAACTGAAATGGGACCGTCGACTGGCCGTCGTGGTGAGTTGCTTCTTTACTCGCCACTTGACACACTCGATTCTTTCGATCTTCGCCGTGAATCTCGCCATTCTGGCCGGCAATCTTGCGGCATCCATTCTCAGCGGCAGCTACTCGGTGATCAGCGCGTTCGTTGACTCGATGGTGAGTGAAGGATTGAGCTCGACCTGTTCAGCTCTCTGCTTCTGTTGTCCACCGTTTGGTTTCCAAGGGCCGCTTTTTGCCGCACTTTTTTTAAAACCGTGATTCTCGGAACAAACGCTTATCCGTGAACTCGATTATTGCAGATGGACGTGGTCTCGAGTTTGGTCGTGCAGGTCGAGTTTCAAGCTTTTGGTTCAGCTGACAGTCTGGGCCATCAACCACACGAACGACTACAAGTACCCGCGCGGCCGAGAACGGCTGGAGGTGATCGGCGTCCTCAGCACTTCGATACTGATGTTCGCGGCCAATGCGGTTCTGTCCGGAAGGAATGCTCAAGTTTGATCCACTTCTGCCCTGCAGATGATGGTGATCCAATCGGTCGAGGCGATCATTTCCCACAACGTCAGCAGACGAACAGAAAGGGATGGAGTAATGAAACGCTTTAGATCGACCCGAACGCCAATCTGCCCACTTTGTGCATCCTCGGCGGAGGGATCGTCGCCAAGGTGCTCATGATGCTCGCTTGCTGGAAGCACGGCAGTTCGAACACTCGGGTGCTCGCCTTGGACATGCGCAACGATCTCGCGACCAACATCGTCGCCCTTCTCTGCGCTTTCGTCGGGGATCGCTATTGGGTGTTCGCGGATCCGGTCGGAGCGATTGTCATCTGGTGACTCGGCCTCTTCCATCTTCTTTCATTCTTTCCGCTTCAGCACGTGCATCGCGGCCTCGTGGTTCTGGAATGCGTTGAATCAAATCCCCACGGTGGTCGGGAGACGCGCGGACCACGAGTACGAAGCGTCGAATTCAAGCGATCGCCCTCAAGCACGACCCCCGCATCGTTGCCCTCGATCACGTTTTGCTGTTCCATATCGGCGAGAAAGCTCTGGTCGAACTGCACGTGGTCCTGAACGAAGAGCTCACCCTCCGCGTCACTCACGACATCTGCGAGAGTTTGCAGCAGAAGCTGGCCTCTTTGGACTTTGTCGATCGCTGCTACGGTTTGATTAGACGGCTTTGCATAGCGGAACAAGTCCTTCGTTTAGTTCACGTCGACTATTGGTGCGATGGCCAATTGGACGGCAAATGAGCGAACAGCAGGGAGATGCCGCTGTCCGCCCTCAACCATCCTACTCAACGAATGTTTGCTTCCACCTACTCCCACCTTGTGCGTTCGGTGTTTACTGAGCGATGAATGAAAAAGAAGCAATGACAGAAAGACAACAGTTGTGTGCTCATCCCTGGCTGTTCAACGGCACGTTCAAGCAAGCGGCGGTCGATTTGTCCAGCGAGTAGACGTACGGGGCTTTGTAGATGGTCTGTTGGCAGCGGGCGGCATTCGCCGCGTTCTGCTGAACGAAATCGGGCGGGGTAGTAGGCGGGATCGAAGTACGGAATGATTCCCCCGTACGGGGGCGGAGCACACTTGCACGGACCGTCCGGTCTCCCAAGTTGTAGACCAGTCGGGTTGATAAGAGAGGTTGTATTTCATGCTGTCCAGCTTCTGCGGCATCCCTGGACAGAATTGAAGTGAAACCCCGCTTCCCTTGCTTCAGTGAACGAACCCTTGCACGTGAGCGTGTTGTTGCTTCCGGTGGGCACCTTGAAATAGGAGCAGAACCACCGGAAAGCTTTGATCCGGCGGTTCTCGCCGCCGCCTCCAGGCACGGCCGCGTCCTCTCCGTTGCACTCGTTGTTGATGATCAACGAGGTGGGCCCTGCAAGGTGGATTCCGCATCAAACGCTTGAGCTCTCGCACTCACCGAAAATGGGCCCGCTGAAGCCGGCAGCTTTGTTGGTCGCGCCCGCGTTCCAGTTGCCCACCACGATATCGTGCATTGCCGGTTTGGGCGGCTGCGGCGTCATCTAAAACACACAACTGACTGCTTCTCATGTCCGTCCCTCACGTAGAACCAGAGAGAAGCGAGGATGGCGAGCGGCGGGTCCGTTTTCGTCATGAGCAGGTTGGGGTTGCCCAGGAGGTCGACGTTGATGCCTTGAGTCCGCAGCCAGTCTTGGAAAGCGCCGTAGTTGTAGCTGAAGGAGAAGAGGCACGATTGCTCCAAGCATTACTTAGTCCACTCACTTGTAGCTGATCTGGATGGCGCCCGAGCCGAAGTACGCCTGCTTGTAGTTGCCGTTCACGGTGTCGTTGCCGCACGGATAGAAGTAGCTGATGTCCGGGGCTGCCGAGCAGTAGCTGCAACAGGAGGTGATCGCTGGGAATGACAACAAACTGCTTACCGTCCAGCGGCGATCGCCACGTTTCCGTCCGGCGGGATTTGTTCCTTTCGTTTGGGGCGGCAACAAGGAGGACTGCGGGCCGCCTTCGAACCAATTGAAGAAGCCGCCCCTGTAGAAGCAGTCGTCCGCCGCCGACTGACTGCGGCCGTTGCTGAAGGAGAAGAGGAATGAGCAGAGGAATAACAGAGTGGAGGGACTGCTCACTACAAGCTGATGTCGTTCTCGCCCGTCTCCTGAACGGCGTGCGCAAAGAAGGCGGCCAGATCGCGCTTGAAGTTCACGTTCCCCGCTGTAGCCGGTGCCCGCTTGAGTGCCGAACTTCGGGAAGAAGCGGGCGGCGATCACGAAGCTCTCGTACGAGTACGGGAAGCACGGGGACGGCCCCCAGCCGAGGTTCGCTTTCGGGAACAGGTCGTAGAACATTTGCTTTGTGAACCACGATTCGATGCCCGACTTCGGCTTGTTGGTCGGATCGGAGGGCTGCCGGCAGGTGGCGGGCGGGCCGCTCCCGTACTTCTTCCAGGCCGGGCAGTTGGCGGCCAGAACGGAGGCGGAGAGCAGAAGGAAGAAGGCTGAAAGTGAGTCTTGCTTGAAGGAAGAGGAGGATCGCCACTCACCTATCGCTACTTTCGAGTTCATCGCGATGAATTCGATTAGTACGAGGGATGGTGCCCTTTAGCCGCATTTTATACTCGTTGCTTCCTCGTTCCGCTCTTCTTCGTGTTTGGGCAGCCGGCCGGGGGGTCCGCCATTTGTTTTCGTTTTGGGCGGTTCGGCCCGAAATTCGGTGGATTGTCGAGAATCGCGGTCGCATAATTGTTCATTTGACCCAAAAACCAACGCTCCGCAATCGATCACCTCATTCGCTATTCGATCCTGCCGTTTCGGGCTTTCGCGCTCTCCCATGCACACGATCAGTCCCCATTCCCAATCTGTCGTCTCCAAATAATCCGCTTTCGCCTCCCTTCAATCGCTTCTGCTCTTGCTGGCGTTATAACCGACGAACGACTCCCCAATAAACAACAACGACACAAAGGTCTCTGAATTTCAAGTGTTGCGAAACGAAGCCGCAACAGGATTTCGCCTTTCGGATTGACTTCTGAACCCGACGGACGAAAGGAGTCACGCGTCCCAATCCAAACATCCCCGACTGAGAAACAAAGCGGCGTGTGTTTGCGTTTGATCCGTCGGGATCAAAACTGTTTTCGGCTTTCCGTTTGTTTCGGATTACCGTACGCACCGAAAAGGGCAATGCGAAAGCCAGCTCCACTCTTTCCTATGCCTGCTGGGAAGAAGTTTATTCCGGAGAAGTCGAACGAAAGAAACGAACGAGAAACCCGACGAGAGGACGAAAACGATGGAAGGCGGCGGTAAGTGGGCGGCGCGAACGAACATTTAAGGACACTTGGATTGGTAGACGACGAGCCATGCGAACAATCGGAGGGTTTCTTAGCAAAAGTGAGCAAACGGGAATAAATACGAGAAGCGAGGACGCGCCGCCTTGCGAACGACGGGCGGCGGTCGAAGTAGATGGCAATTGGGGGAAATGCGGACGGATCGAACGGAAGGGCCGTCCGGAGAGCGGGGCGATTACAAGATGGTGCACGCCTTCCGCTTCTTCGGCTGCGGCGGCTGGAGCACCACTCGGATGGCCTCGTCGAACACGCGCTTCAGGCCCACTTGCGTGAGGGCCGAGCACTCCAGGTAGTGCGCCGCCTTGATCTCCTTGGCCATCTGCAGGCCCTGGCTGTGCGTGATGGGCGCCAGGCGGTGATCCCGCAGCTTGTTCACCGTGTCGTCGTCCTCGCGAAGATCCAATTTGGTCCCTGCAAACGGTGGACGAAGGCAACGGACGGGGGCACCTACCGACGAGAATGATTGGGGTCTTTGGACAGTGATGTGAGATCTCCGGGTACCTGAAAACGAACGAGTGTACACGAATAGAGGCGATTGCTGGGGTGGCTTCGAAAGCAGACCCGATTCTCACCATTTGGCGCGCACGTTCTCGAACGACGCGGGATTCACGATGGAGAAGCACAACAAGAAGACTTCTGTTTGCGGGTAGCTCAGCGGGCGCAGGCGGTCGTAGTCCTCTTGTCCGGCTGTGTCCTGAAAGAAGTGCCGTTGGATGGGGCGATCTCGGAGCAGAGGACTCACCCACAGGCCCAGATTGATGGGCTTTCCGTCCACCATCACGTTGGCGCTGTAGTTGTCGAAGACGGTCGGCACGTAGTCACCCGGGAAGGCGTTCGTCGTGTAGGAGATGAGGAGGCACGTCTTTCCGACCGCTCCGTCGCCTGCAAAGTGTCCACGTAAGAAGATGGGATTGCTGGTTGGAAGGAGAGAAGTGATCGCTCTTGACTCGTTCCACAAAACAACCAACGCGACTCTTTTCGGAATTCAAAGTCCAAAAGGGAACTCACCGACGACCACACACTTGATGCCCTGCATTTGGTCCTGAAAGAACAGGCTGATGATCAGGCGAAGAATGCGGTGCAACTTGCCTGATCCGATTCGATCCGAGCCGCTCCGCGGGAATGGAAGTCGACTAAAAGATTCGATAAAAACGAAACAAATGAAGGGAGGAAAGGTACGAATGGCCGTTTCGAACGGCTTCGGCGAGCAACCACGTGTTTCGGATTGATTTATTCAGCTGTCTACAGTCCATTGGATGTTCGCGATTAAAGACGGAAAGAAGGTTAAAGAAAGCGGGCGGTCGAGTGGACAGGCGGCAAACGAGCGGGCATTCAGACGGGCAGACGGGCGGTCTGACGCGCCTTCTGCATGGTCGCCCGGTGGATGAACTGCTTGCGGGAGAGCTGGCGGACGCACTTCAGGTACGTCTGCAGGTCGATGGAGCCCTTGCGGAGGGCCTGGCCGAGGAAGTAGATCGTGTCGTCGATGGCGCAGTCCTGCACGTACGAGCGGAAGATTTGGCGGTGGAGCGGCGTGGTCGCGTCGATCGCCCCGTCGACCGCCGCGTCCGGGTCCTCGCCGTCGCCCGTCTTCGTTTCGTCGAGCACTTTGCGCAGTTCCGCCCGCTTCTCCTGCAAACAGCCGGTCGTCAGGCTGCCGCCTTCCACCTGCTCACCTCGAACGTGTTCTTCAGATCGTCCAGCCGCTTGCTCTCCTTCTCCATCCCGCCGATCATCTCCCGCAGCTTCTGGTTGCCCGTCCGCAACTCCTGCAGGTTCACGTCGATCGACTGCAGCTCCGCGTAAGGAGTGCCTGAACGAAAGAGTAAAAAGAGAAAGGAAGAACGGAGAACTCACCCATCACTTCCTTCAGACGGTTTCGCAGGCGGTCGTCGATCGCACTCGTCAGGCTGGCCCGAATGTGCGACGGCTGGATCGTGTTGTAGCCGGCGGCGGCGTTGGAGTGGGTCGACGGGGTCAGCGATTGAGTGGACGAGTTGCGCGACGGCTGGGAGCGGTCGAGGTTCGAGTGGACGGGCGGCGGCGGCACGCCGTACGGTTGGTAGGGCGCTTGGTACGGCGAGGCGGCCGGCGGGTAGGGCGGCGGCTGATTGGGCGTGGGCGCCGCGTACGGCTGCGGCATCGGCATCCCGCTCGGGCCCGTCGGGTAGGGCGTGTTCGTGGACGCCGCCTGCGGGTAGGGCGTCGAGTAGGCGGACGGAACGGGCGGCTGCGGGACGGGCCGGCGGCACGGGATCTTGCCGCTTCGCGTAGACGGGCACCTTCTCTTGGAACGTGACCGTCATCACCTGTAAACAACACGTTGATGCTTCATAAAATTAGGAAAGGACGAGTACCTGCAACAAGCCGGTCGTGTCGTAGTTCGGGTAGCTGAAGAGGAGAGAAATGAAAAACAGCTTTTAGAATCTCGTCCACTCACCGCCATTCGGTCAAATAGGCAGGCAGGTAAATGCGCCCGGTGTCGTCGACGATCGTGGACACGCGGATGGCCATCGTGTCGGTGGGGCGCACGTGGCAGTAGGGCCCCGAGTAGGGGTGGTTGTCCAGAATGGTTAGGGCGATTGGAATGTGGTACTGGGCGTTCTGCAACAAACAAACAAGCACTCGTGACTTCCCGCGAATGGAATGAAATCCCCCGTTCATTCGATTCATCGCCCGACTCACTCGGTAGGTGATGGGGATCGTGCCCCGTAGGGAAAGGGAGAGCCGCTCGATTCCATCCGGAAATTTGTAGTTGGAGACTTCGGGACGGAGATCCTTGAAGTTGCGGAGAGCGTTCAGGAGGTCCTCCTTGGCCCTCGGCTCGAACTTCAATTTGGCCCTGCGCATGCACTCGACCAGGCGGTTCTCGTCCACCATCCTGCAAAACAACCGCTCGAGTGATGACTCATCGCCCCGATCAACGGAATTTCGATACGCGAAAGGGGAACGCGCAGAAAAGTCGTGAATTCGAGGGAATTTCGTAAATGGCCGCGAAATTCCGAAGATTTCGGAGATCTCGCCCGGCGGAAGGTGATCGACCGTTCCGAACCGCCGGCCCGTTCTCAACACCCGCACCGAAACGTTCGCCGCTCGTCGATTCGTCGCGATTAATCAGACACCCGCCCGACGCGACCGAGCGAGCGGAAGGCGGCGGCCGGCGAGGCGGGCGGGCGGATCGATCGGGGAACACTGCGTTCTCGTGAGCCGAAGACAACACGCCGAGCGGAACAACAACCGGAAGTCTGTCGGCTCGATCGCCCGTCCTCGCGGCCACAATCACGCGTCCCAGTGGACATCCGCCGCCCCTCGCCGTCCATCGACGCGTGAATCAGCCGACGAGACGCGAATGGCGGCCGCTCTCCGCTCGCTCGAGTGTCGAAACGGCCGGCCGGCGGTCGATGACGCGTAGCGGAAAGCAAGAAGAGCGCAACGCAAAGGGATGATCCATCCACCCGAAACAATCGCCTTTCACTCACTCGTTAATGAGAGCAATCAACAAGCAGTGCCTTTCTTTAACCGATCGTCTTGTTCGTGTGTTCGGAGCAGATGTTTTCGTTTTTTCCACTCACTTCCTCGTCCGTTCAATGCGGACCTCGGGGGCTAATGGACGTTTGTCCTCGAAAGCAGATCGAATTTCTGCGAGTCGTGCGGCGGGCGGAAGAAATCCGCGAATCCCGTTTGCAAGAGCCGACCGTCCGCCCGTCCGGCCGGCGAGTGTCGTCGAAGGGGCCGAATGGACGTCCGAGTGCCCGCATCAAACGCCAATTCCAATTCGGGCCCCGTCGTTTCGAAATTCGCGGGAGAGCCGGGGGGCGCCGCGCGGGAGAGGCGCCAAAAGAAGGAAAGAGGCGAGACGACCGCTGGGGGCTTCGGGATCCGAGTGGTGCGTCCTGCAGGGCGGCCGGCCGCCTTCTCTTCCCCTCTTGTTCCCCCCAAGCGTCCTCCCGACTTGCCGTTGGGCGCGTCCAAATGGGGGAGAAGAGCGGGACATGAGCTCGATTTCCTCTGCCGGCCCGCCCGGCCGGCCGCCTTCCGCGGGATCCGAAGAGGATTCGGGCGCTCGGATCGTCCAAACGGCGCTCGTTCGCGGCCGCCCGCGCTCCTAACGACCGCGCAATCCACGAGCTCGCGGCAGGTGTTCGGCCTCGCTTCATGCATTTCGTTTCCGATTCGCGCACTCGTCGCCCACCCGTTCGGGGGGCCGAGGGCAACGGCGAGCGGGCGGAGGCCGAAATCCCGCTGGCTGACCGCCCGCTCGCTCCCGAATTTCACGCGTCGCGTTCGGACCGACGGTTGTTGTTTTCCGACCTCCACGCCCGCCGACTGCTCACTTCTCGCGGTTATTGTGGGCGAATTTCGGCGGCGGGTGCAAAGTCGCCCCTCTCTTCTCCTCGCCGCCCTCTTCGCCCCCCTTTCATTTGCGCGACGGATGCGCGAATGAGTTCGGTGTTGATCCGCCCGCGAGTTTGTTCAAAGTTTACTCACCGCCCCTCACGCACCCGCGGCTCGCCGTTTGATTGCGAGCGAAGACGTCGAGCGACGGTTTCGCTTGCATCAGACGGGAGAAGAAGTGAAGAAGGAGGTTTGTGCAGCGGATTTCTTCTTGTTTGAAGCGAGTGACGGAGCAAACGATTGTTTGATGTCCCGCGCCCAACGGACAATTACGAGCTTCCCGCCTCGCCCGGCAGGCGGCACGTGGACACGAGCCCTCTGCTTTCTTTTTATTTCTCCCTCGTAAACGGCCGAATGATTCCTCTTCACGCAGTTCATTCCTTCCTTTCCTTTCGCCTTGCTGTCCCTAGAGCGTCTCGAATTCATTAACGAACGGAAGAAGTGGACGAGTGACGAGTTCCGCCGTTCGGCTTTCGAAACGCGCGCACTCGCCGCTCGGAATTTCCGCCTGCTTTCTCGTCTCGCCGCCGCCGCTCCGTGTCACGAACGTTCCGGCTGGTTTTTTGCGGTCGGGGGAGTTTGCGGTCGAAAAGGACGTCAAATGCGGACGGACGGACATGAGTTGCGGACGGCAACAGGCGGCCGCCATCCACCGTGGTTCTTTGGACTCGAAGGCGGCCGGCGATCATGAATACGAAAGTCGGGCTTTCGGTCATTCGATCGGACCTCCAAATCGGGTTCTCGTGCAAAGCCGCGAAGAAATCGGATGCCCGCCGACCATCGAGAAATTCAAACGTTTCTTTTGCTAATTGACGCGACCCCCGGTGTTTTCCTTTCGCTCTCCGCTAATTACCGAACGTTCCGCCGAACTCGTGAATCAGCCGGCGGGCGTTCCGCGCGTTTCCTCTCGCTCCGCCGACCGCCGCGTGTTTCCGATGGGCGGCGAGGGGCGCTCGCATTCCACTTGCGTTCGGATACGTCCGGCAAGTGCGAGTTCGAAGGGGATCTTCCGCCTCGATTTCCGGCCGTCTTTTCGTTCCGGCGAGTGGCGATTCCGCGTTTCGAATTTCCGTTTCCTTCTCGATTTGGAGCCTTCCGCTCGTTGCAGATTGCGTCCTCGATGGACGTCGCCGAACGATCACGAAGCTTGTGAGCGAGCGAACGGCCATTTGTTCTCCGGGATGTTCCCCTGGCTGCCCTTCTTGAGCTTCGATGCGAACAGCCGTCGGCCGGGAGCTCGCCGGCCGCGCAAACGGCGGGGCGTGCGGCCGCGGTCGTCGCTGGACAGCGTGTGGCTGCGGGTGGACTGCGGCGACGGGCTGCAGGAGGGCGACGTGCAGGTGGAATACCCGCGCCTGCCCTTCCGCCCGCTCACCGCCACCGAGACGATCGGCTCGGAGAACAGCTCGGAGATCGGGTTCGTCTCGCCGGCCACGACCACCGACCGGCCGGACTCCGCGCCGCTCGGCGACGTCGTGCCGCCGCCCGCCCAGCCGACGGCCAAGCGGAAGGCGCGAATCGCCGCCCCGCAAGCCGAACGGACGGGATCCCGCTCGCCCCGATCGGCCAGCAACTCGCGGCAAGTCGAACAAGGAGGGGCGGAATGACCGCCGTGATTGCAGGCCCGGTTCCGCGGCCGCCGCCCAACCGCCCGCCGTCGCTCCTCCTCCGCAGCCTCGAGCGAACAGGCGGGCGCGGATGTTCGAAACCTCGTCGGCGATGCTCGAGCTCTTCGGCGGGGCGCCCTCGACCTCCGCCGCCCTCTCCCGCGGCCTCTACGCTGAACGCCGCCTTGGCCTCGACGGCCGTCTACGAAGGCGCCGTCGCCTCGACCTCCAACGAGCAGCCCGCAACGATCACGACGACGGCCGAAGTGAAAACGACCGTTTCGGAGGTCGAACTCCCCCCGGAGACCGCCGCCGCCCCGCACTTCCAGCGGATCCCCTCGCCGCCGCCCGTCGCTTCGGGCGCCAACCGGCCGCACTTCGGGCGCACGAATGCATTGCTGAGGGAGGGCGTCCTCCGCACCGAGTGGGAGCCCATCACGACCTCCGGCACGGCCACGTCCAGCTCGTTTCAAGTGAGTCGTTTCTTTTTCTATCTCTCTTTCTATAGTGCTCGTCCTTCAGTCGGTGCCCGATCATGATGCCACCTACACGAATGCGAGGCATCGGGGCAACTGGGAGAGCGGAGTCGCTTCTTTCGACCTCGTCACTCAGCAAACACGACGGGATTACACGCCGCCCCGCGCGAACGGAGCTGCCGACTGCCCGGCGGAAATTGTTTTGCGGCAGCGAGCGGAAGCGGCGGTCGAAATCCAGCCGAACGGCGCTCAGCCGGCGGCCGACTGTCCACTCGAAGGGCGGCCCGTGGAGGGACCCCAAACGAGCATCGACCGCGCCCGCCGAAGCCCAACTCAACGGCAGCGCGCTCTCGAATCGTCGCGCGCGACCGCACCGAGAGGGCGTGGCCGAACTGCTCGGCGGTCTCTGCTCACAACGGCCGGCCGACGCGGCGGGCGAGGGCAGCGGCGGTGGTGCGCCCCACCGCCCGCAAGCGAACGGGCGAGCGGAAGGGGCGGCGAAGACAGACCGCAACGAAGAGCGCCGCTCGCCGCCGCCCTCCGCCTCTCGCCAGTCGCCCCAAAACGACGAGAACCGGGAGCCGGTCGGATTTCCGCCCGCCGTCAAGGACACGCAGCCCGTCGAGTCCAACGGCCGCTCCCAACTGAACGGCCTCAAGTCGAAGGACGCCGTCGAGCTCAAACTCCGCCGTCTGATTTTGGCCAAGGCAGAAGACGGCAGCGGGATGGTGGCCGCCAGCAGCAACGGAGGAGGCAGCGGGGCGGACTCGCGTCCCACTTCTCATTCGGGGCGCCTCGATCGTCAACGACGACGCGATTTTCGTCTCCGACGTGCTCGTGGCCGACGGAGTCATTCGGTAAGCGGCCGCCTTTTATTCCTCGATCATCCCATCGTTCAGCCAAATCCTCCCGGGACTCGAGGCTCCGGAGGGCGCGGAGACGATCGACGCGAGCGGCCGCTGGCTCCTGCCCGCCGGCATCGACGTGCACACGGAGATCGCGGCTGTCGGCGAGGACCTCCAGAATGCGACCAACTCGGCTCTTTCCGGCGGCACGACCACCGTTCGTTTCCTTCGTTCTGTTTGTTTCATTGCCGCCTGCTTGCAGATCGTGAACCTCATCCAAGTGGACTCCAACGAGTCCCTCACGGCGGCCGTCGAGCGCTCCCGCGCGCTGATCGAGCGCTACGGAAACTGCGGGGTCGCCCTCAGCGTTCCGTTGGCTTCGTGGAGCGAGGCGACGAAGGCGGAGGTCGAGCGGCTGATCGCCGACGGGATCACGAGCTTCGTGCTGGAGCTGCGCAACGACGCCGAGCTGTTCGAAGCGATGAACGCGCTGAAGAAGCTGGGCGCCCTGCCCGCGGCGCTGCCCGAGAACCGCGATCTCGTCGCTCTGCTGGAGCGTCAATTCGGCTCGTTGTCGGCCGAAGGAGACGTACCGGCAGGCCCGTCCGCCGCACCTCGAGGGCGACACGATCCACCGCCTCTCGACCATCGCCCAGCTCACGAACTCGCCGCTCGCCCTCCTGTCGATCGGCTCCGCGGAGGCCTGCCGCGCCGTCCAGGCGGGTCGTCAACGGGGCGCCCTCGTCTACGCGCAGATCCCGATCGCCGCCGTCGCCCCGGAGGCCCGCTCGTCCACCGCTCCGCAGAGTCGAATCCCCATTCGAGGCGGGCAGGACGACGTGCGGGAGGCGATCGAGTTGTTGGCCAAGTGAGTGCACACAAACTGGTCATTGGGAATGAATTTTCTCCTTCGTTTCAGCGGCCCGCTCTCGCTCTGCACTTCCGACCACTCGACCGTTCGGAACGCGCCCGGAAAGCCGCAAGTGGGCACGATCTCGGCGGCCGACCGGCTCGCGTTGCTGTGGGAGAAGGGAGTGACCGCCGGGCGCCTCGATCTCATGCGCTTCGTGGCCGTGACCAGCGCCAACCCGGCCAAGTTCCTGGGCGTGTACCCAAAGAAGGTTCGTTCTCTTCCACGTCTTCTTTCGATTATTTCTTCCTGTACTTTAGGGTCGAATTGCCGTCGGGGCGGACGCGGACGTCGTCGTGTGGAACGCAAAGGCCTCGCGCACTCTCGGCGGCTCCCGTTCGGGCGGCGAGCGGAGCACCTTCGAGGGACAGACCGTCCACGCGGTGCCCGAACTCACGATCATCGCCGGCCGGATCGCCGTGCGCAACGGGGCGCCCACCGACGACCGGATTCCCGTCGGCCGCCCGCTTCGTCGCGCTGAAGCCGAACCCGCCGCACATCTTCAGCGTCGTCCAGCTGCGCGATCGGACGGTCGACTTGGGCAAACCGGACGACATCGCGACCGCCGCCCCGCCGGCCGTCCGCAAGGATTCCGCCGCCTCGAACGGGAGCGGCGGCAACGAGCGGCCGCAGTCGCGGGATCGCGGTGAGCAGGCCGACCGGCTGTCGATCGAATCGACCGCCTTCCTTTCAGCCGCGCAACCGCCCGCTCCCTCCCGCTCGACCACCAAGGTGATCCACCCGCCGGGCGGCCGCTCGACGGGCCTCTGGTGATCGGCAAGGGCGAACAGCTGACGCCGCCGACCTCCGCTCTTTGGGTCATTCCACTTACGTCCTCTTGTTCCTTCCACTTGTCGCATTGTGCCCTTAATTCCGCTTTCTCCTCTCATTCTGGTCGAGTTTCTTGTGATTTCGAACGTCGAATAAACGCGCCTTTCGCTTCCCACCGGCCCAACCGATCGAAATGAGCGACGAGAAGATTTTGATCCGCGGCGGGGTGGTCGTGAACGACGACGCGATGGTGAGGGCGGACGTTTTGTGCGAGAACGGGAAGATCACGTAAGGAAGGGAAGCGATGAATGAGAACTCAACTCTTCTCGTTCGTTTGAAGGGCCGTCGAAGCGAACATCCCGCCGCCGGCCGACTGTCGCGTGATCGAAGCGGCCGATCGGCTCGTCATCCCCGGAGGCATCGACCCGCACACTCGTGAGAACAGTGGACTGTGATCGAGGGGTTGTATTCCTGCTTGCAGACATGCAGATGCCGTTCATGGGACAGGTGGCCTCTCGACGACTTCGAGAGCGGCACTCAAGCGGCGTTGGCCGGTAAGCTCCTTTCGCCCGTTCACTCATTCTCTTTCGGGTTTAGGCGGCACAACGATGATCATCGACTTCATCATCCCCTCCAAACAGCAGGGCCCACTCGAAGCGTACGCCCAGTGGAGATCGTGGGCCGACCCGAAAGGTGTGCTGCGACTACGCGCTCTCCTGCGCGCTGACCAGTTGGGACGACGAGCGAACGCCCGGCGAGATGCTCCAACTGACACAACCGGAATACGGTGAGTTCTTTAGAAGTAGAAAGTGAATGCCTGTTGTTTGTTTGCAGGAATCAACTCGTTCAAGTTCTTTCCTCGCTTACAAGGGCGTCTTCATGGTGGAAGACGACGAGTTCTTCCGCGGCCTCAAGCGCTGCGCGCAGATCGGAGCGCTCGCTCGGCGTGCACGCGGAGAACGGGAACGTGATCGCCGAGAAGCAGAAGGAGCTGCTGGCCGTCGGAGTGACCGGACCCGAGGGCCACACGCAATCGAGACCCGAGGAATTGGAGGCCGAAGCCACCAACCGTGCCTGCGTGCTCGCCGAACAAGCCAACTGCCCGCTCTACGTCGTGCACGTGATGTCGAAGGGAGCAGCCGAAGTGATCGCCCACCATCGACAGGAAAGGGAAACGTGCTCTTCGGGGAGCCGATCGCCGCCGGCCTTCGCGTGTGACGGGCGCGTGTACTACGACGAGGACTGGGAGAAAGCGGCGGCCTTTGTGTTCTCGCCGCCCCTTTCCCGCGACCCCACCACTCCCGAAGTGCTGATGGACTTGCTGGCCTGGTCGGTTCGATCGATCGACTCGCTCTAATCGAAGTGTTCAGCGGCCAACTGCACCTGACCGGAACGGACAACTGCACCTTCTCGTGCCAACAGAAACGAGCGGGACTCGCGGACTTCACGAAGATCCCGAACGGCGTGAACGGAGTGGAGGACCGGCTTTCGATCATTTGGGAAAAGGTGGAAGGAATGAACAAAGAAAGCAATGAATGGACGGTTTGCAGGGCGTTCGGACGGGCAAACTCGACCCGATGCGATTCGTGGCCATCACGAGGTGCTCTTTCCGTTTTGTTCGTTTTATTTTTGCTTGATTCCAGTTCGATGGCCGCCAAGATCTTCAACTGCTACCCGCAGAAAGGGGACGAGTGGCCGTCGGGGCGGACGCCGACCTCGTCGTGTGGAATCCGAACGCCACGCGGAAGATCTCCGCCCGCACGCACCACCACAAGCACGACTTCAACATCTTCGAGGGGATGGTCGTCCACGGCGTGGCCGAGGTGACCGTCAGCGGGGGCCGAGTCGTGTGGATCGACGGGCGGCTGGACGTGCGGCCGGGAAGCGGTCGTTTCGTCCCGCTGGCCCCCTACTCGCCGATCGTCTTCGCTTCGAATGCGGCGAGGGCGGAGGTTCGCTCGGCGATGCCCGTAATCAATCTTTCGATCTGTTTGCAGCAAAAGAAACCCCGCTCGGTGCTGCGGAGTGCGGACGTTTACAACAACAACACCCGATTGGGCGACCAGTGAGGGCGGCGGCGGTCCGCACCCGAAATTCGCTCATTCGCTTTTTCTGCTCGCCGCTCTCTGCGGCTGTAAACGATCGCTTTTGCTCCCGCTTTGTGTGTTCCTTGCTGCCAAACCTTTGCAAAATAAACCGAGTAGTAGTTGAATGATTTGGCGCAATTCTTCATTACTGGAATTCACGCTTCCATTCGGGCATTTTTTGAGCAGATTCAGCGGATTGTACGGGTTTTGCGTGACTCGCGTTATTTCTTCGGTCTTCCGTTGATCTACTACTCTTTTTGCAGCCCTCAACTCTCCTTTTCGATGCCCGCCCTTCCGGAGGACCTCCTGCTCTACGCGCAGTCGACGATCGGCACGTACGCGGCGGCCGGCTGCGAGTACGAGGAATTCCTCCGCCGCTTCCGCAATGACTGGGGCCAGGACTTCGATGCGGGCGCCAAGGAGGCCGGCTTCCGCAACGGGATGGACGCGCTGAGAGCAGACGGACGGCTTCAACGTCTCGGGCGACAGGATCCACATCAAAGTCACCCAGTCGATTCGCCAAAACGTTCGCGCCGTCGGCACTTCCAGCAATTCGTGAGTTCTCCCTTTTCTTTAACCTTCGTATTCCCTTTCGTCGACTGTTTGCAGCGAGAACCCAACCGAAACGTCGACGACGAGCTGGCCGTCCGCAAGTTCGTGGAGTACCTGCAGATCAAAACCGAACAGCCGACGCCCGACTACGGCGAGTGATCACTTCCCTTCGGTCGATTATTCGCGTGGATTTCAGCCGGCTGCACGAAGTTCCTGCTCGAGTACGCGAAGGAGCTGGGATTCGAGGGCTGGACGCACGAAGTGGGTTCTTTTCTTTGATTTCAATTGATTTCCACTCGTTTTCAGTGTGTCCCCGGAAAGCCGATCGTTGGGATGACGCTGAAGGGGAAGAACCCTTCGCTTCCCTCGCTTCTCTTGTATTCGCACTGACGTCGTTCCGACGTTCCCCGAGCACTGGACTCACGACCCGTACAGCGCGTGGAAGGACGAGCACGGGCAACATCTTCGCGCGTGGAGCTCAGGACATGAAGTGCGTCGGCGTGCAGGTTTGTCCTTCCTTCCATGTGAATTGTCGTGCATTCCCCTTTGTTCTTTCAGTACATGGAGGCGTTGCGGAAATTGCTGAAGGAGGGCAAGCAGTTCGAGCGGACGATCCACATCCTCTGGGGTCCGGACGAGGAGCTCGGCGGGGGCGACGGAATGAAGAAATTCGTGAAGACGCAGGAGTTCCGCGACCTCAACGTGGGCTTCGCGCTCGATGAGGGGCTCGCGAGCGAAGACGACACGTACAAGGTCTACTACGCCGAGCGGAACGTCTGGTGTGAGTCCTTCATTGTCCTCTTCTTCTCATTCGACGGCTGTTCAGGGGTCAAAGTGAACGCGAAAGGAACTCCCGGCCACGGCTCCCGATTCCAAGAGAACACGGCGGGCGCCAAGCTGGTGAGTGAACCTCGACGAGCAGGGCAACTGGAAGATGGGTGGGAGTCTTTCAGCAATCGATCATCAATTCGTTCCTCAAATTCCGTTCGGAGCAGGAGCAGCGCCTCAAGTCGAATCCCGACCTCAAGCTGGGCGACGTGACGACCGTGAACCTGACGAAAGTGGACGGCGGCGTCCAAATGAACGTGATCCCCGCCGAATTCAATGCTTGTGAGCCAAGAAGGAAAGCTGCTCAGACTGATTTCTTGGTTCAGATTTCGACATCCGCATTCCGCCCACCGTCGATCTTCAAGTGAGTGTCCTCGCTTTTCATTCGATTGATTCTTCTCTTGCTTCAGGCCTTCGAGAACCAACTGGCGGCGTGGTGCAAGGAGGCGGGACCGGACGTCACCTACGAGCTGCTCGAGGTAATCCCGCCACCTTTGTCCTTCAATCTCCTCCCCTAGAGCAATCGGATCACGAAGACGACGCCCACGACGCCCGACAACCCCTTCTGGAACGCGTTCTCTTCGGTCCTGGAGGAAGAGTGAGTGGAGACGATTGAATGGATCGATAGTGTTCCCTTCTTCCAGGAAGTGCAAGATCTCGAAGGAGATCTTCATCGGGGCGACGGACTCGCGCTACCTGCGGGACCTCGGCTACTGGGCCATCGGATTCTCGCCGATGATCAACACGCCCGTCCTGCTGCACGACCACAACGAGTTCCTGAACGAGAAGGTGTTCTTGAAGGCGAGTGATGGGTTGATTGTTTCTTTTCGGATCTACTCGCTGCTGTTCAAGGGCATCCAAATCTACACGAAGCTGATCGAGCGTCTGGCGAACGTGCCCCAATGAGCAAACGGAGCGAGCGAGGTGTTTGCCCGTCGCCATTTAGGACTTCCTTCACTCCCTTCCTTCTTCCTTTCTGTTTGTGCGGACGGGCTTACTGCAAATATTGACTCCTGATTGTCGCTTATTCCCCCCTTTGCCCCACGAGTATAAACGATTGCGTACAGTCGAGAATTCCGGTTTCCCCACCGCGACGTCACGATCCTTCCGCTGAACGCCCGAAAGAAACCGCCTTCTGCGGATTCCGGTCGGCTCAAAGGCGGCATGAGCGAGCGAGAGGATTGTGCAACAAGTTCGAGTGAATCAGAAAGAAGTTTGTTCCTTTGCGCGTGTACTCACGTCTTTCCGCTTCGACCACACGGACCGCTCGGGACGGAAGTGACCGCTCGCTCGAGGCGTGGACGGCGGGTTTGTTTGCGGTCGGTCCGAAAACAACTGGCCGCCGCCGGATTTCGGGCGGCGTTTGCGCGATCGACGGCGTTTGAGAGCGAAGTCGCTTCCGCCCGCCGCCGCCCCACGCGCGTCCATTGATCCCAGTACACGCGCGCGTTTAGCGAGCGACAAAAAGCGAACAAAAAACTCTCACTTGCGGCGGGCGAAACGTAAAGTGGGCGTGCACTCGACGGAATCCCCGACTCGTCTTCTTGTTCGCTTTCATTCACTCCATCCCGCGTGTACAGTAGCGAGTGAGTGGAGCAGTTGGTGGTTACTCGGTCATTCATTCTTTTTATCGTTCTTTCATTCACGTTCATGATCGTCGGGATGTTCACGCGGCGTCTAATCGAGGGATCGGGGCGCGTAATCGGCGACTCCCGCCCGTCGCCCCGCACCGACTGATACACGCGCGCGAAGGAGGACGAAAAGAAGAAGAAGAAGAAGGGGGTATTGTCCACGGCGGGCGGCCGGAAGTGGATCGCTCGCGCGGATGTTCACGAAGGATCGAAATTCCCGCCCGCCCGCCGGGCGGCCGAACGAAAGGCGACTGCGGACCGCCGGCCGCTTCCTCCGCGCGTCCCCCGAAATTTGAAGGGCTTGGCCGACGGGCGACGGGGGAGTGACCGCCGCCCGCAATCAGTGGGCCGCCCTCTCGTCATCAATACCCTATCGCGTTTCTCACATCCGCCTTCCTCGTCGATGAGAAGTGGGCGTATTTCCGGGTCCGTCGTGAACGGCGGGATGTTCGGGGCGTGTTCGATTGTTTCTTTTGTTGCAATCCACTCGTTTCTGTTGTTCAGGCTCTCGTCCGTTCTCTCGTCCTCTTCTTTGCTCGTGGTGTTCGTGGGATCTTGGCGGGAGTGCCGCCCCTTCCGGAAGCCCCCGAAGATGCCCGAAGAATGAGCGATCGGCTCCGTTTCTCCCGACTACGAGCGAATGCAAATGCCCGCTTTCTGTGCGAACTGCTCATGATCTTCCTGCTGCTGCGTGAGTCACGGGGAGTTTCCGTTGATCACGGGTGGCTGCAGGTTCCTGCCATGCGAGCGTCCAGCCCTTCCTCACGGCCGCCGACTTCGAGCGGGCGGCTGCGGACGAGGAGGTCACGCATCTGACGGAAGGAGGACTTTCGGAATGCGGAGAAGTACAGCGATCTCTTGAGTGCGTCTTCCGCTCACTCCTTCCATTCGTTTGCTCCTTTCAGTCGAGAAGAAGTCGAGGAAGTCGTCCATCTTCGGGACATCAGAAGTCGCTGCACGGCGACATTCGAGGACGGGCGCGCTTGAACTTGGTCGGCCTTTCTTCCCCCACCCGTTCCTTTCCTTCACCTCCCCGCATTTCAGAAGGCGAGTCGGTTGGGGCAGAAGAACGGCGTCCGGCCGGAACGGAGTGATCAGCACGATCAAGAAGTGGCATCAGGGCCGCATCCCGTACGTCCTCTCCACGCAGTACAACGAGCGGGAGCGGGCCGTCCTCGCCCGGGCCTTCCAAGAGTACCAGCGGCAGACGTGCATTCGGTTCACGCCGAAAGAGGCCTTCGATCGGAGACTATCTTTATGTGGGCAAGTATCGATGGTTGGAAGCTACCACTTCCAACCACCAATTGAATCCTTTCGCTTTCGGGTTGCTATTCGGACGTCGGAAAGGCGGGCGGTCGGCAGGAGTTGTCGTTGGACGACGGCTGCATGCAATACGGTCGGTCTTCCCTCGCTTTCTGCTCCTCTATTGCGGCTCTCCTTTCAGACACGATCATCCACGAACTTCTGCACGCCAGTGGTCGGTTGATGAGCAGTCTGTCGATTCATTCACTTTCTTAAGGCTTCTACCACGAACACGAGCGATGGGATCGAGGTGAGGAAGCGCAAACTGGCAGAAGTTCAGAGCATTGAAGGCGTTTAGATCGCTTCATCTCCATTTTGTGGCAGAACATCGATCGAGGTAGTCGACGATTGAATGCAAACAAGAACTGCTTGTTTCTGCAGAAGCCTACGACCAGTTCGGACGCGTGGACTTGAGTGAGAGCTCCTATCTGGGGGAGCCCTACGACTACCGCTCGATCCTCCACTACGACTCGCTGGCCTTCAGCAAGAACGGAAAGGAGACGGTGATCGCCCGAGCGCCCGGCATGACTTCGGTCATCGGCTCCGCGCTGGATTTCTCGCCGTCCGATCTCGTAAAGATAAAACGAATGTACGCGTGCGGAATGCCGACGGAGCCGATCGTAAGCGAGGGGGATGGCCCTCTGTTGACTGCCGCCCGTTCAGGTGCCGACCGCCGACCACTTCGCGCAGTACCAAAACTACGGCCTCACGCCGGTCAGCTCGCCGTGGTCCCCGCTCTCGTCCACGCTCCCGCTCGGCAACCACGTCCTCGAGCAGCCCGCCCTCCCGCTCCCCGCCTTCCCGAGAGCACAACCGGAAGCTCCGAGCACCACCGAGGCGACCACCGCTGGACGGTTTGTTTGCAGAAGAAGCGAGGAGTGACCGGAGTGTGCTTTCAGTTTGTGCCGACCGATCCACTTTGTGCTGGAGGTGGCTGGATCGGTTAGTGGCCTAGAGAGAGAGCGAGTGGACGTTCGAGTGTTTTCAGATGTCACTCGCCGTTCTTCGAGAAGATCATGCGGGAGTTCTGCGCACAAGTGAGTTCCCCTTCTTTCAACCCAACCTCCTTCTGCTTGCAGTCGTGCGGCTTCTGCACTCCGCAGCCCTCGCGGACGTGGCGGGCGTATTCCGAAGGCCATCAGGGCGCCCAGGGATACTCGCTGCCCGTGTACCAAGTGCCCTACGCTTTCGGTTGATTCCGCCTCGTCGTTCGTCTTTCTTCGATCCCCCGAGTGATCCCACTTACGCACACTTCCCTCGCTCGATTTATTACAGCAGAAACCCGTTTACTTCGATAAAGGCCATTGGATTAAACGAGAAGCAACGAGCACACGCGATGATACGTTCCTCTGTAAATGAGTAACGGACAACAGAACTCCTCCTGTCTACCATTAGTTACGTGTGGTTGTAATATTGCTTCTTTTCGTTTTGCAAACACTTCTTTTTGATTAAAATCCGAGGCGTTCGCTCGGCCGTCCGTCCGAATCGAAAGCCGAAAATCCCGACGGCCGGCAGTTCGTCCTTCTTCTCAATATGTTTTGCGGGGAGCCGTCAATCTCCCGCACTCCCGATGTTTTTTAATCAACTCCAATGCCCGAGTACCCGCCGAAGTTCGTCGATTGAACTCCCGCCGGGATTCGGGGCGGATGTCAAGCGGCCCCGGCGGTCGGTGGGCGGGTCGAAAGGGCGGCCGTTTGATTGGATTCCGTCGGGTTCTTTGTTTGATTCAGTTCGGAAGGGGGCGGAGGGCGGTCGATCCTCACCTCCTCGGCTTCGTCCTGCTTTCCGCGCACTTTCGATCACATCGGGAGGGAAACGCGGATTAATTGGCCGTTTTACGACGCCGCTCGCTGTTGGAATCCCCGACAATGGTGCGAATCGCGCCTTTCGGAAGAAAGGGCGATCGGCATTGATTCCGCCCCTTCTTCCATTGGAAACAACTCTTGTTCAAACCTTCTACCGCTTGTTTTTCTCGCTCACAACAAGCGGCTCTTCGAAACTCAAAAGAAGCCGCCGCCACGCCTTTGATCGTCGCATGGCGGCGCGTGGATTTGCGCAAACGGAAGTCGGCGGCGTCTTTTGATCTCCGGGAGGCGAGTGGACGGCCGGATTGAAGCCACTTTCGCTCACTTCCAACTTCCAACTCTGTTCGCATCGGCAGCGGCCTACGGTACGGTCGGGGAGTTCGCAGGTGGTCGCCGCTCATTTGCATGGCGGAGCGGACGGCCGGAATCTTGTGCGCCCAATTTGCATCCTCTTTCTTCTGCCCACTTCGTCCCTCTCGACTCCCGAACGTGCGTATTTGCGGCCAATTTGCACTCGACAGTCCCTAATTTTATGCAGAAGGTGGAGGGCGGGACTGCGGGATCCGCCCGCCCGCCCGCCTGGCCGCTCATCCCCGCGATCCACTCCTTTCTCTAATGGGGGGAAGGGGGCGGGCGGGCGTCGCGTATGACTGGATTCCGTTTTGTTAATCAGGTGTCCGGATGGGGAATTTTGTTGCTGTTGTTTGTGGTTACTGTCAATATCTTTTCATACGTCCTCTTTTCAGCCTTCATCTACCGCCGATGACCGAGGAACCGGAGTCTGAAGAAACGCGCCCTCTGGAATCCCGGGCTGGACGAGCCGCCGGCCAAGCGGACGCCCCCGCGCGAAACGAAAACGCCGCCGGTCGGCAGCTCGATTGCTGTGAGAACGCCACTTTAATTGGCGAATAGCCATTGGATGTTTAGAACTGCCTGCAAATGTTGTCGTCGATGCAACAGGCGAACCAAACGCCCAACGTGCCGCCCTTTCCGCCCCGATTCCTTCCCTTTCCGTTCGCCCACCTGCTGAACGCGCAACGGAGTGGGCAATTCGGTTCGGTCCCTCCAAACAACCCGGCCGTGGGCAAACCGGTGGGCATCCCGCCGCCGCCGATCTTCCCGCCGATGGCCGCCGCCCAGTTCGCGCAGTTCGCGGCCGCCATCCAGCAGTCGGCCACTCCGCCTGCTCGGGGATCGAAAGGCGGCAATCGGCGGCCCTCCCGCCTGCCCTCGTCCACCGGCAGCAACCCGATCGTGGACTCCGTCCTCTCCTCCAGCTCGAACGTGAACTTCAACTGCTGTGCGGTGTGCGGGAGCGAGCTTCCGGCTGACCTCCGACCTCGTCCAGCACGTCCGCAACAACCACCGCTCTTCTCGCTACAAGCGGAAACTCCCGGTCGCCGTGGAGGAAAGGGGCGAAGAGGAGTAGACGCTCTTGTTCACGATTGGCCGGCCTGACCGTGTCTTGTGACCGAATAACCGCTCGTTCTCGTTTGTTTTCTTTCCGTTCGCATTCTCCCGTTCAACCTACCGATCGACCGCTTCTTTCTAATCGAGCTTGTTCGTCTTGCAGCTTTGAATAAACTCGAATGTGCATCCCAACGGGAACACAAAGAAAGTTTATTTAAACAAACAAGCGGCACGCCTCATTTACTTCTCACCAATAATCACGAAATGCAGTTCAGAAGCTTCAATGTGGGCGGTCCAAACATCACAGACCTTTTCGAAGGAGGACACAACCCCGAGTTCCTGGGGGATCGCATCGTAAGCGGTGTTGCGCGTGAAATTCGGTTGCTTCGCAAAGAAGGCATTCGTTGCAGACAGCACTCGTTCGTACGCTTCCTAAATGAACAAACGTGCTAGTCACCGATCGAAAAAAGAATGGAGACGTACGGGTTCCTGTCCTAAAAGTGAACAAGGAGAGTGGGGCGCAAAGCTGCACATCCGGAAAGGCCGCATTCTGCGCATATCTAACGACTTCACACAAGCGGTCAATCCTGCTTGTGCATCGAAGCATTGAAGTCGTCTACTCGGCTCTGAAATTTCTTTGAAGTTGAACGAACAGAACTGAACGCACTCCGAAATCCTCAAGGTAAACTCGTGGAAAAACGATGTGAAGGGCGAGGAAATCGTTCAGAGATCGAAGGTTCTTGAAAGCTCGTGCAGAAATCGTTAGCTTTTTGCTTGCTCCAGTCGGCTCCTCTCATCGAGCCCGTGGCCTCCAGGGGAAAAGAAACTCGTCCAAGTTTCAGAATCACTTCCTGCACGACGTCGTTCGGTTCGAGGCTGAACAGAAAGTGAGTCCCTTTCGTCTCCATTCGTGCTTACGGCCCACTCGCGGCCAATTGGGAGATGGTGTTCTTTACGTGCAGTACACGTGCCGGCAATCGAAAGAAAGGAGCGACGTCTGAAGGAGTGATTGATCGATTGTGTTAAACGAACGAAAGGGCATACAAGGTTTTTCCCCCGCGTGAGTAGACAACTTCACGCAGTCGACTGCTGTTCGATAGGAGGCGGCGAGCGGGAAAGATGAAATCATGGTGGCAATTTGACGATAAGTGGGTGGTCGGCAGCGAAAGAAAGTCCTTGATTAGGTGGACGATCCAAGGCGATTTGTGATCGCGATAGCTCGTGAGTTCAATCTCGTCCAGTGACGGGAGTTCTAAACAGCGCAAGATCGTGAAATATAACAGAGAATAGGCAGCTCACTTTTCAACACCGACAGCATTTCTGCCCAAATGCGAAGTGTCTCGAAAGTCGCCGGTTCGTAAGACCAAAGGATCACGGACAAGCGACGCACTTCCGCTCGGGCGAGAGCAGCAGCAGTCGCTTCAACGAAAGAACAGTGCGCGTTTCTCGCTCCAAAGCTTCAGATAACGAGGTCCCGTGTGAAGCGGATTCCAGCTGCGGTGTGTTGTCCTGCAAAAAGAGTGCCGACGGTCGTGCGTTCGTCTGCTTGTCGCTTGAAGTGAAGAAGACGGTCGAGAAGGAGCGGCAGCAGAAGAACGTCCGCAAAGTGCGCAATCGGAGGGCCGCCCGTTCGCGAACGAAATTGACGCCGGGCGTCGGTCGGTGGTGCTCCAATGCGATGCTCAACGAGTGAACCATGAGGGCGCGGCGGACGTCCGCCTTCATCTTCGGTTTCACTTTTCCCCCTCCGCCGTCTTTTTTTTTCCTTTTTTTTCCGGGGGGGGGGGGGCCCCAATGCTTTCTGGAGAAGAAGATCATAAGAAGTAAAATAGGTGGAAAGCACGCAAAAAAGAACGAGCGACAGCGCGTTCACTGGATCTCAACAAAAAATTCTGTTGCCTCATGCATTTACTCATAAAAGGTAGGCAATCGCTCGCCTGGAACCGGGCCTTAAGTTAAGAAACGTCGCGTTGTTGCGGCAAGCAAGAAGATTGCAGCCCAACGGGTGGACCCAAGCGCCAGGCGGTTGCCGCCATGTGGCGGCCAACAGCAGTGCGCCTGCTGCTCGTCCGAAAGAACGCGGATGCGGAAAAGCAAGTTGAACACGAGAGAAAGCGCGCAAAGGAAAGAAAGATCTCGTCGATCTCGCGAGAAGGAAATCAACGCGATGCGGGGGACTTGTTATTGCCTCGATTTTCGTTGTTACCGTAATTTCTGGCCGTCCTGTTTGGCGCCCGGCCGTTTTGAGCGGCAATTTCGATCATCGCGGGGCAACGCTCGAGATCCGTTGACGGTCGCCGAAGTCCAAGTCCACCCGCCGGTCGGCCTTTCGCCCGCCGCCCGCTCCCGTCAGTTCAATTGGGAAGGCAAAGAGACAACAGAAATTCGTTTATTCGGATAAAAGCCATTAGATTAAACGAGAAGCAACAAACAAATCAACACGGGGAGTTCAGTTCTTCTTTCCTTTGGCCGCCTTCGGAGCGGCGTCGATGGGCGCCTCCTTGACGAATGGGATGAATTCGCGGAACTTGGGCGGCATGAACTCGCGGAGGGCTTCGGGCACGCGGATTCCCTTCTCCTCCTGGTGGTTCTCGAGGACGGCGCAGATGACGCGCGTGGTCGCGCACATCGTCGCGTTCAGCATGTGGACGAATTCGGGCTGCAAGGTGGGAAGGAATGAGTGGATGGAATGGAAGAAAGAGGGCCCTCACCTTCTCGTCCATCTTCTTCGTCTGCCCGAAGCGGACCTTCAGCCGGCGTGCCTGGTAGTCCGTGCAGTTGGAGCAGGAGACCAGCTCGCGGAAGGCGGCGCTGCCCGGGAACCAGCCCTCCAGGTCGAACTTCTTGGCCGCCGCGTTGTTCAGCTCGCCGGACACGATGTTGACCACGCGGTAGGGGATGCCCAGCAGTTTGTAGTACTCTTCTGCGTTCCCGATCATCTGCAACGATTGAACGGAAGCTGAAGGATGAAGCCGGAACGGGAACTCACCTCGTCGAAGAGCTTCCACGAGATCCCATCGCGGGGCGAGCAGAGGACGAACTGCTCGATCTTCTCGAACTGATGGACGCGGAAGATGCCGCTCGTGTCCCGTCCGTGGGAGCCGACCTCCTGCCGGAAGCACGTGGACACTCCCGCGTACTTGATCGGCAGGGCGTCCGGGTTCAGCCACTCGTTCCGGTGGAAGGCGGCGATCGGCTGCTCGGAGGTCGCGATCAGGTACCTGCAACGAGATGAGGGCGAATGATTGAGGAGAGCGCCCACTCACTTCTCGTCCACCGTCTGGTCGTCCACTTGCTCGGAGCCCTTGGACGTGACCTGAACGAGCGATTAAAGGGAGGGAGAAGCGAGAGGAAACGAACCTTGTAGAGCTCGTCGTCGAATTGATTCAATTGGGCCACCTCTTGCATCACCTCCTTGCGCATGAAGAAGGGCGTGTAGAGCGGGACGAACTCCTTTTCGGCGAGCAGGCGGAGCGCTAACTGAATCAGCGCCTGCTCCAGGTAGACGAGCGGGCCCTTCAGGAAGTAGCCGCGACCGCCCGCCACCGTCGTGCCCCGATCGCCGTCGAAGCCGTCGACCATCACGACCAGATCGACGTGCGAGTACTTCTTCTTGATGCTCGCGTCGCCGAACGTGCGCACGATCCCGTTGTTCGCCTCGTCGTCGCTCACGATCACCGAGTCGTGGAGGAAGGTTGCCGATCTGCGAGAGGAGGGCGTTCCGCTCGGCCTCCAGGCGCTCGGTCTCGCTCTTCGCCGCCTGCATCCGCTCGACCATGGCCACGCTGACGGCCTTGATCTGGTTGACGCTCAAGTCCTGAAGCACCCAATGGAGGGGAAGGAAGAGGAAACGGGAGCAAACCTTGAGGTCGCCGAGCTCCAGCTTGTCCAGCTTCTTCAGCAGATCCTCCGACACGCCGCCCGCTTCGCCCAGCGGTTCTTTCTTCTGCAAACACTTCTGTCGATCACTCACTTCTCTGGAGGGGACCCACCTTCATCTTCTCGCCGATCGTCTTGCTCGCGAGGTTCTTCGAACGGTTCAGGCAGTCCTCCATGTGCCGGGCTGCAAAACGAAGAAATCGGTTGGAAACGGATAAAAGAGGAAGTCCTCACCTTGGCGCCATTTCTCGTCCGCCTCGACCACTCGATCGACCAGCGTGGCGTCCTTGAAGCGATCCTGCTGCGACTTTCGGATCAGGTGCGGCTCGCCGCCCTTCTCCACGCGGAAGGCGTCGATGTCGAGGACCATTTCGGAGTCTGAAAGCGAGCAATTGAGGGCGGAAATTCGAATGGAAACACGGCGAATCGAGAGGATAATTAACGGCCGAGGAACACGAACGGAAATCACCGCACAAACGAGCGAGAAATGGACGAGGAAACGGATTGACGGGTGGAATTCTCCTCAGCGATTGCATCAACGCCCAGTTGCCCCCTCTCCGCCGCTCGTCGGGTCCCGACTGGAGTTTGGCGCCGCGCGCAGATCCCGCGTCGAGGGCGAGCGCTGGACGCGTCCGGGGCTCGAGCGGGACGCGTCCATTCCATTTGTGCGAGTCGCGTGTTTGGCAAGGGCAAAAGAAATGAACCGCCCTATGTGAGCAAATTCGGTGGCACTTTCTGTTGCTCATTCCTCCTCTGCTTTCAGCATCATGGGAGGCGGCCTTCCCGCCTCGCCGCCTCGTCCGTCGATTGCTCCGCGACGCGCCAATGCGGCCGCGACGACGAACGACGAGCGGATCAAACGAATCGTCGAAGCCCGGAAGTTGTACAGGTGAGTTCTATCCTTGTCTTTCCATTCGTTCGACTGATTCGCGGATTTCAGCGCACTGAACAAGAAGACGGCGGCCCCCGCGCCGAAGCCCAACACCGCGCCCGTCCCGCGCCGCCGGAGCGACCGCCTGCGCGGGATCCCCGCCCCCAAGACGGCGATCACGAAGCCGCCGGTGGTCCGGCCGGGCGTCGTCGCGGCCAAGAAACGCCGCAGTTCGGGCGTCAAGAAGATTCCGCCGCCCCGCAAGTCGCTCCTCCCGCCGCCCGCCGCTCGTCTCGTGAAGGCGGAAGCAGAAGAAGAGAGGGCGGAAGAGCCGTCGTCCAGTTCGAGCGGCTCCAGCGAGTCCAAATCGCCGCCCACAACGGAGCAGAAGGCGACTACCGTTCCGGTGAGCATTCCACGGCGTTCTGCTCATCCTTCTTCCTCTTGCTTCAGGCCAAACGAGTCGCCGATCCCAACCTCGACCCCAGCTTCTTCCAGCCGGCCTCCACGTTCGACTTCAACTCGCTGCAGAACGAGCGGAAGGTGAGTCCTTTTTCCAACTTTCTTATTCTTTCGCCCGATTTCAGAACGAGAACAGCCGGATGTCGATCATGAATGTCAACATCTTCGACCCGGTGGCCCGAGCCGAGTACATCCAGCGGAAGACGATCAACCACAAGCGGGAGTCCATCCGCTTCATGGAGGCGATCGGCGCGCCCGGCGGCCTCTCGTTCCGCAACGCCTCGGCCGCGCGCATGTCCGTCCGGCCGAACCGCGTCCAGTTCGACGACCACGTGGCCATCAACCGGATATCCGAGGTCAGCAATCCCCCCTCCACCTTCTCAGCTGAACGCCCCTTCAGGCCAACGAGCAGCCGAGTCCTCGACGAAGCAGGCGGACGAGAACCAGCCGGACGATCCGACGACCCCCTCCCGCCTGCCCGAACCCCCGTCGCCGTTCTACAACGCGGCCGAGGCGGAGATCCAGCCGCGAACGCTCAACTTCGACCTTTCGGTGGCCGACGCGTCGCCCCCGAGCGCCAAGAAGGCGGCCCCCGCTGAAGGTGGCCTTCCAGTCGGAGACCTCCGAGCTTTTCGATTTGATGTCCAACTTCATCAAACGGTTGGTTCGCCGCCCTTCCTTTTCTTTCGCTCATTCCCCTCGTTGCAGATTCAAACGACTGAACATCGAAGAGACGCAGAAGCTCGTCGGGCAGTTCAACAACGACCAGAAGAAGGTGATCAAGACGTTGCACACGCTTCTCTCCAACCCCTGACTGTACTCATTTGCATTTGTTCCGATTAAAGATGAATCGAAAGCGTTTATTCTCCCCGCACTCACTCTCGCTTGTTTTCTTTTGCTTCACGTCATAAAGCCGTTTGGACGAACCGTTCGAGGGGGCAAGCCGGAAGGACAAACCGCCTTCCGTCGAATCAACGGCCGATTCACACCGCCCGCCTGTGAGTCGGCGGGCGGCGAACAACGAGGCGGGCGCTTGGTGATCGGCGGGCGGATTTCCTCGACGTCGTCGTGTTTCCGGCGGCTTCTCGTGTTGAATGGGCGGAATTAAACGAACGAGGAGACGCGACCGGGCGGAGGGCGGCGCGGCGAATGGCGGGCGAAACCAAATCGCAAACAAGCGAATCGAATGAATGGGCCGACGGGCGGCAAGCGGAGCTCCCGAACTTCTCTTCGCTTGCGCGCCCTCGGGTTCGATCGTCCGAAAGTCGAACGAGCAGCCGCGGGGGGCCGGCGGGTGCATTCGGGCGGCCCGACCGCCGAATTCTCGTCGTATCAACGGCGGTTCGAGGCGCGTGTTTGCGGAGGAGGAGCAATTAAGCGGGCTCGTTCCGGTCGCCGATCAAACGAGTGGCTTTCGGCGTCGAGAAGCGTTGAAACTCCGTTCGATTGTGTTAATCGTGCCCCCCCGCTCTACTCTTGCTTCTCCGTCGTGGAAAGGAAGACGTGGGCAAACAGCATCGCCCTAGCAACAACGCGGGAAGAAAGGGGGAATTCCGATGCAATGGAAACCGCCAACTTCCGCTTCCGTCTCCTTTTTCCTCGTCTTTCGGGGTTCCTTTTCGGTCGGAGGGAACGTTCCGTTCGCCGCCCCGCGTGTTCGTGCTCGTTTCATGTCGAGGGCGGCAATTAGATCAATGGGTTCGCCCCTTCGCCCGCCGGTCATTATGTCACTCGAGCGGCGCGGTTCGTGACGTCTGACGGCACGCAATTAGGCAGCCGGCCGGTCGAGTGTTTCAAACCGCCGCCGGCTTGCGAATTGCGGAGATTGCGGCTTTCGGCTCCGTTTCCTCCGCCTTTGACCGCACACTCAATTGGACGGGGATTACCGGCCAAGAAGTCTCCTGCAAACTCGCGGCCCGGATTCCCACGGACAAGACGGACCGTTTGCAATTTCCTGCACCTTTTCTTGAAATCTGCAGAAGCAAGTGGGTCCTTCGGTTTCTTGTTGTGTCCCTTGGATTGTCCCTTTCGATTAGCTTGTGGTTGGAATCAGGTGACTCGGCCGTCCGCCTTCATTAGCCGCCTCTTCGTGAACGCGGGGGTTGGACTCGTGGACGAGCACCGTAATTGGCGACCTTTTTGCTTTCGGTCGACGAGCATTCCCGAATGCTTTCCGAAGAGTTCTGATCTCGTGCGCTCCTTTACGTCGCTTTTGTTTTCCCGTTACGGTTCGTTCGGTCGGTGCGGGGGACGTTGCGAACTCGTGAGTCACCGGGCGGTTGGGCCAAACCCCCCGCCACTCGTTTCGTGTATCGCTGGCCGGCCGGCGCTCATCCCCAACACAAACAGCGGCATTCCGCCGGCCGCCCACAAGCCGCCGATCCCGCGGAACGCCCGCATTCGTGAATCAAACCGCTCCATTTTCGGTCGACAGTCGAGCGCAATGGAGACTCTCAAGCGACGTCTGTGCTGCTGCTGCTACAAGGAGCCGCCCAAGGTGCAGGAGTCGACCATTGTGATCAACAGCGGTGAGTCCGGAACGGAGTAGAAGGTGAACATGCTCCTTTCTTTCAGAAGGCACGATCATCACGCAGCCGGTGAAGACGGCCGGCGGGAGTGTGCGAATGACGCGCTCGAACGGCAGCGGCACGATCCTCAGCAGCAGCGGGTTCGTGAACGACGCCGTCGACCTCGAGGAGATCGACCTGAACGAGCGGCAGATGAGCCAGCGCTCCAAGGACCACCACGAGTTCAACAACAACCGGCAGGCGGCCGGTCGCGGTTCCTCCCAAGTGGCCACCGAAGAGACGATCCACGTGACCGGCCTCATGTTGGATCGCTTGTACGAGAGCGAGGACGAGTCGTGCAAGAACGCCGGAAAGCACGCGAGTTTCGACGACACCCGCGAGGGCTCCCTTTCCGATCACATCGTCGAGGTAAACGCGAATGGAATGATGCAACTCCTTCGTTCATTGCAGGAATACGCACTCGACGACCACAACGTGATCACGGAGGCCAGTGAAGCGGATGTGCAGCGCGTGATCGTGAGTTCGCCCGCTTCGAGCCTCCACCGCCTGACGATCAACCTGGATGACGAGCACTTCCGCTCGGACGGGGCCTTGAAGTCGGAGATCGTGATCGACGAGCCGTCGCCCGCCCCGCGGAGTCGCCGGCCGTCCGCCTGCGCGCCGCCCGTTCCGTCGACTTCGCCGCCGCCGCTCTCCGTCACGCCGCGCTCGGCGCCCACCTCCCCGCCGCCCGTCCACGAGTTCCAGCCGAGTGCCTTCGAGCTGGGCACCGGGCATCACTTGAAGCTGGAGGCGCCCGCCTCCACCTCCGCGCCGGCCGAGGATTCGGAGTACTCGACGGTCGAAGTGGTGCGGCCGGGCGATGCTTTCCGACTGGAGTTGGAGAATGTCCTTCACAACCCCACAACTCTCGCATGTACTCGGACTTCAACGATTCCTCGTCCTCCTTCTTCTTCGAGCGACTCGGAAGGAGAGTCCGCTCGAACGGCCGAGCAGAAGCGAAAGAAACGGGACTACGTTCCCTTCCACGACGAGGAATCGATGGCCACGTGAAGTCCCTCGAACCCCGCTGTACATCCCCTTCTTTGCTTCTTCTCCGCCGAGTGCTCAGCAACCCACTAGTCAAAATGCAATAAACAGCTTTAATCTCCTCCGACCGACCACGGATCGAGTGTTTTAGTTGAGCAAGACAGCGCTCAGCTTGCCGCAGTCCACGCTCTTGAAGCTGGCCGGCACGCCGATCGCCTTCAGGTCGGCGTCCGAGGCCTTCGATCCGCTGACCGCCTTCTGCGCGTTCTGGCATTGAGTCGAGAGGGAGATCGAGTAGTCGGTGAACACTTCCTGAAAGCAAGCGAGTGAGGGGTTGCTGGAAGGAGTTGGAAACGAACGATCAGCTGGCTGTAGAGCTTCTGGGCGGTGTCGCTCAACTTCACGTCCTCGATCTCGAAAGCCGATTGGCCTGAAAGTAGAAGGAATCAGTCGGCCTTTCTTTTCTTCTCCAGCGAATACTCACGTCGCTCCTCTTCAGCGGCCGCCAAGAAGGTCGCGGACCTTCTGCTGCTGGTCGGACGGCAGGGTGTCCACCGCATTTCCGAGCTTCTTGATCAGCTGGTCGAGCGTGAGGCTGCTGTCGTCCACGATCTGCTGGGCTTTCTGTTGGGCAGGCGCGGGCAAGGTCTTGTAGACGTTTTTCAAAGCGATGAGGACGCAGGAAGGACCTGAAGGCAGGTCATCTCTTGCACTTTTTTTCTTCAGTCCTGTTCTCCGCCAGGCATTTAACTGACCATTTGGGAAGTCCCTCGAAAGGCCGAAGAGGCGACGAGAGCGGCGGGCGTCGTGGTCTCCGCCTGGACACAAACGGCGGCAAGGCCGAAGAAGACGGCGAGCGGGACGACGAGCAGCTTCTGCATTTCACACCCGATCGATTGAATGCGGACGAATCGAATGAATTCGAATGGAGTGAGTGAAACAAGGCGGGAGGTCTGCCGGTGCCGGCCGCCGGATTAAATGCTCGTGTTCAAAGCGACGAAATCCGCTCGATCCGCCGGCTTCATCGCCGCCTGCGTAGAGGCCGGCCGTTCGTTTCGTTCTCGGTAGTCGGCGGATTTTCGAAACGTTCCGCTTCGCCCGCCCGTCCCTTCGAATTCGGCCGGAACTTCCGCGAAGCCCCGCCGAAAGTGCACGCTCATTAGTTTGCACTCAGATCACTCGCCTTTGTAACAAAAGAACTCGTCTTTCGACGAACGCCGAGGCGGAAGTCAGCACGGAAAGCGGACGGATGGCCCTGCATCAAACGGAAGTAGTTGGAACTCGTAAACCGCTTTGTTGATCAATTGGAACCCGCTGCAAGCTTGCAAGCGATCAAGGAAGGATTTCATTGAGAGTTCCTTCTCGCTAATCGCCCGCCCGCTCTTCCACTTGCACTTTCTTCCCTGGACGGTGATAATCGTGAGCAAAAACTGTAAGCAATCGTTGATCACCGACGGCGCCCGCGGCCGCGAATTTCCTTCCGCGTTCTTATCGGCCGGCTTGTTGTTCGCCGATCGGCCCCGCTTTCGCATTACGCACGAGCGGGAAGGAATTCGCTCTTCGCCCGCTCGATTCCCAGAACCCATTCGCCCGTCCGACCATCGGGCACCCGCCACCATTCACTGTGAACTGCACGGGGCGAACGACGGGCGGCGATAAGCGGGCGGGGGGGGAAGCGCGTTCGCCCGCCGCACGAGTCGATCGCTAAAAGGGCAGGCGGGCGAAGAAAAAGGAGGAAGTGATGGGGAGTTCTGGGAATCACGTGTTGTTTGTAACGCCGCAGTCCGGGGGCGTCTTCCTCGAGGGAGGCGGCAAAGGGGAGTCATTAATTGCGAGTTGCCCGTCAGAGGCGAGAAACGTCGACAGTGATTTCTGCTTACCGGCCGCCCGTTTCGACGACAAACCGCCGCCCGTTCCGGGAATCGCACCCGCCGACCAGCGACCGTAATCCGAAAGACCGAAGACGCAAACACGTTCCGCGCGGTCCCCGCCTGCTCTCGCGTTCACGTGCACAAACGGTGACTGTTCAGAAGGGAGGAGATTCTTCTGTTGCTTCTTTGATCTTTTCGCCTGTCACCCGCCATCTCTTGCTGTGATCTCCGTGTCCGGGTGTGCAGTTGATCTCTCTTCTGGCTCCCGCTTGTTTTTGTTCCACTTGCGATTCGCGGAATCGTTCGCTCGCAGAAGGCGGCCGCAAAACAAACTCGCTTATCAGCGGAATAATTGCGGGATTTGGCGGTCGGTGGGCCTTTCGCCACAAGAGTGCAATGTAATTATTCTTGCACTATTCCCTTTCCTTCGTGCAATTAACTCCTTTTGTGTCAGATCGATCAAAAGTCGAGGGGGCGAAGCCAAAAAGAAGGCCTGCGGAAGGGCGTGTAATCCGCAAATTGTCCACTCGGACTGCCCACTCGGATTATCCAACTGGCCACAAATGAATGCAGAAGAAGAAAGGAGCGGAGGAGGAGGAAATGCCTGGACGGCCGTCTGCAATTCGCAACGCTCCCGCCCGCCCGCCCGCCGCTTATCGCCGGCTCCGTTTGATCGTCGGGGCAAGGGGGAAAGTTGCGGAAAGACGGACGTGCAGAACGAGTCGTTTTGCAGAAGAAGCGGAAGTTAAGCGGCTTTCGTCCAGCAATTCGGACGGCTGCAATTTGGACCACCGATCGGTCTTCCGCGTAAACAAGACGACGGGCGCCTTGTTTTCGCCGATGATCTCCCACTGGTTTCCCGGTGGATCATCCCGCTTTTCGTTCGTTCCACCGCTTAAAAGTGCATTCGACACACTCACCGATCAGATCGGAGATCCGTCCGCTCGTTTCAACCGCCCGACCGTAAGCGGCGTTTATTTCGATTCGATTAGTGGAATTCCTCCCCTTCTCGTCCTTCCTCTTGGTTCTTCTTGGAACACGGCCGGTTTGCCGGGTTTATCGCTTCCTTTATTGACCTCAACGTACATACGGGGGGGGGCTTATCAATGCGAAAAGACGGTTAACGGCCTCCTCTTCCTTGAGGCGATTAATTTCGACGATCAAACACTAGCTTTGATGATCCGGGGGCGACCGACCGGTCACGTTCTGGGAAAGGCGGCTGCAACGAGGAAAACCGGGGAACAGTCGGGTGATTGCAGTTTGCAGGTTGAACACTTGAGCGCACTGATTGATGGGCCGCTTGCTGCAGGAGAGCGCGTGGTTGTAAACCCCGCACCTTTTGCACTTCCGCCCTTTCAATCGAACAAGTTTTACTGCCGTTTACGAGCTGCTTGCTTCTGCTTCTGATACGAATCGGTGCGGCCGCAGCAAGAAGGCCGTCGGCTTTGAAGCGGTCTGCCGTCTGGTGAGAGAGCCCTCCCCAGACGAACGATCGTGCGTTGATCAAACGAACGAGAGCACAGGTCGTTGTTTGTCGCAGAACAGAGAACGCAATTCCTCTCAACACGAAACGTTCTGTCGTGTTCGAGCGTTTGCAGCCGCCCGTTCGAGCGGAGTGGTTCGTGCAGCCGCGTACTCCGAACTCTTCTTCTTTTAAAATCAGCACTGCGCGAAAGTGGGTGTGGATTCGCAGAACTCATTTGGCGGCCGCAAACGCGCGAATTCCCCGTACTCACCGCCGCCTAATCGAATCACGGCGAAGTTTCAAAAATCGTCGCCTTTCGAGGCCCTCGATTCGAATTTTGCCCAAACTGCACGGAAATCGATTCCAATTGTTTCGGTTGGTGTTCGTGGTCCAAGTGTTCATTCCGAGGATTCGGCCGTCCCGTTCGTCCACTCGGATTCCACGTACCCACCTTCCGTCCGGCCGTCGATTCCCACGAGGACGACGGGTGGTTTGATGCTTGATGCCCGTGACCAGACGACGAGTGGAAGGTGGCTGAAGGGCCCGTGAACAGGCGGCCAAAAGGGCAAATCGAGGTCGACGAGCAGGAAGTGAGCGCGTGATTTCTGGGCGTGTTCTTCGGTCGCTCATTTGATTTCCGTTCGGATTCGACGGCCGGTTCGCGGAAACATTCGGCTGTTCGCTTGGCCGCCCGCGTGTTCCCACCGAACTTTCGTACCGCTGGGAAGGCCGGGCGGTCGATCATCGCCGCCGTTCGGAGCAACTCCCATGTGCAGACCAGAACACAAACAGCAGGAGGCCGGGGATCCGTGGGCAATGCGAGGGTTGAACGAAAGGAATCGAAGGCGATGTCGTTCGGTTTGCACACGTTGAAGGAAGGGGTTTGTGCTTTTTGAATCGCATCCACAAAGTGCGTTCTCTTCGCCTTTTGTTCGTGCACTTGGCCTCGTTTGAATTCATGAGCGAATTTTTAATCAAAATGCACTCGTTTCGGCGGTGCAGCTGCCCAAATTCAAGGACCACTTGATGAAGCGACCGTTCCGCACGTCCGCCCGCCCGCCTCGCCGCCCATTGCCAAGAATTGAAACTTCGAATTGGGAAACGCAAAGGGCGGCCTTCCTTCCGGGTGTCCGCCGAACTTCCGGGTCGTTTGAAGAGCGGCGAGGAGGAGGAGGTTGATGTCATTTGCGGAGTCCCTTTGGAGTCACGGAATGGCGGCCATTGGGCGGCGTTTATTGGATTGATTTCTCGGACTGCCGGTGCAATGGGAAGGGCGGAAGTGGACATTTTGGACCGAAATACTCGCCCGTTGACACACGCGATCAGTGGTCCGCAAGCACCCTTAGCTGCGGCCGTCCAGAACTTCCGCCCTTTTCGCATGACGCGAGCCGCCGGCAGCTGCAGGAGAGCGAACACAACCGGCCCAATTAGGAGGCTCCATTCCGCGAACTCATCAGCGGGAAGATGTTTTCTTTGGCCCCAAATAACCCCGCCGCCCTCTGCCACCCGAACGACTCGTTGGTTCGGATCATCTCCCCAGTGCATTGCTGGAAGCGAATAGCGGCCATTAGGTGGAGTCCAGGAAACATGCTCTCGATCACAAATTGCCGCGAATTCTGCGAAGTTTCCACAGAATCGGCGCGCCCGGGCAGCTCCGCAAACGAAGACGCAGGACGGCGCCTCGTCGGCTGCGCAAACGGGCGGCCGGATCGAAACTTTTGCTCCGGATTTCAAATTATTTTCGTTCTCGGAACGAAGCGGAAGGACGACGCGCCTCAATTTGGGCCCTTCCGAGAACAAAAGGCGGAAATTCGGCCTTCTTTTGCTCTTCGGACGTGTTTTGAATCCGCGATCTCCGTTCAGCCGGGGCCGAAAATATCCGCGGAGTTCGCCCCCTAACGATCTCGTGGCCTCGAATGGGATCGTTAACCGCCGATCACCCTCGCGAACTTGGACGGCCGCTCGTTTGTCACGCGGGCCAATTACGCGGCGGTGATTCGAACGGCCCAATTTCCGCGTTCTTGTTTGCTGGAGTTCGGGTGGAGAAAGAGAGTGAGGAGGGGGGATTAGCGGACAGAAGGGGGATTGTTGGGGGATGGTTGGGGGATGAACGGCCCACCGGAATGCGCACTTTTAATCGAGTGTTCATCCCTTCTTCGGTCGCCTCCACCGCCTCTAATCACTCGGCTGCTTGTTTGTTCCAATGCCCGCAAATCCCCCGCCTCTGGACATTCGGGGGATTTGAAGACCAGCGGATTGTTGCCCGATGAACGAGAGCTTTCGTTTCTGTCACGCAACACTTTCTTTGTTGGATCGTTCGAAGTGAACGCGCCGTCTCGACGGGGAGCCGAAGACGGAGCGAGTGGTCGGCAGAAATTGAGGATTTTGCTCCGAAAGGCGGAAGTAGTTCCGCGGCCGCTCTTTTTGCCCTTCCGTCTTCTCGGCCCCTCGCCGCCGCCGCTCGTTCGTTCGGCGGCCGAAGGAGTTGCGGGCGGCCGAGGAGGACGCGGAACTTCCGCACTCAATTTGCACATCGCTTGTTCGCGGAAGAGGAAGAGGAAAGAGCGTGCAAGTTGCCAAAACACTCACGAATCGCCGTCTTCCCGATGATAAACCAATTTGCCCGTCCGGCCGCTCGCACAAACCACAAGAAGCGGCGGCTCGTTCGGACGACGCGGCGGGATGTTTGGCCGCTTGTTTTGTGACCTCATTCTGCCGAAATCTTCTTCCGCATTCCGCCGATTTCCACGTGGACGGGCGGTCGGGCGGCTTTCGGCGGCTACCGTATTGACGGCGGCGGCGGCGGGGAACAACTGCCGCCCGTCTTCTCGGCGGCCAGGGCGGAAGTTCGTGGCCGTGCGGCCGTCCAGCCGAGCGTGACGCCGCCGCTTCGAAGGGGACGACGTGGACGAGATTCCGGCCGCAAAACTTCCGGGTTTCTCTCTTCCTTTCGTTGCGTCGTGTACGTGATCTTCCGAGCGGTCGATCGAATCCAATCGGCCACGATCGCCCGGCAATATGGAAATGGCGTTCGGGGAAGGCGGCCGGCGAGAACGCCCGTCGCCCGCCGTCGTTATCAAAGCGGAACGAAAAAACGGTCGGCTTTTCGCATTCCGCACCGCCCGATCGGATCGCGTGCAGCGAAGGCGGAAGTAAAACGAGAGGAGGGCGGCCTTGTGCGGAGATGTTTTGTACTTTTGGAACATCCGATCATTCTCGTCGACTACCGTACGGGGCGGGGGTCACATGATGTGGCCACGGCCAGGCAGTCCACCTGTTGGCCGCAAAGAGTGCAATTCGGGGCTTCTCGCAGGCGAGCGCTGGCCGGATTTCGAAAGATCGGCGCTAAAATTAGAAGTGCAAGCGGTGGTGGAAGCGGCGAGCAGGCGACGCGGAAGATTCTTCTTGGAATTCCGGCGAACAACAAATCAGAAACCAAAAGACGCGCGCTGGTCGCTCGAGTCACACTCCTCCTTCCGGGAACTCGCGCGCCTGTTCGACCGACCGCCCGCGTACCGTAACGATCGATCAACCCGCCGAGCGCCCCCGTCGATCATGCGTGCTGCCTGCAGTTCCAAGAAGACGGAAGGGGAAGAAAGTGTTGTGTTGATCGGAGCAAACCGGCCGCCCTTCACAGTAGTCATTCTTTCCTCACCTGTCCTCCTTTCTTCCTCCTTCTTTCCTCTCCAGCTTGTGGGTGTTTACGGCGAATCCGCCGGCTTCTTTCCCACGGCTTGTGCTTCGGAAGGTCAACGAGCGGTCGGTGTTGTTGATCGGCGGCTGCTTCCGCCTTCCCCGTTTGCAACAACCGAATTAGCGCGCAGGTCCGAGAAGTCTGCACGTACAAACGGGGCGAATAATCGAATCCCAACGAACAATCGGGCTTCTGCCGGCCCGTCTTTCAATTGGATTGGGCGTCAAGAGATCGAACATTAGGGGGCGCCCACTTCCTCTTCGTTCATCACCCGATTAGACGGCGGCTAAACATTCTTCCGGAATGTTCCCCCCTACCGTACGGGTCCGAGGTCTTTCGAGTTGGCATTCGACGAACGGAAGGGGATCGAATTCCACCGACCGTAGCGAAAAGAAGTCACTTCCGGGCGGCCGGCCGGCGGATCTTTGCGGGCGCCGTTTGCTTCCGCGTTCGTCGAACCGTTCGGGCATCTCGCTCTTTGCTTCCACTCGTTTCTCTTCTTCGTTTCATTCCGAGGCATGAGGAAGTGGATTCCTTTCTTGTTCTTTGGGCCTCGCTGCTCGCCGCCGAACTCGCCGAACAAAAGACGCGTGTTTTTAATTTCGTTAAGTCGTTTGTACCCGATCGTGGACTTTCGGCCTCGCCGATCGCCTCCCCTCTGCCGCCGTCCGTAAGCTCCAAATCCCCCACGAGGTGGCCGGGCGACGTGCAAACGGAGGAGTCGGCGGCCTCGACGCGGAAGTCGGCGGTGCTCCGATTTGCATAAGCCGGCCGCCCGTCCGAATCGATCGGCTGTCGGCGTCAAAAGCCGATCGATTGGACGCTTGTGCCGCGTGGAGTGCGGGCGTCCTTGCGGGCTTCGGGGAGGAACGACCGTAATCCCTCGAAGTCGCATGTTCGATGAACCCGGAACACTTTCGGGCCACTCGTTCGGGTGTTTCTTGTCCCCAACCGAAGCTCCGCCCTCCCCGCGGACGGCCGCCGGCGAACTCCCGCTCCGCCCCTCCGCCGGCCGGCCGGCAGGGCGGGCGGCGAGAAACCCGCCTGCTTATCGTTTTTCTTCCGCGGTCGATCAAAAACCGTGTGGTTTGGTGGGAAACTCGGAAGTTCCGCCCCTCCGTCTTTCGACGTCCTCCTGCTCGTGCGGGGATTCCGCCGTTCATTCCGACTTCGACCACCGACCGCGAGCGGCGGTGTTGAAATGGGAGCGGAGATTCTGTCACCTGCTTGAGGTTACGGTCTTTTGATCTTGTTACCTCTTGACCTTTCCGAGGCACGTGTTTATTCGAGGGATTGCTCGAGAGTCGTGTTCCCTACTCGCGGTCCATTCTTCGGCCGGATTCTCACCGTTCGCTTTCAGAAATCGAAGCTCAAGATGCTCTTCGACATGCCCGCTTCTCTGCTCTTCCAACCGTCCACTCAGCAATCAGCCCTGATCGAGGAGCTGAGAGCGAAGGAACTGGCCTCGGCCACGAACATGCTCCTCCATCTGCTGAACGAGCGGGGCATGAACCCGCCGCTGTTCGAACTGCCGCCCTTCGTGGCCGCCCAGCCGATCGCCCCGATGCTCCCGCTCGTCGCCCAGACCACCGACCTCCCGCCGTCGCCCCTCTCGCCGACCACTTCGAGCGGAACGATCTCTCCTTCGACCTCTTCGGTCGACGGCTCGAGCGAGGAAGACGACCGTCGACCTCACCAGTGCCCCGAGTGTTTGAAGAAACGCTTCCGTTTCAAGTCGAACTTGTTTGAGGTAAGCGGCCACTGCTGTCCAACCATCATTCATCTCTTCTTGTTTGCAGCACCGATCACTCCACCAACAGTCGACGCCCTTTCGTGTGCCATCTTCTGCTGGAAAACAGTGCCGCCTGAAGGGCAACCTGAAGAAGCACCTGGCTGTGCACATGCCCTCGGCCGAGGCCTTGGAGGCGCTGTGGAAGGCGCGCTTCAGCCGGGCGTCCGGTCGTCCGCGCAAGCAGCCCGCCGCTCAACAGCCGCCCCTCCAGCAGCAGCAACTTCCCGCCCCGTTGGCCACTCGGCCGTTCGCCGCCCACCTGCCGCTCACTCCGACGGTCGCCGGCATGCAACAAGCCGCCTTCATGGACCTCAACTCTTTCGTTCCCTCCGCCTTCAATCGTTTCTGATTCCAACCCTCATGACCACTCACCTCTCCCCCAATCGTGTTCCCCTCAACTTCCTCATCGTTCCTCGCGTGACATTATTCATCGTGTGCAATAGGCCGTTCTCTCGCCTTTCGTAATCAAAATAAACACCAACTTCTCACGAGGGATGTTCGAACTCACGAGTGACATCAAGGGCGGTCCAAAAGAACGAGTGGGAACCTGCAGAAACGTGTTCAGGGGCCGAAAATACCCCCGTGTTCTTCCAAGAAGTCCAAAAGACGCCCGTTTCGAGTGGCGTCAGGGGGAAATGCGGGGAACAAGCGGCCAATCGCCCTCCACCCTCTCGCGTCTTTTGTTCCCCTCCCTCAACTCCGTTCATTTCGCGCCCATTCATCCGCCTGATCAACGATCAATTAGCCCGCATTCACCGGCCGCGTCGGTGGTTACCGTAGAGGCGGGCGGCGGTAAGTGGAATCCCGCCGGCTTGACGCAAGACGGCCGGCTTTTGCGCACGTGGCCGACGATTTCAACCGTCGGAGTCAATTTCCTTTCGATTTCCACCGACAATCAACCGTCGATTGAGGCGAGCAGACTGCTTGACGCACGTGGCTGCCGATCACTTCGACGAGCGAGTGCACTTTCTTCGCCGCCGAGTTCACTCCGTTCGGACCGGCCGGCCGTCTGCTTCCGCCTTGCGCAAATTCGATTCGATTATCGACCGTTTACTCGATGAACAACAAACAATCACCGGTGGGCAGAACGAAAGAAAGAAAGGGGAAGGAAGGGAGGGCTGAGGAGTACCCGCTCTTTTGGCGCAAAGAAGTGAGTAGTGGGTGGGAGCACTCAAATGTTGAGCAGAAAGAAGTGAGTGGCCGCTCAGTCGTTGCACTTGCACACGTCCTCCAGCAGCCGGATGCCGCCGCAGGGCCCGTTCGTGATGAGCGGAGTGACCGTCAGCCGGCCCTTCTGGTGGGCGCGATGCCAAAACACCCGCACCTTCAGCTGCAACTCGACGGCCGTCCCCTTGTCGGTCGTGATCTGCATCTTGGGGGTGAACTCGACGTCGAACAGCTCGTGGTTCTCGAGTTTCTGCAATGGAAGTGAGTTCTCCGGCTGTTCGGAGGCGAACCGACCGGCTCGGGGTGCTTCTCCAAGTATTTCGGCCACTCGTTCGGGTACCGAATGCCCGCCCGGCTTTGGATCGGGATTGTGAACGGGACGAACTCCTGGGGCCGCTCAATCGAGTGCGATTTGATGCACGAGGTCTCCGCCGCGAAGCTCTCGACCTCCGATTGGAACACGTCGAAGATCTCCGCCTGCAACGAGGCCGTCAGCACTCATCGACCAGTCATTTGTTTTCGTTGGACGACACTTCCGCCTGCTTCCGGAAGCGCGTGAATCAACGGGGGAACGGAAGGAGGACGAAAGGGGAACATTCGCGGGGATTAGCGATCGTCGGATTGAAACATCGCGGACGAATTCGGCGGCCATCCGACCGGCCGGAAGGTCGAGCGGCCTACGGTAGAGAACGGAGGACATCCGACCGACTTCTTTCGTTTAATCCGCCCGCCGATTAGCCCCGCACTCCCCAATTAGAAGCAGAGCTTTCGAATGCGAACGTCAAAGAAGACCACCGGGATGTTCCCCCGCCCGACCGCCTCTTGAGAACACGCACGCGCTCCGGATTCTTCGATTAGCGTTCGTGAATCCGAAATGAACAGTCGGGTCCCAAAGAAGAGGAAATGCGGGCTAATCGGATCGGGAAGCCGCTCCGACTGGTCGGACGACCAACCCGGCTTTTCGTCGAAGAAGGAAGAACGGGAAACGCACCTTTTCGTCCTCGCTCAGCATGTCCTTGGCCGCCGCGTCTTGGCACATGCAGAAGTTGACGGGCACGCGGGCGTCCGAACAGTCCCGATCGGTGGGGATCTCGTGGAAGACGGAGCGGCCGACCGGCTCCCGCTTCTCGTCCTCCAGCTGCATGATCTCGCGCAGCGTCTCGTGCAGGTCGAAGTTCGAAGTGAGGCGGTTCTGGAGCAGAGGCAATGAAGAAGAAGAAAGAAGAGTGGGCACCTGATTGATCTCCAGCTGCTTCACTTTTTCGGGGTACTTCTTGCGGAATTTCTCGGGGACGAAGATGGAGGCCATCGGCATTCGCTCTTCGATTCGGCCCGTGTAAGTCTTTTGAATGGCTGACTGCAACAATTGATGGTCTCCTCCCCTGATCCTTCCGTTCGTTCACTCACGATCCGCTGTCCGTGGTCACCCATGATGAAGACGAACGAGTTGTCGAACACGCCGTCCCGCTGCAGCCGCTCCAGCGTCTCCGAGAGGTGCTGGTCGTAGAGCTCGAGGTTGGAGGCGGAGGCGTGCGTCAAGCCGGTCATGAAGTTGAAAGAGAACTGAAATCTGGGGCTGTTCATTCGTTTCCCTCTCCCGCTCACGTACGTGACACTCCTTGGCGAACCGGCGGGCGAATCGCTCCCAAATTTGAATGTAGCGGGGCACGACGAACTCGCCGTTCACACACGACGTCCCCGCCTTCAACTTCGAGTAGAGGTACATGTAATAGGGCCTGCAAACGGCCGATGAAGCGAAGGATGGGAAGAGGAAGTTGTCTACCGGTAGTAGTAGTCAGCCGGGGGGAAACGAAAGCCCGGGAACGCGTAGTAGTTGAAGAGGCCGAAGCCCACGGAAGCGATGTCGTCATTCCACAGTGTCGCGCAGCCCTGGTCTGAACAAGAAACAAATGAGTAAGATTGAAGCAACAAGGATGTTCGAACCTCTTGCAATCTGAATCAGCATGTCCGCGTACTTCCAGAAGTCCTCCTTCAGCATGGCGGGAGTGAGCAGCATGTCGTCACGCATCATCGCCAGTCAGGCCTCTCTTCACCGGGTCGTAGATCTTCCCGGAAAGCAGTGGCAGCAAATTGATCGCCGAGTTGTCGCCCGACCTGCAAGAAGGTTGCTCATCACTTCCCGTTCGTTTGTGTTCATTGCTGCCAATTGAAGGGAAGAATTTCGAAACGTAAAGGGATAATCCCCGCGAAATGCGAACGATCTCCTTTCGATGTTCACTTCTCGAACAGAAGCCGCTTCTTCCTTCCGCTTGTTTGCGACCAAAAAGGACGAAAAGTCATCCGTGAAGCAGCTGACCACTTCGGGATTAACCGTAAGGAGATTAACCGCATCCCCTTCCTGTTCGTTCCACTCGTAAACAGCGCAGAACTCACTTTCGTGTGGCCGGAGAGGAACTTGAAGTCCATCTTGCGCATGAACTTCAACGTGAGGGGCATGTGGCCGGAAGAACTGATTGCGGGCGGTCGAATCGATGATGAACAGCTCGATGTTGTACCGGTCCTCCTTGTCCACGATGGCCGGCTTCAGTCGAGGCTTCTCCGAGAGCGAAGTGAACACGTCGGTCAGCAGGACTAAAAGAAGGCCGTTCATTGAACAACCCAGGAAGAGCACTCGACCTTTCCCCGAAGCTTCCGTGCACTCCACCACGAACTGGTCTTTGTTGATGAACACGCGCCGATCTTGCGGGATCTGAACGAAGGAGATGAACGAACCGCTCTCTCTTCCCACCGCCCACCTCAAACCAGTCGCCGATCTCCAGCAGCTTCCGTTTGTCCTTCCGCAGCGTGCCGCTCAACTCGCGCCCTCGGCACTTGATGCCCGAGCGGAATTTGGCCCGATGCGGCACTCCGATGAGGATCTCGCCGCTCGGCAGCTGCGAGACCATCGGGATCGTCGAGTTGTTCAGCGATCCGCAGTGCACCCGTCGGTAGTGCCGGACGTTCTTCAACAAGTCGTCCTCGTCTGAACACGGGAGTAATGAAGAAGAATAAAGAGAAAGAACGGACCTCGTTTGGGCAGCGGGTAGCGGCACTCGTTCTCGAAGGGGTGGGAGCGGGAGAAGTCGAGGTCGTAGAGGTCGGCGTCTTGCTGCTCGTCGGGGAACACGAAGAGGTCGCCGTGCGCGTCGTTGGGCGGCCGCTCGGCCGGCTGTTGGGCCTCCGCGTTCTCGTCGTTCAGCACGTCCTCCGGCGATCCCCTTCTTGGCCTCCGCCTCGTCCGGTTGGAACAGCACTGAAGAGGACAGGGAGATGAATGCACGGAACAAAACGAAAGAACGGACCGTCGCCCTGCCCAGCCTTTCTCGTCCTTCTTCTCTTCTTTCTTCTCCGCCTTGTCCGGATCGCCTTTTCCCATGTGCGCGTCGTGTTTGGCGGGATCTTCGTCGTCGTCCTCATCCTTCGCGTCCGCTTTCTCTGCGATCACCTCCGGCTTCTTCGGCAGTTCTTCCTTCTTCTCATCGTTCTCCTCTCGCCTGGGCGGGTCGGGGACGATCTGCTCGTCGGACTTTCCTCACGAACTCCTCTTCTGCAGGAGCTCTTCGGACTTCCTGCTGGCGGCAGGTCGTTCGCGAGGTGCGTTTGGAAAGGAGTAGTTGAACCGAAAGAAGAGCTGGAAGGCGACGAACAAGGCGACTCCCTGCAACCGAAACGAGCCGTATTGAGGAGTGAAAAGGAGAGAACGAACGATGAGGATCGGGTAGTGCCGCCTGCAGATCATCGCGACAAAGAGGTGGCCGGGCGGGCGGATCGCTCACGAACTGGGGGGTCGGCGGGTCGACAGGAAGCGGCCGGGACTCATGTGTTGGCGAACGTGTGCCGGACCGACCACTCCGTTCTCCTGAATTTCAATCGACGAGATCAACCGAAAGAACGCAACACGTGTGAGCAGAACGACGGGCGGGAGATTAGCACGACAACGCGGCGGGCAGAAGCGACGATCCAAACGTGGGGGCGGGCGGGCGATCGAAGCGGCTTCTGCCACGGGGGTTCGCTTTTGTTTTGGGCAGTTCGCACAGTCGACGGACGGGATTCACGCTATCGCCCGCCGGCTAATGAAATCGAAACGAATGGGCGTCGTCCCCGCCGAAGTGGAGCCCACTCATCGACTTCTCATCGTTGCACGCAAATTGGAGGGCATTAACGAGCGGTGCACGTTTTCCACGGCCTCAATGCTCGTCTTATCATCGACGGGCGGGACGTGGCCGGAACTCACGAGTCGCTCGTGGGCGCGTCGCCCGCCCGCCCGCTCACTCCCGATCAGAAAGCAGTCGTCTTCCCGCCGCTCTGCAATCACAAAGCAAACAGAGAGCAGAAGGCGCGTGTTTCCAGGAGACCCGCCGACTACCTCGAAAATTCCCTCAAGTTCGCAGACGAAACGGGCGGCCGGAACGGGGGATTTCGTTCCAGCAGACTTCGGCCGTGTACCTCCACTCCAAACTTTTGATTTCGTGTTCCAGCGGAGCAAAACACGCCGAAGACGACGGCCGGCTGTGGAAACAGAAAGCCGCCGGCCGGTCGCGATCGTCGCTCGCGGACTTTTGGCCGTCCGGCGGCCGCTCTTTGTGGTCGACAGTTTTTCTTCACGCCGCCGCCCTTTTTCTTCTCGCCGATCTAAACACACGTTCCGGCGATCGCCGGCTTGTAAACACTCCACTCGCAACATTCGTCCGTTGTCTGCCATCTTTTTATTGCGGATGAAGGGAGGGAATGGTGAGTGGTGACTGAAGAAAGGAAGGAGATTTGTGGGCGAAAGAAACGAAATCCATGAGCAAACTGAATGATTGAATGACGTGAAAGGTGATGAAGAGAGTCATGATTAGAGGGAAGGGGGAGCGAAGATCATAAAGAGAGTGGGGTTCTTATCACTTGCAGGTCCTTAATGAAAGAAAGAAAGAAGAATGGAAGGAATGGGAATTCAGTGGGCGCTCTCCGCTTGTTGAAGCACCTGCGCCAGGCGGGCGGGCAGCCGCGTGCGGTCCGTGGAAGCGCTCGCCTGCTGAATCTCCTCGAGCAGGAGCACGCCGAGTTCCTCCAACTCCTGGATGGTCCAGTTGTTCGTTCGGTTGATGCACTGAAAGGACGAGTGTGGAGATGAGAAGCGGGAGGGTGCGGCATACCCGTTCGAAGACGTCCTCCAGCTTCCCGATGTCGATGTAGATCGTCTCGTTCGACTTGCGGGGCGATCCGTGCGGCTTCCCGTCGGCCTCCGCGCGCTCTTGGCGGGAGTCCTTGCGGCGGCGGCCGTTCGGCAGCTCGGCGGCCTCCTCCTTCGGCTTCTCCTCGAGCGCGGCCTTCGCTTCGGCGATCAAGTCGGCCGTCTTCTGCAAGTGGCCGGTCAGCATCGTTGCAGACACCCAGCACGAACGAACCTTCAGCTTGGCCTCGAACTCCTCGTCGAACTCGTCGAAGAGGGCGGCGGCCACGTCGAACAGGCCGACCGCGTTGTGCCGAATGATCTTCGACTCGATCTCGACGTTCGGGTTGTACTCCAGGGCTGAAAGAAGGGATTGAAGTCGACAGCAGTGAATGGAGCTTACCGTTGTTCATGATGAGCTCGATGTCGGCGAGGAAGGCCTCCTTCGACTCGTACTCCTTCCGGTCGATCTTCGTCATCATTCTCGGAGAGACTGATGGGGTCGGAAATGACTTCGTAGTAGTCGGGCGCATCTTCGACGCTCACGGGCAGGTGGAAGCGCGTGAAGCGGCGGTCGCGAATCAACTTCGCCAACTAAGAACGGCGAAGTGTTCATTGCAGCGAGCGCTTTTGAACCCACCAGATCGCGGTAGGAAGATGCGGAACTGCCGCAACTGCTGCTCGTACGAGTGCTCCAGCTCCCGCAGCTGGTTCTTCGTTCAGCTTCCGCGTTTGGGTTTGCGTCTTCGCTTTCGGCGGCACGGGCAGCGAGTCGACGTCCACGATGGTGGGCGCCGCGAGGGCCTCGTCCTTGATCTGCTCGAAGAAGCCGCGGCGGAGGATCTTCGGCGGCCGGTCGATCTCGACGGCCCGCTTGTCGGGGAAGAGCTCTTTGATCTGAACGACCGGGAATGTTTGCCGCTCATTGCTCAAAGGAACGAACCGAATCGGAGGTCGCCGCGTACAACGACTGGACGGAGGCGAGGATCAAGAGCGGGCTGAAGGCGCCGAAGGAGTTCAGCGACGAGGTCAACTGCAAACAGCCGTTCGTTGACTTCCGGATCGTTCGTTCAAACTGTTCACCATGTGCCACAAGGAGGGCGTGACGCACCGCTCGATCGCGTCCAGGTCGGGCAGCACCAACAGCGTGGGGCTTCCGCGCGAGGTGGAGCGCGTGACCGAAAGCATGAGCGTTGGACAAGTTTCTCTTCGGGCGTCGAGTGGGCGAACAGCTGCCCGAAGCCGAGCGTGAAGACCGCCAGGTGGTCGAGCTGCCCGATGAGCGCAGTCAGGAAGTAGCGCGTCTGTCCGAGGTCGCCGTCGCCGCACAGGAGGAGAGCGAGCTGCAAACGGAAAGAGTTCAATGGAATGATCAATGGGAACAAACCCGAGGGAACGCTCTTCGGAACCTTCAGCGCGTCGACCACCTTCTGCAAGTCGCTCGTTCCCGCGTCAACGGGCGGGCGGGAGCGGAAGCCGGCGGGGATCATCTTTTCGATCCAGTTCGAGACCAGCGGCATCACGAGAGCGGACGTGCGCGAGTCGAGCGCGAACGACGACGTCGTGAAGTCTGAAGCAAGCAAACACCGCAATCAATGAGAAAAGACGGAAGAGTCACCTCGCCGCGAAGCGGGCACGATCCGCCGCAAGGGCCTCCTCGAAGTGCCACTTTCTCGACCTTCAGCCCGTCGATGTCCAGCTCCAACTTCTCGTCGCTCACGTAGCAGTGGGGGAAGGCCGTTCGGATGGAGACGAGCACGGCCTCCGTGCAGAGGGCCTTCAGATCCGCCCCGCAGTAGCCGGAAGTGCGGGCCGCGAGGGAGCTCAAGGAGGGCGGAGGACGGCTGCGCGTCCTTCCACTGGCTCGTGTGGATCTGCAGGATGGACTCGCGGGCCGTCTTGTCGGGCAGATCGAAGCGGAGCTCGCGGTCGAAGCGGCCCGGACGGCGGAGCGCGGGGTCGATCGTGTCCAGCCGGTTGGTCGCCCCGATGACCACCACCTGGCCGCGATTGTCCAGCCCGTCCATGAGCGCGAGCAGAGTGCTCACGATCGACGAGTGGATTTGGTCTTGGCGGGACGATCGGGCCGGGCACAGGCCGTCGATCTCATCGACTAAAGCCGAACGGATTGAACAACAAAGATGCGAGAAGACTGCTTACAGAAGATGATGGACGGACGGGACTGGTAGGCTTGGTCGAACAAGAAGGCGCAGTTGCCGCTCCGACTCGCCCACCCACTTCGACAAGCAGTCTGCTCCCTAAAAAAACAAACAATATTTATTTTGGGGGAAGCTGCCAGCTCCCTTGCGCATGAAGAAGGCCACCTGGTGGCCCGCGCACTCGTTGGCCAACGCCCGCGCCACGAGCGTCTTGCCGGTGCCCGGCGAGCCGTAGAAGAGGACGCCCTTCTGCAATCAAGCAAGCGTTGATTGGAGATCGGAAGCGAAAAAGACGAACCGGCGGCGTCACGTCGAACTTGGCGAACAGCTCGGGGTAGACGAGCGGGAACGCGACCACTTCCTTCAGCGACTGGATGTGCGAGTCGAGGCCGCCGATGGCCGAAAAGCGGACGTTCTTGTCGACGGCCATCGGCTCGATGTCGCCCGCGTTGTGGATCGAGTGGGCGGTGTGGCGGGAGGTGAGCTCGTTGAAGGCGCGCTTCTCCTCCCACTCGCCGCGCTGCATGTTCATCGGGGCGAAGCGGGCGCGGCCCTTGGCCAGACTGCGCATCTTGCGGCGTTCGAAGCGGGCCTCCGCCTTCAGGTCCTTGGCCGCGCTGGCGACGTCCGAGTCGGAGGTGCTCGAGGTGGACGAAGAGGACGAGGAGTCGCGCCGACGGCGCCGGAACTCGGGCAGCGAGTTGCGGCGGGAGGACTGGCGGATGGAGCGGCGGAAGTGGACCGAACGACGCCCGTGACGGCGGTGTTTCGCGGAGGCGGCGGCGGCGAACTCGTCCTGCAGGCGGGAGATCTGCGGGCGGTTCTGCCGCAGGAAGTAGCGGCCGCCGTTCTCCTCCTCGTCCTGCGTCTCGTACATCTCTTCGGGGTCCTTCCGCTCGGCCCGCATTCGCTTCGGGGAGATCGGGTGCTCGTCGAGTTGTTGGGACTGCCGACGGCGTTTGACCCGCTCGTAGATGGAGAGGTCGTGGCCGTCGCCGTTCTCGGCCGCCTCCTCCCTCCTCGTCGCCGCTGGAGTCGGCGGCCGCTCTTCTTCTCGTCCCGCCGGCTGCCGCGGGGTCGGGAGGCGACTCCGTTGATCTCCTCCTCGTCCTCCTCCTCGTCCTCCTCGTGGTTGTTGCGCAGCGAGCGGCGGCGCGGGCGGAGGGACACGCGGTCATCGAAGTTCTCGTCGTTCTCCGAGCCCTCGGTTTGGGGCGTGGGCGAGAAGCTGTCCGGATGCTCGTCGTCGTACTCCTGCCGAATCTGCAGAGCGCGCGGGTGCTGATGCCGCCGCGGGTAGCGCGCGTCGAACAGGCTCCCGTCGTAGTTGTACTTTCTTCGACTGCAAACAGGAGAGCAACGAATGGAACGAACGGAAAGAATGCTCACGTTTCGCCGCTCGTTCGCCGCGGTGACCAGGGGGTCCACCATGTCCGAGAAGGCGCCCAGGTTGTTCTCTTGGAGCGACTTGTAGACGCAGTTCCGCTCCCGGTTGGAGCGGCGGGGCTGCGGGAATCCCTTCGGCATCCTGAAAGCTCGCTCAAATGGACGGACAGAAGTGGATGGAAGCAGGAGATACTCGGCGGGTAGCAAGACCCCGGACATGAACGCTTAGCAAGCAACTGGCACATCAAACTGTTTTAGCAATTAAAGGACGAATCTTGGCGGTAGTCAAAAGAATGGAAGGGCAAAGGCAAAGGTGAGACCCATTGTGAGGGGAATTCCTCGTCTAAACGAACTATCAGAAAGACAATCCCGCATTCGAAATTAAAGCATTGATCAAAGAGATCGGAGGCACCGGCTGCAGGGCGAAATCCCCGTACGAACACTGTGCAAAAGAGAAACAAAAGTGAAAGAATGAAACAAACTGCGCAAAGGATCACAGTTCGCGATATGCAAGAGAAGAAAGAAGGAGGGATGACTACTCGTCGGTCACGGCCAGAGGGAAGGAGGCAGTCCGCGGTAGGGGAGGGAAGTCGAGGGCGAGGTGTTGCTCGTTGCGGCCGCCATCGACCCGTTCGAGTTGGCCGCGTGCAGGGGATGCACGTACTGCTCGACCACGGAGTCGAGCGTCTCCTTGATCACCTCCTCCGGCCGTCCGCACGTAAGACTGAAAGAAATGGTTGGAGGGCAGAAGGAAGACCGTCCACCTACCGCCGTTCTGGCTGCGGTTCTTCGGAGTGCTCCTCAGGACGGCCTCTCTGCTCGCGGGCTGCCTGAAGGCGACGAAGCAGACGATGTAGCGGCCGCGACGTTCGGGTTGCCTGGAGAGATGCCCGGGATTCAATTCGAGATTCCAATCGAATGCTCACGTTCGCTTCACGTCGCTCGGGAGGATCCGGCAGTTGTTGTAGAGCCAGTTCGTGAAGAACGTGTGCAGCAGGTAGCCCTCGGCTTCGCGATGGACGGCCTTCGGATCGCAGACCAGCACGAGGCCTAAACAACGAAAGAAAGCACGTGGAATCGGCCGAGAACGGGACTCACATTGGTCGAGGGTGTTCTGCGAAAGGGTCTCGAATTCCAGCTTCGGAGCCTTCGTTGGGGGTGGCGGGAAGGCGAACTGTGCGGGAGGAGCGGACTGCGGAGTGAACGGCGGCGGGAAGCCGGTGGGGGCCGATTGGGGCGCCTGATTGTTGAACGGGAAGAAGGACGGGGCGGGCGAGGGCGTCGTCCAGATGTTGTGGGCGGGATTGTTGAAGAAGCTGTTCGACGAGAAGCTGGAGGCATGGCGGTCGGCGGGGCCGAGTAGGAGGAGGAGGCCGAGGTGGAGGCCGATTGCTGGGCGAACGGCAGCGTGAGGAAGGAGGGACATGCCGGCGGGCGGAAACTGGAATGCGGGCGGCGGGATCGACTGCTGCTGCCCGAAGAAGTCGTTTTGGAACATCGCCGCTCGCAAAATTCGCCCGAAACGCGCAAAGCGGACGTTTCCCAGACCACGCAAGACGGGAAAATCGGGCGCCAAATGCGGTCGAACGGGCGCGTTGCTGCGCTTGGCCAAAACGACGACCGGCCGGCTGGTTGGCGGTCGAGGGGGCACGAGAAGCCCTGACGATTCCACGAAAGCTCGTGTCTAATCGAGACGGAAATTACGGGCGAAATGGAGGGAATTCGTGAAAGACGCGTAATTCCGATCGTCGCCCGCCGAGCGCCCGAAAATTCCGCTCGGTTTCTCGCTCCGATCGATCGACGCCATTCGGGGCGCCTTGCGCGACGTCCATCGATCGCCTTTCTTCGGAAATAACGGGCTCCTCGCAGAGGAAGGCGGTTTGAAAGGAAGCACAACAATGGCCGCCCTTTGCATCAAGGGGGAGGAACAAAACGAATCGATTCAGAGGCACAAAAACGAACGAACGAACGGGTATTTTTTGTTTGCACTTTAGACCGTTCCTCCGGCCGATGATTAATGAACCAATCTAAATTAGAATCCGTATAATCGCGGCGGGTGCCCCCGCCCACCGTAGCGGCGGGTGTGGAGGTGCAGAAGAAGGCGGCAGTTTGCATTCGAGCCGGTGGAAATCAGGCGGCTGTGCTCCCGGACCGCTGACATTTGGCTTCGAGTCGAGGGAGGGACGGAGTTCACCTGCTCGGCCCCCGAACAACGAAAAGCAGCCGGCGGGCGGAGAAGTCGGGCGGATTGGCTTCAGTTTCGAAGTGACTTCGCTGTCGAGATGCCGGACGAAGCGGTGGACTTCATGGAGAAGTTCTACCTGTTCTACGGTCCTTGTTCTCTTTCGTCTACTTCCTGATGATCCTGGGAATCGTCTGCAAGTGCCGCGAGTCCCAATTCCTGCAGATCGTGGCGGCCAACGGCCTTACGGTAAGCAGAACACAACGAGGATGAAGAACTGCAGTTGAATGCAGGACCTCCTCTTCTTCTTCCTCACGACGGTGTTCGTCCGGGGGCCAAAGACGGGCATCTTCTTCGATCAAGTGTTCTCTCGATTCGAAGCGCTTTCTTCCCACTTGTCTCTGGCCCTCTACTCCGTCCAGCACTTGATGTTCGTCCAATTCCTCCTGCTCTTCTTCATGAGCTGCAATCTCTTCTTCGCCACTTCCCTCTCCCACAACTACAAGGCGGTGGGTTTGAAGGAGACGAGGAAGGTTGATCGATGGCCCTCTCTCAGGTTTGGCACTGGTGGCTCCTGAAGTACGTGGTCTTTCCTGTTCGGCCTGCCGGTGGTCTTCTTCCTCGACATCCTCCACTCGGAAGCAAAATACTCGTGTGGCATCGGGAAGCTGCGAGTTGGAGGTCGTTCGGCCGGAGGTTCAGGCGAGTCCCCTGTCTCCTGCCCATTCTCACTTGTTCTTTGCAGTACGCTCCTCAATTGTTGAGCGCCGTGATGTACGCGGTCTTCTGGTCGTTGAGTCTCGTCTTCCTCTGCTGCGTGATCACGTCGTCGGTGCTGCGGAACAAGTTCGGAACGCCGCACTCCGTGGAGCCGCACCTCTCCTCCCACTTTGTCCTCACGACGTGCTTCATGATCCTCCGCTTGTTCCCGCTCGTTCTACAACATGCAGTTGGCCTCGTTCAAGGGTCAAACGAGTGCGGAGAGAACGAAGGAGATGATCGGGCTGTTGCCCCTCTGTCCGACTTGTCGCTCGTCTTCCCGCCCATCTTCCTCTTCCTCTTCAGTCCGACCATCCGCCAGTCGCTCGACTTCTGTCGATCCCTCAAAAGAGGAACCGCGTTCGCAACAAGGAGACGTTCGCGAGTGCCGGCGAGCAGGTGGAAATGCGCGACGGGCGGCCGCTCCCAAAGTGCGGGCACCTCCACTTCGAACGTGTACACGATCAACGAGTCCAGCCACTCGGCCTTCTCCTTCCACCCGCACCGCTCGGCGGTCGAACGGGCGGGCGACCGGTCGGCTTGCGAAACGCCCGTGAACAACGAGGAGCCGCAGACGTCGCGCGAGCGACACCCGGCCGACCCGCCCGCCTTCCGCACGCCCTCGCCCCACCAGCAGCCTGCCGAGTACCAGTGCATGGACGAGGACCTGGTCGCCCTCGCCGCCGCCAACCGACAGCCGCCGATCGCCTTCCGCCGGTCGATCCCCCACTGCTCGCGGGCGGCCCACAGAGCAGGCGGCCCGTGCCCACGGACGGGATGAGCATTCGGTCGATCGAACTCGTCGACTGCGGGCAGCACATTTGATCTCTTCGTTCGGTTGTTTATTGTGTGTAATTGGAGGGAATAAAGCGATGTTCATGACGAGGGGATCACCAATCAGTACGGAATCTTGTCGAGCTTCGCGTTCCACTGCTTGAAGGGCGCCAGTTTGTTCTCCACGTCCAGCACCCGCAGTTCGCACAGCCCGCCCTTCTCGGGCGCTTTCAAGAAGTCGTGATAGATGGCATCTCCGAAACCCGCACCGTCTGCCTGCAACCGTTGGGGTTCGTGACAAATCGAAAGAGACGGAAGGAAACGCACGTCTTCGGAGGTGGCCGCGTAGTGCACTTCCTTGATGCCCGCCCACAGAGCGGCGCCTGAAAGGGAACGAGAACTTCCGGGTAGACGCGGAAGAAAGCCTACCCATACACATCGGGCAGGGGTAGCAGCTCGTGTAGAGGATGCAGCCGGTCAGGTCGAAGGTCCCCTCCTTCGCACACGCACTCCTGATGGCCGTGATCTCCGCGTGGGCGGTGGGGTCGTTCTGTGCGGAGGACCTGAAGAAACGAGGGGGATTATCCCCGCACTCGCTTGTTGCTCACCATGTTGTGCTCGCTGGAGATCACGCGGCCATCCCGGACGACCACCGCGCCGAACGGACCGCCATCGTTGCACTCGACGCCGCGGCCCGCCTCGGCCACCGCCTGCTGCATGAACTTCGCGTTCGGGGCTGTCTTGGACGGTCTCGACCATTGCGCACGGAAAGCTGCAAGAAAGGAGGAGCGTTCTGGACGAAAAACACGTGCAATTGCAGCCGACGAGACGAAAAGCAGACGGCGGCCTCCTGCAACGAGGCGGCCGAACACACTCGCGGGGCAAACAAACAAATGAGCGCCCCGTTCGGGAGCGAGCAAGTGGGGGGCACGAGCAACGAGCGAGCGAGAAGAAAGAGCAGGAGGAGGGCGAAACCGCCCGCAAAACACGATAGCGGGCGGGGCGGGCGGCGTAACGCGGAAGCAAGGAGAAGGTCGTCGAGATGCACGTCTCGATCGAAACATCCCCCTCTTGTGGCTGATTGATTGATCGACGGACACTCACGAGCAGAAAACACCCGCCCGACCGCCCTCCCATCCACTCGAATTCTTTTCATTCAACGAACAAGCGAACAAAGCGGAGGGGCGGGCGTCGTCGAGATCAAGAGCACAAAAAACTGCACGTGTTCACATCAACACTGAAAAAAGGCCCCTTGTCGGTGAGGAGTAAACAAAAGAGAACTCACGCAGAGGAAGCAGCGAGTCTTCCGCTGGAAGTGAACGCCCCTCTTCGTCATCGCGGCGGGCGGGGACTTGGACTCGTCGAGGCGATCCTTCTCGTCGGTCTCCGGACGAGCTGGAAGCACAAAGATTGCTCGCTTGTGATCGAGGCATTCGTTACCTGGTTGTTCGCTCGCTTCTGCTCCGGCGAGCAACCGAGTGCCTGAAATCAAACGGGAGTAGAGAGAAGAAGCAGAAGACACTCACGGTTCTCGGTCGGCACTTGATTCTCGCTCCTTCTGTCTTGGCCGTTGCCTCGATGAGGAGAGAAGAAGGTTGGAGATCAGGACGACCAGAAGAAGCCGCTGCGGGGTTCCCACCGACGGGCGGCGTCGGGGATCGGCCATCATCGCTTCGACCCGCTTCTTGAGTTCCGATTCGAAGTCCTCGCTGCTCGTGCCGAGGGAAGTGGCCGACAGGCCGGTGGAGAGGACGGTCGCGTCCTCGGCGTGGGTCGGCAGTCGCCAAACGTCTGCAGCGGGCATGGGAACGGCCGGGGAGCTCGCGGGCGGCCCCTCGGCGGCGTTCGGGACGGCGGCCGCGTTGCCCATCGGACCGACCGGTTGGCGGCAAACAATGGAAATGAACCGCCGTTGAGGTCTTCATTCTCTGTGTGTGTGTGTGGGCAGGGAATTTGCAAGAACATTGCAGTTCGGTCTTTTTTCGGTCGTTCTGCTCCTCCATCATCCTTTTCCTGCCTTCTGTACGGTGGAGATCACTCCTCAACTGGATTGATTCCTCCGCTTCGATGTTGGCCTTCCGTTTGTGCCTGCTTTTGGGGTAGAATTTCCTCATTTCCTCGCTTGTTGTTCGACGGTTTGATCAAACAGTCGAGATGTCCCACGACTACGAGGAGGACGAAGCGGAGATGGAGGTCGAGGGAGGAGCGGAGAGCGAGGGACGAGAATCCGGACGGCGGTAAGCAGCCGGGAGTTTCCTTTGATCCTTTCGGTTTGCAGAAGAAATGGTGCCGATCACGGACGATTCGGCCCACGTGCTGGCCGGCCACAGCAAGGACGTGTTCACGCTCGGCTTCTCGCCCGTCCACCGGCTGCTCCTGTCGGGCGGCGAGGACGACGCGGCCGTTCTGTGGGACCTGGACGGAATCCAGACGTTCGGTTCGTCCTCTTTCGTTCGTTCCCGCTTCAACTCGCTCCGTTCAGACGACGTGAAGAAGACGGTCATCCAGAAACACGAGGACTCCGTCACGCAGGTCAACTTCAACCACGACCACTCGCTCTTCGCCACCGCCGACATGTCCGGGCGGATTTTCATCCACGAGACGACCAGTCGGACGGCCTTGTTTGAGGTGAACGCCCCTTCATTTCTTCCACTCATCGCTCCGTTCAGATCAACGAATGCAGCGATTTGGAGTGGACCACGTGGCACTTCAGCTGCAACGTCCTCTTCGCCGGAGCCTCCGACGGCAGCGTGTTCATGTTCCTCTTGAGCAAGACACAAGTGGAAAGGAGTAAAGTGAGTGGATTCCCTTCTTTGCTAGTATTCGTCGTCTTTAGGTCTTCCTCACGAACACGAACGCCGCGTGCACGGTCGGGCGGCTGCTGCCGGACGGGAAGCACCTGCTTTGCGGCTACGACGACGGGCGCGTGTGTCTGTGGGAGCTGAAGGACGGCAGCCATCGGGACGTGGACCTCCAGTCGCCCTGCCGCTCGGTCGACGCCCACCCGAAGCTTTCGCTCGCGATCGTCGGGACGGACGGCGGGCAGGCGGCGTTGATCAACACGTCGAGCATGAGCGTGATCGGCCGGCTCGGAAATCAGGCAAGCGCCCTCCTTTTCTTCTCATCCACTCTCATGTTGTGTTCAGTCGAAGGAGAAGACGGACGGCGAGTTGAGCGTCGAGACGGTGAAGTTCGCGCCCGAGGGCTTCCCGTGGGTGGCGGTGGGGACGGCGAACGGCCTGCTCGTGATCTACGACTTCGAGACGGGCCAGCCGCGCCACGAGTGCACCCACGACGAGATGGCGGTCGTCAAGAGCGAGTGGCTGCTGCTGGGGCCCCGAGAAGCTGCGCATCCTGACCGCGTGCATCGACGGCGGCCTGCGAGCGTGGGACGCGCGGAGTGGGAGATCCCGTCTTTGTGAGTTCCTTTCCATCGCTTTCTCCTCCTAATTTCCTCCTCGCTTTCAGTTCAAGTCGGGCGGCGGCCACGAGATCTTCGACTTCGTCGTCGCGAACCTCGCCGACCAGCGGCTCGTGTTCACCGCCTGTGCCGAAGGGGCCATCCGCGTGTTCCCGTACGTGGAGGAGGCCCAGAAGGCGGGCGAGGGCGACGAAGAGTGATTGATTGTTGAATTTGTTGTTAATAAACTTTTATTTTTGAAGCGGCTGTGATGCGAAGTGTTCTTGCCTGCGAACAAGAGCAATCCTCTGCAGCTTGTTCGGTTTGACCGCCTGCTGCCAGCCTTCAGCTGGATGCCGTTCTCGCTGTCGCCACGAAGACCGTTGGGTTGATTCCGAATGCGCATAATCGGCGAGGAGAGGACGTTCCGAAACAAGCCGGCGGTTTGCGGAGATCTCCATGGAAAACGAGCGAACTTGAGGGATCCACTTTTGATTTCGGGGTTTCCCGGACAAGAAAGATGTTGGGCAGCTTCTCTTGCTTGTGTTTCTGCCTTTTTTTCTTTCTAATTGCGGTAAGCAGTGGGTTCCAGCAACCAGGTCAAGGGTTGCTTCTTTGCAGACGGCCGAATGCACCGTCTACCAGTTCGTTCAAATCCCGGGCGGCCTGCGCGTCATGAGCACCTCCTTCCAAGCCCGAATAGCATCGAGGAATGTGAACACTTGCGCGCAGCTGATCCAAACGGACACGATCGCCATCGGGTGGAACGGAACGCACTGCACGAGCTACACGAAGATCCTCGGCTATCAATTATCCTCGTCACGGGTTTGTATTCGCTGCTTCTCATTCCACTACTGATTGTCTCCTCACAGTCGTCACGTGGTACTTGCGGATGCCCGCGATGTGTGGCCAGTGCGCGTCGAGCCTGCAAGCGAAGCAGGCGATCATGAACTACGGTAACGCGGGGCCACTTGTTTTTCATCCCCTTCGTTTCTTTAGTGTACGGAAATAACGCGTGCCCGGACACGATCTTCAACTACGATCAAGGGCAGTGGGTATTGTGTGGGGAATGCAAGTGATCACTAAAGCTTCCTTCTATCAATCAGTCGCCTCTAGGTGGGCGCTCAGACACCCGCGTGTTCAAGACCCCTTACTGCTCGAATTACGCTTCTTACACGCAAGGAGTCTACGCAAACCAGTCGCTTTTGGTCATGTCCCGAAATCGTGAGCAGTCGAGAGAATTCATTCAGTAGCGCTTTTTTCAGAAGCGACTGCCTCACTTCAGCAATCGTGTCAGTACTCCAACGCTTCTCTCGTGATGTACAACGGCCAGTGGTATTGCTACACGCAGTTCCAGCCAACGGTAAAGCGGAAGGAATTGTCCCCGTACTCGTCCTGTTTGTTTGCAGACGATCAACGGCAACTTGATCACCAGAAACCAGTGCTCTCGATTGGTGAGCGGCGGGACGGTCATCACTTTCATTCATCCGGCCGAGCCCGGCCTTCTTTCCGGCAAGTGACACAACATTCGTTCATTCACTTCTTTCTGCTTTAGTGCGCATCGGACAGAACGTCTACGTGGGCATCTACTTGTACGACACGTCCGCCCCGGTGACTGCCGCCAAGTACCGCTACTTCAACAATCAGGTCATTCCCGCGGCCTACCGGAACTTCGCGACCAATCCGCCGGGCGGCAACACCTACGTGTTCATCAACAACCAGCTTCAACTCCAGGACGCGACCATCAGCGAACATGAAGACACTCGTTTGTAGGTCGTTGGCCACGGCTGCTTGAATCGAAGAAGGCAGAAGAGTCCAGCAGATAAACGAGGTTTATTCGATGGAAAAGAGATCACTGTTCACTCATCGCAATCAATCGCTTCACCGCTTCGGGCGACATCTCGAACGCCAAACCGGAGATCCCGCCGGGCGACTCGACGATCACGCCGCTGTCGTGGACGTCCGCCTTCTTCTCGGCGGTCCGCCGGCCGGTCGAAGTCGCCCGTCGGCCTGAAAGAAGAAGCATGAACAACAAGGAGGGGACGGAAGAAAGGAACCGGCGGAGTGGTCGAGGCGGAGGAGGCGGGAGGACGAGCTCCGATCTTCCAGCGGCATCAAGCGGAGCCAATCGGGCAGCGGGCGGCTTTTCTGCTTCGTTTCCGGCCGGCTTCTCCTTCGGTTTGGCCGGTCTTTGCGGCGATCCTCTTCGTTTTGTTCTCCTGCGGACGGGGAGACTTCTCGTAGACTTCGACCTCCGACCATTGGGTCTTCTCGGGATCACGCTCCTCCCGGTCGCTCAGCTGCGAGAAGTCCAAACGGCCGATGGAGGCGGGAGTGAGCGGAGCGGGGATCGCTTGGGGAACGATCTCGTCCACCGCTTCTTGTGGCTGAGGGTTGGGCTCTTCGATCGAGTGTGTCCGCATGGCCTGCTTCTTCTTCGTCCATTTGGAGTCTGAATCACCGCGCTCGTCGGCCAGCGATCGCTCGTCGAAATCGAAGGACCACTCTGCTGGTGGAGGGCGCACTTCTCCTTCCACTTCCGGCTGTTCCTCGGCCACTCCTTCGAATCCGAGTTGTCTTCGCGTCTCCTCGAATCGCCGGACGGCCGCCTCCGCCCGCTCGCAGCTGCTGCTCGACGGCGGGGGCGTCTGGTGAGTGGTGGCCGATCGATGCTTCCGCGTCCTCTTCTTCCTTTCTGCTTCCTCTTCGGCGAAGGTGGCGGCGAGGGGGCGATTCGGCCGCACTGGAGACTCCCGAACTGCCGTCCGGTGGTCGTGAGGCGGGCGCCTCGGCTTTCGGCCACTTGTCGGGCGTCTTCCACCGCTCGCGCAAAGACGCCAAGACGAGCGCTGATTTGGCGGAGTTCGTCGGAGAGGGCGGGCGTTTCGGTCGGCTGGCTGTCGGTTTGGACGACGGAAGTCCGCACTCTTCTGGGCGGGCTCTTCGATCGGAGCTCGCGGGCGGTCAGGCTGCGGGGCGGGGGGACGGCCGGCCGAGTGGCCAACTCGCGCACTTCCCGCAGGTGGTCGACGTCTCGCGCCCGCTCGCTGGACGGCAGCCGGCGGTTGAAGGAGTCCAGCAGGGCGGGCAGCTGCCGCCGATCGGCCGCCCGTGTGGCGAGCGCCTGCCGGCCGAGACGGCGAAGCGACGCCCGAATTCGTTCGCGCAGCTCCGCGTGCGACGTCTCGAAGTTCGCGGCGTCCGAAACGAGCGGCCGCTCGACGATCTCGACCGCCCGCGGGTGGGCCATCCGGCAGAAGTCGGCCGGGCGCAGTTTCAACGAAATCTGCACGAGTGAGGCGTCCGAAAGCGGCACGGGCGTGAGGCTCGTGGCCAAAAAGTCGAGCCGTCCGAATTCCACCGAATCCACCTGCAATTCCCTTTCTGCTCGCTTCCAGTAGGCCGCTTTCAGACCTCAAGTTTGTCGTTGAGCTCGACAGGTGATTCCTCCCGCGTGCGCGTGTCCCCAGCACTCCTCCTCGCGCTAAATGCCGCTTGCCATCGCTCCAGCGTTTCGGAAGACAACGGCGGCAGGTGGCTGCAATCCGCCGTCCATTCCTTTCCTTGGTCTTTCAAGTGCTCACCGCTCTGTCGGCACTCCTTCTTCCGTTTGGATTCGACGGAAGAAGCGGAGAGCGCAGTCGAAATCCGACTGCTCGGCCGCTTCCGCCCAGCTCGCGAGTTGTTCCTCGACATAGCTGGACGAAGAGGAAGCGAGAAGGCGGTACTTCCGCTCCAAGGTGCTCGATCGTCTCCTAAACGGGCGGACAGCAATTGGAATCCATAGGGCCACCTCTTACTCGTGGAATCCCCTCTTCTGATGGCTGCAGTCCACTGATCTCTCGCTTCCAACCGCAAGACGACCAACAGCAGCCGTTGGAATCGGAGGAAAGTCGGCGGCGTCCAGGGCGGGCAGTTCGGCTTCGATGAAACTCGGCACTTCGCTCTCCACTCCGCCGCTCAGTCGGGCGATGTGGGCGGTCGTTTGGGCGACGAGCGTCTCCAACCGATTGGTCCGGCGGAGAAGAGCCACTTGCAAGGGCGATCAGCTGGTGGATTCGAGTCCACAGCTGAGATTCAACGGAAAAGTCAGCCGAAGAAGCGGTCTGTTCGTAGACAGGAGGACGCGGCAGCTGCAAGCAATCAGACGGGGCGATCAATCGAAAAAGAGATTGAAGACTCACTGCAATCTCATCGGCCACTTGAGTGTCGAACGAACTCGAAAGAAACTCGATTCGCTCGATCACAGCTCTCGCGCAAAGCGGTCGGCCAGGTCGTAGTCGAAAAGCACCGAGATTTGCGTGCAGCAGTCGGCCACATCGCCCAAGAAGGCAGCTGAATGGTGGGAAGGAATCTTCCGAAATGTCCGCAATCGCATCGATCGTGTCCTCGACAAAGAACTCCGTGCAGAAGGCGTTGAGCAAGTGCAACCTGAAGGACAAGGGCGATGAGCAATGAAGAGCCGCCTTTTCCTCACCCGCAACTCAAATCGGTGAGGTGTCGAATGAGGAGGGCGGAGCGGAGGTCGTTGAATTGGTCGACGAACAGGCACGCCTCCAGCCACAGCCCGCAGTCGACGAGCAGCCGGACGGGTAGCGGCGGCGAGAAGGCGGCCGGCAGGTTGGCGGCCACTTGCCGGCGGGCGACCACGTGGAAATTCTCGTCGTTCGTGTCTAAACTCTCGCATTGAACACGAGAGAACGAAGCAATACTCACAATCCTCTTCGTTTGCAGCCAAAAGAAACAAATTCGGGATCGAAACTCGCGGTTCGACCGCACAGACGAGCGGCCAGTTGGCGAAGTAGGCGGCCAGGAAGCGGGCGAAATTCCTCCGCAGCCTTCCGTTTTGTTCGTTCTGCCGACTCGAAGACTCGCCGCAGATTCTGCGGATCGAAGAGCGAAAAGATTTCCGCCTCCATGATTCCCGTGGGCGGCCGAGCGAGTGGTCACTCCCGCTTTCTGCCGCCCGATCTCCGCGGCGTCCTCTCCGGTTGCCCTTGGCAACGGCCCGACGGAGTGGACACGCGCCTTCCCACGATCCTCCGGCCAAATTCTTCCCGTTTATTTCAAAGAATGCCAATGGAACAAATGAGATCTTGAGATAGAGAGGACAATGAATGTACAGCAATAGGGAGTGAGAAACGAAAGGTCCAAGGGGGTTGGGTCGAAGGAAGGAATGCCGGTGGTCGTCGGTCGAGATCATTGGAAGGCGGTTCGGGATCCGCGGAACACCCGCCACGAGTGGCCGAGAGACGCCGCCTCGAGTGGCTTCTGCTTGACGCCGTGGAATTTGACCGTCCCGTCCTGGACGGGCGACTGGAAGGTGGAAGAGGTGAACAGGGGAATGGAAGCAAGTGGTCACCGTTTCGAAGAGCTGCTCCAAGACACACGCGCAGGTCCTCCTCCTCTTCGAAGCCGAACCACGACTGCAGGACGTCCAGCGGGATCGTGCAGTTCGGGGCGCGAAAGGCGGTCGCGACGGCCGTCAGACCGCCGAGTCGCATTTCGGCCGCCGTCTTCGCGAAGATCGTCCTGGAAATCGAACGGAAGAAATGAAAGGGAGCGAAGAGAACTCACTTCTGGAGCGGGGATTCCAGCTGATCGAACGAGCGGAAGAAGAGGACGTAGTTTCCGTTGGCCAGGGCGGCGAAGAGGCGCCAGAGGACGGCGAACACGCGTGGCCGGAAGTTCGCCCGTTCGGCTCGCAGCAGCGAGAAGGCGGCGGATTGCGGGGCGGAGAAGAGCAGGTAGAGGATTCGGACCTGAAGGGCAAACAAATTGACTGGATGGTCGAAAGGAACCCACTTCTTCGCTCTTCTCGTCGAATCGCAGCCAAACGCTGAAGCAATCCTCGAGCTCGCGGCGGTGGAGGACCGCGTCGTAGGTGGACGTCTTCACCCGCTCGCTTCTGCAATCGATGCGATCAAATGGAAAGAAGAAGGCAAAGAACGTACTTCAGTTGTGCCCGAACGTAGAATCGAATCATCGCCTCCACGAGCTCGCCGATCGACTTCTCCCGCAGCTGCTGGATGGTGATCTCCTGGCGGATGGACCGAAAGCGGTCCACGAGGAACTCGTAGACGAGCGGCCAGGCCGGCGGGTTGCCGGAACTCCTCCTCCACTTCCTGCAGGTAGGCGGCACTCGCGAGGAGGGCGGCGGGCGTTCGGAACGTCCTCCGGTTTGATCGTTTGGTTGGCGGCCGGGCGGCTGAACGTTTTGCAGAGCCGCTCGACCACCGCCTCCCGCTTGTGGGCGGGCATCGGAGTGAACGGATGGCGGCATTCGAGCGGGTGCAGGAGGCCGTTCTTGATGCGGAATTCCCGCTCCTTCCGCGGGCACTTCTCCTCGCACAAGCCGACGATCGGCATCTCTTCCTTTGATTGAAGAATGTCGTCAATTCCTTCCTCGCTTTCCCTCAGATATGAATGATTGTTGGCAGCAAGCGATCCAATTGTTCTTTCTGTTCGATCAGCAACCGAACGAGTGAGTAGACAGTCGTGTTTATTTCGACAGAACACAGCTGACTATCGAATGTACAAAAGGGAAGAGGGGGGGAGGGCGTCCGGTTAGAAAAGACTACTGGAAGAAGGTGGAAGGAGTGTACCGTAGATGTATGAGAAGGAGGAGGAGGAAAGTGCACAAACTGCCGCATTTCGGGGGATTTCAATTCGGAAACACTTGAATTTACTTTCGGAAGTCATGACTCAATTTTACAATCAGAGTGGAAATTGCGGCCGGCTGGTGGTGGGGGCTCAGGACTCGGCCCAGGCGGCCAACTCGCCGAGCTCGTCGTCCTCCTTGGCCTTTGCCTTCGACTTGGACGGCAGTTCGGTGGTGGGGACGGACGGCATCTTGCTGGCGTCCATCGGCGTGGGCCCCACGGTGAGCAGCTGCTTCTCGATGTCCTCCTGCAACGCAAAGGACAATGAATGGAATCGAGGGGAAGAAAGTCACTCACCTCCTCCAGCTTCTCGAGCTCCGCCAGCAGGTCGTCCTCGTCGTCCAGCTGGAGGCCGACCGGGTTCGAGATGGCCTCGGCGATCTCGTTGGCCACCTCCTGCTGCTCGGCGATGTCCTCCATGAGGTCGTGGACGTCGTCGATGTCCATGTTGTTGTGGGCCAGCTTCAGGAGCCTTCGAGGTGTTGCTGAGCACCTGCAGGACCTCGGCGTTGACGCTCGCGTTCTCCAGCGACGACTGTTGATGCTGGAGCGTGTTGAGGACGCCGTCGATCTGCAGGAGTTGCTTTTGGCACATCTGCTTCCGCCGGAGAGCCTGAAGCGCCATCCGCTTGTTCGCCGTCCCGTACTTCTTGGCGGCGAGCAGCTCCTGAAATCGACGGGCATGAAAGAGAGAGGAAGCAAGGGGTAAGTGAACCGACCGTTTCGACCTTCTTCTCGAGGAACTCCTGCTTCTTTCGGAGCATCTCCTCGGTGTCGCGCAGCTTCTGGAGGCTCTCCTGCGTGGAGGGGACGACCTCCTTCTTGCGGCCGAAAATCTTCGAGAAGCCACTCATCGTTGCGGACGGCTGCAAGCAAAACAAGTGAGTGGAGAACAAAGCGGAGGGAATCGATTGGCTGAACGCGAACAAACAACTCGGAGAATCGAGAGCACGAACCGAACGGCGGGAGGAGAAAGAAAGAAGTGATAAATCCGCCCGGCCGTTCCCCCATCTGCCCACCAGTGAGTCATCGGTGCGCACGCAAGAGAGACGCCCAATATCATGGCGAAAGAGTCGAGCGGCAAGTGGATTGTGAAAGCGGAAGGAGGAGAGGAGGGAACACGTACGCCTTCCGAACCTCCCTGATGACATCAGCAGGTCGATTCGGAGGTGCAAATCCAATCGAACTGCGAGGAGTCGCGAGGATAAACACCCGCACCCCCTCGCTGCTCGTTGTTGTTGTTCACGTGTGTCTCCCGTCTCTCCGGCCGGTCCGCTCCTTCGCCTTTCACGAGGGGCGCGTCGAAGTTTCCCGTCGCTTCGATTGCCGAGCGGCCGGCGGAGTGCACGCTGGGGGAGCGGAGGCCGAAAACAGCAAGCCAAGCGGCGTCCCCGTCCCGCCGCGAATCCCTCGCCTCGAGGTTGCCGACGACCTTTCCCCCAGTCGGCCCAATTCGCCCCTCCGCCCGCCCGCCCGCCGGCCCGCCGCCCTCCGCTCGTTCCTACGGACGGGAGATGCGGTGATAAGCGGGGATGGTTGTCGCTGTGAAGCGCCCAACCGGTCGACCGAACGCGTCCGCCGCCCGCGCGTCCTCTTTCGCTTCGATTTCGCTTTCGTTCCGCCCGCCGGCCGGTCGGTCGATTCCGTCGGCCGGCGGGCCCAAAGTTCGCCCCTGTTTTCGCGGTTCCCGTTCGTGATTTTCGCCGCAAATTTATCGATTTTCCGCCCTCATTCACGCGCCTCGCTTTCAGGACTTGCGTTCAGCCTCCACCGAGAACGTTCACGGCCAGCAGTTGAGGGAAGGATGAACCCCCAACGCCTCAAGCAGCTCCAGGCCAACGCCGAGGCGGTCCGCACCGGCGGCAAGGTGAGGATCCCCGCCGATTGGCCCTCGTTTCATCCCCTCCCGCTTGCAGGGCACCTCGCGCCGAAAGAAGAAGATCGTCCACAAAACCGCCGCTACAGATGACAAGAAGTTGCAGAGCAATTTGAAGAAGTTGTCCGTCACCAATATCCCCGGCATCGAAGAGGTCAACATGATCAAAGAAGACGGAACGGTCATCCATTTTAACAACCCGAAGGTGCAGGCCTCCGTCCCGGCCAACACCTTCTCGGTGACCGGAACGGCGGAGAACAAGCGTGAGTCCCCTCCGCCCACCCACTGATCACCAATCGGGGCCGCTTTCAGCGCTGACGGAGATGCTGCCCGGCATCCTGAACCAGCTGGGCGCGGAGTCGTTGACCCACTTGAAGAAGCTGGCCAACCTGACCCCGAACCAGTACAAGGCGGGCGAAGAGGAAATTCCTGGTGAGCCTCCCGCCGCTTCCCGCCCTCCACTCATCCCCTCCGTTCAGATCTCGTTGGCGACTTCGAGGACGCGTCCAAGACCGAGGAGAAGGCGGCCGGCGGCGAGGAGGCCGCTCCGGCGGCCGAGGGCGAGGCGAACAAGGAGGAAGCCAAGGAGGAGCCGAAGGAGGAGGCCAAGCCCGAGGCCTGAGGACCCACCTACTCAATCCCTCCGCTTCTTGTGTTTGTACGGCACCCGCCGTCTCCTGCTCCCATATTCCCCTCCTCGTCTGTTTTGTTTTCGTTTTTATCGATAGTGTTATGTTGAATAAATTGTTGAAAACTAGTCGCTTCGGTGGGCTTCGAGTGATCACGAGCGGGGGAAGGATGTCGATCGTGCATCGCCAATGGACGTCGGCTACTTGCGAACAAACGGGCGGGGTGGAATCGAATTCGCTGCTTCAAGATGGCCGACCCGACCGCCGCCAAGAGCCACGCGCTCGTCCTTCGAGGTGATCGCAGAAGAAGGGGAAGGGAAGGGGGAATAATCGCGAGTGTTCAGTGATGCGCCTCTCGAAGCCGAAGTTCCACGAGGCGATCACGATGCCCGTGGATCCGGCGGACGAGTTCGCCGCCGACATCGCCCAGGGGCTGCAGAACTTCACCGGGCAGGAGTCGGCGGAAGATCCCGCTCACGAACTTCCTGATGGCCCCGCAGAGCATCGAGTTCGTTCCTTCTCTTCTTCATTCAGTGGATTCATTCAAGCCACTTGCAGCAACATCTACCTGGGCGAGACGTTCTCCTTCTACCTCACGGTCCTCAACTCCACCGAGCGGGAGGTCTGCACGAATGTGAGCGTCCAAGTGAGTTCCTTTCGTTCCCCCACTCGCATTCTTCGCTCCGTTCAGGCCGCCATCCAAACACAAACCCAGAAGATCGCCTTGAACTCGAAGTTCCAAGACCAACAGGCGCGGCTGGAGCCGCAGAACTCGATCGGCCACGTGATTTCGCACGAGATCAAGGAGACCGGCCAGCACATGTGGGCGGAAGAAAGGGACGATTGCCTGTCTGATTGCTCGTGTTCAGATTGGTCTGCGAGGTGAACTACGTGGTCAACTCGGAGGCGATGAGCTTGCGGAAGGTGGCCACTCGATCCTCCATCCTTCTCGTTTGACCGCTGCTTTCAGTTCTTCAAGTTCCCGGTCGAGAAGCCGATCGACGTCCGCACGAAGTTCTTCAGCACGGAGGTGGGTGGAATTCCTTTCGATTGGTGGTCATTCCCTTCGTTTAGGACAACCTGGTGAGTGGACGGGCGAGATCGAAGGGGTGAACAGGCGGCTGTTCAGTGCGAGGACGTGTACCTGGAGGCGCAAATCCAGAACCTCTGCTCGGCGGCCATCACGTTGGAGCGGGTCGACCTCCAGCCCTCCGCCTTCTACAAACGGAACGATGCGGGCCTGAACACGCTCTCCAAGTGAGTCCCCTTGATGAGGAATGAACCAGAAGGTCGATTGCAGGTCCTCGAAGCAGAGCATTCAGTTGAACCCGCAGGACATCTACCAGTTCCTCTTCTGCTTGTCCCCAAGCTGGCCGAGCACTCGTACGCCCAGTTCCGCGGAGTGAGTGCGATCGGCAATCTGGTACGTGGACACAACGGATGGAAGAGAGGATCTTCGTTGTTCTTCGTTCAGGACATCCGCTGGAGGACGCAAATGGGCGAGCCGGGGCGGCTGCAAACGAGCCAGCTGACGAGGGTGGCGCCCAGCTACGGCGACCTCCGGCTGCTCATCGAGAAGATCCCCGGCGAGGTGCGGCTCAAAGGAGCTCTTCCAAGTGGAGTGCCGAGTGCTCAACTGCAGGTTGGTGCACTGAGTGACGCGTCTCTCTTCCATCCAATTCGTTTCTTTCAGCGAGCGATCGTTGGATTTGGTGTTGACGCTGGACAACGACCGCAAGCGGCCGTTCCTGTTCGCCTCGCCGAGCGGCGTCCACCTCGGCCACGTTCTTCCAAACACCTCCGCCCAATTCCACTTGGAGGTGCTGCCGTTGGAGACGGGCGTGCAGGTGAGTGTCTTCTTGCTTCCATTCGTTCATTTCTTTCCGTTCGTTTAGTTCCTGTCGGGCATTCGGATCACGGACGCCTTTCCTTGAAGCGCACGTACGAGATCGACGAGGTCGCCCAGATTCTCGTGAATTGAGCGAAGAGATTCTTGTGTCAACGATTCTAACGGGTGTTCGGTTGCAATCCACTTGGAATAAACAATCTCTTCCTTCGACTGGCGGAGTCCGCACCGAGCAGAAAGCACACAGTTTATTCAACCATTGAATTCACATGAACCTTGAGATCTTCTTCGGAGTCACTTCCTTCACGTCCAGCACCTCGAAGACGAGCGGCCGCTTCTTCGTCTTCTTTTCGGTCGTCTTCATCGGGAGTTCGCTGGCGATCGGCAGTTTGGTCTCGACGGCCGGCTTCTTTTCGAGCACTTCCACGGGCTTCTTCCCCTTCTTGACACTCGCCCTCGACACACCGCCCTTCGTAGCAGATTTCGTTCGGACCACTCGAAGCCCGTGCAGTTCCCGTTCAGGCGGACCTTCGACACGCAGTGCGGATCGTCCGGCATCGTGGTCGTGTCGCAGAAGAGGAACCTGCAAGCAGATGGTTGATTGCCGATTGCTGCCTTCTGTTCGTACTCGGATGCACATTCGGTCGGAGGAGGAGCGGCAGGTGGGACGGGGCGCGTACTCCGCGAGGTTGTCCGTGTACTTGTTGCTCAGCCCGTCCACGTTTCGGTAAGGCCGAAGGAGCGGCAGTTTTGCGGGGCCTCGCGGAAGTGCCACGGAGGTTCGCCTGAACGAGTCTTCTGTTTGATTGTGATCCCTTGCGAGCACTCACATTCGATGTCGTCGGCGGGATAGTCGTGTTCTCGCTGCTCTCTCGTCTGAAATGGAACGGAATGAGAAGGGATTCTCGTTCAACCACTCGCCTGCTGCTTCTGCCTCCACAGCTCCCAAATGCTGTCGATGAACGAGTGGTGGAGGAAGAAGAGGGATCGTTGCTGGAGGTCGTTCGGTCTTGCATATCCCTCAGTCGTGGCGGCGGCGGCCGGGCGACGGGCGGGCGGGGGGGGAGCCCCGCGGGCGGAAAAACCAAACCCCCGGGTTTTTTACCCCCAAACAAAACCCCCCCCCCCCCCCCCCCCGGGAAGGCCCCCCCCCCCCCCCCCCCTTCCGTCAATGTAGTAGTGGAGGTAGTCGTGCGAGTACTCGAGGAAACGGTCGTCCATCTTGTAGTCCGTGCAGCCCATCAGGGGCATCGAGTAGGCGAGCACTCGGCTGATGTTCTTCTGCTTGAGGACCCACTCGATGCGGGCGTTGTTCACCACCTCGCCGTCGTCCTGATTGCCCAGCTGGCGGTTGAAGGTGGGCCGGTTGTCGAGGGTCGTGAAGTTGTGGAAGGGCGAGTCGTAAACGTCGCCGTCCTCGTTCGGCTCGCCCATCAGATGCCGGCTGAACATCACGGAGTCCTTCGGGGCGGGCAGGTAGGACTCGAGGGTGGAATCCCAGTACGGAATGGCGATGTGCGGATGGTACAGACGGAAAATGAACTCCGTACGCTTCAGAAATTCCCGGTGCCACTAAACGGCCGAAATCAACCGAAAAGAACGAAGAAAAGGAGCACGAACGGGAAAGAAGGAGGGCCCCGAGTGGACGCCGGCCGCGCGATGGATCCTGCCGATCTGGTGGTAGGTCCCGTCTTGCTGCAGGGCGTTCATCATGTCCTGAACAGAAGGCAGATGAATGGGAAAGAAAGCAGTGGACTGACCACGTAGGCTTCCCGTTCTTCCTTTGTCAGCTGGCGGTACTCCTTGCGGAGGCCCTTGCTCAAGATCTGGCCGTCCGGCAGTTCGCATTTGCCGTCTTTCACTTTGCCTAAACACCTGATTCGTCACTCTTCCGCGATCCTGCTTTCCCTCGAACATCAACCGGCAGACGGAAAACCCGTCGGTGTTCGACCATCAACCCATTAACAAATCAGCCGGCTGGTGTTGTAAACCGAGAGAAAAGAGCCCTCACCCACCAGGAAGGGAAAAGAAAGCAGAATTGATTACCGTCGTAAATCGGGCACGCGCACTCCCAATCCATGCACGTGACGTGCTCGCGGATCTTCTGCGGCCACAAGACGGTCGCCAGGTACTCTTCCGATTCGGAGGCCGCTCGCACATCGTTCGGTTCTTCAGGCAGGAGAAGTTGACCTGAAAGAAGGGGAGTCTTCGATCATTCCTTCCTTCTGTACCTTAAAGTGTGCTCGGTGGTGAACGCGGAAGTACCTGAAAGCAAGACAAGAAATGAGTGCCCCCTCTCTGCCCGCTCACTTGTTGACCCAACCGGCGTCCTCGGCACTGGCGACCGGCAGGACGGCCACTGCAACGACCAGCGAGAATGAAAGCCCTTCGGATTTGCAGCATCGTGTGTTCTGGACTCGATCGAGCGACACGATCCTCAGCGTTCGGACATTAAAAGAGCCGCCGGGCGGCCGCTTTCAACCAATTGGGCAAACTGATGGGTGCGTGACGAGAAAGACGGCGGCGGGCGGCGAATGCGGTCGGGGAACGTTCCCGACGAAAAAGGAATCACCGCGCGCAAGACGGGCGGCCGTTCCGCGAAGCGCCGCCGCCGTTGGCTCGCCGATCGTCACGTTCCGTGCGGTTTCGTTCGTCGAAGAACGGAAGCAGATTGTTGATTGTTTTGCTTGCGGAGATTCAACACTCGCCGGCTGCACCTTCGGACGTCCTTCACGTCGAAATTCGCCCACTTGGCGCCCCGTTCAGCCAACAGCCGCCGTTGCAATTCGTTCTTTTCGTCTTCCCCCGCATCCTGCACGAAACAGTCGATCGAAAACGAAACGGAAGAGTGGGGACGAAAATGCAAAGCAGGCGGACAACTGCGGGGATTACCGACCGGCTACGTGAAAGTTCCCGCACTTTCCGAAGACAAACGGCCGATTGGCGGGGATTTGAATCCGAATGAGGCCCGAGAGCCCAAACAACCAAACGATCGCCTCAAAACTCGACCGGCCGCCCGCTCACTTCAACGCACGACCGACTCAAACGACGACCACTCCACTGGACTCCGTTGGATCGACTGAAGGCCTCGAGATGACGAACGGAGAGAAGAGGTGAGTGCAGGTCTGTTGTCTTTTTTTCCTCTGGTGTTCCTCAATCCATTGGTTATCGCCTGAAAGACGGGCTGGCTTTCAACCGAAAGGCTGAAATCTGCGGCGGTTTCGTCTCGCGGGTGACGTCTTCTTGTTTTCGGAAGCGGTCAATCATTTCGACCGGCAGTGAGCGCTCAATCACTCCTCGGCGGTCTGTCGGTCGGCGTGATCGACGAGACGAGCTTTGCGCAGTTCGACCTCAAACAAACGCTCGCCGTTCAACTACTCATTCACCGCAGTCTGAATTGAACAGTGGAGCACTCGCGCTTCAAACGTTGCAAGTTGAGGTCTTGACCACTTTGGTCAATCCTAAAAAACCGATGCGCACCGAACTTCTCGAAGCAGTCGCTTTTGTGAAGGACAAAAAGTGCAAAAAGGACGAGCTTACCATTTGCCTAAAACACTCCGGTAGCCACGAATCCGGTAGACATCCGAGCAAGCGTTTTGTAACCCTCAGCAACTTTCCTTTTTCGAGTTGGGTACTCACCGTTCTTTGCACGGAAAAATAGCGTAAGCGCGCACTTATCCCGCCAAATCATTGCGCTTATCACGATTACATGAGCGCGCAAGAAGAAACAATTCGGCGAACACCAAAGGCATCCGATTACCGCGGAACACCCGAAACAAAGCCGCCGTTGACTCACGATCGCCTTCCAATGCAGAGAAGGAATGTTGTTGCCGAAAGAAAGTGATCTCTTCGCTCTGCCGCTTATGAACCCAATGATCATGACCAAATTTCGTCTTTTGTTGATGGCGGGCGGCGGGTGTAAACTTCACGAGACTCCCGCCGGCCGTCCGCCCACCCCCGCACCCCGCTGCTCGTCTGCGCGATCGTCAATCCGGGCGGAATGTTGCCGTCGGGTGCCAGAACGGGCGTTCTTTGACCCGCCCGTCGATCCCCCCGCTTTTCCTCAGCGCTCTCGATCGATTGCGGGCGCCGCTCGACGGTCGCGAGTCCATCGGGCGGCAATTTGCCCTTGCCGGCTGTTTCACGTCACTTCGCGCGGCGCTTCGCGGGCGGATGCCAAAAAATTGATCGAAAGGGCGGATCACTTCTCGCCGTTGCGCGTCGCCCGCTCGACGTTCGCTCGCTGCGGATCAAATTCGGTTCTTCTCTGCTGCTTCCTTCGAGTACTCCCCGCTCCTTTCCAATTCGTTCGATCTCGTCCATCGCCCGCCTAATAACTCGTGTGTTCGACTCGTGATGTCGGGCGGGAGTCGTCGGTCGAACTGAAAAGCGAGCGGTTGGACGCAAAGCGGATTAGCGATCCCGACCGTCCGCCAACCGATCGACGAGCCGCCGGTTTGTCCAACACTCACAAACAACCCCAACACTTCCCTGCGGCCCGCATTTGCATAATCGCCCTTTGGGTTGACTTCGTCGCGAGATCGGCGATCTCTCGGCTTCGCCCTTCGGTTTGCGAAAACAAGTGGCTTCTTTTGCATAAACCCGCCCGCTCCACTCGATCGTGGTTGGCCGGCCGGGAGTACGGTGTTCACTTGGGCCCGCCCGAACAACCAACCACTCGCTTGTTGCCGTTCCCGTTTGACGAGTGTTCGCTTTCAGGAAGGGACTGTTCGGCAAGGTCTTCATGAAGCACAAGGTGGCCGACGCCGATCACAACCAGCCGCCGGCGGCCGACGCGAGCGCGTAAGTGGGGGGCGGGGAAGTCGGCGGGTGGGGGCGCCAATCGATAGGCGAACTGCGCGCCGCTTGGATCACCCCGAATTCTCACTTTTGGGTTTGGATTTCAGGACTGCGAACAAGCCGGCGGTCAATTCTTCCGGAGAGGGTACGTCCTTTCGTTTGCTTTCGATCGTTTCGTCTTGAATTTCCCCCCTTCAATCCTTCGAGTTGTTTTCTCCACCACCTGTCTGCTGGGAAGAAAGCGGCCGTTTGTTTGCCGATTGGGACTTGAATTTCCGTCGAGCTGTCGGCCGGCCGTCCTTGCGAACGGTTCGGAACGAGCGGGCGGGCGGACGGGGCGGCGAGTGCGCAATTTCGTCCACTCGGCGTCCCTCCGCTTGCCGCCGCCCCCGCCGATCCGCGAGCCCGAGCGGCGGCGGCCGACGGGCGGGCGCCCTGCTCGAAGGCCCCAGATGTTCTCCTCGTTCGGCGGCCGGCGGGTTGTGAAATCGGCGCCGTCTCAAGGTTAATGCGGGGGTTATTCGACTGAAGTGGTCCCTTCTTTGTGACGCGTCTCTTCCATTCAATTCGTCCCTTTTGTCCAGCAAGCGAACTGTCGATCGAATGAAAGCTTTAGTCCATTAGAGCGGGACGTTTGGCCGCATTCCTGTGGGTCGTCCGCGTTGTTGTCGCAATACCGACCGCCCCACCTGCCCGCTTCTTCCGATCGATCGGCGGACAGCCACGAGTCGCCCGATTGTTTTCGCATTGCGGCCGATTTGTTTGGGCGGGGATCCCCGTGGGCCGTCCGTTTGCTTTCGGCTTTTTTGGTGTTTGGCGAGTGACTCAACACTCGGTGACGAAGCGGGAGGGGGCGTCTTTATGAGTTCATCGCTTGACCATCGGTTCAGTCCACATTAATTCGTTCTTTCTGTTGAATTCGCGCTTCTCTTGAGTTCCTAATCCGTTCGTTCCGTTGCGCAGGATGCCCGGGGATCGTCCTCGATTTCAAGTCGTCCCGGCCACTTCGAACGGGGCCAACGGCCGCCTGCCCGAGCCCCGACCACCGGCCGGCCCCCCGAAGGCGACCGTCGACGCGGAAGCCGCCCAGCTTCTCGCAACAGGTGAGTGACTTCTCGCTGCTTTCCGTTGCATTCTCCCGCTTCTGTTTTTCTTCGCTAACCAACGGCTTGCTTTCGTGCACTCCCCTCTTATCGGTGATGGATGGGAACAAAGAACCGGGGCATCGAAACGAACGGGAGTGGGTCGTTTATCATCCGTTCGGCCGGGGCTTCTTCGGGGGCACGTAGTTTTGTCCTGGGTTCGCCCGCATCTTCCCCTCTTCTGCGTGAGGGGCGGCTTATCAGTGGCCTCATCCATCGACGAGCCAATTGCACCGGCCGGGGGTGATCGGCGGAGTTTGAAGAGGAAAAAACACTCCAGAGCACTCCCCCTCGGTTTATTTACCCTTCCGTCCCGCTCTCCCTTCCCTCATTCTGATTGGAATCCGATGAAAAAGCCCCGAGTTCGCTTCCACATTCTCCCACATCGTCATTCAGAGGAAAATGGCGGCTTCGGGTCGAGTTTCCGCGAGTCCTTCCGCAACCACCACTCCAGCAACAAAGTGGACGCGCTCTACGAGGAGAAGTCGCTCGGCAACGTGCTCGGCGGCTACACGACGCCCGGCCCGCTCGAGCGGGAGATCAGCAAGCAGAGGAAGGTGAGTGGATGCCCGTCGATCTCCTTCCACCTTCACTCGTCGCTTGCAGGGCGGAGGCGGCGGCCATGGCTCCGGAGCGGCCAACCTGGGCGTTCTGCTCGGCGTCTACCTGCCGACCATCCAGCACATCCTCGGTACGTTCCGTTGCCCTCTTTGCCTTCTTTCATTCGTCCTCCAGGCGTCACGATGTTCATCCGATTGGCGTGGTGCGTGGGCGTGGCGGGCATCGGGCAGACCTTCCTGATGCTCTTCGTCTGCTGCCTTTGTGTGAGTTACGTTGATGGAAAGACCGCTCTCAGCTCATCAATCCTCCGTTCAGACCTTCCTGACGTGCCTCAGCGTCTCGGCCGTCGCGACCAACGGCGAGGTCCAGAGCGGCGGCGCCTACTTCATGATCAGCCGCAATTTGGGTGAGTTCTTTACTTTCGGAAACTTTCTATTTGATCGCTCGTTTGCAGGCAAGGAATTCGGGCGGCGGCCGTGGGGATCCTGTTCTACCTGGCGAATACCGTCGCAAGTGAGTGTCTCTTTCAGTTGGCTCCGTTGATCGACGATTGCTTTCAGCCGCGATGTATTTGGTCGGTGGAGTGGAGATCCTTCTGGTGCGTTCTTTCTCTTCGTTCTCTCTTATGATTGCTTCTTCCAGCTCTACATCTTCCCCGGCCTGACCATCGGCGGCCACGAGGCGCACACGGACACCGGGTACGTTCTTCTTCACTCTCTTCTAGTTTATGTCTTTTCTTCGTCGCTTGCAGACCGTTCGGAATGATGAGCCACAACCTGCGGATCTACTCGACGATCCTCATCATCATCGAGTTCCTGATCGTTGCGATGGGCGTGAAGTTCGTGCAGATGCTGGCGCCCGTTTCGCTCGTCTGCGTCGTCTGCTCGATCCTCGCCTGTTACGCGGGCGGCATTCAGAAGACCTTCAATCCGGATGCCGGCCAACGGTGAGCGGGAAGAAGGAGAAGCGAGTGTTCACTCCGTTGCTTCCAGGGTGTGCATGATCGACAAACATCTGCTGCAAGCGAAGATCTTCATGCCCGAGGAGGCGTCGATGTCCGAGCTGTGCAACTACTGCAACGCCTCCAACCCGATCCTCATCGAGTCGCTCTCCTGCAACGGGACGTGTGATAGCGAATCTCCGAGGGGCTTACTGTTCAGTCGGCTGGACCACGTGCGCTGTGTGAACGGCTATCCGGGCTTCGGCCACGACAATCTGATCAGTGAGTCTGCATTCATTTCGTTCCTTTTGTTCACGCTCCATTGCAGAAAACCTGGACGTGAACTACCCGAAGTACAACGAGTACTCGCGCGGCAAGGAGGCCGATCCGAAGGTCGAAGTGTTCCAGGACGTGGACACCACGTGGTTCCTCCTGCTGGCCATCTACTTCCCCGCCGTCACGGGCATCCTCACGGGAACGAACAGTAAGCACTCACTTCTTCTTCTTTCCACTCCTCCTCTTCTTCAGTGTCCGGCGACTTGGCCAACCCGCAGAAGTCGATCCCCGCGGGCACGATCGCCGCCCAACTGACCACTTCGTTCATCTACTTCTCGCTGGCCCTCGTGTTCGGTTGGGCGATCAGTCCGGAGTTGTTGAGGGACAAGTGCGTTCTTTCCTATCTTCCCGGTACTCATGCTTCCTTTCGTTTAGGTACGGGCAGTCGCTGAACGGCGGGATGGTGACTGCTTCGTTAGCGTGGCCGTCCGACTGGGTCCTCCTCATCGGCTCCTTCCTGTCGACCTTCGGTGCCGCCCTCCAGTGCCTTTGCAGTGAGATCTCTTCTTCGTTTTGTTCCGTCCATTGGATTTTTTCAGGCGCTCCCCGACTGCTCCAGTCGATCGCCAAGGACGACGTGATCCCCTTCTTGGCGCCGTTCGCCAAGGTCACGAAGAACAACGAGCCCTTCTACGGCCTCATCGTGACCACGATCATCGCCGAGCTCGGCATCCTGATGGGCGCGATGGACTCGATCGCCGCCGTCGTCGACTTCTTCTTCCTCATGTGCTACGCGTTCGTGAACATCGTCTGCGCGATGCATTCCATCCTCGGGGCTCCGAACTGGCGGCCGCGCTACAAGGTGGGTGGCTTCTTTCAAGTTTCTATCCAATCCTCTCGTTCAGTACTACCACTGGTCGCTGGCCCTGCTCGGAGCTGCCCTCTGCTTTTTCATCATGTTCAGCACTCACTGGGACTACGCGATCATCTCGCTTCTCTTGTGCCTGATCATCTACAAATACGTCGAGTTCAAGGGGTTCGTTCGGCCGTCCACGAGCTTCATTCACTCCCGTTCGATTGCAGCGCGAAGACCGAGTGGGGCGACGGGTTCCGCGGGCTGGCGTTGAGCACGGCCCAGTACTCGATCATGCGCATCGACGAGAACGAGACGGCCAAGAACTGGCGGCCGCAGATCCTCGTGATGCACTCGATGCCGTGGAGCGAGGATCAAATGGACCTGCGGTTCACGAACCTCTGCCATTTGGCCTCCCAGCTGAAGGCCGGCAAGGGCCTCACGTTCGTGGTCTCGTTCGTTCGCGGCGACTCGTGCCTGCAGAAGGACTGCGACAACGCGGTGAAGGTGAGCGGGCGTGCGTGTGAACAGCCACTCACTCATTCGTGTTGCAGATCAAGGACCGGATGGAGTTCATCATGAACGACACGCGCATCAAGGGCTTCCCGAAGGTCGTCCTCTACAGCGAGAATCAAGTGAGCACTCCATCCCTTTCTGTTGCTTCGTACGTGCCTGTTGTTCAGATCCGCGGCTGCGTGAACACGTTGATCCAATCGATCGGAATCGGCGGCCTGAAGCCGAACACCCTCCTCCTCTCGTGGCCCCTCACCGACTACTCGACCGAGGACGGAGCGGCCACCATGGAGTACAACACGTTCATCGGTGAGCGGGACGAACATTTCGAACGACTTCTCATTCAACCTTCTCTCTTCAGACAAGCTTCTCGTGGGCAGTGCGCACGGGATGGCGTTGATCGTGGCCAAGGGCATCACCGACTTCCCCAACCGCAAGCTGCCCTCGTTGCCGCACGGCAGCAAGGTGGACGTCTATTGGATCATCAAGGACGGCGGCCTGTGTGTCCTCATCGCCTACCTGCTGAAGCAGAACCGCGTGTGGCGCAACTGCAAGATCCGCATCATCGCCATCGCCGGCATGAACGAGAACAACGTGCGCATCAAGCAGGAGCTCCAGGACTACCTCTACAAACTCCGAGTGAAGGCCGACATCCTCGTGGCGGAGATTTCGAACCCGGACGAGTCCAAAGAAGTCTTCCAACGGACCCTTCAGATGGAAGAGCGGACTCGCTTGCTGCGGCAGGTGCACGACGGGAACGTGAGCACGAGCAGCATCGAGGTGAGCGCCTTCTTCTTTCACTCTATACTCCTCTCGCGTTCTGCAGTCGTCTCGTCGCAACAGCGAGGCGGGAACCTCGAGCCAATCGGAGAGCGACGGGTGAGTGGAGGACGGAAGGAAGCGAGCAATCCCCCTCGTTTGCAGGAAGAAGGAAGGAGCCGACGAGGACGAGAAGCCGCACAATGAGCTCGGCATCAACGACATTGACAAGAAGTTCAAGGCTCTCGACAAGACGAAGGTCTCCAAGATGCGCACCTCGATGCGCATCAACGCCCTCATCCGCGAGCACTCCAACGACTCGCAGCTCGTCCTCATCACGCTGCCCCGACCGCCGCGCCAGGAAGACGGTGAGTGGTCGCACGGAGGGCAGCGATCACTTCGTGTGCTTTCAGAAACCGAAGCGTCTGGCCGCCGCCGACGATTACTACCAGTACATCTCGGAGATGAGCAGAGGCGTCCGCCGCATGCTGATGGTCCGCAACTCGCTGGGCAACGAGGTGATCACGACGGACGCTTGAGGAGCGAGGGCCGATCCAAAGAAATGCCCGGGATTCCCGCACGACTATCCACTTCTATTCGACGCACACACCACTAGTTGATTGTTTTGTTTATTCGGCCTCCATATCCGATTGTCTCTTTTGTTGTTGTTTGTCCGCTTCCCGCCTCCCTCCCATCATATCCGCATACGACTGGTCGAGAATGTCGTTGTATTATCGTTCCATGTTCGGGCAATTCCACCTTCTTTCCGTCGGATGTACAATACGCTTTGATCTTTTTGTTCGCCGCAAATAAACGCGCCACCGTTGAGCGAATTCGTTTGCAGGCGTTCGCCCGATCGGTCCAAAAGAAGACGGCGGGCGGGGTGGGAAGGAAGTGATATCATGCGGCGATTGTCGAAGTTTTACGACCCGCGCGCTCCGATCGGATGACGTCGCCGTGCACTCGCTGGGGTACAAAAGAGCTCTGAATTCCTTCGTTTCTCTTTCCTTCTGCAGCTGGAGATCGGCCGAGAGATTGGCGGGTCGTTCGCCGAGGACGAGCAGCGAAACCAAAGATGAAAGAGCGGAAAACAATCTTCGAAAGTCGGTTGCTGGGCAGTTGATCACTTGGGTTAGTCACTCGTTTCCTTGTGCTCCTTTCGGCTGCAAACACGCACGTCCTCCGGCCTGCTCATGTTTTGATTGCGCAACTGTTTGGGAGTCCGCACTGTCGGCCGTTGGAAGCGGCGGCGATCAATCACTGTTGAAAACGGGCGCCGAACACCCGCACGACTCGTGACTTTCGGTCTTCGGTTGAAAAGCGGCGAGTCCAAGTGCCCACGAACTCCGGTGGAGGATTCGTGCGGCTTTCGGCGATCCAAAACAAGCGGGAGAGCGGCGAGAACGGGCGGCGGGCGTGAGAAAGCGGCGGGTTGAGCGATCATAACCGAGAGCACGGGGTTCACGTGAGCCGCGCGCCGCCGCCGGGTCAAAGTCACCGTTTGCACCCACGATCAGCGGGTAGTTTAATAATCTGAGCAATGCGGAGTGCGGGAGGGGCGGTGGCACGACGCGATTGCCACCTTCAGCCGCCCGATTGAGCTCTCGCCTTGTGACGTAGGCGTGGGTATAAAAGCAGACGGCGGAAGTTGCAACGACAGCAGCCGTCCGTTCTCACCGTCTTCCGCCATGTTCCCAGCTACCGCTCTCCGCACCGCCGTCTTCCGTCTTGCCTGTTGGTCCTCCTGCTGAGCGAAGAGGCTCTCGTGCACGGCCAGTACCTCTACCCGGCTTCCTTCGGTTTCGGCGGCAACGACATCGGCAGTGGGAATCAGTTGGCTACCTTCTATAGTCTTTGCGGGAGCTTCAATTGCGGCCGCGGATGAACCCGACGAGAAGCGTTCGCCCAACGGGTCCCTTCGATCTCCTCGCCCTGCAGCGATCACAACCAATGTTTGTTTGGTTTGTGGCCGCCGGTCTGATCTTCGCTCATTTCTTCGTTCACTCGCCGTTGTAAGAACAATTAAATGCCCGAATAAACGCACTTTCCCCCAACTCGTTACTTCCATCGGCATCCGAACGACCGAGAAGAGGCTGGACGGCGGAAAATTTACGACTTCGATCGCCCCCAAAAGAGAACCGTTCAGCCAAAATAAGAGTGAAGAAATTGACAAAACAAGACGAAATTCCGCTGATGTTTGATTGACCATAAACATTTACGGCCGCGCGACGAGTGGAGACGGCGGGCAGGTGAAACGAACGGCGATGTTTGGTCGTGGGAGCGGCCGGTTGCGCGCCCTTCTCACCGGCGACCTTCGGAGCACACGGGACGGCATGAAATTCACGACCGTCGGCTGTGTTCCGAGTACGGTGGCGGGCGGCAATGTGCTCTACACTCCACAGTTTCTCGCGAACATCGCTCGGCGTAGTGAGAACGGCGATCCGTCCGCTCGTCCATCATCCGCGCGGACAGGCGGCGGCTGGGCAACGGATGACGTCGTGCCGTCAACAAACCGTCGACTTTACACTCGGCACAGAGGCGGCGGGCAAACGGCGAGGGGGCGGGCGGTGAGGGCGGCGATCGCCGATTGCTCTCGCTGTTCGCGTGACGCCCCCCGACCAGCGAACTTTCTTTAATCACCCCCGCCCGGTCCGAATAAAAGCCGCCGTGTTCGGCCCGGTCGGCATCAACTCCCGACTTCCAATCACAAATTCCAATCCACTTCTCTCTTCTCTCGCCAACAATGTCGATCGTGGCCTCTTCGTACAAGCTGCTCCTCGTCCTCGTCCTCGTCTTCGTGCTCCTCGCCGACGTCTCCGAAGCCCAGTGGGGCGGCTTGGGCTGGCCGGGAGCGGGCGCCGGCAACGTGGGCGGCGGCAACGAGCTGGGCAGCTTCTGGCTGATGTGCAGTAAGTCCACTTGTTTGTTGTTTGAACTCCGCTCATTCCTCTGCTTCAGCGTCGTTCAACTGCGGCCGTGGAAAATAGACGAATGCGAAGCGTTCTCTGCTCGCCCGACGGTCGTCTCATGTACAAACCACTCGGATGTTCGGTCGATCTCCGCCCGCCCGCCCTTTCAACCGCGCGGTGATCTTCGTCTCGGATCTCAGCCTTCTTCTGTGTTTTGCTCCCTTGTTCGTTCGTTCGTTCGTTTGTGTGTCAATAAACTTCCTTACAACAACTGTTTTGAAACGATCGCTGGAATGGGGGAAAGAAAGACGGGGGTGTAATAAGGAAGAAGGCACATGGACGACGAAGAAGACGCGTGCACTCCCGCACTTTCCGTTCGGCCGTCTCGCCGGTCTTCTCGGGAATGTGCGCGATGTGTGCACTTCGTTCTCGCAATCACGCCGCCAGATCACCAGTAAAGTTTTTATGATCGAAACGAAAGGAACAACAGTCGGGAGGTATTCGAAGGAAAGCGAGAAGAAATGCGCGAAGTGGGGACCCGTGCGACGAGTGGGCGAATTGAGCGCGTTGTTTTGATTCACAGCAAGTTCACGACATCGCTCGTCTTCTTGGGCGACAGCGTGATGAAGTGGTGGCCGTTCGAGGGGCGGAGGACGTCGTCTGGAAACAAACGGAGGTCAGAAACAAACGAGCCGGGGTTGCGACGAGTTTGTTCCGAATTCCGCGAACAAAACGCCCGAAATCCGCACGAACAAAAGCGGCGGCCGAGCGGCGACGACAATCCGACCACCAGTCCGTCCAAAACAGACGGATTAGTGGCCTTTGCACGAGTGGGCCGACCGCATCACAAGATCCTCGTCCTCCCCCTCTTACTCACTCCTTTGCCCGCTCGTCACTCACCCGAACTGCTGGCCGAAGAATTCCGCTGGACGGAAGTGGAGCCGCGCGCGTTCAGCAGCCGCTGGTCCTCCAGTTTGGTCGTCGAGAGGCGTTGCGAGAAGGAAGACCGGCTCGAGCGGCCGTTCGAATCGTCGCCGAACACAAAACCGACTGAAAACGACGTCGATTAAAAAAAAAGAAAGGATGAGTGCCTACTTTTGAATGGACTCGCGGAAGCGGGGCGAGAAGGCGGCGTAGACGAAGAACGAGAGCGAGATGTTCATCATGGCGAGGAACTGAGAGATCGTCTGATATTTGCACCCCAAGCGACCCGTCCACAAAGCCCATTGAAGAAGGCAATGCCGCGTAGATCATGACGGGAAGCGAGGGGAGTTCTCCGCAGAGTTGGAGGATCGTCGTGATCATTGTGATCCGTGTGACGATCCGCTTCTCCGCTCCGAATCGCCCCATGCCCCCCGCACTCGACGGCGAGCGGGCGACTCCCGTGACGGGCGCCCGAACGACCAGCCGCCAGGTGATCGCCGTGGCCATTCCGACGAGCAGGGCGAGCGGGATCACAATGGCGAGCATCAGATTGAAGACCATGTGCACTCGTTCGTAGACGTAAAGAGAAACCGCTGAACAGAAGATCAATAAGCAAGGCTTGTTTGAATGGAAACGCACACTTGGCGGCACCCACGTACGCTTCCACCTGTCCGCACTCCGTTTTCAGGCTCCACACTTCGAGTGAGCGGGTAGATGATGCCGAGCAGAACGGCGAACAGTCCGATCAGCGCGTAGCTTCGGTACAGATTTCGATTCGTACAGATGGACTTCGAGGCGTGCGGCAGAAACACGTGCACGTAGATCTAAAACCAGTAATCCCCTGTTACAAGGGGTCGAGGTTTCACTCTCCATGGCCATCAGCACGTTGTCAGCCACATCGAAGCGAAGCCGAGGCTGTTGACCAGCCATGCGATGTAGGGCCACAGTTTCCAGTAGAAGCGGTCGCTCTCGCCGCCCTCCTCCCACGCGCCGATCGCTCGGAGGGCTTGCGGCAGGAGGGCCAAGCAGGTGAGCGTGTTGATCATCACCTTCGTGCACAACATGCGGATGGCAATGAAGAAGCGCGTCTTGTCCTTCCCGTAGACCATCAGGTTCAGGCAGTTGCCGACCAAGTGCGAAGGCGCAAAGAATCACGATCCCGTGGCCCATCAGCGTGCGGTGGAACTCGCCGCCGTCGCATCTCGTCTGCAAGAAGGCGGGGGAGTGAGTGGGTGGGCAGAAGAGAGGAGGGCTCACCACTCGGTCCAAACACGCTTGCCTCGCGGTGCTTCTTTTGCCGTTCTAATTTTTCCATGAATATCGTGAGGGCGGTTTGATTGAAAGGAAGCTTCCTAAAACGGTTCACTGATTACGTCTTTCTTGCTTCTTGCAACTCACAAAGTCGGCGAGAACGTCGGCGGCCCCACCCGTCTGCCAATCGTCGGCCACGATCACCTCGCGTTGCTCCATCGTGTGTTGAAATAAAAAGGAAGGCGCCTATAAGTGATCAATTAACAACAATGGAAAGAATTAAAGACCACGAGTACACGAAACGAACAGCGTGGTCAAAACAAAGAAGAATGGAGCACGCAACTTGCACGCGCATTCTTCGAAGCTTCCGGTCCAACAGAAGAGGCGATCTTTGAGTCGAGTGGGCAGCAAATGAGTGACTGGCAAGCGGAACAGCCGGGCGAATGGGATTCTCACCGGCCACCGTCTTATTAATCGGGGATTCGTGCAACAATGAGCGAAGACGGCGGTAATTTCCGCCCCGATGGGCGTCGCCCGCTCGCCGCTTGGTTCCTTGGGCTTTCGACTTCGCCGCGTACCGTAGGGAGAGAGGGCGAGAGGCCAGGGGATAATCGGAGGCGGGCAGAAGGCCGCCGATCCGCCCGCCCAAATTCGGAGAAGTGCGCGCCGCTCCCACGCCGTCCGCGTTCCCAAGGAGCGGCCGGAAGTTCGCGCGGTTTGCACCCGATCTCCGGAAGCTGCGAGCAACTCCAACACTTCGCGGTTCACGCCTTCGCGGAAACACCGAAGATTAGGCGCATAATTGTCCCCAATCTGTGGTCTTCTTTTATACGCACCGGTCGAGTGTCGAATTCCCACGGGTTGAACGAAACGGCGGGCAGGTAGACGAAAACAATGACGTCCTCCCGCACCACACAACAAACCGAATCGAATCGAATGTTTGAGCGGACGGCGCGATGAATGCGGAAACCCGAAGCCGGCGAGTTCCCCGTTCTCGCCGCCCATTCCCACGTTTCGATTTCTCTGAATTATTCAGCGGAGGAGCGGGCGGACAGTGAGTGGCCGCGAATTAGCGAACGGCCACGCGTTGCGGAAAGAAGCCGCCGAGATTCCGCAAGAGGGCAGACGGCCGTTGGCTTTTTGCTCTTCGGCTTTGTGTCGGAAAAGCCGCGAGAAGCTGCTTCCTTCGGCGGGAATTCGAAATCACTCGAGGTACGTGTGAATTCCGAACGGGCGCGGAAGTGAACGCGGAAACGTTCGCCTTCGAATCAAAAATGGCCGACCGACCTCCGAACTCGCCGCTCTCGGCAAACAGTCGAGGAGCGAAGAAGTTCGAGAGCAAGACGGCCGTTTGGCCTACAAGTCGGGCGAGGGGAAAGGGCGATTTCCCAATTGGGAGTCGAAGGCTCATCGAAAATTCGCTGTACGACAGGTGATTCGAGGGCGACAACTCGTGAGTGATCCGCGGCCATTCCGAAGGGCATGTTTTGAACTCCGCAGGGCTCGCAGCAGCTGGAATATTCATGTGTGAGAGCAGCGGGTAATCAACCCGCCGTCCGCCCACCCTAATCGCCCGCATTTGCAACTCCGACCGCCTTCTCCAGCCCGTTCTTGAAGGACGGCGCGCTCTTTCGTTCCCACGGCCTCCATTCCGCATTCCCGGGGTCGAAAGAGGGACGAACGTTGTAATCAAGAAGAATAATTACAAGAACGTCCGCAAGTTCATCCCGAATGACATCAACCGTCGAGAAGAAGTTCAACGGGGGAGTGCAGACGACTCCAGCTCAAAGGTCAATGGTTTCTGCAGCCGCCCCGAGCTGCCCGAAGGAACGCCCGACTACAGCCGAGAAATCCGAACAGAAAGAAGACGACCGCCCGTCTTATGAAAGACGCCCCGATTGCGCGCTTCCTAACCGAATTTCCGCCCCGTGTGGCCGCCGAGAAGCCCCGGTGGGCGCGCAGGCGGGGGATCCTCGGATTAATTGCAGTCCGACCGGTGGCCGCCGTGTAATTGGGACCGAAAAGGAAGTTCCGACCACAACAAAGCGAACTCCGCAACGTTAATTGGGCGGTCAGGAGGGCGCGCGATGAACGGCCGGCGGGCGGCAACATTCGGGCCGCGTGCAAAGAAGGGCGGAAGACGCCGCCTCGTGCATAACCGAAGAGACAGCTTCCGCTTGACCGCCCGCTCATTTGCTTCTTCTTCGTTCCACCTTCTGTGCCCCACGGGGATGTCTGAACTCCGAGCGAACAAACAAACGCCTGCAAACTTCGAACAACAAGGCGGAAATCTTCGGTCTCCAAACCTCACGCACTCCGGGCGCCCGTTTGTTGCCAAAGGATCCCAAACGGGCCTTCCGCCCTCCCCGCTGCACAATTGGACTACCGGTTGGATTCCGCGGCCACAATCCCTGCTTCCAATTCGGGCCCCCGGCAGCAAACAAAGAGCATCTGCCGGTGATTAGGGCGCGTGCTGGACGGTGCAGGTAATTGGGGGCCGGAGGTTTCGGACACGAACGGGATTAACACTCTTTGATCTCCCCTCCTGCTGGGAGTCGCGGAATACGGTCGTTGCGGGGAGGGACGGGCACAAACCGCACGGAAGTCCTCTTTGTTCTTTCCGCTCGAATGTTCTGCAGGAGTGACGAGCGGGGGAATTCCTTCAACATCCTCCTCCTTTCATTTACGTAACGGTTGGTAATCCCTCGAGCGAAATTGACGCCCCGCATCACACGCGAACGCCCACTCGCCCCGCAGCCGTCTGTTTGCACTTCATAACGAGAAGAAGCGTTCTATTTGCGGACATTCCGGCCGTTCGAATCAACACCCGCTTTGTTCCCGAACGATCGCCGAGATGGAGCGGTTGTTTTCCCACCCGACCGTTCCGAAGCCCCGCAATCTTTGATTCACTTCCGCCCTCCGGTTGACGACAATTAGCGACCGTTTCTTCATCGCTGGTTGTTGCTGCGGATGTCGCTTTTGTGCGTCCGTGTGTTTCCATTTGGAAACAATCGAGGAATGCGGACGAGAAGCGGCGGATTACGCACGCGAGGAATGCCCGGATTAGAAATTAATGCAATCAACGATGAGGGGGAAGGAGGCTCTTTCTCGCCCAAAATACCCCCCGAAATAGCCGAACGACGAGGATCTTTGGCCGTTTAATCATTCAATCAAATCAAAATAAAACAACGTTAATTACAAACAAACAACTTCAAGAGAAGATCAGTGGGCGCTCGTCGGGCGCTGAGCGAAGGCGGCGTTCGGGGTCCACAGTTTCTGGAAGGAGCACGAGAGTGAGTGGCCGGAAGGAACGAAGGAAACCCACCACTTCGCCCTCGCCGGCCGTCGCCATCATGTGGTAGAGGGGATTGAATTCGGCGAAGTCGATCGGCGAGTGGGGCGCGCTCTCCAGTTTGGCCACCACGCGGCCGGAGTCCCGATCCCAAACGACGACGCGGCCGTCCGCCCCGCCGCACGCGACGAACTTCGAGCAGGGCGAGTAGCTTCCGCGCACTCGACGGCCCTGAGATCCACGCATGAGAGAACAGACGGGAAGAGAACTCACCTCGGGGGTTCTCGATCGTGGGCACCGGGTAGAACATGCCGCCGAACGCGTCCACAACGCGCACCTGATTGCCGCGCGTCGTGATGAGGATCGTTTTGCCGTCGGGCGAGAACAGGAGGTCCGTCCAGTCGGCTTCCCACTGCTCCGCCGCCCACTCGAACTTCAGAAAGGGGCCCTGAAGATCGAAAGGATGAACGGAAAGAAGAGGAAGAACTCACGCCCTCGTAGGCCCGCTTGTCGTACAGCCGAATGTGCTTTCGACTCACTCCGACCGCCAGCACGATGCCGTCGGGGTCGTTCGCGATGATCGGCGGGCTCGTCGGTCTCCAGCGTTCCCTGCAATCAACGGAGTCCTTCAGGCAACTTCCGGCCACTCACCCAGAAGCTCTTCTCGCGCACGTCCCAGAAGCGGGCGGTCGCGTCGCGGCTCGCTGTGTAGAACGAATCGTCCACTTTGGAGGTCACGAGGTGGGTGACGACGTTGTTGTGGCCCACGTAAAAGCGAAGGAACTTCTGATCAAAGAGCGAGAAGTGGCGGATGCTGACTGGAATCAAACGGGGAGGTTGGAATGACCAGCCCGCCCACTCACAGTCCTTCTTGCGGGCGCAGAAAAGAAGGCTGTCCGCCGCGTGCAGCTGGCGGACGTTCGAGCAGCCGTGCGAGGGGAAACGGAGCTGAAGACGACCAGAAGAACAGTCGAATGAAGGGAGGAACGGAGGGACTCACCAATCGCTGTCTGGAGCCGCTCGCGCAGTCGAGGACGCACAGGAGGTCGTCGTCGCCGGACGTGACCACTCGCCGGGCGTCGATCGACCAGGCCAGGCCGTTGATGTCCGCCTGGTGCTCCTTGAACACGACCGTCTTCTCCAGGCCCTTCAGCGAGTCGATGGAAGTCGGGACTTCGCCCGGGGCGCCGCTCGACCGTGGACCCTGAACGAAAGGCGATCAGAGAGAGAAACGAGCGAGAGGGCTCACCTCGCCTGCCCCTCCGGTGAAGTGTTCCGTTTTGACGTTCGACATAATCCGGGAATAAAATAAACGAAGATAACGGCCACAGAAGGTGTGAGCGGCAAAGGACGCCAAGCTCCCCAGTTTGTGCGAACACTCGGACCGGACGGCCGACTCTTCCGCTCTCACTCGATTGTTGGGATTGTTGCCCTCCGCTTTCAGTCTTTCCTCTGCAATTGTTCCGATCGATTCCAAATGGAGAACGCGGTGGAAACGACGGTTGAAGTGGCCCAAACGACCACGACGATCCGGCCGGGAATGGCGCTCATCAAGCAGGAGTTCTTGCGCGTGATCACCCAAGAAGTGAGTTTGATTCTTCTTTCTTTCGTTGATTGCTTCGTGTGTTCAGGTCGAGGAAGAGGAGGCAGAAAGCGGAGCCCGCCGGAGATGCCCCGTCCAAGAAGAAGCAAATGGGGATGGACAAGAAGCGGGCGAAGAAGGTGTGTCCATCCGTTCCTTCCTCTTTCACTCGTCCATTCCTTTCAGATGGCCCACTCGCGGGCGGAGATCAAAGAGCAAGAACCCTCGGCTCTGCCCGTCGCTCCTCGTGCCCGACCGCGAGTGTCGCTTCGGAGCGAAGTGCAACGCCGAGCACTCCATCGAGGCCTACTTGCAGTCGAAGCAGCCGGACCTCGGCGAGAAGTGCGTTCTGTTCGAGAAGACCGGCAAGTGTCCGTAATCGGTGGCCTGCCGCTTCGCCTCCGCCCACACGAACGCCGACCACTCGCAAGTGGTGAAGGACGTCCAGCTGGACACGCCGCTCGTGATCAACCAGAACTCGGTGCCCCTTCCAGAAGCTCCTTCGGAAGCACGAGTACGACTTCAGTCTGTCCGAGAAGGTTCGTCTCTGCTCTCCACTCGCCTCCTTTCCATTGCTGTTTGCAGGTGTGCGCGGAGGTCACCAAGCGGAAGCCCGACGATCCGCCGCTCGGCGCGTTGGAGCGCGAGAAGCTGAAGCTGGACATGCGCTCGCTGTCCGGCAAGCGCTACTTGGCCCCTCTCACAACTGTGGGCAACCTTCCGTTCCGCCGTCTGTGCGTGGAGTTGGGAGCGGAGATCACGTGCGGCGAGATGGCGGTCGCCACTTCGCTGCTCCAAGCGAACCCGTCCGAGTGGTCGCTCGTTCCGCCGCCATCCCTCCGAGAAGATCTTCGGCGTGCAACTGGCCGGCGGCTATCCCGACACGTTGACCAAAGCCGCTCAAGCGATCACGGAGAACTTCGAGGTGGACTTCGTCGACCTGAACCTCGGCTGCCCCATCGACGTCGTCAACGAGAAGGGCGGCGGCTGTTCTCTGGCGAACAAATCGAGCAAGTTGCTCCAAGTACGTCCTTCCCTCTCCATTTCAATCACTCCATCGCTTCTTCAGGTCGTTCGGGCAATGCAGGCGGTCATCGGAGACACGCCGCTCACGATCAAAATGCGCTACGGGCTGAAGGAAGGCGAACGGACGTCCCACCTGACGATGAAGCGGATCGTGGACGAGTGCCCCCCCCAAATGATCACACTGCATCCGCGGAGCAAGGAGCAGCGCTACACGAAGCTGGCGGAGTGGGACTACGTTCCGCAGTGTCTGGAGGCCATCGACAAGAAGGTCCCCTTTTGGGTGTGCGGCGACGTTTACAGCTGGCAGGCGTACTACCAGGCACGTTCTCTCCCTTGCTTTCTTCTGTTCACCCACTCGTTCAGCGGCTGGAAGAGTCGAAAGTGGACGGCATCATGATCGGACGGGGCGCCCTCATCAAGCCGTGGCTGTTCACGGAGATCGAAGAGCGCCGCGATTGGGACATCAGTGCGACCGAACGATTGGATTTGATTCAGAAGTACGTGAACTACGGGCTCGAATGTGAGTGACTTCCGTCTATCCACTCCATTCATTTGCTATCTTCAGACTGGGGCTCCGATGACACGGGCGTCGAGTGCACTCGCCGCTTCCTGCTCGAGTGGATGTCCTTCACGCACCGCTACGTCCCGCTCGGCCTTCTGGAGCGCCTGCCCGCCCGCATGAACGAGAAGCCGCCGCCGTTCGTCGGCCGCAACGATCTGGAGACCCTGTTGGCCTCCAAGCGGGCGTCCGATTGGATCAAGGTGACCGAAATGGTGGGTGGACCGCTTTCCTTTCGTTTGTGTTCACCTCCGATCGTTTCAGTTCCTCGGCAAAGACTCCCGAAGGCCACCTGTTCGTGCCGAAGCATCGGGCGAACGCTTGGTGATCCGCCCGGCTGAGGGACTCTCTCCCCTCACTTGTTAACCGCCTTCTGATTGTTGCTTGTTGTTAATAAAAAATTTCTATTAGTCGCTTATGTTCTTCTACAATCATTTAAACACTTTGTTCATCCGATTAGAAGCGAGTCGCAGTCCAAACGCTCATGCTGTCCGGTAACCTTAAGAAAGCGGGGGGTCTGAAGTTTGCAGGCGTGCAGCTCGCCACGAGCCGGGCGCACGGCGGCTTTGCGAAATCCAGACGGCCGCTCGATCGATTGCTTTCCCGCTTGTTTTCCGCCGTCTTCCTTCGCTTCGAGGCCGAAATGGCGCACTTCCACGACGAAGTGGAGATCGAGGACTTCGAGTTCGACGAGGAGAAGCAGCTGTACCACTACCCGTGCCCCTGCGGCGACCGCTTCGAAATCACGCTGTAAGTCCCGCTTTTCTTCGGAATTTTCGTTGATTTCTCCTCCTTGCAGCGAGATGCTTCGGGCGGGCGAGGACGTGGCCACGTGCCCGAGCTGTTCGCTGCTCGTCCGAGTCATCTACGACATGGAGCAGTACGTGGAGCTGGAGACGATCACGGACAGCCGAGTGGGCGTCACGAACTGAATCGCCCCTCCTGTTTGTCCCTCCCGTTCCCTACCGGTACGCTTTCCGTCTCCTTTCGACCGTGTCGAACTCATTGGCCTCTTGTTTCGTCCATTTATTTGCGATAAACACATGATTTTATTCGCGTGAACAAACGTGAGTCTTTCATTAAAAAGCAAAGGAAATGGGATAAAATGTGAGTCTAACGGCGATAGCGGTATCGTTTGAAGAAGAACCACAGCTGGAAGACGCCGTTCGCGAACTGGGCCTTGTAGCCGTGCTTGTGGTTGGTCTCCCACTCGCCGCGGTTCACGATCTTGAACGCGATGTCCTCGTAGGGCGGGCCGGCGCGGAAGCGGAGGATCGCGAAGTCGGGGTCCTCGCACTCGGTCAGCGTGAAGGTGGGCGTGCGCGTGGGGTCGATCAGGTCGGGGTAGAAGATCTGAACGAGCGAGAAGTGCAGAGGGGAGAGTGGAGAAAGGAAACGTACGTTGAAGCGGTATCCCTGGACGATCTTGGGCGGCGGGTTGTCCATGTCGTAGTGCGTCTGGTTGTACTTGTTCCAGTCGAAGCCCGTGTGGACGCGGTTGAAGTAGCGCGGCTTCTGGGGGCGCAGTTTGTCCGCCCAAGTGACCTTCTCGTCCACCTTCTCCTCGACGGCGAACGAGCTCTCCTCGCCGGTCATCCCCTGCTTCGCGATGGCCATCATCTTGCTGTCCTTCTCCTGCAACAGACACGATTGGGAGGGAACGAACGAAGAGAAAAAACAAACCGAAAGGTTGCCGCTCGCATCGCCCGACCGCAACTTTCCGCCGCTTCTCCACGTCCTCCTTCTCGTCCACCACCTCGATGCCGGGCATCGCCTGGGCCTCGTCCACGAAGGTCGGGCTGTAGGCGCCCGCTCGGTACATCTCGACGGTGAAGCGGCGGAGTTGCTGGTCGTTCAGCAGCAGCCACTTCTGCTCGCGGTGCTCGTCGTCCAGCTTCTCCAGCTCGTCCAGCGTGAACGGAAGGGGCTTGCGGGCGTCGTAGGCTTCGATCGCATCGAGGTCCTCCTTCTGAACGACGATCGAACGAATGGAAGGGACGATTGGAGCGAACATACCCGCAAATGAGCACTCGAGCCGGTCGGAGGCTTCGTGTCGTCCTCCATCTCGACGTCCTGGCCGGCGACCATCTTGGACGAGGTGGAGGGCAGCTGGAAGTTGCTCGTGCTCTCGTGTTTCTCCATCGCCTTCCGTTGCTGGGCGCGGATTTGATCCAAGCGGGCCTTCTGCTTCTGCGCGAAGCCCTCCTTCAGCCGCGTTCTCGCCATCTTCGGGCGGAGGACCTCGAGGACGGCCTCCCAGTAGGAGACGTCCACGCCGCGGCCCGCCCCGCGGATCTTTTGCGTGATGTCCGCCTCCATTTTGGACAACTCGGCGAACGATTTCTTCTGGAAACGGACGAGTGGGAAAGAAAGAAGAGAGGACTCACTTCGAAAGGCCTGCTCGACGGTGCCCAGGACGGATTGGTGAATGTTCTCGTCGAAAGCCATGTTCGACTGTCGTTTGAGGTCGAATTTGGCGAGCGTGGTCACGTCGTCCCAGAAGTCCGCGTTCTTTCCGGCCTCGATCTGGCGGTACACCTGCAAACGGCCGGTTGATTGGTGGGCTGAAGGAATGAAGAGACTCGCCTTGATGTCCTCGACCAAGTCCTCGAGGTCGTCGGCCGCGAGGTTCTTGATGTAGGAGGTGGGGTTGACGAGCTCGAATTCCTCGTACTCGTCGAAGTTGTCGACCGCGTTGCCGCCGGCTTCGCGCCGCTCCTCCGCACTGCCGAACGCCGCGTACCGCCCGAGCAGGTCGATGGGCTTCGGGCGGCCCTCTTTGATGCGGATCTTGGAGCGGAGTTTGGCCTGCTTCAAGTGGAAGGCCTCCTCCGTGCGCCGCCACTCGGTGTACTGCCGGCGCTCCTCGTCGCGCGCGATCATCTCGAGGTCCTCGCGGGCGGACTGGCGGGCGTCCCGGTTTCTCTTCAGCTCCTCCATTTCGGCGATGTTCTTCTCGACTTTCATTCGGTTCCTGCAAACGGACGGGGGAGTGAATGGAAAGAAGAGAGGGTCGCTTACATCTTCTCGATCTCCTTCTTGGACAGCCCGCTCTTGCCCTCGGTCTTGAGCTTCTTGTCCCAGACGAACGTCTCCGTGAGGTTCGCATCGTTGAAGGGGTTGTTCAGGTCGGAGTACTGAAGGTGGCCGGGCAGCTCGATCTTCGCCACTTTGTCCTCGGCTCGCTCATCCTGCAAACGACGATTGGAGGGAGAAAGAACGAGGAAATCCGCCCACCTTCCGCCGCTTTTTGTCCAAACGGCGTTCGCGGCGCTCCTCCGAGTTCTCGCGCTCCTTCCGCTTCTTCTTCTCCTCCTTGCGGCGGGACTTCGACTCGCGCCGCTTGTCGTCCAGGTAGCGATCGAAGGAGCCGGAGCGAGAACGGGATCGCGAGTGGCGGCCCATCTTCCTCGACGAGCAATCCGAACACAACGGACAGACAAAGGCGACAGGTTGGCGTCTCTGCGCGCAATGAAATCGCGGGCGGAATGCCAACCACAAACTGTCGTTTCAAGACCTCGAGCGAGGGTCCACAGGCGGGCAACGCTGCCTCTTCTGCTCGTTCAGTTGCAACGAGTGCTTTTCACGTGCCTTTCTTCTTCCCGTGGTGTGCAATGACTGTTTATTATGGCGTGCAAACTACAAAAAAAGCAGAAAATGCAGACTGGGGCTTCGGTCAAGAAGCAAGTGGATGTTCAGTTGAATCAATCAATCTTTCTTCTCGAAGAGCTCGCGGTCCGAGTCCTGCAACAAACGAGTGAGTGGCCGGGGCAATCAACAGAAAGGACGCACCAAGATCTTTCCGATGTTGTTCAACTGGGCGGCCAGCAGACGGCCGTACACGAGGTGGCAGGAGTTGGAGAAGATCTTCGCAGCAGCGAGGGCGACCTCGTCGGGCCCCAGCACCGTCGCGCAACCGACGCCCGTCGGCATCCGCAGCGAACTCCACACGTCGTAGGCCGTCCACTCGGCGTTCACCGGCGGCGCGTTCACTGCAAACAGCCGGCGATCATCCCGGTTTTTCCCCTCCGGACTCACGGACGGGCAGCACGGTGTTGGCGGCGATCACGGGCCCCAAGCCGTTGGAGCGGCCGGCGATCGCGATGAAGACGGTGGGCGTGGAGTCGCCTGCAAGAAGCAATCAGAATAGAAGAATGCTCGTGATCACTCACTCTCGTAATCGCCCACCAACTGCAGCGCTTCGGCGGTGGACTTGTGGGCCGAGCAGACCCGCAGGATGGGTTGAATGCCGAAAGTGCGGAGGTGGGTGGCGATCTTCTCGCCGATCGGCTTGTCCGCCCCCGAGCCCATCACGATCACGCCGCGCGGTTTGGTCGTGTCGCTGGAGAACTCGCGCGTCAACTGCTCCACGCGGTCGTAGTTCTTCTTCAGCTCCTTGATCGCCTCGTCCGTCACCTGCGGAAGGTCGCGGTAGAACTGTTTGTCCAACTGGAGCCGGCGATCGCCGTTCGGCCACACGCGCCAGCTGTCGTTGTCGATCACGTCCGCGAGCACCACCTGGCCGTCGGGCGTCACTCCGAACTCGATCTTCATGTCCACGAGCACGCACCCCTGCCGACGCCACGCGCGCTCCAGCAGGCGGAAGATGACCGAAGTGGAGCGGTACATGAAGCTGCAAGAGGGGTGTGATCGCTCCAGCTATCTTCCAATCAGAGTGCTCACCGGTACTCGTGCGTGCCGATCTTCCGCCCGTTGAACTCGAAGTTGGTCGAGAGGATTTGGGCCTCGCTCCACTGGGGATCGTCGTTCGCGTCGTCCTGCACTCCACCCCAACTGTTAGAAGCAGAACGAAAGGGAACGAACCTTGAAGAAGGTCTCGATGAGCGGCGGCGTGAACGTGTAGCCCTCGGCGACGCCCGGATTTCGCTTCAGGAACGAGCCGGTGGCCACGCGCCGGGCGACCCACTCGATCGGAATCATTTGGCAGCGGGCAGCTTCGAATTCGCTGGGGCTCAGCTCCCGAATGAAGTGGGTGGTGAGGCCTGCAGACGGGTGATTCCATTCCTTTCGTTTCTCGACTCACCGCATTCGTTGAGGAAGCGGAAGACGTTGCAGGTGGTCCTGCTCGCGATTTCCGCCTTGCCCTCGATTTCGTTCTTCCGCTTCGCATTGAAGGCGGTCAGCGAATCGAGGCTCTTGATGCGCACGCGGTCGGGCTGCCCGTCGATCGCGTAGATCGCCTTGGTTTTGCCTTGGGCCAGCGGTTCGGACATTTCGAGCACGAATAGATCCTGGAAACGAAGAAGTGTGAGCGATGGGGAATGCACAAAGATTGCAGGAAGAAGCGGCGAACTGGCGACTTCGGCCGTTCCCCACTCGTTTTATTGTTGACAAACAGAACGAAGATCTTCGATCGAACGACCCCTCCGTTTATTTTGGACTCCGATTGCGCAAACGACCGCCCTCCCCGCCCGCCGACTTCATCAATCAAGTGCGCAGCCGACGATTGCGATCACGCCCTCCGCTTCTTCTTTTGCTGCTCGCCGGACGATAAGCGGCGAGAACACGGGCGACGGCGAGGACAAGCGGCGGAGAACACGAATGGCGGCGATCGTTTCGTTTCTTTTGACCCCGAGCGACGGGAAAAAGAAACGACGACGACCGACCGGCGAGCGAAATGCAGGATTCGATCCACGGCCGCTCTTTCCTGTGGTTTCCTTCAAAGAAGACGTCGTTGTTATGACGATGCTGGGCGTGTTTGTCAACAAGGCGATCTCTTTTGCAACGAATTGCGGTGCACAAGATGTGAAGTGAAAGAGAGCGGACTTTATTCTTTTGCAAACGCCTTCGCTTGCACAAATAGGTGTGAACAGTCAAACAACCACGAGCGTCCACTTATTAGCGTTGAGCTCTTTCTTCTTTGAAACATGGTCGAAGGTCCGCAAGGAAGGGTAATTTGAATTAGAAGGCGGTGCGGCTCATGAATTTTTCACGTGCCGAAAGGAACCGAGAGAGCTGCACGATACAATGGGTTTCTTTGAGATGACTCAAAATACACACAGCTTCTTTTGGCTTTCTTCGTCGATGAACACACAGGGATTCTTGGCCGACCTCCAATTGCTCTCATTTGTGAGAAGAAGGTCGGCGACAAGGACGAACAGAAGCCGGCGATCGGCAAGCGATCACTCGCCCGCCGGTCCATCGATCACCCGCACTTGGCGAAGAGCCCACGGCTTCGGCGCCTATCGAAAGGCGAATCGGGCGACGATTAGCGGCCGATTAGATCGGCGGTATGTTCCCGCTTGTCCTACGGTCACCCACTCCCGCCAGCTGGCCGGCCACTTGTTTCTTCTGTTCGTCGATTGTTGTGGAAAGTGGGCGGAAATTGTAAAAGAATCAGGCCCCAATTCATCCTTTCGGCTCGAATGGCCGCCGGAAGCCGCGAATTGACGCCTCGGATTCGTCGAATGCAAATGCGGGCGGATCGGGTGTTCGTGGCCGCGCGGCTCACTGCGGGACGCGCGGCCGCTCCGACTGATTACTCGCGAGAAGACGCCGCCCGGAGTGGACGGAAGTCGGCCGCCGCGAAGACAATGCGGGCGGGATGGCGCCCGAACTCAGCGGGAATCCCTTCGGTATTGCGAGCAGAACGCCGCCCGCCTGTGAGGTCATCGGCGCCCGAGCACGAGCGTGAGCCCCCGAATGTTGTCGGCAATTAGACAAAAACAAACGAGCTCGCCGCTTCTTTCGCGTGCAATTAGCCGAACGGGCGAGCCCGAACTTATCGGATTCAGTGAAGGGGATGATTGCTTGTTATCACCCGCCTATCAAAGGGCATTTGGCCACGGCTGGAGAAGCTACCTTCTTTCCTTCTTCGGGCTGAAGGCGGGATGGAGTCGCCGCCTTTCGGTCGCGCGGCTCCCGCTTTCATCCGCCGCCGCCCCGCCCACTTCTTCCTCCCGTTTGTCTTCGGGCACTTGGCGTATTTCCGAGCGCGTACAAGACGAAAGGCGGGTCTTTCGGCCGTCTTGCCGGTGGTTTCTGAAGGCGGTCGGCGGCACGATCTCCGCCTCCTGCGGGCGCTCGTTACCTGACGGTCGGCCGAAACAGGCGGCTTTCTTTCGATGTGCGCGGTTTCGTCCGCCCGCCGTCCCGTTCTTCGCGACGGCCGAGCGGAGAAGTTGGACGACGGACAGGTGAAGGCGGCGAGCGGCCGAAAGACGGCCTTTTGACTTACTTCGCACTTTTTGGCCGCTTATTACGTCCTCTCGGCTTCTTCTTTTGTTCGGCGGTGCGGAGGACGAGGAGGCGGGCGTTGACGTGTGTTGTTTGTTTCTTTTGTGTTCATCGGCAGATCGCATTCCACGGGCATCCCCGCTTTCGGCAGAATGCCCTCCAGTCGGAATAATCGCGGAATGTTCGTGGAAGACGGCTTCCTGTCGGGCATATCAATGGGCCGTCTTCATTAGAGCTCGCTTCATGTTCCTCGGCGCCCTCCGGCGGGCAGGTGGACGACTTCTTCCTCCGCTTTCCTCCTCGTTGTAGTCGGCGGGCGGTTTGTTTGCGTGCCGCTCGATCGACGACGTCAAACAGAAATCCCGCCATTCTGCCCGACGATCACGAGCGAATGGGCAGCCGGGGCGATCGAAGTCGAATGTGGGCGAACCCGAGTTCGACGATCGTTTGAGTCTTCGTTGTTTGTTTTGAGCAATCCCCCATTCAATTACTTTTTTCTTTGGTCATCGAATGGTCGTTCCGTGAGCGGCCGCGTCGTGTGAAACTCGGCATAATTTGCGGCTTTCCGCATGTTTCTTTCTTCTTTTTGCAGACGACCGATGGGCCTCATTGCTCGCGGCTCTCCAATTGTGATGCCCGTCCGACTTCCTTCCGCCTTCCTCCGGTGGAGCGCCTTCCTGCTCCTGCTGCTCTGGAGATGCGCGGAGAGCTCGACGGTCGCCCGCTTCGAAGTCGCCTCCGTGGACGCGCGGTCGGTGGTCGTCCGGATGCTGGGGGCGGCGGACGTCTCGCACATCGAGCTGACCGTCCAGATCTTCGACCTCGATCGTTTGCGGGAGTTCCGCCGCAGCTCCCTCTCGACTTCCCGCCACCAGGATCAAGTGAGTGGGCAGGCGAGGGCGAAAGTGTGTTCAATCCACTTCTTTCGTGCCGCTTTCGGCGCCCAATCGGGGCGAGTGGGCGCGCGAAGTGCGGAAATTCGAGAAAACAAAGCAGCCGGTCGAAACATGCCGCTCGTGTTGGCGTTTTCTAATTCCGTCAAGTGCCCGCCCGCCACCTTTCGCCGCCGCCTTCTCGCTGGCTGGAGGTCGCGTTACGGTACGCACGGAGCGCACACCTTCGAGCGGCCGCTCTCAATTGGGGCCAAATGCGGGAATGTCGGTGGGAATCGGCGGGCTGGGCGGCGGGGAATAAGTGGACATAAATCTCGTTTATTTGCTCCCAGCCGGCAATTGTTTTCGGGCAGCGGCGCGGCCAACTCCTGACCGAAACGATTTGCTCGCCGGCCCACCGGAAGCACGTGCACTCGCCCGGTCGGTCCACTCCGCTCGAAGAAGTTTGCGTAATGACGGGCAAACCGGGCGGTTAATTTCGGCCGGATGGCCGCCTGTTGGTCATTTCGGTCGGCGGGCGCAGAACAAAGCGGCCGGACGCGGCGCCTCTCGACGGCCGGCACTCCCGAATTGTTGCGCACTTTGGGCCTGCCGGCTTCATCTTCCGTTTCCGGCCGCCGTTGCTTCTTGAACTCGCCGCCGCCGCCGCCGATCTCCTAATTCGGGGCCGAGGTCCGAGGGAATGCGGACATTTCGGGGGTCCAACCTCCGAAACAAAAGGAGAACGTGGAGGTCGTGGAATTTAATCAACACCCGCATTGTGCAAACATCCACTCTCCAATTACTCACTCCTCCTCGCCCCCATGCCGACGGAAAGGCGGAAGGCAAATCGACGCCCGCCGTCCGACTGCCGACCGGCGGCCGAAAGCGGCGAGCAAAATCGAATTGCGATGGGCGCCAAATTGCGGGCCGCCGGTCGGCCACCCACCCGCCGATTAGCGGACATTCCGCTTCTCATAAGATTGCGGCCCGCGAGATGCCCGCATTTACCGAGTGGCATAATGACGGCGGACGGCCGGACGGGCGCCCGCTGACACGCGGGCAAACAGTGGGGGGTCAGAAATCACATTAGTTAGAGCAAACAACAACAGGAAGCAGAGGATTTGATTGAAGAACCCCCGCATTTCAGCTCTTCAGCTTCGACGGGCTCACCTGCGGCCACGTGGTTCGCGATCAGGGTGAGGAACACAAACAGGCGGGTGCTGGAATGAACGGCCGTTGCAGATCGACTACCAGCTGCTCTTCCGCGGGGCCGAGGGCTTCCGGGACTTCAAAACGAAACAGGTTTGTTTTCCCTCAAGTCCGTGGGGAAAACAGTTGGACGGGCGGGTGGGCGGCGAGATCAAAGCCGAACGAACGAATCGCGAGTTAATCCGCGAAGAGGAACATGGCGGATTAGGCGGAGTGACCGCAATCTTCGCACCACGGGGCCACCGACCTCCGCTTCTTTGGGGCCGCCCGCCCGAACAACAAACGACCTTATGGTCGGCGGGCGACTCGTCCAATTAACTCGCTTTCATTCACCGCCCCCTGCTTGCAGGAGTTGATCGTGCGGACGCAGGACGAGGATGCGGGCGAGTCGAACCGTTCGGACGCCCCCCACTCGGGCCTCGGCCACCAGTCGGCGGACGGCTTGATCCAACTGGAGGGCATCGTCACGGACCCCAACCACATCAACGTCAGCATTCAGTCCACATTCCCCATCAGACCGAAGGTACGTCCAATGGAGGCGGCACGAAGAAAGGCGGCGGTCCTTGCCGCAATCGTTTTACAACCGAAAAGACGCGACCTGCAGCACTTGAACGACGGCGGGGGTCAACGGCGTGGGTCCACTTGACATCTCGTTCCTCTTTTGTTCTCGAGTGTTTCGTTTTTGTTCGCGGGATTATGCAAAACGGAACCTGCGCCCTCTTTTCGTCGGCCGCCCCTTCCGCTTGTTTCGATCAGCCGAGTGATTCGTTGGGGAACGTCGAGGACAAGAGAGGAAATCGGAGGAAGACGGGCGGTGTGAAGAGGGAGTATGCGGCCCGCCTTCTCGCGTCCATCAAATGAACACGACCGCCATAAACCCTAATGGACACAAATGGAGTCCCGCCGCCCCGCCGAGGTCTCCGGGCGGCTTGGGACCGATTTGCATCGCTTTTCGCGGAACTTCGGGGACACTCGAGACAAACGAGATGCCCGAAGAAGAGACGCGCGGAATGCAACCGAATGAAAAGCACGCACGAATCAAACAAAAAAGGTCAAAATGGATGGGGCATGAGTCAAACGATCCCGCAATCGACAAACAACCGATTTCCCCCTCCGCCCTCATGAGTCGCCTCTTTTCAGGTCACCGCCCTGATCGTCTCTGAGCTGCACTGCGAACACGCGATCGTGAAGCCGCCCGCCCAACGCCTCCACGACCACCGGCTGCACATCCACTTCGATCTGAAGCAGCTGCGGGCGAAGCAACGCAATCCCCACCACCCGCCCAACTGCAGTCGGCTGTGTTTGTACCCGTTCATTCGAGCACCGATCCCCGGCTTCAACGTCCAATCATTTCGTGGCCGCGAGTGGTGTGGGACGTTGGAGGAGGTGTACGAGATCGTGGGCAATTCCATGTCTCTGGCGGCCACCGGAGGGTCGCGGGCGAACGGCGGCATTTCGAATTCACTTTACGCGTTCCTCTCCACTTGTTTCTTCTTGTTTGCATTCCGATTAATCTAACGATAATCCCCCGAACATCTCACGCTCACACTGTAAATAAACAGATTTTTACACTCATTCGAGCTTGAGGGAAGGCGGTTTTTGGCGCCGCTCCCCGCGATTCGCTTCCGGCCGACGGGCCGCGCACTTCGAACTGCCCGCCGGGAACGAGTTCGTGTTTACGAATCCGAAAGTGAGCGGGCGGCGAGTGACCGGCGGAGTCAACGGTCGTCGTTTTGTTTTCCGGTTGTCCTTCCGTTTGGCTGAGCATTCGGCAAGAGCTGGTGGGCAGTCCGTTCATTTGGGCGAATCGCTGAACTGTGATGCCCACCCCCCGACTGCTCACTCACCACCGTGATGCACGTGCAATCTCTCGTCCTTCCCTTTCGCCTTCAATCCTCTTGTGCTTTCCGACTGATGCCCCGAGTCCCCCGTCTCGAATGGGCTCCCTGATCAAAAGAAGGCTCTTCTTCTTGCTGCTCGCGATCATGCTCCTTCGGGTGGGGGCGGACGAGTGGACCGAGAGCGACGGTTCGTTCTTTTGGCAGATCTTCCAAATCACAAGAGGTGCTTTAGACCCGCAAGTGAACGAGTTCGTGCTGCATCCCGAGAAGATCGATTCTTTCTGGTATCGAGCGGCGACGAAAGCACTCCTGAAAGTGAGCCCTCCACTCCATTCCTTCGACTGATCTCCGCTTTTGAGGCCAAATACAAAGTGCTGGCCACCCAAGTGGACGCGATCGACCGGGTGATCTACGCGGACTGCGAGCGGGAGGCGAAGACGGTCGTCAAAGCAGGCCAAGTGTCTGATCAAGCTGCTCGATGCGCGCGATCGGAAGCAAGCGGAGAGGACGGCCTCCAGCACGCGATCGAAGTTCTCGGTCTTTGACTTCGGCGAGACGAACGAGGACAATCCGCTGAAGGTGCCGGTAGTCGCCTTGTTGCATTCTTCATAGCGTTTGATTGCAGGTGCTGCTGAAGGCGATCGTGGACACCAACTGGAAGATGTTCGGCAAGCTGCTGGGCAAAACGGAGGAGAAGAAGCCGCCCGCTCCGCCGGCGCCTTTCAGAAAGCGGAAGAAACGGGCGATCGCAGGTAGAGACGAGTGTTCAGTCTAGTGAATAGCTGGCGTCGTTCAGATCACGCGAACAAAGAGGACCTCTCGCACTTGCCCCGCTCGATTCAGAACTTGCGGAAAATCGAGCGGTACCTTGAGGCTCGCGGACTACAGTCGCGATTACATGCAGCAATTGAATGAGGGAGAACGCAATGTGAGCCCGGGCATTTAATCCACTCATTGACCGTCTGCTTCAGGCAGCTGGATCGCCTGAACGTGCCCACGCGGTACGAGGTCCAGCCGCCCAGTCCGCACTCCGCGTTCGCCACGATCAACAACTTCCTGGAAGGCGCGCCGTTCGACCGGCTTGAGTATTCTCTCACCTCGAGCTTATGTCGCTGTTCCCGACAAGTGGAGATGGTGGAGTGGGACGTCCTCGTCTGCTCTCGCCCGATCTCCTCTCGATTCACGAAGAGGGCTCGTTCCCGCTGCCGAACGTCCTTCGGCTGGCGTTGGGCGATGAGCGGGAGGTGCACGCGTGGGTGGACATCCTGCTTCGGATCACCGGAGCCTCGAAGCAGTTGGACCGAATGCTGGTTGGGATGAAGGACGAGATGAAGCAGATGGAGAAACGCGTTTATCCGGCCGTCCTCAAGCTGGAGGAGCGCGACGAGCAGTGGCTGGAGTTCGAGGCACGGCAGTCCGAAGAGCAGCGCCGACAGCTCGAACATAATGGCTTCACCTTTATGGAGCCCGAGCAGGCGGGCATCCTCTTCGGTGAGTAGCGATGAGATCACAGAGCCTATAAATTTGTGGTTCTCTTTTCCAGACAGCATCCCCGACTACATCCACTACACGCCGCAGCAGAAAGAGTATCAGCTCGAGAAGAGGATTCGGGAGTGGGCTCAGTTGGACGAGCGGATCCTCGACAAACACACGGCTGCTGGCGGGCAGTATCGGAAGAAGCGTCAACTGCCCACTCCTCCGCCACCTCCCCTACTGCCGGGCGTGACTCCACCGCCCGACTTCAACCAGCTGAAGGCGATGCTCGGGCTTCCCAGCGATTTCGGGGAGTCGCCCGATGCTGAGCATGGAGAACCCAAAGTACGGCGGTTCTTTTATACTTTTAATTAGCTTATTGCAGGTAGTTGTTCTCGAACCATGGACGAACAGTCATAGATTGGGGGGCTTTGTAGCACTAGAAGGTAAGGGCGATGCGACATGTTCGCTTCTACACTTGCGCCCCGACATTAGCGTCTCGAATTGGCATACCGAAATAGACTGTAAACGTCACAAATAAGAAGTCTATAGCAACCCACACTCACCTTTCTCTTTTACACATCTCGCTACGAGTGGAAAGCCGTGAAATAGAACAATTAACGACTTTAAAGCCATTTTCAGTCAGCTTAGATAATTTGAAGCGCAAGTGTCGGGCGCAAGTGTCGGGGTGAAAATGTCGGGCAACCGTAGGAGTTGTGCTTTCGCCGCATGCCGTGACCTCCGAGCTCTTTTCTCCCGAGATCATGACCTTTTCTGCACTCAGCCCAAGGGCCATCATGTAAGCTTTAATCGGTGAAATATCGGCTAATTCCCATATTTAGGGCAACAGTTCTCTCGCCTATCGCCCTCTTTGCTCATATTCTTTCGTAAGTTGCCGCCGTTTGGTTTGACCTTGTTCATGCAAATAACGGCATTCTCTACAAATGGCTTAAACTCTATGACGCCAAACCCAACTTGCAGTGTTTGATGGCAGGAAGGCTTATGTGTTCTATTTCAGTCCGAGCGCTTTCCGAGCCGAAGTGCTCAGCCCCCAGTTTCTCTCGGCATGGGTTTTGACTCCCGAAGCCTTCATGACAGAGATATTGAGTCCCAAGGCAAGTGTGTGTTAGGTTCCGATTCACGCAATAGCTTTTCCGATCCTGGAAGCCCGTGTGCTTAGTCCGTAAGTCAAGTTAGCCTTTCTTGCCGTCGACTGTATGCGATTGCCTGATTACAGTCGGACTTGTCGTGCTCTCGCCTTCAATCGGCGCTCCAAAGGTGCAGAGTCACCTGAGTCGTTGAGTGAGCGGCTAATTGATGAATTGAACCCATTGTAAACGGCTATATTCTTCAGCAATCGTCGTCCTATCGCCTTCCATTATGAGCCCGCACATCATGTCGGACGGAATGGTGAGTTTCTCATCCGTCAGTCCTTGAAGCAACCTTTTGTTTTAGCTAAACGTGGAGATCTTGTCGTAAGTGGTAGTGGAAGCCTCGTTTTTTCGACCACGAAAGCATTCCGTGCTCCACCTATCTGCTTGCAGCCCCCATTTGCTTTCTGGCCATGACGAACACGAGCACAAGGACCACCACCATAAGAACCACACTCATTCGCATCCGCACTGCTGCAATGCGATGCAGCGGAAGTGCTGCAAAGGACAGGCGTGAAGAAGCACGAGTCCCACTCGCACTTCAACCAATTCGTCCACTCGTCCACGCAGAACCGGACGGCCGGCCAGCCGAAGGGCGCGACAAAGCGGCCGGCTTCCATTCCACCGATCGTTCGACCGCCGCCGCCCTCCAAACCATCGAGCGCTCCCTACACGGCCGTCCACTCGCCCTACCCGCGGGCAGCGACCTCTGACCAGGATCCCGATTCAACTGGCCGCCCGGCAGAAACAAGGCGCCGTTCCACCGCCCACTCGCCTGTCCACTACGAAGCGGATGCCGATGAACGTCCTCACTTCCGTCCAGCGACTCCCGTACGGCTGACCGAAAACAGCCGTCTTTCTTCGTTCGATTTCTCTTTTCATTGCGGTGGAAATAAATCACGACGGTTGATTGAAGATGAGAACTTCTGGCAGGTTGACAACGAGCGAACGCAACGAGACATCGACCGAGCGAGGGAATGTGCGCACTCGCTCGTCCGCTCGCCTTCAAATTCGCCGGGTCGCCGGGCGGACGGGCGGCGTGTGCGTCCGCCTCGTTCCCCCCGCATACGAATTTCGCCCCGCTTTTTTTGTCGCCCGCCCGTCCGATTCACGTGTTCGTCTGCTTCCCGCCGCCGCCCGCCCGCCCGCCGTCTAGACGGCCGCCCCGATTAGTGGACGGGCAGACGGCCTTCGAGCAAAACAGACGGCTTTGTGCTCGCCGGCCTTTTGGGGACGCGCGCGCAATCGAGCGGGAAGTCGAGGAATTTCTGATCGTTCGCCCATTTCAGTGATGAAAACGAGGCTGCTTCCCTTTGCCGCTTGAACACTCGGACATCCACGAAATGAACGCCCTTCTGCTGTTCCCGCTCCTCCTTTCCGCCGTCTGCTTCGGCGGGTCGGAAGGGGCAACCTCCTCTGACCCAAAAGCAAATCAACCACACGACCTCCATCCTGCTGCACATCATCCGGACGCATCAGAAACGTGAGTGCTAGCTTCCATTTCTTCGTTCATTTCTCACGTTAGATTTGGAGCATCCGATGGTCGAAAACGAGATCTTCTGCCGTTGCACCGTCGACCACTGCGACTCCGAGCTCGTGTACATCGGCGGCGAGAGCGTGCGGGGGATGTGCCGAGCGAGGGGCGGAATGTGCCGCCAGTCGGTGCGGGTCTCCAACGAGGGCCAAGTGAAGAGCGCGGCCTTGGAGTGAGTTCTCTGCTTCACGTCAATTTGAAGCCTTCTCGTGCTTGCAGCTGCATTCCGCCGGAAGACATGCACCCGCCGAACCGACCGCTCGTCTGCGAGACCTCGAAGTCGTCCAAAGTCGAAGGACTACGTGCTCTGCTGCAATCACGGCTCTTTCTGCAACGACATCGACGTGCGTTCATCCCGTTGCTTTCCTTTTCATTCTCCCGCTCATTCTGCAGATCCCCGTCCGGAAGCCCGCCCTGCTCGACGAGAAGAAATCCTCCCACTGGCCGTGGTTCCTCGTCCTTCTCGTCGTTGTGGCGGTAGTCTTCTCAGCGATCGGCCTGATCTTCGGCATCTTCTGGTTCAACTCCTCGTCCTCGAAGCTCGTCCTCCAGAACTTCCTCCACCGGTTCGGGAACGGCCAGTCAGCCGCCTTCCTCATGGCGTGAGTTCCGCTTCTCTGGTTTCTGTTGATTGCTCGTTGCTTCAGGAACTCCACGCTGAACAAGCTGCTCGACGACCTCGAGTCGCAGAACAACCAGGAGGACGCCGCGACCGCCTCCCTACTTGGCCCGACGGACGATCGCCCGGCAGATTCAACTGAAGTCGGCGATCGCCCGCGGCCGCTACGGCGACGTGTGGCTGGGCGACTGGCGGGGCGAAAAGGTCGCCGTCAAGATCTTCATGACCCGCGAGGAGAAGTCGTGGGCCCGCGAGACGGAGATCTACTCCTCGAACATGTGCGTCTTTCTTTTCCGCTGATCATTCCGTTGATTCTACTGCTTTCAGGCTACGCCACTCAAACCTGCTCCGTTGGATCGCCTCGGACAACAAGGGTGAGTGCCGCTTGACAGAAGTATTCACCTCTTCCCTTTGTCGTTCAGACAGCGGAATCAGCACCCAGCTGTGGCTAATCACCGAGTACCTGGCCAACGGGTCGCTTTACGACTATCTGGAGGCGAACACGTTCTCGATCACCGAGTGCGTGCAGTTCGCGCGGAGCATCGCCCACGGCCTCGCGTACCTGCACACGGAGGTGCCGGGCATCAACAACGGCTGCTACAAACCGATGATCGCCCATCGGGACATCAAGTCGAAGAACATCCTCGTGAAGAACGACATGACGTGCGCGATCGCCGACCTCGGGATGGCCGCCCGCAACGTGCACGGGAAGCTGGACGTGCCGGACGGTGGGCGGGGCGGGACGGCGCGCTATTTGGCGCCCGAGTACCTGAACGACACCGTCATGCGGGATCGCTTTTTCGCCTACATGAACAGTGAGTCCAGAACTGAGGAATGAACATTTACAAGTGTTCTTTCAGTGGACATCTACGCACTCAGCTTGGTCTTTTGGGAGACCACCCGCCGCTGCCAAGTGATGCCCGGCCAGGAGCCGCCCGCCTTCCAGGTGCCCTACTTCGAGTTCGTGCAACGAGAGCCCAGCCCCGAGATGATGAAGGAGGTGGTGGTCGTGCAAAAGAAGCGACCGACCATTTTGCCCGAGTGGTCCGAGAATCGGGTATGTGCACGCTTTACTGTTCTCCTCTCAGCTCTCCTCTTACAGTTGACCCGGGAGCTTCAACGGATCATGGTCGAGTGCTGGACGGAACACCCCGCCTCTCGCCTCACTTCGCTCAACATCCGCTGCTCGCTGGACAAGATCATAGAACAGGAGGGTTTAAAAATAATGACTTGAGCTTCCTTCCCCCAACCGTGGACCTCCGTTCTCTTGCTTTAATCTCCACTCTTCCTTCCATTTCCTTCCCCCTTCATGGTCATTCTCCCACTTCCTCACTCTCACATTTAACGTTCATTCGTGTTGCAATACGCGGTAGTTGTGATCTGCGATCAGTTTCCTCCTTTCTCTCGTCTTCTTCCTATCGCTCGTCCCTTCGGTGATCATGGGCATCTGATGAGCTGCCTGTTCCGCGACATTCCGTTGATCTCCACTGTAAAAAGCGTTGTTCCTGTTCCTTGATTAATAAATCGTACTGATGTTCCGATTCGAAACGAATAAGGCAGTGGTTCTTTTATTTATTTGATAGACAGAGAAGATTTGACGAAGTTGTGGTCACTGCTGGCCGGCGAGTCGCTCCAATTCCGCCTGCAGGGGCTCGAATCCCGCGATCAGGCGTTGGACGAGGCTTTCACGCAGCTCCTCGCTTTCTGCCTGATGGAAGTACATCGAGTGGGCACTCACGGCAAAGATGTACTCGTGGAAGCAGGCCGAACGGTACATTTCTTTCAGCTGAAAGCAGGAAGGATGGACGAGGAAGGCGAAAAGAAGTGCCCGCCTTCTCGAAATCGAATCCCACTTCCAGCCCGTTGGCGGCCAACTCCCGGCCAAAGACGTCGAAGTAGCGGCGAAGGAGGGTGTTCATGTGGTTCCGCAGCAAATCCGCCGAGCAGCTCACGAGCAGCAGGCGGGCGAGGTCGTTCATCCCGTGGCCTGAACTCTCCATTGATTGAAAGAAGGGCGTGCGTGTACTCACTAATGTACGAGCACTGGTAGTCGATGATCGTGAACAGCCGGTCGGTGGGCTTCCCGTCGGCGTCCGGGCAGAAGAGGAGGTTGTTGGCCCACAGGTCGCCGTGGCTGAGCACCGGCGGGACGTCTGCAAAAGGAGAAGGACTGCGAGTGGACGAAGGAAGAACGAACCGAATTGTTTGTGCGGGTCCTCGGCCTGCAGGTGGAAGTGATCGAAGAGCGTCTGGTACAAGTGCTTGTGTTTGGCGAAGAACTCGATCCCCAGCGCCTGCAGGCGGTCTTGGATCGAGAGCTGCTTGTCGGTCATGTCCAGCCGGTGGGTCTCGTGCATCGCCTGCAGGATCTCCGCCGACTGGGGCATGGAGCGAGTGAAAGCGTGCAGCTTTGGCGATCGCCTCGACGGTGTTCATTGTCTAAGAACGATGGAAGAATTAGAGCACGACGTTGAGGAGAACTCGCCTGTTGAAAGGAGAGCCCTTGAATGACGTCGGCCATCACTCCGCGGTCCCCAACGTCCTCGAAGAGCACTCGGCCGTGCTTCTGACGCTGCGGTTCGCTCATCTTAAAAGCGAACATCTTCGGCAGGTAGATGTGAGGGTACAAGCGGGCGATCCGGTCGTAGAATTTTATCTCCTTGGTTGTGGTAGAGATGAGGGCGGCGCCCATTTGGTCTTCCTGCAATCCACGGGAGGTTATTCCTGTATTCAGTCGATTGAAACGAACGAATCCATTCTGTCGGCCTTGCGTGATCAGGCAGAATTTGTCCGTTGTGGGGACCTAAAGAGTCTGTTCATTACTCGCAGCGAACACACAAGAACGTGCCTTGAGGAACGCAGTAAAGGGTTTTTCCTCTCCGTAGAAAGAAACGACGACCCGCGAGACGTGCGAGAGGAAACCCGCTCCACTCACGAGTTTGAATTCGATCTGCAATCACGAACAAGTTGGGATGAAAGTGAACGGCTACTGATTACGTTTGAAATGGACGTGGTCTCCCGCAGTTGATCCCAGCGCTGGTTCTTTCCGTCCAGCTGCTCGACGATCCACTCGAAGGTGACGTCCGTGGGCTCGACGGTCCGCTTCAAGTCGACGGTCGACTGCTTGCGGCCGATCGCTCCGTTCGCGGTGGGCACTAAACATTCGGCGGCGTGCATTGCAACAAAGAAGAAGGAGGAAGAAGAGAAGGAGTGGGAAGGGAGGAATGTGATTCTTTTAAACCCGCCACCGTTTTTCGCCGTTCGCCGTCCATCAATCAACAGTGTTTTCGGCTCGCTCGACAAACAAGAGCGCGCGTTCAAATCGGGCGGGGTGATTGCACTCTAATTACACTGCTTTCTTCCCGTTCACAAAGATCTTTGAGTCCAATGATCGAGCAAGCAAGCTGAACGTTCTTTTCATGGCAAGAAAGCGATCGATTGAAGGGATTTTCCGGTTCGTGCGGATCGCCGTCACTTCGAATCAACAAAAACGGCGGTCATCCCGCGAACGCGACGTTCGTCCGAGATCCCACTTCTTTTCGGAGGGTAAAAGCGGCAAGGGATGGAAGGAAGAAAACCAACCTTTCTGCTCGTTCTCCATTGCGATGGATTCGAATGAAAACAGTCGAGCATATCGGCCGCTTTGTTCCCTTGTCGCGGTGATCAATCCATTCCGAGAACAGTCATCTTCCGCCCTTCCTGCTCGTTGTTGGGACGCATTGAGCCGATCGAGCGGCCCGAAGGCTCATTTCTTCTTTTGGGCCATTCGGCAAACAACTCCGATCGTTTCGCACTTCCTGCTCGTGAGAACGTCCCACTAAACCTAAGCCTTTTGCACTCGACGAACACCCGCTTTATTTACAACCGTTCTCAATTGACAACAAACAAAGAAACTCATCGATTCACAGCTTGCTCTTGCGGGCGAAACGGGCGAGGATTTCTTGGCTCGTGGTGGCGATCAGCGTGCCGTCCTGCTTCCACAGCTTCCCGAACGAAACTCCTCGTCCGCCGTCTGCAATCGGAAGGATTGAGTGAACAGAACGGGGGGGAATCACTCGCCTGCAGCCGGCGAGTGGACTTCGTAGAGGAGCCACTCGTCCGCGCGGAAGTCGTACGAGTGGAAGTAAATCGAGTTGTCCAGTGAGGCGACCACTTTCGGCAAATTTCCTTGCGAGGCGTGGGGGAAGAATGACGGCGCCCACTAAATACATGTCGTTCAGGTAGGAGAGGACAGCCCGATGGAAGGCGGGGTCGTCGCCCATCGGAAAGGAGGCCTTCAGCCAGTAGCGCTGTGGGATGTTCTTGAACGGCTTGGTCACGAACGTGTGCTCGGGAGTCAGTGGGCGGATGCTACAGAACAGAATGGATGAAACGAATGGAAGGAGCAGCCACTTACTCCAGCACGGAGTAGGGCTTGTCGAACAGCCGCCGCTTGAGGTTCTCGATCGACGGCTTCGGCAGCTTCAGCTTCCCGCTCTCCGCGGCCGCCAGACTCCGCTCGCACCACTCGAAGAAGTCGTCGCACTCCTCCGGCGGCTTCACCTCGGGCATCGGGGTCGCGTGCTGGATGGTGGTCTCTTCTTTCTTCGAGAAGTTGTAGATTCCGGCGAAGACGACCTCCCCGTCCTTCTGGACGCCCTTCAACGAGCGGGCCCGGAAGGACTTGCCGTCCCGCAGCACCTCCACGTGGTAGTCGACCGGCAGGTGCGGGGCGAGAAAGCTGCAAGAACTCCGAAAAGGCAAACCAAAGAATCAACGGAACGCTCACGGGTAAGAAACGAAGAAGCTGTGGAATGCGGTGGGCAGGAACTCAGCGCCCACGTCGATCTGAGCGGCTTGCAAGCCCTGCAATCAATCGAATGCCCTCGAATCCAAGGGAGAACTCACTTGAGCGAGGAGCAGGCCACCGTCAAGATGTTGTCGCCCATCTCCGACGGCTCTCCATGGTACTCCGCCCTAAAGACGAAGAGAACGAAGATACAGGGCGTAATATTAAAGAAACCGACCGGTAGAGCCCCTTTTGAAGCGTTTTCAGTTCGAAAAGTCGAGGGATGTCCTTCCGCGCGACCAGCGGAAGAACGGGCGGCTTGCCGGGCATCCTCTTCGGCGGGGCGGCACTCGAAAAGCCTGCAATCGGAGCCAACTTATAAGCGGAACGAACGGTATTTGTATTTTCATCGATTCGTGCCCCCTTCAGCGAAGAACATACCCGCGCTAATCAGCGGCCGCCAGCCACGAGCAAGGGAACCCGCCGAGCGCCACATTCGGAGCAGAAAGAACCGATCGAGCGGCTGGATGGGAAAGAAAGAGGAATGGCCGCTCGCTTCCCGCCGACTACACTCGTGCTCTGTCTGTAGTTTGTAGTCGCGTGCAGCGAGCAGAATGGGAACATCCAATGTCGAGCGAGTACTCGCCTTCGAATGATATCACCACCGGGTTTATTCGTGCAAACGGGAGGCGGGGTTATCAATGGGAACAGAATGAGCAAGATGATTCAATCGACGTCCTCCAACTCCTTCCGGCTCGCCGAACGTTTTGTTCACGTACGCGAGGCCCGTCTCTGCATCGCGACTGCACGGGAAATTGGAGTTGGGGCTGGTCGGCCAGCCGGCGGATCACGTCCGCCTTGGTTTCGTCCACACTGATTCCGGAAATGTTGGATGAGAGGTCGCTGAGTAAGTCGCTCGCCCGCCAGTGCTTCTCGCGATCGGCTGCGATCATCAGCGCGCGAATTTTGTGCTGGAGGCGGAGGTATTGGTAGAGGTGGACGCACTCAAGGGCCTCGACGATGCGGGACCGGCTCTCCAGGTGCAGCGAGTTCTGAACGAGCATTCTTCTGTTTGCCACCCGCCTTCTCCGCTCACCTCCACGATTGCCCGTTCGCAGTCAAAGCGGTAGAGGAGTTTGGCGTCCTCGAACGAAATCTGCACGCCGTCGTGGCTGTTCGTCAGGATGGCCGTCCGCACGTACTGGTCGATCTGCAAGCGAGCAGAAATCAAAGGAGCATGCACTGCCACCGACCGCCTCGTTCTGCAGGAAGGTGAGTCGACATAAAAGCAGGGCCATCCACGCGTTGATCGAAGTCATCGCGACGAACAGCGGCTCGTAGCCCTGTTTTAGGTCTCCAAGACAGAGCCATCACGTCCATGCAGAAGAAGATCAGTGCAGCAAATCCGACTGAACGCTCAAGAGTTGGTACAGAAAAATCAGAAGAACGACATACGGAATTTGTAGCGCACTTCGAGCAAGTAGCGTTCCGACCAGCCGAACGATCCGCCCGTCGCCTTCTTGAACACGATCGCAAAGCCGGTAGCTGCGAAGACCCAAGTGCACGCTCCGTAGAAGATCAGGACGAAGTAGGTGGCGTTCCTCGTCGGCTTGACGAACTCCACAATCGACCAGACGAGCGGGATCAACGAGCAGCAAGCGAGCACGCCGGCGATCAACGAGAACCGCCACAAGACGGGAGTCGAGGGGATCATCCCGCTGTTTTGCCACGAACTCCGCACGGAAAACACCCGAATCGAATTTCCGTCGCCTTCTTCGCCTTCCGGCCGTCGGAGGAGCCGCCGAACGGACGGCCGATGATTCAAACCGTCGGCTTCTTTGTGCTCGACGTCAACCGGCGGCCGGAGGAAATGAGCGGCCGAAAGGGCGTCGCGAATGGCGGGTGAATCGCGGGGTCGTGTTCGTTCCAATCGTTCGTGTTTGTCGGGAGAAATTTATCGAAACAAAAAAGGCAGCGGAAGGTGCGAATCAACGGGAATTTCCACCGGGCAGTGCATCCACCGAGATCCTTCGCTCACTCGCCGGGCCCGTCGAAGTCGTCCATGCTGTCCGCATTCCTGCGGATCCAAAGGAGGTAGTAGCCCCTGCAAGTGGACGAACAAATGAGTGAAGAGAACAGAGATCACTTGCCAGTAGAAGATGTTGAACAGGAGGAAGCCCAACGGAAAGAGAATCCTCGACCATTTGTCCACTTGGAGGCCCTTTCGCGAGTAGGCGAAGCTCGTCCGAATGAACTCGTTGTTCGCCATCGGGTCCCGGCCGGAGGGCACACGGCGAGGAGGGAACTTGCGGCGTTGTCGAGGGTACATTTGAGAGTACTGGCCGCCGGGAGCTGAAAAAGACGAATGACCCCTCCTTCTTCGACCTCGAAACGCACCCAATGGCCGGCGGCTTCCGAACGGCACGTCCCACTCGTCCTCGCTCACGAACGTCGTCTTCGTGGGCGACTCGTCGAGCGGCATGAAGACGGAGTCCGAGCGGGGCGTGCGCCTGGAAGAAGCGGGCTCGCGCAGTTCGATGTCGTTGCTGGCGCTTCGCAGGTTGTACCTGGGGAAGGGCGAGCAGCCGGCCAGCGGGTTGAAGGCGACATTCGACGGCGAGCGGGTGTTTCCGGGGCTCACTGCAAACAGACGACAAGTGGTTGATGGGTGAGAGAAAAGCAGAAAAAGTTGAGGGATGGGAGTGAGTGAGGGGGAAACGAACTCGAATCGGCCGCCCCTTCTCCGCGGGATTCCCATTCTGGCTGTAGAGGAGCACGGAGTCCTTGCTGACCGGCGGTCCCTCCTCGTCTTCGGTCGGTCCCCGAGAGTCGTAGGGGGTGGCTGAAGGCGGGCAGATCACTCGGCAATCAACTCTCAACTCACTTGCTGTCCGTTCGCCCCTTTTAGACACCGTACGGGCCATCTTCTCGTACTTCTCCGCCTTCCGCATGTATGAGTAGTTGACAAAGGCGAACTCCAGCAGATTGAAGAACACGAAGATCATGCACACGCCAAACCACAAGTCGAGAGCTTTCGCGTAGGAGACCTGAAGACAGCAGTCGTTAACGAGAGTTCAATGAGTCCACTCGCCTGCGGCAGGCCTATTCGAAGGCCGTTGCCTAGAGTGGAGAGCGAGAGAAGAGTTGTGAAGCTGAAATGAAAAAGTAAACAGAAGTCACTAGTCAAAGCAGACCTCAGTGTGACTCTGGCAGGCACGGCCCGTCGATCGATCCAGAACGACACCCAAGAGATCATCACGATGAGGAGCGGTGGGTACGAAAGACTGGACGATGTGGTACGTGATCGAACGCCGCAGCAGGATGTTCACGGGGCGGCAAGAGAAGGCGCCTTCGTTGTAGGTCGTATCCATGATGGCATAGCGGTACGTGCCGTCGCAATAAGTCGGGTGCATTCGCTCGATCTTGAACTCCGGCAAGCTGCAATCAAGCGGTGAAAGAAGCAAGAAGACGGGCGAATGACCTCGTCTTGGGATTCCAGCGGACCGCCTCTTGCGTGAACCAAGTGATGTTCACCTTGTTCGCAATGAATGCGTCTGAACGCAAGAAAGCGGTGAACAAACAGGAAAGACGGGACTCACAGCTGAGCATTCGAATTTGACACCGCTGGCGGTCCATTGGGTAGTGCACGAGGTTGAGATTGCAGGCGACCGTGATGGTCACGCGGCCCGAGTAGGCGATCGTTCCTGAACACTCGAATAAGAAGAAGGTCTCTGTTGGAGGACGAACCGTCTTGAGCCACGAACATGCTGAAGTTGGGCACGAGCACGTCGTGCTGCTTTAGCTGACCGCGAATTCGAGAGGTACAGATCGGGGAACTGAAACGAACGAACGGCCTTTCTGCCTCAATAGTCGTTGTACGCACCCAAATGTGTTCCTTTATCTTTGGGTCGTTGACTCAGAATGTACTCGTCTTCTGTGTGGTTGAGAGCGGGGTCCTTCCAGTTCATCTGAACGAAAAGAATCCATTGTTGCTCTTCCTAGATCCCTGCTTACGTAGAGGTAGAGATCGGCGTCAAAGGACATCTCGGCCGATTGGAATTTGCCTGCAGAAATCTCCATTCAACAAGTTGCATCGACGGCCTTACCGATGGACTCGATGTAGACGCCGATTTTGACCCGCAAGGGGGTCCCCCTCCGAAGGGGGCGGGATGGGAGTTCTTTTGGATCTTGTCGTGAAGATGCGGAAACCGCCGTTCTGAACACGAGTCGTGTGGAAGACCCACTTCTCGTTTGCACTCACACTCCAGTCGTCTGTTGCAACGAAGACGAACAGACGAACAGGAGGAAGGACGGCGGCAAGAGGGGCGTCGTCGCCGATGGTTCTGCCATCTGCTCGAGGACATCCTTCCTGCAATGAGGAACACGTGCAACAGTTGAGAGCAGTTCGCAACAAATGTGAGGAACGAGCGGGGAGCACGTGTTGTCATTCGATAATCGATTCGGGAGCTCGCGGGCCACACGCCGCGGGCCCGCTCGCTATCCGCCGGCCGCATCAAAACTCCGCGGCCCACCTTCGGCACGCGAATTCCCGCGAGATTCGCGCCCAAAACAAAAGCGGTGTGGTCGGAAGGAGCGAGAAATCACGTCTATTCCGGGCGAAAGTGAGGAGCAGACGGAAATCCGAACCCGAACGGCTCACTTTCCTCCGTGCGGCCGCTCTTTGAACCGATTCGAGCAACCCGGCTGCCCGCATGCCTTCGAATGGGCGACAAACAATTGAAGAATGCGAACTGCCGAGAGATTACCCTTCAAAAGAAGAAACAAGTCGAGCAATTGACGAGAAAAGCCGAGAGTTCGTCCTGATGCCAACCGATCATTCATTCATCACCCGCGGGCTTCTTTGGCCGCCGCCCGTCCCACTCGCCCGCCGCTGGCCGTCCGCCGGCCGGCCGTGCGGGCGGAACGGCGGCGTCACGTCAAAATGGAGGAAAATGGTGACTGCGAATAAAAATGTCAAATGATCACTCCTCCGACTTTCTCACCCACTTTTCGCACCCGCCGCCCGTCCGGCGGCATCAAACGGGGGATCCAACGTTTGGCCCGTCTTTCCTCCACGTACTCGCGTGTTCAATTGGGGGCCGAAAGGGAAGACCGCAAACGACGAGGACGATCTTCGACCCGAAGAAAAGGCTGCGAACATCCCGGCATTTGTCTGCAATCCTCGATGCGTTCCCGAATGGGCGGCAGAAGAAAGCGGATGCCGCCCGTTTCGGGTGCAGGTCGGCCGGAAATCACGCCCCAATTGCCGCTGGGCGTTTCGCCGAAAGGAACGGCCGCCTTTTGTTGCAAAACGAGGCGTGAACCCCGCCCTGCCCGCCTCCTTCGAGTGTTCGGGAGCCGTCGAGTGTCGGCTTGCAGGCGGGAGGAGGGGGAGAGGAAAGTGTGGCCATCTCCTCGCCGTCCGGAATCTCGTCATCGAACGAAAAAACTCCTGCGGTTCGTCCGAAACCCCGGCCACTCAGACGAAATTAATTACTCGCCCGCTCGCCGCCCAGCGGGACGGGCGGCACAAAGAACGAAGTTCGGCGGCCAAATCGGGCGTGATTAAAGAAAGAAGCAAGAGAAGTGCGAAGAGAAGGCGGCCGTCGAGCTCGCGCCCTCAAATTCGATTTCTAAAGTCCGCCACTCGGAGGTCAACGCGGCGAGCGGATGGCCGACGGCGAGAATGCGGCCAGGAATGCGAGCGTCCAGTTTGTAGTCGCCAGAAATACGGTGGAGCGGGAGCCCGCTCGAGCAAACCGACCTGGAGGATTGCCGACCACAAACTAATGGCCGAAGAATCGGATTCGAGTTGAAACAAGAAGCCCATCGCTCGTCTAACGGCCGCATTGGCCTCTGGGGAGCGCGAGTCCGCAATTCAGGCCGTCTGGAAGTTCGGCCTCAAAAACAAAACATCTCCGATTTCCTCGGGGACTGCCCGCTCGCATAATAAAACCCAACTGATTACTCGAAAGAATTACGGCCGCCCGCCAAAGGAGTGGAAACAAAGCCGGCCACCGCATTTGCACGTGAACATCGGGACGGAAATGCACCCGCCTGCTCACGAACTTCCATGTTCCTCCCCCGCTCGTTTTCGAGTGTTTGCTCGGCGGCTTTCGAACAGAAACGGATCGTTTTAATCGGATCGAGAGGTCGATTAGCGAACGAGTCGATCGGCCACCCCAGCTGCCGGCCGGCCGGCCGTCCGGAAGCCATCTGTGGTCGAGTGAACGGAGCGGGGCCAAGTGGAGAACGACGGCACGCGAGTGGACCACCTTGCGGAACGCAAATCCCCGAAGGGCAAAATAAACAAACACTCCAGATTCTCGACGAAGGAACGTGTTGATGGACGAACAAACGGCGCCAAGAGAAGGCCGCCGGCCAAGGCCAAACGGTTTGCTGCGCGCCCGAAACCGGCCGGAAGGACGGCGGAAAACGTCAATCCGCTCGCCCGTTTCGACCCCTGCGGAGTTTCGGCCAAAACACGAGGAATTCCGGCCGCGGCAACAAAATAAACGATAGCCGAAAGAATGAACTCAAAGTGCACTTGTCGTCGAAACAAGAACTCTTTCTATCCACCGACTATGATTAATGCGATTGTTGCGGTTGATAAGAGGTGTGTGGACCGTGTTTTTGGCATTTCTTTTCTGGTTGAACGAACAAAAGAGAAGAGTAATCACTTCTGGCCGTCACCAAAGCTAAATAGCTGAAAGTAAGATGTTCTTTACGGTTGTTTCTTGTGTGAGGTCGGACTTGTTTCTTTGCGATAGTTTTTTGTTCCGGACCTCGCTCCCGCGCGCAACGGCGGTCGGTCAATCCGGCGGGCGGGCGGGCGGGGGAGAAATCGGGGAGCATCTGCGCGCCCTGCCGCTCGTCAAGGTCGTCCTCTGGCCGTCCGGCGCGCTCGAGGCGCATCCACCAAACGGGCGCGATCGTGGATCGGCGGGTGACCTCCAAGAGCGCCGAAAACTCCTGCCCGGCGGCAGTCGGTGGACGGGCGGGAGAGTGCTCTCGTTTTCGCCGTCGAGGTCGTCCCTCCCGCCGCTTTTGATTTCGCCCGGACGACCGGAGGGAAAAAAGCGAGTAGCCTTGAGGCGGCGGGCGCAAGATCGGCAGTGCGCGTCCCCTCGAATTGCGGTGGTGGCGGGCGGGCGGCACGGGGGCGGCGGCGGCGAGTTATGGGAACTCGCTTCCGGACGGCGATCAGCGGCCACTCCCCCGCTTTGCATAACGAGCGCCCTTCCTTCCCATTCCCCTGCTGCGAGCGGCACGCGATCCGCGGCGGCATTCGCGACGCTCTGGCCCTCGATCGGTCGGAATTAATGCCGTTGGACGGGTCCGCCCGTCGCGTTGCGCGCGGAGGACGGACGGGTGGATGGGCCGCCCGGCTGCTTCGCGTCGCGCTCGTTTCTCACTCACTCACGCGCCACAGGCAACGCCGTCCGTCCGCCCGCTTGGACGCCCGTCGGCATTTCGTCGTCTTTCGCCTGCAGCTGTCGTCGGTTGCGCAGACGGCGGGCGGCTGGCGGCGTCCAATCGGGGCGACTCGGCAACCTCGCCGACGGCTCGTGACCTCAAGGCAAAAGGCCCGCAGCAATCCGCCGGCGTTGTGGGCGGATGCAAATCGGCGGGGCGCTTGTTCGCCCGCCGTCTTTTGTGCGCCGGGCGGGCGGGCAATTCGCGAAGATCATCGGAGTCCAACGCGAAGCGCCGTCGGGCGGCGGGCGGGCGACCGCTCTGCTTCGTGCGTTCAACTCCTCGCATTCCGCCGTCTCCGCCCGTCCGGCCGTTGCGCAACGATCGCCGGCCGGCCCGTCAGCAGTCGACAAGCCGACGGGCCTCGTGATGAGTGGCGAGAACAGCGGTTTGTTGTTCCCATCGGCCTGTGGGGATTCGATTTGAACGGGAGTTCGGATTGCTTCTTTCGCCGTGCACGCCTCCTCTCGCCCGTCCGGCGCCTCATGATCGCCCGACTTTCGCTTTGACCCCCGAACGCGCACCTCGCCGCCGCCCAGACGCCCTCCTCCGGCCGCCCGCCCGCCGCAATCGGCGAGCGGGTGCCGGCGACGCGGGCAGCGGTTTTTGCGTCGAGTCCCGTCAACCTGCGGTCGTTCGGCGGCCCTCGCGCTGCCCATCCGCCCCCGTCTCTCTGGGCCCGCGAATGACCCCCTTCTTTCTGCTGGCGATTACAAAAGGCGGGCGGCAGCGAGCGGCGACCCCCGATGCCGAAAACTGCCCGCGTCCAACGGCATTCCGCCCTCCTGCCCGCCGCCCTGTTTTTGCATGCGCCCGCCCGCCTGCGCGCTCGATCGAAAACTCGGCGGGCCGCGCGGGCGTGTTGCGGTTTGGAGCGCGTCGCCTTTTCGGGCACGGGGCCCCGGCCGGCCCAAAGCAGCGGCATTCCGGCCGCCCGCCCACTTCGCGCCGCGCAACTCCGCGCCTCGCTCGCCGCCGTTCACCTGCAGTCCGCGCGAATGGCAGTGGTTTTTCCACGGCGGCCGCTCCCTCGCGGTCAGTTCCGCTCGTCCCCCTCGCCCGCCCTCGCGATCGTCCATTGCGGGTGGACAAACCGGGGGATCGATCTCGCCGTCTGACCTCCCCGTCAGATGCCCGACCGCCCGCCTGCCCAAGGGCGCGTGCTCGGGGCTTTCGCTTTCGGCCGCTCTACCGTAGCCCGCCCGATCTGCCGCCCGTCGCCCATTCACCTCCGCCCGTCCGCCCGCTCGGCTCGTCTTGCGGCGGCGGCATTTGCAACGACAAACGCGCGGCTTCGGGGCCTCTCTGCTTTCTTTCGTTCGTTTTTTCCGTTCGCAGTCGCCAATCGCGGCGGTTTGGCGGCCGGCGAACGTGAGGCGGGCGGCGAAAATCGAAAGTGGCGGCGGCCGACCGGCGGGCGCACGAACGCGCAGCCCTTTGGCCCTCGCGCAGAGGTACCCGCAATTCGGCCCCTCCTCTCGCCCCTCCCGTCCTCCGCCCGCTGCTCCGCGCTCCTCGCCGAGGCCTTTTTTCCGTGGATTGGCGGCCGGGCCCGTTTCGCAAGACGGCGGATTGGCGGGCAGGCCGGCGGGCGGGCGGCGAGGGTACCTCTGCGCTCGCTCGTCCGTCTTCCCTCTCGCCGTTACGATCGCCATCCGCCCGGTCCCGCGAGTCGGGGGGGGCGGCGGCGGCGGAGGTGTTTGTTGTTTACGCGCTTTCGAGTCCGCCGTTGGATCCGCTGACCGCCGCTTTCGCCCGTTCGTTCTCCCCGCGGCCCCTTCCGATTGGCGCGCCGGCCGGCTTCTTTCGGCCGTTCGAATCGACGCCTCCGGCCGTCGTGCCCTGGGGCGCTCGCGGCCGGCGGGTGTTTGGCGCGGCGCGTTGTTTCGCGCTGCCCGCCGCTTCCTTCTCCCGCTGCCTCGAGACGAACGTTCGCTGCTTTCAGTTGATTCTCTCGGTCACGATGGGCGACGAACTGCAGCAGTCGCGAGTTCTGGCCGAATTCCTGCGCAAGGGCCACTTCCCGCAGGCCAACTCCAGCCTCCTCCAGCAGCAACAGCAGCAGCAGGCGCTGAACGCCGACCTCCTGCAGCAGTTCCTGCACAACCCCATGCTCCTGCTGCACTACCAGATGCAGCAAGCGGCCAACGGCCTGCAGCAGTCGCCCGTCCACGCCGCCGCCACCGCCCCGCAGTCGCCGAGCGTGCGGAAGACGCCGAAAGAGAGCGCGGCCGCCGGCGGGATCGAGCGCCCGAATCCCGTGCTGCCGCCGATGGCCGCCCTCCAGCTGAACCTCGCCCAGTCGATGCACTCGGCCCACCACGAGCACCAGCCGCTCTCCTCGACCACTTCCATCGACGAAGGGCGTGATGACCTCCTCGACGTCGCCCACCGAGACGGCCAGCGGCACCGCCTCGCCGCACCACGACGACGTCTACGAGCACGAGCTGCCCGAAGGAGGCGGAGCACGCGGACCGCAAGCGGCCGGCCGAGATCCAGAACCTGCTGCTCAAGAAGGCCCGACTGGACACGCTGATGGACGGGCTAAAGCAGAAGAAGGTGAGTTTGCGCGGACTGGACGCCGAGTGACTCACGCGCGGCTTTCAGTCGGGCAGCGAAGCGGGCGACGACGAGCCCCAGCGCCCGAACTCGACGCCCGGCCACCCGCTCTCCGCCGACAAGTGGGCGGGGTACTTCCGCCAGGTGTGCGAGAAGCGCGAGGAGGACGCGGAGACGACGAGCTCCGACGGCTCGAAGCAACGGGCGCGTTTGCAAGTCGGAGGGCTCCGCTCTCGATTTGTTCCAAGTCGAACGCTTCGTTCACCGCCGACCACCCGGCGGCCGACAAGCAGCCGAAGAAGGAAGCCTCCCAGCCGTTGGACGAGTCCATCGGCAACGGCGACAAGACGCAGGACTTCTTGGCCCAAGCCGAGAGCATCCCCGAGGACTGGAAGACAACCAACAACGAGGTCTACGAGAGCCCCGACGCGCACACGATCCCCTTCAATCAGAAGTTCGCCTCCGTGCCCGGCCGCCTCTCGCTCCTCTCGAACGTCGTCAAGTACCAAGTGAGTTGAATCGCCCTCTCGTTCTCCACTGATCCTCCCCTGCTGCAGATGTCCGTCGGCGAAGTTCGCCGCCGTCTGCTCGGCCCGGAGGCGTTCAACTTCAGCCTCCTGGGCGCCCTCCTGCGCCGCGCGAAGATGCCCGAGAAGAGCCGCGCCCTCCTCACCGAGCTGCGCGCCATCGGGCTGGCGATCCCGCGAGGCCGGCGGCGCGCCGAGAAGGTCACCCTCCTCTCCGCCCTCACCGAGTCCGAGGCCGAGCAGCTGGGCGTCGACTTCCGCGCGGTCTCCGAGCAGCACTTCCCGTCCAAGGAGTTCGCGATCGCCTCGCTGCACCAGGCCGCCCAGCAGGATCAACTAAACGACCGGCTGCTCCAACTGTCGGCCTCGCGCAAGATGATCGACGAGTTCACCCGCTGGCTGGAGATGGACCGCAGCGAGATCCGCGACGTCGTGAGTCCCTCCTCCCTCCATTTCCCTGTTCATTCCACTCGCCTTTGCAGAAGCCGACCCCGATCCTGCCGCCCCAAATCCAGGACCCCCTCTCCACGTACTCGATGCTCACGCACGGCTTCGGCACGGCCGGCCTACTCGTCGGCGTCGCCATCTTCCGCAAGTTCGTCGAAGATCAGGTGCGCATCATCGAGGATCAACTCTCCAACATCAACAAAAGTAACCACTGATTCTCCTCCATTCCCTCCGTCGCCAAACACGTTGTAAATATGCGGGGCGCTCGTTTCCTTTCGTTCCTGGGTTTCGACTTTCTTGTTAGCCGGCCGTTCTCGTTCTTTTGTTGCATCACTTAATAACGAATGTTTGTCTTCCGCCCCCCCTTTGCACCGATCCTCCCGACTCCTCCTTTGTTGAGCGATCTCCAAGCGAGATCTCTCCTCTGCCGTCACATTTCCTACACACGAGTCCAGATCGGGTCCTTTTCTCTCTTGCCTTCGCCCACTTCCAAATGCCTTAATTAGAGATTGTTCTTAAGTCGTGAATCCGCCGTTCTCCTCTCGTTTGTTTGGGTTCTTCCGCTGCCAAACCTCCGACCTTCTTCGCTCCTTTTGCTCGAACATTTCGCACGATTCCCATTTCCAACGGTCTGCCGCTCACTTGTTTGTTCTCCCACGTATCATGGGATAAACGAATCGAATCCAAAACGTCCATGGGTTCATTGGTACGAATCGAATCAGACGGCATTGGGTAGTCGAGGGAAGGTGAAAGAAAGAGAAGAAAGCCGATCGTCTGGGGTATCGAGCGAGAGAGCCATCCGCAGCGGCTGTTTGTTTCTGATTCACGGCCGAGAGGGCGAGAAGCGCGAGCGCATTGCTCATTGCTCAATCGTTTGGAGTTCCTCCTCCCTTCTTCGGGGCGAAAGCGGAAGAGAAACCGCCGGCCGCCTTCCTTCGGACATTCGAAACCGACGGAATGTGGCCGGCCGCTTTGTTTCTTCTCGCCTTCTTCGAGCTGAAAGGTGAGCAGTACGACCAGACGAATGCAATCCTTCCCCTTTCAGCAGAAGCAGTCGTCTGTCATGACTACTGCCTGGACATCATCGGCTGCAATCAGGAGCAACGCATTTGCGAGGGGCGCTTCTGCACGTTCTGTGGGTTCTTTCCGCTCGATTGTTCATTTTCCTCCGTTCAGATCAACACCGAAATCTGCGGAACACCCAGCAGACGAGCATCAAACGATCGTGCACCAACGATTCCGCTCTGAACTACGGCCCAAATGGCGCCCGCTTCGATCAGAAGAACCGATGCGTGCGGATGTGAGTGGAAGAACGCAGAGTGATCGATTGAAGAAGGCGTGCTTGCAGAGTGGACGGCGACGAGGAGTGGCTGCTGGGGCTGTGCGATACCCGCAACTACTGCAATTATATTTGCGACACTAACGTCCACGATTCTTCCTCGACGGCCGCCCACTCGCTTCTCGCAACGGCCGTCCTCCTGCTCCTGCAGTTTGCTTTCCGTTGACTCGTGGCTGCCAAATGCCCTCATTTTATTGCCGGAATAAACATCAACTCGGATCGATAATTTAAAGCGGAAGAAGAAAGCGATCAATTGGAGCGTTTGAAGCGATCGTAGAAGCCCGCGCCGCCGAACGCGGGCGATCCCCAGGGCGAGGCGAACGGCGGGCCCCACGGATTGTTGCCCGCGCTCCAGCCCGCGTCGAGTGGCGGGAAGCCGCCGAATCCGCCCGCCCGGCTGTCCGAACGGCGAGCGGCCGCCGAAGGGCGACGGTTGGGGGCCGAACGGTTGGCTCCACGGCGAGTTGGCGGCGAACGGGTTGTCCACACGGCGTCTGGCCGCCCATTCCGCCGCCGAACGGCCATCCGTTGGGCGAGCTGCCGAATGGCGAGCCGCCGCCCACGCTGCCGCCACTCGTGAGGGGCGGCCGGTTGGCCGTCGGCTTCGTGGACCCCCCGTGAGCGCTGAGGTTCGCGCGGACGGGCGCAAAGCCAATCGTCTTCTCGTTCACGTTGTGCACCAAGCAGTAGCCTGAAGACGGAAGGTTAATGAGAGCGCTCTTGCATTCAAGTGACAGACCTCGAATGAAGGGCGATCCCGAGGATGAGGAAGTCCAGCTGATCGTCGCCGTCCAGCGCGAGTTGGCAGTAGGAAGAGCCGCCGCCCATCCCGACCGCCCCCTCGAGCACCAGCTGGGCTTCGTTGATCGTGTACTCGCGGCCGTTGATGAGGAACGAGAGCTGCAGTTGCGCGTTGCAGGGCACGAGGTACGTGCTCTGCACTTCGCGGGCGCCCAGCACCGCGGCCATCTGCCGAATGAGGGCGCTCGGGCCGGCGATGATCGAGGTGCCGGTGTCCGTCTATCGATCGATTCGATCATCAATCCGTTGCTTCTTCTGCTGAACTCACGATCGCGTGCATCGTGCGGGCGATCCGAATGGTCTGCCGGTTGGCCGTGATGCCGCCCAGCGGGAACAGCCAGTAGGGCGAGTTGCCGACCACGTTCACCGACCCCACCACGTTCTCGCAGTTCTGCGTGTCCGTCCCGCCGAATTTGATCAACCCTGAAGCTTGCCAGTGATAACCCGACTGTCAACCGATCCTCACCGCCGTCGTCGCAGTCGCCGTCGCAGTCGGCGAGGTAGACGGAGAAGATGGGCTGCTGGAAGACGCCCCGTTGGACGGCCAGCTGGAAGATGGGCGTGGGATCGCCCGATTGCGCGAACGAGAGGCCCAGGATTCCTTCGTCAGAAAAGGTCGCCCGGCTCGCCGCGCCCAGCGTCACGTTCCCCACCGACACGTGCTCTCCCTTCGCATCTCCGAACTGAAAGAAAGGATGGACGAAGAGAGCAAGAAGTGTGCCCTACACTCATGACATCGTTGTAATAGTCTCCGGTAGCTGAGCCCGTCCGTACGAGATTTGGAAGCGAGCGTGGAGGTCTTGGGCGGTCGAAGACGCGCTGGGGTCGTAGAGGCCTCGTCCCGAGCGGCAAGCACTAACGTCCTGAGAAAAGTGATGATCAAGTGCTGAGATCCTCTGCGTGAACGTACGGGTCCCGATGACTGACATCCTTTTTTCGGCAACCAGAACACATCCGATCCTGAAGAAAAAGGAGTGATTAGAGTCAGGATTGATCTTCGGATAACACACCCGTGTCCATCACCACTTCAAACACTTGCGGCGGCGTTCCAACCTGCAATAGAAGCGAGTTGATGCCTGCCTTGAGTTCAATCGAGTAGACGTACGGAGACGGTGCCCTTGTATTCGAGGTTCTGAAAGGCCTGCACTTTCTCCGCGTAGCCCGAACTGCTGCTCGTTTGGGTCGCCTCATCACGAGCGAGATGTCCCTTGCCTCAAGTAGAACAGGAAAGTAGGAAATGAAGAGCACGGAGAACTCACTTCGATTCCTCGTCTTCGTCTTCTTTTTCATCCCGATCTGGAATCCATCGGCAACCGTTGCCCAGAGGAGAGAGAGCGAGGAGGGAAAACCGCAAGGAGTTGGCCGTTCATTTCGTCGTCGAATGAACGCGAATTCGAAGCCGCCGCACGCTCCCGATCGTCCGTCAAATGGGCGGGCGGATTTCGTTGATCCGCTCGTGAGTTCCGCGAACGGGAGGTGCGTGAACAAACGGGCGCTCTTTTTACGAGAGTCACGAACGAACTCGTCGATCGGAAGCGACGGAAGTGAACGTGAGCGATCGATTGGAACTGGCCGCCTGATCGACATCGCTGCTTTTATCACCAGCCGCCCGCCGATTATTCAAATCCCTTTGGCCGGAAACACCCCCAATGATCGCTCGGTTGATGCCTCTTCTTTCTGCTTTGTAGTGCGCATTGCCGAACGAGAGTGACGAATCGGTCGGTTGAGTCATCCACGCGCCCGCCCGCCGACCGGATCCCAATCCGCGATCAACGACCTCCGCTTTGCAAATGAGGGCCGATCAGGGGGCGATTAGCGGGAGCGGAGGCCGCTTTCGTCAGTCGACCGGCCGAAAACAAACGCGGCGAGTGGGAACGTTCTCGTGAAAGCGAGTTCTTTCGGTTCGTTCGTTTGGCAACCGGTTTTCATCGAATCAGAATAATCTCTGCACCAGGGGTGCGGCCTACGGCCGCAATGTTTTAGTGTGTAATGTTTATACCTGTCAAACTGGATAGCGAAGTGACCTTCGACCCCTCGCCGCCCGCTGATTGCGCAACCTGCCTCCCGCTCCGCGCGCAGCGATTTTCGCACATTCAAGTCGAAATAACTCACGACCGGATAAAGATATCAAAAAACGGTTTGCAAATTTGGAATCAGCGTCAAAAACTCTACAAAATGGTATAAAGGCTTCCTTTTTGCACCATTTTGCGTGACCGACCGACACTAGCGGATTGAGGGTTTGGATCGAATAGAATTGGGTCATCCAACCAAGAGAATTCACGTTGATGTGATCACTCCAGCAGATTGTTTGCAGAACGAAAGAAATCAGCTCGAAGTGCGTAGCTTCTTTCTTTGATGAAGAAATTTCGACGTCCTCCGGCGGTAAGCAGCTCTCCGCATTCCGTTCGCCCTTTTGGACGGAAAGAACGTGCGGCCGGATTAGACGACGGCCGAAAGGGCGATCCGAACGACCGACGAGTTTTGAACGTCCGCCGACTGCTTGACCTTTCGGGCAGCCGAGCGAACGGACGTACGCGATTAGCGAGGAGTGTTCTCTGCGTTGACCCGACGGAATGCTCTCCCCATTCGTCGGCCAGATTCCCGGAAGCTCTCGAGGACAATCGACCGGTGCAGACGAAGACGACGAGCGGTGGGCGGATTACCCAAAAGGACGTGAGTATTCGTGGAACAGCCGGTGGTCGTTGGATCTCTTGAGCGAATTGCGGTCATCCACCGTCCTCCTTCGGCGGCCTTCGCGAACATCCGCGGAAAGGAGATTACACGCTGGCCGTAATTAAGCCGCTCTGTTCGGAGCTTAACGCTGTTGTCCGCCGTCTTCTGCTTCGTTTCGTTCAGTTCGCCCGAACAAGGCGGAGGCCGGCCGACGGCTCGCAGCAGAAAGACGGCTTCCGGACCGAAAACCTTGATTGCGGTGAAGTTTGGTCGATCCCGCCCGCCGTTCACGACGACGGCCGGCCGGCTGTTAATCCCGCCAACGGCTCGTGAGGTCGGGCGCCATTCTTCTTTCTCTCCTCTCATCTGACCGTCCGGGTGATGTCCTTCTTCTACCGATTGCTCGCCTTCGTGCAAGAGGAGGAAATCCTCTCGTGCATCTGAAATGGCAACATCGTTCCACTGCACCGCTTTTGGAACGAAAGCTGCAGGCCGACGGGATTAGTCGACTGGAACAGCCGACTTCTCTTCATCTTACGGATTATGCGGCGAAGGGGTGATTTTGGGACTGCCTCTCTTTCACTCATCATTCTGCTGCCTGCTCGTTTACCGTACAGGAGTGTGAATCAACTTGTTTTCGAAGGGGGTGGAGAAAACACGGGGATTATTTTTTTGCAGGCTTCCATTCACCTCTTATTCGTCTCTTTTATTCATTCCTTTCATTTGCTGTCCGGATGGGGCGGGCCGGCCGGATGCTGAATGGGCGGCTGATGAGAAGAGATCGAAGTTTGCCGCTTGTTCGACGTCCGGTCCGCCTTGTTTGTGTAATCCCCGAACTCCGCGCTCACGATCGTCCACGAGGTCCTCGCGAATCAAAGCGGTTCGTTGGACGACGGACGTTTCCGTTCGCGATAATCCCCGACCGCCGCTTCACGTGTCGCTCGGCCGTCCGCTCGCCCACTCGCGACTCCCGCCCGCCCGAATGAACGGCTTCCTTCCAGTCGGACTGAAGAGGATGCGAGTGGTGCCGTTGGACGACTTCGAGGTTGAAATGGAGGAATTCCGGCTGCGAGAAGAGCAGGAGGCCCGCTCAATGCTCTTCCTGGCGATCGTATCGGTGATCGGCGGCGCCGTCCTCATCGTTTCCGCACGTGAGTGTGCGGGCACAGAAGCCTTCACTAATCTTCTCTTTCAGTGATCGGAATCTACTGCTGCTACCGCTCGCTGTTCGCCGACCGCCCGGCGTGCGTGGACGCGGCGGAGAACCACGTGGGGGCGTGCCTCCTGAACGTCGACTGTCCGGTGATCGAGCGGCCGATCACGCCCCGCCCGGAGTCCTTCCGGCGGAACTCCGCCCAAGCCCACTACAAACTGTTGATCCAAAGCAAGTTCGAGCAGCAGTTCGGAGCGATGCGGTCGATGGTCGGCACAAAAGGCGGCGACTTCGTGTGAAGAAGCCGGGCGAGAAATCGCCGCTCCGATCGGGTGTTCTCCATTGGTTTCCCGTCTACGAACTGTACATCTCCTCTTTGTTGTGATCTCTGGTGCTTTCTATTGGAACGAAATAAACGAACTTCCATTAACAACGGCCACGAGTCGCCGGTCAACACGAGTGGGCGGCCACTTCGAACGGGGGAGTGCGGAGAGGAGTTCGTCCTTCCGCGCGCTCTTGATCCCACGAATTGCGACGGGCGGACGCTCTCGATGCGCCCGAATGGACGCCTCAAACAAAACGAGCCGCGCACTTCCGCCCCGGTCGCCCCCTTCAATTTGCATGTGGACGGGCGACGAGCGGGCGGGCGGGCGGTGGAGGCGATCGGATGTCCGGAAGCTCGACCGAAATTAACCGCGTTTATCGACGCTCGTGTCTATCGGAGGAGACGGAAGACGCAGGCGTTTGGTAGACGGAACTTTCCCTCGCGTTGTTCAGTCGTTCGTTTATTGCGAGGCGAGGCGGGTGTTTCTTTTCGTATTGCGCGTTCGATCGACGAGCGACCGTGCGGATCGTCGCTTCGGTTTTTGCAGGGATTTGCGGCGAAATCCGCCCGCCGTCAAGTGGAACCCGAACCGCCCGCCCGCCCGCCATGCCGCTGCGGCGATTCCTGCCCGGCGGCCACTTCGACGTGAGCCCGTCGTTGGAACTGGGCGCCTCCGCCGTGTCGCCCGCGTCCTCCGAACGGCGCCCGTCCACCACGACCACGATGACGCCGCCGCCGCTCCTGTTCCAGCGCCTGGGATCGCCGAGCCAACCGGCCGCCGCCGCCCTCGCCCACGCCCTCCAATCGAGGAGATTCGGCCGAGAAACGGTGGGTTCTTTCTTCGGTTGTCCAAACACCGCCTTGTTCTCCGCACTCCTCGCTTCTCATGCCCTTCCTTTGACGACAACAAACGGACGAGAGCGGGCGGCTGATTCGCCTCGCCGGGCGGCGGCGACCTCCAACCTTTGCGCGGCGACTCTCGGTTTGCTGCACACCGCCGCGCTCTCCACGTAGCCGCCCGCTTTGGACGCGCGGCGAGCGAACGGCTCTCGGAGGTCAACGTGGAGGTCACGCGGCGATTGTGGCCACCGAAAAAGAGTCTCGACCTTCGCCGCCGCCCGCTGCGCATTCCGCCGATCGGCGCGTTCGGATTGCTCGTCGTTTCTTCTCTCCGTCGGCGCTCGTTCGTTGTTTCCGATTGGAGAAAAGGCGGAGAAAGCGGGCGTTCAAGCGGGGAAGGTGGGGGGATTCGTGAGCGGGCGGGAGTATCCGCCTGCCCTTCTTCCTGCTTCTTGCTTCCGCCCGCTTATCACACGCCGCGGTCAGCACGACGGCGATCCCGCGCACGCCCACCGCCATCTTCGCGTTCCGCCGCCGCCCGCTGGTTTGCTGCTCGAATTCGCGCGGTCGCTTCTTTTTTGCTCTCGGAATTCACACTTCTCGCTTCTACGCTGCAGAATGTCCGGAGGAGGTGATCGACGCCAACAAGCGGCTAACTCAGCGATCGGGACATCGCGCGAGCCGTCGGTGACCTTTTCGATGGCAAGTGGCCCCCTCACCTCTCCCTTTTCTGCACCATCCCCCGATCGAGGAATGGAGAGTAATCGAGGCTGTTTTCAGCAGAACGAAGAGATCACGTACGACGAGAACAACTCGGAGCAAACGCCGCCGCCGTCCGCCCACGACCGCCAGCCGCTGCACCGCGCGACCTCCGCCTCGCACGGGAGTCCGCCGTCCATCGCCTCGGATCCGAATGGGCGCCGGCCTCGTCGGTGAGCATCACACGCGGCTGATTGGATCGGGCGGCTCTCCTCGAATTCGTTGATTGATGACCCGAAAAGAGAGCAGCCGCCCGTCTGATCGCCCGCCGACGGAGACGCGCGACTGACGCTTCCGGTCGCTTGCAGAACGTCGCGACTGCACGGCTCCGTCTCGAACCTCTCGGAGTTCACGGCCGCCCACGTGGCGCCGGCGGCCGGCCCGCTGGTCGTCTACCAGCCGGACTGGGCGATGCCGCCGCCGATGCTGAGCCGCGCGCCGAGCCAAGTGTGGGGCTTCACGCCGCCCCCCCGCCGCCCATGTACCCGCCCTTCTACTTCGGCGCCTTCCCGGCGGCCCCCACGCTGCCGCACAGCCAGAAGGAACTCCGAAAGGCCATGAAGCAGGCCCACAAGATGGAGAAGAAGCACCGGAAGGCCGCCGAGCTGGCGATGCACGACGGCGGCTGTCTCTACTACTGCTGCGGCGGGGTCGCGAAGCTGTTGTGGATCATCATTTTGATCACGCTTGTGGTGGGCTTCGTGGCCGCCCTTTTCGCGTCCATTTATTTGCTTTGAACGACGATCACCCATTGCTCAATTGTTCCCACGAACCTCGCCCTCTTCTTCCTGTTCGGCACAATCCCTTCCTTTCTCTCCTTACTGCAATGAACGGCCGCTAATAAACGCAAAAAGGTTTATCGTGTCCACTTCGAAAGATCACTCACTCGCAAACAAAAGAAAGAGCGCAAAAGGAAAGGCAGAGATTGGGACCAAAGGGTAAGATCTTAATCGCGAAATAAATAGAATCACATAGAGAAATGATCGGAAAGAACGAACGAGCGCTACGACAAACGACCACAAACCGAAATACAAAACAAAAGAACAACGTAAGAGGACGACTACAAACCAAAAATTCCAAAATGCTTGCGGGTTTCGTTCAATCGACGTCGATGTTGCGGTCCATCCGCATCCAGTTCGGGAGATCTTCGGCCATTTCCTCTTCTTGGAGCTGCAGCTGGCGGCGGCGAGTGAGCGGGCCGCTCATCTCCTCGATGCTCGCCGAGTGCCCGCGCTCGAGCGTGTGGCGGGCGGCGGTCCGTTGGCGGCGGGGAGCGGCGGGGGCGGCCATTTGGAAGGAGGGCAGCGAGAACTCGGGCGTGGCGAGGCCCTGGCCCTGCTGCGGAGTGCCGACCAACGAGTCGATGGAGAGACTCAACGCCGCCGGCCGCAACTCCTCGGCCGTCCGCTCGAACTTGGCGCTGAGGTCGGTGAAGGAGGACTGGAGGCTCAGCTCGGGGCTGGTCTGAACAACACGAGGAATCAATTGATCGCTTGAAGGAGTGGACTCACGTCTTCGTACTTGTGCTCCCGCGTGAGCTTCATGAGCAGGAAGGGCGCCTCGGTGAGGTAGGAGTGCTTCTGCATGCAGGATCGCAAGATTTCTTCGCACTCGCGTTTCTGGCTTTTCAAGTGGAAGATGCTTTGCGCGTACAAGAGGTTCGCCCTCGGGGATTCTCCCGTCCCAGCTGCCGCGTGATCATCTCGCCCAGCTGCTTCACGTTCTCGAACGCGTTCTGGAAGCAGACGAACAGTTGAGTGAAATCAATCAGAAAGGCCGCTTGCCTGCGACATGAGGGAGCCGAGCGACAGTTCGAGGGCGTCCACGTGGCGCGCGTCGTGCATGAGGATGGACTTCAGGTGGACGTCCGCCTCCTCGTGGCGTTCCTGCTCGATGAGGAGGAAGGCGCGCAGGAGGGAGGCCGGGGCCTTGGCTTTGCCCTGGTCGTAGAGCGAGTGACGCCCGCTGCGCGAGGAGGGTCGCTTCTTTCGTCCGGCGGTGCCTGAACAGTCGAGAGATCAGAAGGGAAGAAAAGTCGACGGCTTACAGCCGAGCCAGGTAGGCGAGCGCGACCGCCGTCTCCGGAGCGTTCGCGTCCAGCTCCTGCAGGTGGAGGACGAGCGGCTCGAGTTCCCTCGGCCCCTTCTGACACCACAGAAATGAACTGACAGAAAAGAAGAAGAGAGACCACTCACGTTCCCGTTCTTCGCGTACAACGCCGCGAGCAGGTCCATCCCCTTCGGGCTGTGCGGATTGATGCGCCGCAGCCGCTCCAGCTCCCGGACGGCCGCCGATTGGTTGCCGACCTCTCCGTACAGCCTTCCCAGTTCGAACAGAATCCTGAAGAAGAAAGGGAAATTAATCGATCGAAGGGAAGAAGGAAACAAACCGAGCGTTCGGGTTCTTCTGCGTTTTGAGCACCTCGATCGCCTGCAGCGGCTTCAGGTCGGCCACCAGGCGGGCGGCGCGGAAGTAGATGGCAGCGGCCGACGTGGGGTCCTCGTTGTTGTCCACGAGGTCGCGGAGGGCGACCGGCGCGCGCAGGCGCAGGAGCTCGTTCTGCGACCAGTAGGCGATCGGCATCTTGGAGATCACGTGCCTGAATGCGGAGGATGAACACGAGAACGATCGAGGGAACTCACTGATGGGCGGCGAACACTTCGTTCAGCTCGCGGCTCGGCTTCGTGCCGCGGTGCCGTCCGGCCTGCAGGCGGGCGAGGGCGCTGCGCGTCTTCAGGAGGTGCTCGTGCTTCGGGATCTCGGAGAGGACGGCGATCGCGGCTTCGAACTTCTTCTCGCGCACGTACGATTTGTGCATCAAGAAGCGGATTTCGACCGGCGAGCAGTCCTGGCACGACGATGAGGAGAGAAATCGAGGAAATCCACTCACCTTCGGCTGAGATCCCGCCGGCAGCTGTCGACTCAGTTCGAGCGCCCGTTGGTAGACCTGGAAGAGAGGGATGAAGGAGGAGGAGTGGAGAGGGCGTGCTCACCTTCACGGACTGGTAGAAGCAATCGGTCTCGCGATACGCGTCGCCGAGCATCTTCAGCAACTCCAGCTGCTGCCCGATGGACAGCTCCTCGTCGATCAGGTGCTCTTGGAGGCGCAGGAGACGAAGAACAGGAGGTCGTGGTAGAGCTCCTCCTTGTAGAGCGCGCGAACGCCCTCCAACACGCGAAGACTCATTTTGGTGCGGAAATGCGACGACCACGTCTTCGGCGGCGAGAGCGGCGGATTGCCGGGCGGCGAGCGGGCGGACGGCTGACGGCCGCCGCGTTCGGGCACGATTGCGTGCGTGGCGTAAGGCACTCGGATTCGAGCGAAGGGCAGTGGGCAACCCGCCGCCCACCCACCGCCCTCGCCGATCGAACCGCCGCCCCTCGATGCAAGCGGAGGGATGAATCGACGATCGAAACGCGCGCTCGGACGGTCAGGATCCGCGCCCTCCGCAAAGTTCGACCCCCACGCGCGTCTGTTTGCGGACGATTTCGCCGCCTGTCTTCTCATCGTACTCCCGCTTCTTCCGAGGGGCCCGAAGAATGGCTGCTGTTTGCTCGATCGTAACACCCGCTCGGCCGCTCCCGTCCACGCGATTGTTCGATCGACGGGCCGGTGGTCGTCGTCAGTCGGCGGTCCTAACCGCGATGGACGGCCGCTGGAAGGAAGGAAGGGGAAGAAGGAAGAGGTGGGCGTTCGGGAATGGTTTCCATTAAAATCGACGGTCGCCGTTCGCTCGAGCGTTCCTTTTCGTTCCGCTTTGGCCGTTCGCCTTCCATTCCGATCGTTTCTTCCGCCTTCTTCGTTCCGCCGACCGGCGGGATCTTCCTTTGCGCTGCCCTCTAATCGGACGATCTCCCGCCCGACCGCCCCGCTCGCCCGCCTCCCGCTCGTTCGACAAGCCGCAGGTGAATAAACACGCCGGCCGGCCGCCGTTCGTTCTCCCCCAATTGTTTACTCCCGCAATTTGCGAGTCGTGTTACAAGCAGACGGCCGGCGGGGTACTCGGAACGGGCGGAGATGAGTCGCTTTCGTTCCGCTGGATTTCGACCGCCGAATCGTTCGATTCCGCCGATTGGTTTCGCCCCGCCGCTCGTGTTCACGCCCGCCCCGTGGGACGGCGGTGGTCAATTTGTTTTGCTGTTTGGTGTTCGCCGCCCGCGGGCAGGTGTACGTCGTTCGTCCGCTCCATCTTCTTCGTCGTTGATGGACGTTGCCCGCCGATAAAAACGGCGGCCGCGAATGGTGTGATCGCGGCGGCGATCGAAACCGCCGGCGGGCGGCGAAAGTTGATCGTTTGAGTGATTAGCGAAGAGGGCGGGCGGATGGACGAACAGGTTTGAGCGGCGCCCGTGGACGCGCCCCAGCCTCACCGCGCGAATCCGCCGCCTCCGGGCCACGGCGACCGCGTCCATCCGCCTCCCCCGCCCGCCCGCCCGCGTTCGGATTTCGATTTCGTCCGCGTCGAAGGGCGACCTTCGTTCCGCGTCCAGGTGGTTTCGCCGCAGTTGTTTCCTTGGAGATGATTTCGTTAGGCGGCGGGGGGCGGGCGGCTGCGGTCGTGATGCCACTCCTTCGTTGCCCCCTCCTTTCAATTTGTTTGACGATTGTTTGCATAACTTGGGTGATTCACTCGTTTGACGTGATTTGCATCGATCGCTGGTCCAATTCCCGCCGTTCGTTCATTCCGATTGCAGGTCGTCCCTCGGACTTGGTCGCGTCGCCTTCCGCCCGGAGTTCGTCCGTCCGCCGGCCGTCAGCATGGCCCAATACGACTACAGCCCGTGCTACGGGACGAAGAACCACTCGTTCGTGTTCCCGTTCGAGGAGACCTTCGACCCGGTGGAGTCCACCGAGTGGATGCAGCGCAATTGGGTGCACTCGATCTCGTTCTCCGTCCTCTACGTGCTCGGCATCTACGCCGGCCAGCGGGTCCGTTCGTTGCTCTCCTATCTCCTGTCATGATGTTTGTTGCAGTTCATGGAGTCGCGAAAGCCGTTCCAACTGGACGGGCCCCTCTTCTGGTGGAACGCCTTCCTCGCAGCCTTCTCTCTTGCCGGCTTTCTGCGCATGACACCCGAGGTTTGTGTTCCTTCCTTTCCCTTTACCAACCACTCGCCTCTTTCAGATGTGGTGGGCGGTGAACTCGAACTCGTTCAGGTACTCCATCTGCACGGCCTCTTACGCCCAGGGAGTGACCGGCTTCTGGACGGAGAAGTTCGCGATGAGCAAAGTGTTCGAGTTCATCGACACCGCCTTCATCGTGCTCCGCAAGCGGCCGTTGATCTTCCTCCACTGGTAAGTGGTGGCAGGTCTCTGGCGTAAAGGGACCCTCTTGCTTGCAGGTACCACCACGTCACGGTCACCGTTTAGTAATTATGTCCTTCTCTTTTCGGTCTTAATCGCCTTTTCAGCACGTGGCACGCGTACAAGGACCACACGGCGAGTGGGCGCTGGTTCATTTGGATGAACTACGCCGTGCACGCCCTTATGTACTCCTACTACGCCGCCCGCGCCGCCAAGATCCACGTGCCCAAGTGGGGGGCGATGGGCATCACGATCTCGCAGATCCTCCAGATGGTCATGGGCGTGTACATCGGCTTCACGATCTACGGACTGAAGAGCGCCGGCCAGCCGTGCCAGCAGACGTGGTGAGCACGAAGTCGGCCTTTCCTCCTTCTAAACTCACTTCAGGGAGAACCTGTACTTCTCGTTCGCGATCTACGGCTCCTACCTCGCCCTGTTCGTCTACTTCTTCTGGCAGGTGAGTTCTCCGTCCATTTTCTCTCTGCATTCACTCGCTTGCAGACTTACCTCCGGAAGAACAATCGGTACGCGCGCTCCAAGCCGTCGGCCGGCGACCTCGCGGCGGGCGGCGACTCGAAGCCGGCGGCCGAGGAGCCGGCGGTCGCGAAGAACGGCGGCGTGACGCGCCGGAAAGTCCAGCGGATAAACTGAAACCGTTCGGGTCGGGATCTCCACGCAAACGCCCGTTGTCTACACTTCTTTCTGTCCTCTCCCCGATTAAACCGTTCGCTCTGTGGACCTCGTTGATGCCATTTAGTCACGACATCTTCTCTTTCTTTCGTTCGTTCGCTTAAGCCCGCTGTTTCATTTCCCCCCTTCTGTTCACATTCGTCCCCCACTCCCCCACTTTTCCAATTGTTCGCATAATTCCGAATAGACGAGTCATTCGCCGCAATTCTCGCTTCACATTTGTATCATTGTTTCGTTTTCGCTGCGAAGATAAACGAGCTTCGAACTCGACTTTTTTGGTGTGGGCAGCGGGTTGAATGCAAAGGTGATGGTGGAGCAGTCGGAACGAGCGCTAGCCTCGTTACAAGCAGCAAGGCTGGAGGTAAAAATCGACGGTCAATCGCATTTTTGGTATGGAAATGTTGAAGCATTTAATGATAAGTTATGGCCAAGAGGGTGTGTAGACTGAAGCTGTCTTATCCAGTCACGGTTAAAAGGGATTTTTTCTAAGGGTGGACCAACGAGTGGCACATTCATTTTGAAGACCTCAATTTTATTCGCTCATCTGACTGAACTGACTGTCGGCTATTCAGAACCGAAGAGTTTACACCGCTGCGGCCACGCGTTCCGGAGATGTGCTCGCCGAAGTCGATCGGAGCCCCGATTTTGGGGGTTGACCTTTCAATGACCACAAGTTCCTTTCTCGTAGGGCTAATCACTCGTGAACAGGCTTGTTGGAAAGCCCGATGTTTGGGCTTTCGAATGGTGTATAACACAAACACATGGAATTGGAGGCAAAAATTTGACAAGTCCCTGAGCACGAAAAATCCGCCCGTGGAATTCGCGAGTTTTGGGTTCGATCGCTGTTTTCTCGAAAATTTCTCATGGTTACACGGGCAACGGAATATAGGGCCTAAAGCTACATTTCAAGGCGCATCCAACGAAATATGTCGCGCATTCAGAGCAGACGGCGCTACTGACTATTGCTTGTTTGAAGTTTGAACTCTGGACATCCCAAACACCGAAAATTTTGCAGTTCTTTCGTTTAGTCGTCTTTTTTAGTGTTTTTCAATTTGTACAAATGTACAATGATGTTTGCTTTTTATTTGATACAAATCAAACAACCATGAGGTCGAGCTGGTCGTTTTCTCTGACAGGAATGACCATAGGGGGGACCCTTGTCTCATGTTCAAAAAACGAAAGTTCTTGGTTGGGCTTCAAACAATTAAAACATCAAAGCGTGTACTTAAAAATCCTTTTGCTTTGAAAGTAAACTTAAAAAAGGCTGTTTCTGACCAGAAAAAGACGAAAAGGAAAAACGGCGATATCCTTCGTTTGACGCCTATTTTTTTGGTTATCATTGTTTAATCGAACTAAGATTGTTACTTTAGTAGTTTTCGAGTAAAAGAAATAGTTAAGCGTTAAAAACAACCCGTTGAAACGATGCTGGGCGAAGATTTCGAAGAATGGTCGATCGAGAGGTCTCACTTCAAACAGGCCGTAGTCAGCAGCGCCGTCTGCTATGACTGCGTGACCTAGCTTGTTAAACGCGCCTTGAAATGTAGTTTTAGGCCCTATATTCCGTTGCCCGTGTAACCATAAGAAATTTTCGAGAAAACAGCGATCGAACCCAAAACTCGCGAATTCCACGGGCGGATCTTTTGGGTTCACAGACTTACCACATCGACGGACAGAATGCAACCAGTTTGTGTTATACACCAATCAAAAGCCCCCACATCGGGCTGTCCAACGAGCCTGCTTACAAGCGACAAATCCAACAAAAAACGTACTTGCGGTCCCTCGAAGGACAACACCCAAAATCGGGACTCTCACCAACTTCGGAAGGCGCATCTCCGGAACGAGTGGCCGCGAAGAGGTCAACTTTTCGATTTTTAGGAGCGGACAGTAAGCACATTTGAATGAGCGAATAAAATCGAGGGTGTCAAAATGAATGTGCCACTCGTTGCCCTGGCATGGTCCAGAATTACAGAAAGTGTCTTTTAAACACTTTCGAGCAATTCGAGGAGCTCGTCAAAAAAGCCGCTTGGAATGACCGCCCACTAGCTCGCAGCTTGCACACGCCTGCCGCCGTCTGGGAGACCGCTCGACACTTGCTGCTGCTTGGAATCGCGTACGCGCAGTGCAGTTATTTCTACTCGGTGATCAGCGCTTCCCATCCGACGAACGATGGCCGGGTAAGAGGGAACTTACGGATAGACGGTTATTTCTCGTGTGTTGCAGGAACGCCCTCCGAAACGACGACTTCCGGAAGCTGCTGGCCGCCGGGACGCCGCGATCGAACGCGGGCGCCGAAAGCGCCGATTCGAAGCCGGCGGCCCACTCGTTCACGCACAAGCAGCAGCGGAATGCCGACGGGCAGCCGAAGAAGAAGAAAACCTTCCGGCCGCCGCAAACCCGCGAGAAGAAGGAGAAGACGGAGACGGACGAGATCTTCGACGAGTCCGACGCCCGGCTCCAGTCCATCCTTTCGAAGTACCGCGATCGAGCGGCCGAGCGGCGCAAGGGCGGGGTCGACGGGCAGGACGTGGAGTTGCGGGCGAAGATCGCCAGCGGGCTGCACACCTTCCGCGACGAGGACCGCGATCTGGACGCCATCGACCGCCGCGAGCAGGAGATTCGAGTGGGTGCACCCATCCACCTCCGTTTCGTTCATTCGCTTCGTTTAGGAATCGAAGTACCTGGGCGGCGACATCGAGCACACTCATTTGGGCACGTCCTCATGCTTTCTTTTTATTTTAATCCCTCGATTTCGGTGCGCGGCCTCGACTACCAGCTGCTGAACAAGACACGCGACGAGATCAAGGCGAAGCCGGAGGAGGCCGAAGAGCAGGCAGAGGTCATCCTCGCCGAGCAGGTGGGCCCTCCTCTCTCCTTCGTTCATTTCCTTTCTTGTGTTCAGAACCCGGTGACGAAGAACGCGTACCTGAACAAGGTCGCCAAGTCGAAGATGTCGCGCGCCGTCTGCCGCACGCTCTTCGAATTCGAGCCGCCCGTCCGCAACGAACTCTTCCAGCGCGGACGGATGGCGTACGTGGTCGAGTTGGACGACCCGCAGCAGGACGTGCCCGTGACGCTCCTCCGCTCCACCTTCGAGTGCTCCAACGACCGCGTCGAGCAGAACATCAGCGCCAACAATCTCGTCATCGAGGTGAGCCCCTCCTTCTTCCTTTTTTCTCAATGGTTTCTTCCTTCAGAAACTCACCGAAATCCTCACGTACCTGCGGACGGACAAGCGGAAGCGGAAGGAGAAGGAAACGAAGCCGGAAGCCAAAGAGTCAGGTACGTCCCTTCCTTTCCCACTTGCTTTGCATTGCTTGAATTCAGCAGAAGGAAGAGCACTCCAGCTCCTCGTCGGCCACTCGACCGAAAGGCGGAGGACAAGATCTTCGACGACGTGGACGACGACTACGTGCCCGACCGGAGTTCGAAGCCGACGGTCGAAAGCGAGCGGCCGGAAAGATCGCGATTATTTCGGCGACGAGCGCAAATCGCGGGATTCCGACCGCAAGCGTTCGTCCGAAGTCGCCCGGTCCGCGGGCCGAAGAGGCGACTCGCCCGCCGCCGGCCGCTCCCGTCGAGCGGACGCCCTTCAAGACGCGCGCGATGCCCGCCGCTTCCCATCCGCCGGCCGACGTGCCGCCCGTCAAGAAGTCCAAGTACGAGGAGGAGGACGCGTACGGCGAGCTCTTCCCCTCGAGCGGCATGGGCTTCGGCGGGGACGACTCGGACGAGGAGGACATGAGCAAAATGGACCTGGTGGGCATCTTCCCTCCTTCTTCCCTCAATCCCCCGCTTTCAGGGCAACAAGAAGGGCCCCGTGAAACGCTGGGACTTCAACACCGAAGAGGAGTTCGAGCGCTACAAATCGAACCAAGAGGCTCTCCCAAAAGCGGCAAGTTCTCTTCTTCTTCCTTTCTCTCACCCATCCGCGTGTTCAGGCCTTCCAGTTCGGGATCAAGTCGAACGCCGGCCGAAAGACCCGCAAGACGAATGCCGCGGCCGAGGAGCGTCGTTTGGACAGGGAGTACGAGAAGAATCTCGGAGATCATCGAGAAGAAGAAAGGGCAAATCCGCCCAGTGAACGCTGGGGGAAGGGAAGCGTCCACTCACCGGCCATTTGCTTGCTCTACGATTCCTTCACGTTCACTTTTCATTGATTTCGAGTCGATTTGTGCGCGAATAAACGTCGAATTCAAGCCGGATTTCTCTTCGATCGACGAGAAACGAGTGCTCGCGGTCACCTCGCTCGCTCGAAGGTCGAGTGGACGATTCGGGGTCAAGCCCCAAATTTAGTGGTTTGTTTTGATTTCGTTTGCATTCCGAAGTTGAAGTTCGATGTCAACGAGGGCGCGCAAATGGCGGCCGGCTTCTGTGGAGCGAGCGGCTCTTCACTTGAGTGGTGAGCGCAGAAGTGAGCGGTTGATCGGCGGAATGTCGCCGAGGGAGGAGGAAGAAGAGGAGTGCCGCTTTAAAAAACTTTGAGCGAGTGAAAGCGGCGAGTAATTAATCCGCCGTCCGAAAGGAGTGCCCGGCGGGCGGATCAAGTGCGTTCCGCCCCCGCTGCTCCGTTTTTACGGTCTTCGCCCGCCTCCGGAGGATCCTGTCGATGGAATTTTTGTAATTTCGCCCCCGAACGAGGAGTGCCGCTCGAACTAATCGGGCGGGCGGATGGAGCCGGAATCCAGTCGGTTGAGGGGGTATAAAACGGAAGCGCGGAAAGAAGCCGCGGCTAACGCGCGTCCATTTGCCGCCGCTTCCGCGATGATCAACAGTCGAGTGCTCGTTTGCTTCGTGCTCCTCTCCACGCTCCTCGTCCTCTCGGTCGATGGATGGTTTGTCCTCGCTCCGCTTCCCCACTAATCACTCGTTTGTTCAGCGGATTCCCGATGGGTGGAGGCGGTGGAGGAGGTGAGTTATGAACAGGAGGCTCTTCTGTAATCGCCTTTCCTTGCAGGTTGTGGAGGCTGCGCTCCGATGTGCGGATGCGGTCGAAAGAAGCGCAGCGTGATTGAACCCCAAATCCGGACCGAGGAGTCCGCGCCGTGTCCGCAGGCCGCTTGGGAGTCCATCATCAAGGAAGTGAGTGGAAGACAACCGACGGAAGAGGAGTGATCGCCGTCTTTCTAGAACATCGGCGAGGACGTGAACACGAGCAAGTACGCTGTCCAGGGCGCACTCTTCAAGGAATACGAGACCAAGTTCCTCATCACGTGCGCCAAGTCCGAGGACAAACACCACCTCCAGTTCGTGACCAACGGCGAGGGCTACTGCTCGGCCGGCAACGAGCGCATTTGGTGTGCGGCGGTCGTACTCCAGGCTTGAAGCCGACTTCGTCCAGTTCCCTTTTGGTCTCATGAACAAGCCAGCAATACTCACTTCTTTGTAATCGAAATAAACTAAGCAAACGGCAGGTGAACGAGGAAGTTGCTCTCGGAGGGAACGGAAAGCAAGGAATCCATCGGCTGTCGGCGGGATTTCCGGCAGTTGGACGACGAAGGCGGGCGGGCGGTCGGTCTTGATGTCCGTCGACATCCGACCGCCATTTGTCCCGCCCTTGAGGTCATAAAGCCGTCCGTTCCGTCGCGCATTCCCGCCCGCGGTCTTCCAATCTGCGAAATGCACTCCGCCGATTCCGCGAATGGCCGCTCGTTGCCGACCACTTCGCGGCGAACATTCCAGTGCATTAGTTTGTTGCCGTTTCCGACCCGCAAATTCGTTTTGTTCTCCGCCCGATGCGGGATTTTAATTCGATTGGAGGCGTGCGAGGAGTGGCCGCGGATTGCACGAATGATCACTCGTTTGCAGCCGGCCGGCCGTTCGCCCGCCTCCCGATGAGCATCCACGGCTGCTTTCGCGTTCTGAATCGCCAAGTGGTGAGTGTTTCGAAGTCCGCACTCGGCACCTCCGGACTGCGCAGCCAAGCAACACGAACGGCCGTCCGCTTCTGCTCACTCGCCATTCGTAATCGTGTAGCCGCTTGAATAATCGCTCCGGTTGGCGGCGGTCGATTGCTTCGGCACGGCCGGTTTCTTTCCCCCTCGCTTAATGACCGTCGATTACGGCGAGCAGAAGGCGGAAATCCACGGGCACTCGCTTTCTTGACTCTTGGCCTTCGGTCCGCTTTCTCCATTGCCTTCCGCCTCGACACACCCGTCCGTTCGTGCTTTCGGGCATCGATTCCGCTGGCCGGAGAGTTCCGCCTTCTTCCTTCAATTTGGACACGCGGCTAATCAACTCACATTGTTTAGCAGGTGCACTCGTTCGTGTTGCTTTAAATAGCCGGGCCAATGGCACCTCTTCCCGCACTCTCATCGCCACTCGTTTGATCCCTCCACTCCGCGATGATTAAGCATCGCATAAAGAAGGTCAGGCAGCCGATTGATGTGCCCTTTGCTCTTCCTTGTGGTTGTTCGTGTGTGTAGATTGGAGTGAATTGAAGTGTACAGTGGAAGTGAGTGGTTGTCCCTCTGGCACGCGTGAATAATTGAAAGCAGAACGAAACACATGGAAACAATTCAAGCAGATGTTCCGCCCGCAGGGCCCACTTGTTTTCGATTGGCAAAAGTGTGCGGGACGAGTGGGTTGGGTCGTTCCTCTCGTCTCGTCTTTGATCGACGATCCGAGGAAACATTTGGGTCGGGATTGACGTAAATCCGCAGGAATGTTCTGCTGTCTACCGGACCGGCAAAAAGAAAGTCCTCGGCCGTTGAAAAGGCGGAGGCACAGTGGGGGGTTCCTTGTTCTTCCGGTTTGGGCCGAATTCCCTCTTTTTTGGGCGGTGGGGAGGACGAAGTTGCCGGTCCATTTAACTTCTTCCTTGTTCGTGGCCGTCCATTCGTGCAGGACGTTCGCTGATTGCGGCCTCTCTTTTGTCTCAGATGGTTGTGGATTGAAGGAGCGCCCGCCGAGTGCTCGCCGCTTCTCCGCTTCGTTCATATCAAGAGGCGGCAAGGATCATGGGCATTTTGAGCCAATCGCACTCGCTCTTCAAGACGGTCAATGCCCTCCAAAAGGTCTCGTTTCGTCCATCTGTTGTGCTTTGCTGTTCACTCACGCATTCGTTCTTAGCTTAATTAATCTTCCTTGCCTGCAGGCCTCTCCGGTCATCGTCCATCTGTTGATGATCATCGGTGTGGCCCTGTACACGCTTGGGGTTAAAATGGCGCTCTTCACCGTCATGCAGAAGTTCCTCATGGAAACCGAAAGACTCGCTTTTCTTGCGGTAATCGACGCGCCACCCCCACGACGCGACTGGGGCGAACGCTTGTTTATTCACGGATTGACCATTTAAAAGGGACGCAGGCGAGGGCGAATGAAACGGCCGAAGTGAGCAGCACGGAAATTCTATCGGAAGCTTCACGGGAGGCGATGAAACGGCCGGTGGCAGCAGGTTTGTTTGGCTACAAGCTCGCTTGTAGCCTTATGTTCGACCGCGCGAACAGCAGCGAACTTCTCGAGGCGTCGAACTCGACGGAAATGGGCGAGCAAACGGCGAGGGAGAGAAGCGCGAGATCGCGCAGTTCGTCCGCAGTCGGAAGTGCGTTCTGCGGGCACTGAAGGTGAGTTTGAGGATTCTTCCGTTGCTTGATGAATCGGCTGCAGAAACTGGTGGACATGGACTGCGATCAGCGAGTGATGGACCGAATGACCGTGCGGATGATCGAGCACTGCTACTCGGTGGTCGTCCGCAACGAGCGCTCCCTCGACGGCGTCGTGTTCGAAAGGACGGCCGACGGCCTGCAAATCGGTCCTTCCTTCCTCTCCTTCCCTTCATTCTCGTGCTTGCAGTGGGCGACGAACACGTGAAACTCGAGCCGTGGACGTTTAGCGACGCCGTCCTCTTCACGTTCACCGGTGAGACCTTTGAAGAGCAGGAGTTCATCCACGCACTTTAACTCACTTGCAGTCATTACGACGATCGGCTACGGAAACATCGCGCCGAAGAGCTTCGCGGGTCGCCTCTTCTGCATCGTCTACGGCTTCATCGGGATCCCGTTCACCCTGCTGCAATCGCCGATTTTGGGCGCTTCATCTCGGAGCTGATTGACGCTTCGAAGCTCGCTATCCACAAGCGTTACAAGTGCATCGAACATTGGAGTTAGAGCAGAATGAGCGAAATGTTTGCAGGAGGATCCGCCGACGATTTCGTTCGTACTTCCGGCCGGGCGGCGCTCCCAGCATGCTCTCTTTAGGTCTTTGCTGCTTTCTTTTCTAATGGCCTGACACACGTGTTTGCAGCAAGCGTGAAGCTTTCGGCTGCGAGGAAGGACGAGGAGCTGACGAAGTTGGAGAGCGGAGAGGTGAGCAGCAACAGTCGACTCCTCCGTTTCATCTTCCCGTTTGCAGACGAACATCGAAGAGATCCAGAAGCTGAACGGCGGCGACCTGGACGGCACTCAAGCGGAAGATGAGGAGAAGAAGGAGGAAGAGGAGGAGCTGGAGCCGATCGGCAACACGCTCCCTTTGATGTCGATCTTCATTCTCTACTCGCTGCTCGGCGCCGTTCTCCTCGCCAGCTACGAGCCCGAGATGACCTTCTTCAAGGCAAGTTGGATAGGCGCAATTAAGTTGGTCGGCGTTGACTCCAGGCCGTTTATCTTATCTTCATTTCGTTAACTTCAATCGGGCTTGGTGACGTAATCCCGCGGCAAGAGAGTGAGTCGTTCATCTTCCTTTTCACCTTTGCTCTTTTGATTCCAGCCTACCTTGGGCTCACGCTCGTCTACATCGCTGTTGGCCTTGCACTCACAACAATAGCGATAGAAATCGCTGCCGATTACTTGAAGCGCTTGCATTATTTCGGAAGAAAAGTGGAGAACGTTGGCGGGGATCGTGATGCAAGTTCATTACGTTACGAACGTCTGTGATGCAAATGCTTTAGATGGATTCGGTTCAAAGACGCTCACAGTTGAAGCAACTCGTAAAAAACTTGGGGGATCAATTCAACCTCCCTGTAACGACGATCAAGACGCTCGGTAAGTGGCGGAACGACTCGCTCTGAGCTCTGGGCTGTTGCAGATCTCGACCAATTCGTGGACGATGCGATCAAAGTGGAGGCGGGCGAGTTGGAGACCCTCCGGCCGCCGCCGATCGGCCCGTCGGACGTGATGCTCGAGTCGCCGGTCACGTTCGCGGACGAGGACGAAGGTACTCGACCCGAGGGAGTGGATTGAACCTCGTGGGCAGTTTAGAGCCCTGGGAGCCGATGAAGACGCCCACTCCCTCGCCGACACCGCCGCCGCGAGAGCCCACTCCTCCCGAAGAACCGTCGCCTATCCCCACTCCTCCGCATGAGCCCTCGCCCGAGCCCGAACCGCCCCGAGAACCCACCCCTCCACCCCCGCCTCCGCCGCCCAAGGAGCCGACCGCCGAAGAGCTGGCGGCCTTGAAGCGGCGATCGTACTCCGAAGAAGCCTACCGCCGCTACCTCGCCTACCAGAAGCAATGGTGATTTCTTTTCAATAGACGGCTGCTCCTAACGCAACGGCTCGCTTTCAGGCGCAAATTCCGCCAAACCCAACAGCAGTTCGCCGGACCGAGCGGCCGTCGACGATCGAGTGCGGCCACCAGCCAGGCGAGCGCGAGCAGCAGCGGCCATCGGTACGCGCCCGTGCGCAGCGAGACCCAGGAGTCGACCGAAGAGCCGCCCAAGGAGTGAGGGCCGGCCATTGCTTTCTTCTTTCATCAGCCGCTGATTGTAATCAACCGTTTATTAAAGTAGGCACGCGAATCGGTGCAGTCAGGGGAGAGTGTGAGGAAAGAACAGCCTAGAGGAAAGAGTGCAAACTAACGGGGATTAAAGCCAACAAGCGGCCGGTTTGCAGCGAAATGCTTCGTTTCGAGGGTCCAAAAAGACCGAACTACCCGACAGGCGAAGGAATGAGATCGTGCATGAAAGAACAAAAGAAGAAGAGCCATAGGACGGCGGCTTCACACGTCCTGCTCCTTCTTCCACGCCTCCAGCTCGCTCCGATTGCAGCAGTAGAATTGGAGGTCTTCGCGGAAGCAGCCCTTCTCGCAGCACTTGCACGCGATGTCCCACTCGCCGCACGTCTTCCGCGCGAAACGACGACGGTGCGCATGGCCGGCAGCTGAAAGAAAAGAACGCGGAGATCAATCGTCACTCTTCTTCGGCTATTTTTAGTCCAGATTTCATGCGAATTTCGAAGAACGGCCCACATTTCTCGCACCAAATTCGCTCTTCGGTGACACCTGCAGCATTTGTTTCTCCTCTAATTGCACGCGAGAGCCCTCCAATCTCCCCCGTGTGTTCGAAAGATCAAAGAAAAAACGGCTGTTTGCATTCGACACTCCGGCCGCGCCGCTGAAGTCCATTCGTCCATTACTGTGCGGGTATTTGCGGACCAAAAAGTTGTTTACGGGTGCCGCCGTGCACGAAGTTCGCATGTTGGCCGAAAGTGTCTCCTTTCGCATCAAAGGGCGGTCGGTCGTACGTTTCGTAAACAAAAAACGGCTTCACGAAAGCGACGAGACGTCCACGAAATGCCCGCCGACGCCCAATCGACCCCTGCGGACCACCGAGCGCGCTGAAAGGCGGCCGGGAAGGTTGTCACGAATCCCCGCTTCCAAATCCGTGCACTTTTCAATGAAAAACCAGGTCGGGCTTTCGTCGAAACAGCCGCCGTCTCGTCTGGACTCGACAGAAGGTTCCCGACTTCTGCGGTCCCGCTTGCAGCCCAACCGCCCCCGTTCTCCACAGTAACCGCAGGCATCACTCACCGTAGAAGACGTCCCGTTTGCTGCGGCGGTGATGGCAGGGCTTCGTGTATCCTTCCGGGATGCACACCTCGTTCATGGTGTCCGTCAGCATTCGCCCGCACAAGCGCAGTTTGGACGCGGCCTCCATCGACGGAAGGACGTTGAGGAGAAGGAGGACGAGGAGGAGCACCCGAAGAGCGGAGCATCTTTGGAAGGCGACGAACCGACGGATCCCCTCGACTCTTCACTTGTCTTCCTTCTTTGATCGAGGCAAAGGAAACACAGGGGTGATTCGGAGCACAATCCATGAGCAATCGGAAGACGGTCGTTTGCAAGTGCCCGCTTCTCGTCCGCTCAACTGAAGAAAGCGGCGAATTAAAAACGAACGCTTCCACCTGCACGCCGCCGTTCGCTCCGCACAAAAACGCCTGCAGCGGACTCACGGCGGAAGCGGGAGCACGAAGCGGAAAGAGCAAAAGAACGCGGGGGATTACGATAATGGAGGAGGAGGGATTGCATAACCGGTGGAACGTTTGCTCGAGCAGAATTGAGAAACCGGTGGCTTTGGTGTGGGATTTGAACACAACACGGTGACTCAAACAGCAATGACTGAACAGACAGTTACGCTGCTAAGAGCTGCCTGATGAGTCGAACGAGGAACTGCAAGAAGGAGGCGAGTTGCAGCCAGCGGCCTCGTCTTTTGAAGCGAAACACCTCGCGTGCGCGAGTTGGCCGCCGCAAACATCGTTGAAAGAACCGCCCCTCCTGCGCAAAGTGCACCGGCCGGCTGGAGGGCGGACCGCGGGTACCGTTTTTTGCAGCCGAGTGCGGGGCGGACCTTCACGGAACGGCCGAATGACGACCGTAGACCGCAGCCAGAAGAGCGTGTTCTCTCTCCAGCTACCGTAGAAAAAAGAAGCGTGTCGGCTAAACGGGGAAAGCGGACGTCAGATCGGCGGAAAGAAGGGCGGAATTTGAATCACGCCTTTCGAATTAAGCGGCGCCATGCGGTGCCGCCTGCGCACTTCTTTTTTCGCCTCCGCTCGCCGCTCGTCATCGCTAATTGAACGGCTGTTGGGCGGATGTTTACTCATTTTTCTGCTCACCGAAGGTCATTAGGTCCACTTTGCACCTTTGGAGCGTTCGCGGACCGCCGCATTCCGGCTGGACGGGGATTGTCGGCTTAATCGGGCGTAGTGGAGTGAGCGCGGAGCCCACTCATGTGTTCTTCAGCCGTTTTTTGCACCTTCACGCAGCACGCGTGCGGAAACCAATCGGATGAGTGTTTCGTCGAAGCGGGGGATTAAAATAGACGGAAGAAGAAGGCGGCGAACAGTCCGCCGGTCATTTCCACACACGCGTGGGCGAACGTCACGACTTGTTGTCTCTTCGAATCAACCTCCAAGAGTGGAGTGCGAGGTGATTCACGTGTTCCGGTCGGCAACAAGTGGCGGCGAGTTCCGAGAAAAAACCACTGGAATGAAGGCGATGATTCGATTGTGCTCATTTCGCGTCGGTCTTCGGTTGGTGCTCACTGCTTGCTTCCCTGCATGTTTGTGCCCATTGACCTTCTTGTTTACGGTAGCAGAAGTGCAGGGAAAGTGGAAGAAAGTACCTTCCAGAACGCAGCAGAGATGAGTTGCCCGCGAGCGAACGCGTGAACTTCAGCGGCCGCACGCGAACGGCGGACTTCTTTGTTGCGCGCAGAAGTGTTCCGTTCGAATTAATCGCCCCGTTTCGAAGAATCGGAGGAAAAAACGGCTGAACGAAGAGGCCGGTTTCACGACCACTTCGACTCGACATTCGGCTTCCCAGAAGAAGGGGAAGCCGCCGCGGCCACAAATCCGCCCCGACCTTCGATCCCTCCGGTCGCTCATGAGGAAACAGGAAACACTCTCGCTCTTGTTTGTTTCTTCCCGCTTCAAACGAGGGGGCGAAATCAAATTGCGGTCAGTCGAACGTTCCGCGCGGCGCCGAGCAGCAGGTTGCACGTCCGCGCGGGTGCAAAAAAGTTCGTTTGCTCTTCCCGAATGGAGTCGATCGGAACGAAGCGAGCAGCAGGAATCAATCGGTGTTTGTTGGCTGAAGACGGAAGATTCTTCTGTTTCCTCCGTGCACAATGAGTTCAACAACAACAATGGAATTCGATTATGCACTCCGGTGCAAACAAACACACTCCTTCCTCCTTCGTTCGCGTTCTCTTGGACCGCAGACGGCAATCGAATCAAATGTTGCTTTCTTTAACGGAAACAAATGGGATTCTGATTCCAATGCGACACTCGAAACTTCGAACTCCTTCAGATTCCGCCTTCTTCTGGTCCCTGAAAAGAAACACGAGTGGCGGGTACAATCGCCGAAGAAGAATCACGTTTCTCGGCGTATGTCATCGACTACAACCCTCGGGAGTTCGAAAGTGGATTCCGCCTTCCGTTTGTGTCTTCCGCTCACTTCTTGCCACCGTTCTGTCGAAATGGACGCTTCTGGTTGGGTTCTCTTGCTGGAGATCGTCGAAACCCTCCTTGCGGTCGTCGTCTTCTTCCCGACCGCCTACTTGATCCTCCATCTCGCCCGGAACTACAGCACGCACATCAACTTCAGAGTGCTTCTGGTAAACAAGCACCTCTTCTTTCTAGCCACTGCTTTGTTCAGATCGTCGACATCCTGCAACAAACATTCATTCTCTTCTTTCGGAGTGTCTTCGCGCCATCCTCCGTCGGATGGACGATCGGCTCTTCTTTTGGCCGATCGTGTTCGGGAACGTGGGACAGCACTGGCTGCTCAACTCGCAGGTGTTCTCCGTCTTCCTGCTCACCACTCGAGCGAACCTTCTCGACCGTCCAGTCGAACACGTACGAGCAGCGAGGCTGTTGGCTGTCGGTTGGAGCGACGACGATCGTGGTCAGCGGCTGCCCCGCTCGTTTCTCTTTTTTAATCGGTGGATTGCAGGCCATCTCAATGCTCGCATTCACCATCAACTTGGAGCTGCAGAAGAACGCCCTTCCGACCGCCTGTTTCACGTGCACCATCCTCGAAGCGATCCCCGACTCTCTGATCAAGGGATGGCTCATGTGTTTCTTTCCCATGTGCGCTGCAGCCATAGTGAGGAGGCAATAGAGGAAAGGAATGACCGCTGTCTTCAGATCATGTTCGGCTTGTTTCGCTTGAACCAACGCAGACGGCGGAACTTCGAGCACTCGCTGTCGAACAAGTTTCAGTTCGCGGAGAACGTCTACGCGGCGGGCTGCCTGCTGCCGATGTTCTTCCTCTACGTTTGCACCTGCGTTCCCGATCCTCCCGTTCGCCCACTACCTTTCGGTCTACGCACCGCTCTACGGGCCGTTCGACGCCCGCATTCGACTGGTCGTCCAAATCACCCATCTGCTCTACGATCTGAACACTCTGGCGGCCGTCTGCTGGATAATCGCGCACTTCCCGCCGCTCCGCTCCAAACTGCGCGACGACTGGCGGCGGCTGCGGCAGGCGCGCGGTTCCGTCGACTCGGAGCCTCGATCGACCCGACGGCCACCATTCAGGCCGCCACTCGAGCCCACTTCGACCACCTGCAGGCGGCCTGGAACTGAGCAGCAGCTCGGGGGATGACGTCTCCGTAAGCCGCCTGCACTTTTCGTTTCGAACAATCGGCTTCCAGAAAGCGGCGTGCACTTCTTTCGTCTACGCAATCCACCCGCTCATTCGGCCGCTTCGGGCGACATGCGACGACCTTCGGGCAAGAAGCGAGTTCATTCGGGGAAGGGCCGAGAAGTTCGCGTGTGCAGCGGCAGCCCTCGTATTTCCGCTCACAAGCGGGACGTCATCACCTGTTTACGTTTGTTAGCTGGAGAATGAATAAACCGCAAGGAGTTAATCGTTCAAGCAATGACACCAGGAGTGCAGAAAATCTTCGCTACTCCAGACAGTAAACACCAATGAAATCAAATGTGTTCGGCTGGCCAGAAATAAACTCGGCCGTCTTGTTTGACAAGTGAACTCGGCGGATTCTTTGCGAAACGAGTGGATTGACGGCCGGGGGATCCGCCGGGAGTTGCCGGCCCGGATTGACCCGCCCCGACGGCCAATCCGCCCGCCGCATCCCCGAACTCATTTGCAATCGAGCGCGGCATTTGCATTTGAAATTGCCGCTTCCGATTGTCGCCCATTTGCGCACTCCGCTCTTTTGTTTTGGCTTGTGGCTGGAGCAGTGCGACATTTCTTCGTATTCCGCTTACTCCCTTAACACTTCTGTTTGCTGGAAGGATGGGCGACTCGAACACGCGAATGACCATCAATTACAGAGGTAAACTCTTTCTCGTAACGAGTGACGTCCGTGTGTTCAGAGCGCTGCCGCATGCACGACCTGAACGAAGCGCTCGACGACCTCCGGACGGCCATCCCCTACGCTCACGGGACGAACGTGCGGAAGCTGTCGAAGATCGCCACTTTGCTGCTCGCCAGGAACCACATCCTCATGCAGACGAATGCGATCGAAGAGCTCCAGAAGACGGTCAACCTTCTCAAAGAGCGCATCCGACGGTTGGAAGACGAGAAGGCGGAGAAGGAACCGAGAAGGAGCAGTGAATTCGATCAGTTGTCCGTCTATTTGCTCGCCTCTGCCATCCTGTGTTGTGTGGTTGAATAAACACGAACAACGAACTGATTGTCGCCTCCTTGTCGTTCCGGGCGAGCGGCCCGGACAAACCCAAAGCTGCCAACTGCGAACTGAGGGGGCGCACTTCGCCCCGTCGATTTCTTCCAGTCGCTGATCGAAATCAACCGTTCGTCCACTTGTCGCTCCAGAAATGACGACAAACGGGAGGAAAGAGCGCTCGCTGGAGCAGAAGAATCAGAAGGTGATCGCCAAGTCGCAGAAGGACTTCTGCTCGCGAATTCCGGACGTCGTTTTGGATCAAACGAAGCCGACGAGCGTGAGTTTTCTTTCCACTTTCTTTCGAATGAATTTCCCCGTTTTGCAGCTTCCTTTTCGTCGTCCACTCGTGCTTCGGGTGTGCCGCCCAGTTCCCGGATGTTCTGGAGGCCTTCCGGCGGGTGGCGCCCGACTGCTCGCTGCGGGTGTTCCCCGAGCAGTGCGGCTACAAGCCGTTCGTCCTCGTCAAGTGCGCGGACGTCCCGACGGCCACGAAGCTCGCGGAAACGCTGAACGGGACGACGCCCAGCTGGCTGAAGCAATCCTCGAGCCCCTTCTACTTCTCCTACGTCTCCAACTGTAAGTCCTTCCTTCGATCGGTCCTTTCGTTCACTCGTCGAATGCAGACAACCCGAAGCGTCAATGCCCCTCAACTACCCGGCTTCCACGTTCATCCGAACGCCGTCTCCAGAGAGGAGGAGGCCGTGCTGGCGGCGTTCGTGGAGAGCTGCGAGCCTTCCGGTCGGTTCCTCGTTCATTCTTCTTCTTTGTACTCGGCTGCTTGCAGAAACGCTGAAGAACCGAACGGTCATCCACTTCGGCCACAAATTCGACTACGCGACGAACACGGCGGTCGTTCCCACGCGGCCGATCCCCGCCCTCCTGCTCGAACTGCTGGACGGACTGCGGACGGCGGGGATCCCGATCGAGGGGACGCCCGACCAGGTGACCGTCAACGTCTACGAGCCCGCCCAGGGCATCCCCTCGCATGTGGACACGCACTCGGCCTTCGAGAACCAGATCGTGGTCGTGAACCTCCTCTCCGACGTCGTCATGAGCTTCAAGGACTCCGCAAACCACGCGACGGCCATCGACCGCCTCCTTCCGCAGCGGAGTGTGAGTGGAGGGGGGGGAATCGAATGAAACGAGTGGATTGCAGGTCGTTTTGATGCAAGACGCCGCCCGCTACAAGTGGAAGCACGGGATCTACACGCGCCGCTACGACGTCTCGCCCACGGACAACACGCTAATCGAACGCGAAAGCGGCGGATTTCGATCACCTACCGGCGAGTGCGGCGGACGAAGTGCGAGTGCGCGTTCGCCTGAGTTCTGCGATTGGGATCGCGGGAAGTTCGGCATCCCGTCGGCCGACGAGCACGCCGTTCAGCTGGAGCGAGAGTACGTCAGTCAGGTGGGCGGTGTGAATCGTTGCGGACAGCGAGTGATGGATTCGTTGCAGTTTTACGAGACGTGCGCCGATCGCCTTTGACACTACGCGGTTCTCGATTTGGCCCGCCTTCCGCCGCTTCCTCGAGAGCTTCCCGCCCGGCAGTCTGCTCTTCGATGCGGGCTGCGGCAACGGGAAGTACCTCTGCTTCGACGTGCCGCTGGTGCGGATCGGCTGCGACTACTCGGAGAACCTCTGCCGCATCGCCGCCTCGAAAGGCTGCGCCGTCTTTCGGGCGGACGTTCTCGCGCTGCCCCTCCGCGCGGAGTGTGCGGACGGCGTCCTCTGCGCGGCGGTCGTCCACCACTTGGCGACTCCCGAGCGACGACTGCGCGCCTTCCAGCAGTTGGCGCGCGTGCTGAAGCCGGGCGGCCGGGCGTTGGTCAGCGGATGGGCGATGAAGCAGAAGGGCTCCTTCTACGACAAGATGCGGGCCAATCGAGCGGACGGTGAGCGACTTCCACTTCTTTTCATTCCATTTTGCTTGAGTTTCAGATGAAGAAGAAGCCGCCAGCCTGTCGTCCCGCCGTCCTCTTCGAACAAGCTGCTCGTGCACGACGGGACGGAGTTCGCGCAGCAGGACCTGCTCGTGCCGTGGGATTCGAGCGCGAAGGACTCCCAGCATTCTCCGTTTCTATCACATCTTCACGGAGAGCCGAAATGGACGCAATTGTGGGCCGACTGGACGGTTGCCGCCTGCTGAATTCCTTCCACGAGCAGGGCAACTGGTTCGTGGAGTTCGAGAAGATCTTTTGATTGTTTGTTGATTTCGTTGTTAATAAAAGCATTGATTCGATTTGGTGGGAAGGAGTGGGCGAGTGGGGGCGAGCGGACTGCAAACACCCGCCCCATGCGGTGGGGGGATTCGCGCTTCGGAGGTGCGAAAGATCCCGACCGGCCACTTCCTTTCGCCTTTCCCCTTCCTTGCTTCGTACTCGAGTGAATCACCGATGGAATCCGAAGCGGCTCTTCATTAGCCGGCTGGCCGGTTGTGCAAACAAGGGACGCGGCGGGGATAAAAAGACGGTCGGGCGGCGGAAATTCGAATTCAACCCGCTTCCCCTCGCAATGTCCACGATCTTCCGCCTGCTGCTCCTGATTCTCTCGATCACCGCCGCCACTTGCTGCCAGATCGCCGCCGTCAAAGGATTGTGCCCCGCCTCGATGGCCGTCGACCGGACGAGCGGCTGCTGCGTTTCGAACGGCGCCCACGGAATCGTCGGCAGTGCGGGCGCCTCGTTCGGATCCTCCGCCTTCGTCCCGCGGCAGATCGGCAGCCAGCGTTTCCGGAAGCACTGAAGCGAGTGAACAATCGGACTTCCTCGCACTCTTCCTTCTTCTATTGTACTCTTTTTCGACGAATAAAAGTGATCGTTTATTCGAGGCGGACCTCAAATTTCGTTCTCCCCGCGGTGCAGACACTCGCTTCTCGCCGACGGCGACCGGCGGAAGGACGAAACGAGAGCGGAAGACCTCCGCCGACTTCAGGTGCCACCGGTGGTTTTTGGGTTGGAAGGGGACGATGTGGCTGTCGAGTTCCTCGAGCTCGTTGAAGCCGCTGGCCTCCTGCTCCTCGTCCACGTCGACGATGATGCGCGAGTGGATCCCGTACTGGTTCTCCACGTGCCCGTCGATCGTCTCCGGAACGCTGAGGCGAACGACCGCCGGCTGTTGGGTCGTGCGGGTGAATTCGGCCGGCGGGTGGGACGGCTCCTCGCTCCAGCAGGTAGAGGCGAGAAGGTGGGAGTCCCGCCTGATTGCTGCTGCTCGAGACGATCGGCGCGTGTGGGCGGCCGCCGATCGCTCCTTTCGGCCTCGTCATTCGGATGCCCGACCGCGAAGTGGTCGCTTTCGGCGCTCGCTGCTCCACGAGGGCGCGTTGGGTTGTCGTGCGAATGGTGATCCTCGCCGCGGGACTGCGAGTGGCCACTTCTTTCGACTTGGGCGGCGAGTTGAGGACCAGAGCTGAACGAAAGGAAGAATGAGCACAAGAGAAAAGGAGGGAAGGGTCTACCTTCTTGTACTCGACTGAGGATTGGCTTACTAGCTTGGGCGCCTTCTGGGCCTGCCGGCTGTTGTTCTGCCGCACTCGCAGCAGCCGTTCGTGGCGCTCCTCCTCGTTCATCGCCCGCTTGTTCTCGTCCCGCACGACCGCCGCGCTGTTCTGAATCTGCAGCTGGACGATCGTCTGCAGGTGGACGGTGCCGAACAGAGTGGCCACCAGAAGAGTGATCAGGATGAGACGCCGCAGAGACCGACGGGACATCACTCTACTGAACGACATCAGGCGACGTCCCTCTGCGCGGAGGCATCAGAAACAAAACCTCCGGATTGCGTCACGAAGCCGACGGAATGGCGGGCGAAGCGGCGGGCGGTTGGAAACGGCGTGCGGGCGGCAATTATCGAGCGGGCGTGAAGACGATCGACCGGTGGGTTGCTGTGGGAATTCTCCGTTCTTTCCTGCTTTCGATCGAACCGGAGTGCTCGTTTGTTGAAATTGAGAGGATTGAAGAAAAGAGTTCCGGTTTCTAATAGCAATCGTCTATCGTCAGTTCGTTCACGTGTCCCGTGGTCATTCAAACACCGGCCGACACGAAACGGTGGAGTGTTGATAAGTCGAGGCGGGCGATTAGCCTTCCCAGCCGCCCACCAAACGACCACTTTCCGCCCGCATGCACGTGCCGCTCAGCTGACGGACGGACGGGGTGCGGGCAAGAAGTCTAATTGCAATCCTCCTGCCTTGCCGCCGCCGACTGGCCACTCCCGACTGGGCAGCCGCCCGCTCGAGTGCGCATTCGGACACCGCGGGACTCCCGAAAGGGCCAATGCGCTCCGAAAAGAAAGCAGTTTGCTCGTGTTTCCCACTCTTACGACCGCGAACGTGCAAATGGGCGAATTTACAGCCGAATGGGGGAGAGCGGGGTGGTCTTTTCCAGTCCGAAAGGACGTGTTCCCCCGAATGTCCACTTGCTTCCTCCCTCGTAAAGCGAGGAGGGTCCTAAACGGGGAGGAAGGTCGGCCGTCTGCCGCCTCCCCCTCCTCCAAACAAGTGCGTTTGATCTTTGATAGCCACGGCGAACGAACGGGCGAGCGAGCGAAGGAGCGGGCGTCTTGCAGCTTGATTTTTCTGCCCGTCGATCGGCTCACTCGCCGCCCGCCCGCTCGCCCGCTCACCGCTCACATGTTGTTGTTTTGCTCGTGGAGCCCCGAATTTGTTTATTTTCGCTTCGTTCTCTCCAGCACGTAGACGGGAGGGAGTGCGGGAAGGGTGTTTTCGTCCCGATCCGGAGTCTTCCGTCCTCTCCCTCTTGTTCTCGCCGTTTCCAATTTGGAGTCAACCCCGTTGGACTCGCTCGGTGCGGCCCGAATATTTCGGTCTCGGTTGCACAATCCAGACGGCGAAAGTCACACACCCGCCCGCTGCGCGCCCTTTCGATCACGAGGCGTTCGCCCGCCCGCCCGCCCGCCATGTTCGTCGTCTGCTCCCTTCCGCCTCGCTCTTCCGCAAACAGCCGGCCGGCCGGCTCTTCCCGCCGCCGCCGATCGTTTCGCTGATCGAATTGGGCAGAAGAGGGCGGAGAGCGGGGAACAATGCGAACAAGAGCGAAGGGCAAAGTCGTCGGGCGAACGGCGAGCGGAAGAAACGCGCGTTTAATCAAGCCCTCCTCCTTCCTTCCTCTTCCGAGTGCTGGGATCTCGTATTTGTCGTCGATTCACGTGCGCTCCGTGATCGACGTCGATTCGGGAAGCGGGCGGGCGATCGCAAACTCGTCGCCGCACGCCGCCCGTTCGGATTTGCGGCGATTCGTGTGTTTCTCTGCGGACTGCGGGGAATTTCGGTGCGGAACGTTGCGGCTTTTCGTACCGCCGTGTGGATTCGCCCCGGCCCGAGGCTTCTGGTCGACCGTCGAGAGCGTTTCGTTCACTCCGCACATCACGAGGAACTCATGTGAGACGACCGAAAGAACTCGTGGCTGCTGGCGGCGGAGCCGAGGGGCGGTGGAGAGCGGCGGAGCGAGGGGAAGCGACCGAATAGACCGCCTTTTCTTCAAAAATTCCCCCCGCCCCGTCTGCTGCGAGCGTCGAGGGCCCGTCCCAACCGCCCGACAACGTTCTTTGCCCTCCGCCCAAACATTCGGCGGGCGCAGTCTCCAATTCGAGTCGATTGGCCGGCATGCGGGCGGATGGAGGGCGTGCGGGAGAGGGCAGAATCCCGCCGAATGTTCGCAAGTCGCCCGACTGCGTCGACGGCGTACAAAAAACGGGTTTTCGGTGCGGGTTTGCGAAATCAGATGATGACCGGCCGTTTCGCTCGTTCCGTTCGCCGCTCCTTTCAAAAGTCAGTTCTTTCTTCGTTGCCACTCACGAGCGAGTGATCACTTTCGGGCCGCCGTTCCGGCTGCTCCGGCGGCAGCTCGCTTCGTGTCCCAACTTCGAAATGACGAACGGCCGTTTAGTCACTCCTTTGCGGGCATTCGCGAACTTCTTTCGAGTGCTTGTGAACGAATTGGGCGTTGATTAGGCGGATGGCGTCGAGTGGGAAGTCGGCCGGTGGTTTGCGACCGGCAGCCGCCCGCCGCCCTCCGCACCTCAGCGCCCCGTTGAGCGCGCGTGTTTCCGACCGCCCGACGAGCGGCGGGGCGAACCGAACGAAAAGCGAGAGTTGCCCGCAGTGGGGCGTCACATCGCGAGCTTCAATTTGCACTCTTGCTTCTGCTCGGTTCGATGCAGCTGATCGAAGTCTGCGGATTCCCGCCGTCTTCCCAGAAATCACGTCCGTTCGCTTCGATAAGCAGCCGGCGGAGTGCGTGATCGCTGTTTTCCGCGTGCGGGCACACGCGTTTTGTTTTGCCCGTCCATTCGTAATGCTTTCCGCGTACTTTCGACTGCCGAATGATCGCCCGCTTGCTTTCAGTTCGATCGTATGAATGCGCGGAGTCGACAGTTCCAGTTGGTGAGTGAATTCCCCGTTTATTCGTCGATTTACGCTCGTCTCTCCGTTCAGACTGTGGATTCGCGGCAAGTACGGGACACAGCGCTATGCTTCTTCCACACGCTTCTCCTCCACCGCACCACGGGCAAATTCCAGTACTCGACGGACAAGAACTACCAAATCGGGTCCATCGGTCTGCAGGAGGTGGACTGTGAGGAGATCGATCTTGCTTACGTGAGTGCCCGTCCTCCCGCTTTCCGCTCACCCCACTCGCTGCAGGTACGGGTAAACACCCCGGAGTTGTGCACGGACGTCGACAAGGAAGTCTCCGAGATCTCCGAAGCGGTACAACTCAGCAATCAAACCCGGTTTCATCGTCGGATCCTCACCCCACTCCACTTCTTCCTCGCCCTCGCCGAGCGTCCGTCAGTTCGGAATCGGTGAGTCCCTCCTTTCCATTGTCCTCTTTTCATCCGTTGCACTGCAGAGCGATGGGACAACCTGCTCACCACTCACATGAAGCTCGAGTTCTACCAAAAGCGGCGGCGTCAGTGGCCGCTCGCCGAGGACAGCTCGCCCTGGGAGGTCTGGGATCTCAACCTGGAGGTCGTGCGCATCGAGTCCAGTGGTGAGTTGCCCCGAAGAAGCCATTCATCTGTTTATCCTCTCCGTTCAGACGATTTCTCTCGAATGCGGGAGTACGTGGGCGAGAAGTTGGGCGACACCGTCCTCTCCATCTGCCAGTTCGTCAATCGGGCCCAATACGTGAGTGTAGCCTTCTTCTTCTTTGTATTCGAACGATCGCTTGCAGACGCCGGTGGTGCCCAACCGAGAGAACCTGAACGACGTCTACGACGATCGCTTCACCGACTGCGAGCCCTATTTGTTTCGCATCGAGAGCAATGCCGGTGAGTCCTTCTGCCTGTTCCTTCCCTCGATCACTCCGCTGCTTTCAGTCCCCAAACACGCGGCCAACAGTCGCTCCGGTTACTTCTTCCGCGATTTGAACAAAATGACCCAAGGGCTCTTGAAGTTTTCGGGGTGATCGGCCGAGAGACCCCTCGCTTTCCAATGGTCCGAATCTCAGGTTCCCCTCGTTTCTTCCGCTTCTCTAAGACATCCTTCCTCCCGCCCATCTACCTGCGATAACGAAAGATTACGGCTTCCATTCGATGTTGTTGTTGTTCATTCGACGCGTAATTCGCCCGTTCCCGCAAGCTCCCTTCGCTCTCGCCCGGGCTCGTCGGACGCGTGGCGGACGGCCGCAAGTCATTCGAGTTGTGATTTTGCCCCCTTCCGCTTTCTTCCTTCCGTTGGTTGTGCGGAAAAGATCTTGTTTTCGTCCATTTGCCCGCGAATCGTGTCTCCTCCTCGCCGTAGTTTAGATCTTGTTGTTGTTAGTGAGCGAACAGCCTTTGGCGACCGTCGCGGTCGGTTCTTCTGGCCTTTTCGTCGTCTTTCACATCACTCAGTCGTGCTTTGTAAATACGGCCCTCTGATCGTGTTTCTTTTGTGCACAAATCGCCTTCGAATAGTTCCGTTTGGTGTCCATTTTGTGTGTTTTTCGAATAAAATCTCGTTGCATTGGCGGCGTGAACGGATGGGCGGAAAGAACGAACAAGAGTCCTCACTTCTCTCTACATCGAACGCGAATAACACCGCCGATTACTAACAACCACTCACTTCCTCTCCGTTCAGACGGGCTGCAGGATGGCCTCGTTGTACAAGACGATCCTCTTGCGCGTGAACGAGCCCGGCGACCATCTGCGCGTCCGCCTGCTGGTCGACGCGGACGCGAGCCACGAGGAGGAGGCGGCGAGCAGCGACTTCGACGCCGCCCTCCACCAGATCCCCGCCACGCTGGACATCTGCACGCTGATCGAGCAGCAGTTGGACCTGATTGTGGAGCAGCAAGTGTACAGCATTCCGTTGAACGCCCGGTCAGTCCTCTTCTGCTTTCCGTTGAGTGTCCGGCCGTTTTCAGGTTCGATTTGCACGGAGCGGTCATCTCCGAACCGCCGCACACTCTCCTCTACCTCGCGGTGGCCGGGAAGGGGGCGGATCTGCAGCGAGTTCGGGCCTTCTTCAGCGGGATCCACACGTCGTACGTCTCGCACGCGTCCGTCATCCCGCTGCTCCTCGAGCCGTCCGGCGACGAGCTGCAGGAGCGGCTGGGGTCGCCCTTTGCCTCGTCGATGGTGAGTGGTTTTCGCGCGAGAAGAGCGGAAATCCCCCGCTCCGTCGACTCCCGCGGTCGATCACCCCGACCGCCCGTGGGGACTCGAAAGCATCCCGCCGAGTGTGAAGAACGCCCGTCGCTCTCCGCTCGGAGTTCACGCCCGCTCCTCCAAGCGATCATTTAAACCCGCAGGGATCACTTCGCCCCTCCGTGTTTTCGATTCGAATTCCTGCCCGCTCGCCGGTCCCCCGCCCCGCTCCGTTTTGTACGTGTGCACGACGGCCGGCGAACTTGCGGAAGGCAAACAATCGCTCTCGTTCGCCCGCACGGCCCAGCAATCAGGAACGAGGCCGACGCGGAGGGCGCTCCGCACAAACGAGACGGCCGCTCGGTTCCGCCGCGCCTTCGCGACCGCCGATTGCCGGCGGAGTCACGGGTGTTTGTTGTCGTTCCGCAAATCGCACGGTTCCTTCCGGATTTCAATTAGAGGGCCGATGGGGTGGCGAGTGCGTAGTCGACCGCATTCTGAGTGCGAAATGCGGTGACGTACGGGCGATAATCGCGCCGACCGTCGCGGGTCGCCGCCCTCTCCCTCGCGATCGATCGATTTCGCAAGGGAGGCCGCCGCCGGCCGCCATCACCGGTTGATCAGCCGGGTGAATCACCGCCCGCTCTCCCCCTCCTCTTGTTCCCGCCCGCTTGCATTCAGAACGCGTCAATCGGCGTCCATTGAGCTGCCGCCGTTTCCTCGTCCTCCCACTCGAATCACTCGTTTCCTCCACTTCAGACCAACTTCAACCACAAAATGAGCAGCCCGCACCAGCAGCGAGTCGCCGACCTGCAGCAGGAGGTCGATCAGGTGGGTTCCCCCTTCCTTTGAGCATTGATGAGTGGCCGGGATGTTCAGGTGAAGGGCGTGATGTCGCAGAACGTCCTGCGCGTGATGGAGCGCGGCGATCGGCTGGACAATCTGGACACGCGGGCTGCCGCCCTCCAGCAATCGGTAGCCACTTCTTTCTCGTTGATCCCCTCAACCCCCGCTCTTTCAGTCGGCGACCTTCCAGACGACGGCGCGTCGCGTCCAACGGAACTTCTGCCTTCAAAATTTGAAGTGGACGATCATCTTGGGCGTTGTGGTGACGCTGCTGATCCTCCTCGGCCTCTTCCTGATCCTGCGCACGGCCGGCGTCTTCAAATGAGCGCCCACTCGTCCATTCCTCCCACTTTTGTATTTTCTTTCGACTCCCGTTGCTCACTTCCGAATCCGCGGGTCCCCTCTCGTCTTTTTGTTGTAAATACCCCGCCTTCCATCCTTTTCTTTTACTCCGACACGTGGATTTCCGATTGGGTGATCGGCATAAACGAGAACGAAGCGAACTGAACGAGTGATTGGAAGCCGAAGAGAGAGTAGAAGAAGGCTGAAGCAATGCGGCGGATCAACACGTCTCGAGTTCGTACTTCTGAAATGCGGTAGGGGTCATCTCACTCCTTCTTCTTTTCACTCACGAAGCAAAGCTCGATGATCTCCCGCTTGAATTTGATCGCTTTGAATCGATCCCGCTGCGAGGTGGACCGCAATTGGGCGGCCACGTAAGCGCCTGAAGGAAGGAATGAACTGGACGTGTTCTCGCAGTGAGCAGACGAACCGAAGGCGTCGAAGGTGTCCGTCTCCTCCGCCTGCTTCGTGGGGCGTCGGGTTGGTGGGCGGCCGCGGTTTCGAGTGGACACGGCGGCGTTTCGAGGAGGGCGACGAAGAGGAACGCCGATCGCCGGTGCTCGTCGGCCTGAAGCAAACGGAGGGAGTTGTGGGGTTGAGGGGGTAGCCCACTCACTCGTCGTAGCTCGACGTTTCGCCGTTGCCCGCTCCCGCACTGAATCGCCGTCCGTCGACTCGTGTTCCTTCTGCCCGTCCGAGTTGGCCGCACATTGGGCGCTGCAAGGAACAGAGGAATGGAGGTTTGGAAAAGGGGTGGAACGAACGCGATCCACTCCAAGTTGAAGGTCCGGTTCGTGTCCTCCTCGTCGTCCTCCGCGCCGCCCGTCGAACTCGCCGAGTCGCCGCCGTCGGCCATCCGCCCCAGCAGTCCGCGCAGTCCGTAGAGATCGACGGCGGCCGTCGGCGCCGTTTCCTTGCCGAGATCTTGCGGCTTTGTCCTGCAACAAAGGGCGATGAAGAGGATAGCTTGCTGGACGGAACGAACCGCAGGCTGGCGAGTTGTTCGGGTGTCGCAATGAACGTCATGGCGTTCCCAGTACCGCCAGCAGATCTCGCCCGTGTTCCCGTTGGCCGCCTTCTTGAGCGTTCGGTTGAACACGTCCCGCAGTTTCTTCCACTCGACCTGCACTTCGGCCGGCCGGTAGGTCTGATCGCCCACGGAGAGCATCGTGGCCACCTCTTCGTACGCCCGTCGTCGTTGCTGCGGGTCGTTGTACTCTTCGGAGTTCGTGTTCCAAATGGCCGGCCGCTCCCTGCACTGCCGCAATCAACGTCTCCTTCTGCTCGGGCGTCAGGCAGCACGAGGGAATCGTCAGAGTGGGCATTGCAGGTGGGACTCCGAAAGGGAGAGGCGCTGAAATTAAGTCGATTGATTCCACCAACTAAATGGTTATTGCAAAGAAGACGCGATTGACGCCACACAAACAGGTCTCCCAGGGGAGCAACAGCGGGAGGTCTTCCTGCCCGTTGTTGCAATCGAATGAGCAGCAGGAGAGCGGAAGGAGCTTATTGCCGGAATATGAAATGGGAGGAAGATGGACGAGTGGGGGCTGTCGATTTCACTCGTTCGGCCGCCAATGGCAACTTCCAAAGCGCGACCGAGCGGCTGGCGGCGAGAGCGGGCGGTCGGACAAAAGCGGCGAGATGCCGCCGCCGTGTGGGAGACGGGCGGCACATCGCCCGTGGCCGGCGGTCCGTTGCGACAACCCGCGCCGCCGTTTGGCCCAAAACGAGTCCGCCCGCGGCGGCGACCACGACGGCGGACAACCGGCGAGAGGCGACGGGCGGCGGCCAGCGGGCCGAACAAACATGCTCGGCCCAATCTTGTCGCTACGCCACCGAGCCGCGGGTTTCAGACGGCCGCCGAGGAAAGGGAATTGAAGCGAACAACTCGTCCGAGTGATCCTCCAATCAAAGCGGGAGAGGGAAGGCGACCATTCCCCCTTTCGAGCGAAGCAGACGAGCAGAAATGCGGGAAGCGGACGGCCGCGAGTACAATCCAGTTGCCAAGAGGCCGCCACTCGGCGTTGCTTTTGCCCATCAGGCGGCGCCATGAGCGCTTAAACGACCGCCACGACGCGCGGCAGAAGATGGCGGCCGGCGGAGTGATGGCGGCGCCGGACGACGAACGGGCGGCCGCAATGAGCGGAGCGTTGCGGGAACTCGCGCCTGGCGGATTGGACGCGCCGGCCGTGGCGGCTGCGGATCGCCGGTGGACGTTGCGGACGACGAAATTCCGATCGAAACGCGTTCTTTGTTCTCTTCGATTGCGTGTCTGCGAGAAGCAAGAGCAACTTGCACCACTCCGAATTGTAGCAATGAACAGTTCATTATTTGATGAACGAGACGAAACACAAAATTGAGTGCCTCTACCGTACTGTGAAGCGTCTCATTCCACTTAGATGTGAGGTTGCTGATTTCTTACTTGTTTTCGGGATTGCAAATCGCTTCTCGAACTTCAATATATTTATTACTCTTGATTGTTGTGGCCGAAGTTGGACGCCCTAATTGGGGAGGAACACGAGCGTCGAGTACTCGCTTTTAATTCGAATGGACGTCGGGCGGCTTCTCGACTGATTTCCGCCCGCCGTTGCCGTCAAACTCGCCGCGCATCAGGGCGGAAACACGAAAAGCGGGCGCCCGAGCGGCGGGCCGAAGGGCAAACGGCAGCGAATTCGTCAGGCGGCCGTCTTGCGGCCCGCGGCGACTCGCGCGGCCTACAAGCGTCCTTTCCGGCCACTTCCGGCCAACTTCGCGCCGCCGCCACCGCCCGCAGTCAAGACAACGCCGAGCGAAGGCAGCAAACGTTTGTCTTTCGCGCATTTCGGCGCCTTCCGGGCGGATCAAAGCCGCGTGGGATTTGCGGGAGTGCGCGGACGGCGCCCCGAATGTCAAAATCAATTCGGTTGGGCGGCCGCTGCGATTATTGATGCGCCCTCGGCCCTCGGCCGCCTCCTCGACCGCCCGCTCGAGTGCGCAGATGGCGGCCGGATTGCCCGCCGATTGCGTTCGCTCGCTCGTTCGGGAACACGCCCGCCATGAGCCCCCCGATCACTCTCGCTTTCGTTCCCTCTTGTTTGCATTCCGATCGTCGAGTGCGCGAGCACGTGCAACCGAAAGAGCGGCTTTGCCACGAGCCGCCCGTTTCGACGAGCGGCAACACACGGCCGCTCGTCATTTCGCCCAACGATCGACCGCGAACAAACCGACTTCCTCTTTTTGCTGCCGAAATATCCTCGGAGAACGCGGGTTGATCCTCGGTCGGCCGGACAGGCCGCAGTCGCCGCGGGCGGCCGTCTGAACGCATGTGCTCGCTACCTGCGGACGGACGTCCTTGTGGACGAGCAGCTGCTTTTTCGTGTTTCTTTCGGGATCCTCCAAAGACATCACTCGCCGCTCCCGCCCGCCCGCCATCCGCTGCTGCAAACTTTTTATTGTTTACCGCAATCGGCGGGCGGCTTCTGTTCTCGAGTCAATTAAACGCCCCCATTTCACACTTCTTTCCGCCCCTCCCCAAACCAATTTCCCGTCCTTTCGTTTCGCGAAGAACTCGGCCGCTTCCAAGAGGTCAAACCGACGGCCAGGTTTTTCATTCACGGGCCGGACGGCCGAAGGACGAAGAAAAGAAGCTTCTTGGCGGCCGTCGACGTCCGAACGCACAATTGGGGCCGGTTCGAAGTTGAAATTCCGTCCTTTTTTGTACGAATCGGTGGAGAGCTGAAAGAAGAGACCGGTGGAGGGTGTGAAATTCATCGTGCGTTCACCGGAAAGGCGGCCGTTTTGCATTCGACGCTTGGAGTCGATTCCGCGGACATTTCCGTTCGTCTCCCGTTTCGCCCGCCTCTTGCCGCGCGTCCCGCCGCCCCGCTCGTCCGTTCTCGTCCACAAGCAGCCGTTTTTACGCATTCCATTGCGGGTGACCAGCGAGTGGCTCCAATTGCCGCCCTCGCGCCTCGTTCGCCCGCTCGGCCGAGTGGCCGTTCGCTGCGGCCGCCAAATTGGGTTCGCGCTCTTGAACTGCCCCGCCCGCAGTCGTGATTCCGCAGAGAGCGGCCGCCTAATTGGCCGTTCGGATGAGCAGCGGGATGAACTCGTCACTCACTTCCGCCTCGTTTGTTCCTCTTCCTTCGGGGGGAGGCGACAGGACGGGCAATCCAGGGCGTCTCGCTGCCGTCTTCCGCGTCGTTTTGATTTGCATTCGAAAGGGCGTGGATTCCGTTCGATTGGCGGCATTCGGTCGGCCGGTCGCCTCGCAAAGGTCGCGGCGGTCGGGTGTTGTCCAACGAATGAAGACGGCGGCGAGGGGAGCGTCTTTCGTGCCCCGATCGATCGTGTTTTCGCCGCCCATTCCTCATCTCCAAACAGAGTCGTTTGTCACGCGCCGAAGTGCGCAGTCGGCCGCCCGTTTCGGGGCGTAAATCAAACGTTTGCCGTCCGGTTGGCACTTGGGCACGTCCCGAAGCGCCGATTTCCGTCTTCGGCCTCGTAATGAGTGGTCCTTCTGGCCGTTGCTGCTTGACAGGCCGCCCGGCCGGCCGATTGCCCGCGGCGTGGGTCGAAAATAAACAACGAGGAGCGGGAGGCGGCGGGCGAAGAAGGCGGATTCCTCCGCAGTTGACGCGCGGTCAGGGAACGGCACTTGTGGGCGCCGTCCGCCTCGTCCAACCCGCTCGACTCTCGCTTTCCTCTCCTCTCGTCGTGACCTTTTGCTCGCAGGAGGGCGCCGTCTCGCTTTCGCGCGACCGGTGATTCCGCCCTTCGCCCGCCTTTCGGTCGGAACATCTGCCCGGATTCCTGCGATGACGGCGGCGTTCAATCACGAGGCGGCCTGGGGGTCTGCGAACTGTTGACCGCCGAGTGGCCAGCGGACGACTCACCCGGCCGCCCGCCCGCCCAACTTCTTCGTGGGAAAGGCGGCCGTTCCCTGGGGTCTGTTTGGTCGGTCGGGCGGTTGCAACTGCGCACTTTTGGTGTTCCCCCTTCCGCTGCTTCCGCTTCCCGCCTTTCGTGGATTTCGTTCGAGAAACGCGCGTGATCGTTTGAACTTCTTTTGATCGCATTCCGTTCATCTTCAGCCTGCAGTCCCCACCCACCATTCATTCGAGTAGCGGGGTGATGCACGTGTCCTGAGCGAACAACAAACGAGATGATGGGCGGCGGCAACGCGACCACAGCGACGGCCATCGCGATCGCCGCGAATCCGGTGCCCTCGCCGTCCGGGCCGTGGGCCAACTCCTTTCCGGGCGCCATGGAGGTGATCCCCGAGGAGGAGGCCGACCGCCAATCCGACGGCCTCCACTCGCCGCGACGCCAAACGACCTCCCCGACGCCGAGGACGCTGGAACGCGTGCGGAGGAAACGAGAGGTCTTCACTTCCGGTGGGTCCAATCGTCGCTTCATCCACTCACTCGCTCGCTGCTTTCAGAACAAATCGACACTCTCGTGAGGTGAGCGAACGGCCGATCGGGGTCATGACTCACTTCCCGCCCGCTTCCCGGCGGCTAATCCGATTGAAACTTCGCGCGTTCCTTTCGCCGCTTTCTTCCTCCTGCAAAGACGGGGAATCCGCAAAGTGCCGCCTTCACGCCGGGCGGCGGATTCAAACCCACCGGCCGCCAACCTCATTCACTCGCCGCCTGCCGCCCGCTCGGACGGGGTTGAAAGTCAATTGCGAATCGCCCGGCGTGCGATCAATCGCGCACTCAGTAATTTTTTGAGGGGAGTGCGCACGGGGGAGCAGGCGGCGGGCGAGCGGCGACGAGCACTCCGCTCTCGTTCTATTTGCATTGCATATTCCTCCTCCTCGGGATCATCGAGAATCCCCGCGCTCTTCGCCCCCCGAGTTTAATCAAACGGCCGCCCGTTTGCCGCTTGTTCAGTTGCAATCCCGCTCGAATTCATTTCGTTGATGTCCGCAGGGCTTGCGAACACTCCAATTCTTCCTCGCGGCAATCGAATCGAATTTCCCTCCTTTCGAGCGCATCTGTCGGAATTTTTAATCTCGAAGCGAGCTGGAGCGAGCGGAATTCCCGCAGGTGGACGGCGGGCGGGTGCGCGAGCGGGCGGGCGGCTTCCCGCACCGAAACAAACCGCGAAACCGTCGGCCTTGTCCAAATTCTCTCGTTTTACACCCCGGCCGCCCACTTGGCCTCCTGCTGGCCGGCTGTTTGCTCAACGAGCGGCCGGGCCGTCACCTCGAATTTCATTAAAATCACTCCTCTCTGCCCTTCATCAACTCCTTTCTTCTCTCCTCTCTTCAAACACGGGGGAATTCAGGTCGTCGACCTCCAAATTGGTCCAATTTGCCGCTCGAGTCGCGGTTTAACTCGATTTTCCTCCTTCTTCTTCCCCCCTTGCCGGCGGATTCAATCGAAAGACGAGCGCGGAGGGGGGCGGCTCGTGGGCGAACTGCCCGACCAAACCGCCCGATCGGCGGCCACGCGCGGCTTAGCGAAACCCGACTGATCGGCGGGGATTGGACGGCCGACCTCCGCGTGTTGTCCACTTGTTCGCGACAAATTTCTCGAAGTCGGCCCCAAACTTCTTCGATCGGGGCGTTTGTTCGGCGCGCGTTTAATTGCGCTGCGAACAGGCGACACCCGATCGAGAGCGGCCGAAGAGCCTCCTCCTTCTTCTATTTGCTTTCTTCCTTTCTTGCTCTCGCTCCAGCCCCAGCGATAAGGCCGCCCGTCGTTGGGCGCGTATCAAACGGGCGAGGAAGGCGGCCGGTTTCCGCCTCCCAATCGACAAATACGGGCGCTTTCTGATTGAAACAAGTCGGCGGGCGGGCGGGGATTGTTTACTCGTTTATTTTTAACTCACGGCCTGGAGAAACGAACTAACAAGAAAGCTTTCAGCACACTCCCCACCAAAGACGTGCCGGCGGAATGGAAGGACTTGCCGGCCGAGGAGACGCTGGTCAGTGATCCCGTGTAAGTCGAGGTGATCGCCCTCTTCTTTTACACGTGATCTTTCAGCATGCAGCACACGTACGTGACGCAACTGCCCGGCCAAACGTCCGCCCGCTCCTCGCGCAAGACGTACGTCTACGAGACGCACCTGGACGATCCCGATTCGGCCGCCCTGGAGAACACGGCCACCTACTCGAACGGGGACGCCGAGAAGTACTCCCACTCGACGCAGAAAGTGACCCGTGTGACCAAAATCACGACGACGCGTTCGATCAAACAAGTGCCGGTCGATCCGTCGAACATCTTCTTCGATGCGGACGGCAATCCGCTTTCCAACGGCGGCGACGGTTCGTTCTCTGCTTTTGATTGATTGGTGGCAACTGGCGAGTGTTCAGGAACGATCTCCGAGTACGATTACGACAGTGCGGGAATTGATCTCAGCCATTCGTGCATCACGGAGCACGAGGAGATTCGGGGATCGCCGCCGCTGAACAACGCGGCCGCCGAGTCGGAAGTCCCGTCCGCCCCTCCGCCACGGCCCGAGGCGATCCTCACCGACGAGAACGACATCCTGCTCTCGTGGTCGCCGCCCAAGCAGCACGGAGCGGCCGGCCCACTCCTCGGCTACCTCGTGGAGTTCCGCAGAGGGGAGGACGAGCCGTGGGAGGCCGCCCACGACGAGCTGCTCGTGGACAACGAGTGCAAAGGTTCGTGCCTCTCTTGCCCCCGCCTTCTGCTGTACATTCCTCCCGTCCTCCACTCCACTCACTCATGGCACCAATGCGGGCTGTAGCCGGCCGCCGATCGCTCGCTGAATCAAGCCGCTCGTTGGGGGGCCGCTTGTTCATCGCGACGGCCGGAAGGATGAATTCGGCCGGGCGGCGGGCGGAAATGCAAATCGAGCGCCCTTTTGTCCTCCCCGCGTTTTGACCTCCGCACACTCACTGGCGGCCACATTCGGCTCGTCGCATTCATTCGCACAAAAGTGGCCACTTGTTCTGATTCCCCTCAACCCTCGCTTCCTGCTCCTGATCCGCGATGTTCGAACGACGCCCCAACCGACGAGCCGCCTGGCGCGAGGGCAGCGACTTCGGGGTGTTCGATCTGCACAAGCGGAGTGGTGAGTTCGAGCGGGATGCCCCTCATTTCACCGCCGGTCGATTGAGCGCTCATGAAAGCGGAGCGTAAACACTCGCCGCCCCGGCCGGCCACTTCACGTGGGCGAGTGGACGGCGGGCGGTCCGCGCAGATTCTTGACCTCCGCATCCGATTTCGGTCGTCGCCGCCGTCCGCGTGTTGTTCCTTGGGGCACGCCCGCCCGCCCGCCCGCTCATCATCGCCACCTTGCGCGCCTCGCCGCTCTCGCATTAGCGGGCGGGCGGGCGGCGATTTTTATGACGCGCGCGCTTTTCGATTCCGGCGGGGCTTTCGGGTTTGTTCGTTTGTGCAGCCCGCCCTTCGCCCCGCACTGCTCGCTGATATCCTTCCGCTTCCCTGCCCGCCCGCCTTCCTTGCGGTCGTTAATCAACATTCCGCCGAATTCAATTCGAATTCCATTCGGTTCGTCCCGCTTCCCCGCCACCGCTTATCGTTAACTCCCGAACCGCCTCGTACGTCCTGAAGGATTGCTCGCCCTCTTCTCTTCACTCTTCTCGTTACATTCATTCATTGCTGGTCGTTTCAGTGTCGAAGCTCGAGGATTCGGACTACCGCTTTCGGGTGTCGGCCGCCAACTCCTTCGGGACTCGGACCGCCCTCGCAGTCCAGCTTGCCGGTCGCCCCGCGGCGAACAAGTGAGTTCGAAGGGTGAAAATTCCATTCGGTTTGCCACTGCGAACGTCGCTCACAATCGGGAGCGTTCTGTTTGATAAGAAGCGAACCTTCAACAAGATTTCTTCTGCTTTCTTGTCGCTTGTGACTCACGCCCCTTCCCGCTTGCAGGTGCGCCGCCCCTAAACGCGCGCGTGTTGAACGTGGATTCCGATCGCGTGCTGCTCGAATGGGACGCGCCCCAGTCGTCCGCCCTCCGCCCGTCCTATTTGGTGGGTTCTCTGCTTGAACGATTGGATCAAACGGGATGCTTTAGATCGAATATCGTAATCGGCCGACTCAAAGCTGGCGTCTCGTGAACGAGCAGCCGATTGCGCGTTGCCGATTCGAAGGTTTCTTTCTTTCTCGCTCTTTGTTGCTGATCGCCTTCTTGCAGCCGCCAACCTCCGGCCGAACGAGGACTGGGAGTTCCGAGTGGTCGCGCGGTATGAGGACGGCGCCCTCTCGGAGCCCAGCGAACCCACCGGCTTCGTTCGAACGCGCCCGCCGCCTCCCGAACGGCAGCCTCCCGCCGACGGCCACCCACTCGCCGGTCGGATCAACCCGTCGATCAGCCGGCCGGGCAAGCCGCAAGTGATCGCTTCCGATTTGACGTACGTCCGCCTTCCGCTGGGCGCCGTCCACGAGCCCCGACCGGACGCCGCTCGCCTACTTGGTGGAGGTCAAGGAGGTCGACGACCCCAGCACGTGGTTTGTCGTGGGCCCGGAGCCGATCGCCTCGAACGAATTCATCGGTTGGTGGTCGCCCTCGCCGTTAATTGACTGCTCTTCGTTCAGCCGACAACCTGCAGCCAGACGCCGGCTACGAGTTCCGCGTGTCGGCGATGGCGGCGGACGGGAGCCAGTCGGAGCCCAGCCCCCACTCGGAGGTCATCCGGCTGAACGACCTGCAGCAGAATCACTACAGCGAGCTCACGAACGTGCCCGACCAGTCCCGCCACGGCCTCCCGCCCGACCGACCGGCCGCTCCCGAGTATCTCGACTTTGACGGCGGCAATTCGATCACCCTCTGCTGGCTGCCCTCGAAGAGCGTGCTCCCCGTGCTCGGCTATGAGGTCGAGTTCCGCGACGCGATGCAGGACGCCTCTTCTTGGGTGAGTGCTTTTGTTTTGTGCGGGAGTGAAGCTTTCGTTTCGTTTGCACCCTCTCTTCGATACAAATGACCGTCTCGTTTTGCAGGTACAAAGTGACCGACCATCTTGTTCGCTCGTGCAAAACGACCATCGGCTATTTGATCCACTCGCATCAATACCAATTCCGGATCATCGCGAAGAACGCGAACGGATTCTCGGAGCCTTCGGACCCCTCGCCGCTCATCACGATCGGCTCGTTGCTCAGTGAGTGGACTGGAGGGAGGAGTGAGGGCATTCATTTGTACCTGCCTGCAGAAGATACAAAATACCTCGAGGCCGAACGACACGCGGCCGTCTCCCTCCTGCAGGACGAGATGATTCGCGAGTCCCCGCCGCTTCCCGAGTTCGTTCTTTTGGGCACGAACTCGACTCTCATTGCTTCCGTTTCAGCCGTGACGACTCTCCGCCGCCGATGTACAAGCAGCCGAATCAATCCAATCGTACGCTCTTTCTCCCTTCTTGCGCTTCATCCTCTCGCTTTCCTCTTTCAGTTCAATGGAGAGACCCCACGCTGAAGGAAGTGATCGACTACCTGAAGAGCAACGACGAGAACGTCGTTCCTCGACGCCTCCGGCTACCTCCAGCACCTGACCTTCAACAACGATTTGATCAAGGAGGATACGAGGTCGTTTGGTGAGCAAAAGAAAAGGGAGATGCCTGTTCAACAATCGGCTTTTCAGGCGGAATCCCCCTGCTGATTCGCCTCCTTCAACACCGAAATTCGGAGGTCGTGCGGAACGCGTGCGGCTGTCTGAAGAATCTCGCATTCGGGCGGGGGAACGACGTGAACAAAGTGGGTTCTTTTTGTTGAGGCCAGTCAACCACGAGTCCCAATTGCAGAAGGCGATCTACGCGGACGGCGGAGTGAAGGCTCTCGGCCAGGTGCTGAAGACGACGAGCAACGTCCACGTGCGGGAGGAGGCCACCGGCGGTAATCGGGAGAGAGCCAACAAGTCGTTCTCATCGAACTTCTCTTCAGCCATCTGGAACATCTCTTCTTCTGACGACCTGAAGGAGCCCGTCTTCCACCAGGTGGCCGAGACGGTCGTCCAGTTCGTGGTCGTCCCGTCCAGCGGCCTCCTGCGCAACCAACCGCCCGAGCAGGGGAAGCACGGGACCGCGACGGTGTTCAGGAACGGAACGGGCATCTCTTCGGAACATTTCGGCCGCCTCGCCGGAGACGCGCAAACTCCTCCGCTCGTCGCCCAACCTGATCGAGTCGCTTCCTCTTCGCCCTGCGGACGGCCATCCAACGGCGCCAAGTGGACACGCGCGCCGTCGAGAACATCGTCTGCATTCTGCGCAATCTGAGCTATCGGTGAGTGGAAGAAAGCAAAGGGCCGTATACTCGGCTTCTGCTTCGTTTAGAGTCCAAGGAGGTGGTGGATCCAAAGTACAACCCGCGCGCTCCGCTCACCTCCGCCCGCAGCAAGTCGACGCCGCCGTTCAGCCCGAAGAGCAAGAAGAAGTCCAACGGTTTCTTCAAGAAGAACAAGAAGGAGGACTCGCCCGCCCCCGCGAAGGTCACCGGCGCCCAGTTGTTGTGGCACGAGGACACCGTCCAGCTCTACCTGGACGTGCTCCAGAACTCCGCCGACCCGGAGATCCTCGAGGCGTCGGCCGCCGCCCTCCAGAACCTCGCCGCCTGCCAGTTCGAGGGCTCGATGGCCGTTCGGGCGGCCGTTCGTGAGCTGAAGGGACTTCCCGTCCTCGTCGAGTTGATGAACCTGCGCGACGACAAGGTGGTCTGTTCGGTGGTCACCGCCCTCCGCAATCTCTGCATCGATCCCGTGAGTCCAATCGAGAGTGCACGTGTAGTGAACGAGTGGGTTGTTCAGAAGAACCTCGACCTCGTTGGGAGGCACGCGATGAAGGCGTTCGTCCTCAAGCTGCCCGAGCCCGGCCAGCAAACCCGCGATCCGCACGTGTCGGACGCGACGATCGGCGCCGTCCTCGGCATCTTCTGGGAGGTCGTCCGCTCGTCGCTGGAACTCACCCGTTTGCTGCACGAGAACGGCGGCGTCGAGCGGCTTCCGCTTCCTCGCCAAGTCCTACCCCATGTACGGCAAGCGCGTGTGCAAGTACGCGACACAAGTGAGTGTCAACGAAAGAAATGAAGTTGAATGGCTCGTCATGTTCAGGTCCTCTACTTCTTGTGGCAACACAAGGAAATGCAGGAGATCTACAAGCGGGCGGGACTGCGAGACGCCGACTTCTACTCGGGCACCCTCGGCCGTCGCGGGCGGTCGAACACGCCGGGCGTGGACTACGCGACGCTCCGGCGGCCGATCTCCTCGCAGGGCAACGAGCGGCCGGCCCACTTGCGCTCGGAGACGGCCGACGAGTCGGCGGACTCCGTTCGCTACGGCGGCTTCGATTCGGCGAGTCCTTCGGTTCGTTTCTTCTTCTGAATCTCTTGCTCAATCTTCCTCTTCAGACCGGCCGGGCTTCGAGTGCGCGATTCGCGGAACAGTCGCCGCACACGCCGAACAGCGAGCGGTCCGGCCGCGCCCGGAACAAGGCGATCTCCCCGCAGGTTCGTTCGCCCGTGGATGTCTCCTTTCGAGAATGAAGCTGCTTTCGTTAGACGCCGAACGAGCCCGTCTACGCGTCGCTCTACAAACGGAACGGCCATCGGGGCTCCGTGGGCGGCGACTCGTGGGTTCTGAGCTCCGTCCCTCGCCGTTCGAATGCCTTGGAGAACATTTCCATTCGATTTCTCCTCCTTCATGCCGCCTTACTCTTGTCCGTTCCGTTCAACTCGCTCAGTTTTCGTCCGACCGGCGATCAAATTTCTAAAATCTCTTCCAAACACACGTCTTTCGTCCACTTTCCCGCCCGCCTCGATTCTTGTGCAATAAACTCGTTTGACTGACCGATGGAATAGAAGGGGGTTTATTTACTTCACTTCGAACACCAGGGATCAATGCTGAGGGCCTCACACGCGGCCCCGTTCGGCCGTCGAGCAGCCGTAAATCCAACGACAAGACGCGGGCGTTCTTCTCGAGCATCGAAACTGGCCGGGCGCCCGCCGTCTCGCCGCTCGTCGACTCGACGTCCGGCCGAGCGGCGGCGGCCGAAACGGAGGTGAAGTCGGAGAGCTCGTCGCTGGCCGCCGACGGACCGGAGAGCTTTCGGACGGGCTCCACTCGTTTGGGCGGCAGTTGGGGCGGGGTGGTCAACGTTCTGCCTGTCGCTCCCAACGCCTCACCCGCTCCTCGAAGTCGGGATCGGCGGCCATCAGGTCGGGCGTGGGAAGGGAATCGTCCACAACTCCCGAATCGCGAGAGGAGTCGGGCGACGGGAACGAGCCGCCGCTCCTCCTCGTCGAGAGCGTCGGGCGGGGCGGTCTGAAACAAACGAGCTGAGGGTTGCTCTTTCCTTCCTTCGCTCACTTTTGATGTCCAACCGGTCGATCGCGCAACATCGGCGGCTTGTTCGGCGGCCGCGGAGGTGTGGAGGCGCTCGGCGAGTCGGAGGTCGTCGCGTTCGAGTCGTCGATCGAGATCGTGGCCTGGGCGGCGGACGGCGTGGCCACGAGCGACAGGTCGAGGTCGAGCGTCAAGTCGGGGGTGCTGCGGGCGAGGTTCGTGGTCGAAGTGGCTTGGGAGCGCACGAGGACGGGCGCCTCCTTCTCCACGTACATGCTCTGCGTCATGGCCGTCGGTAGGCGCCCGTCCAGCGTCGTGGTCACTCGCCGTCGGGGCGGCGCGACGGGCGGCGTCTTTTTGGAGAGCGACGGCCGAGGCGGCGGCTGCGGCTTTGTGCTCGCCGCCTTCTCTTCGACTTCGACCTTTGCGTTCGGCTGCTCGAAGTTCACGTGCTCGTAGTGCGGCGAGAAAAGGCGGCCGACGGATTCGCGACGGCCGCGAGTTGCGACTGGCGTCGCCGAAGGGCCTCCGATTTGGGCGGGCGCGGGGGCGTCTGGACGAACGGCTTGAAGGCGCTGCGCGGCGTCACGTTCAGCAGCGAGCTCATCGGAAGGGGCTGCGGAACGGCGATCGGCACTCGACGGTTGTTCCAGCCGCCGTTCGGCGCGTAGTTCGGTTGGAAGCGGAGCGGCGGGTCGACGGGCGGGGCGGCCGTCATCGCCTCCAACTCCTCTTCCGACGGACTGCGGAACAAACGGGGGGCCAGTGGATCTAAAGAAGAAACACGTGAATGAGTGGTTGAAAGAACGACTGCTGACCGATGCGGCGTGCTCGGATGGCTTCCGTTTTGACGAAGAGCGACTTGGAGGCCTCGAGCAGCTCGGCGGCACTCGGCGTCCGCTCCTCGGCACTCGCGAAACGACGGCGATCGAGGGAAGAACATTCCGTTTGCTGGCTGGCTGGCGGCTGGCTTCACTCGACTTCCATTCAATTCGAACTGAAAGAAGGCGCTGAATAAAGAAACCCTCGAATGTTCCCGCAATTCGCTCGAAAGGCGGCCAACCGGCGCACACGTGGGAGACCGTTGGGAGGCAGCGAAACGCCTCGGGCGTCGTCGTGGACATCCGAAAAGCCCCGCGAAACGATCGCGAAACACGCCGCCCGGCTCCCTCGCTTCCCGCCGCCCGCTCGCGCCACAAACGCGCAAATCTTTTCGGATTGATAAGCCGCCCGCTTCCTCCGAAGGTGACAAACAACCAGTGGGCGGGGGGCGGAGGAATGTCGAGTTTGACGTTCGAGCAGCGAGAGATGATTGAGGCGAACGATCACTCTTCGTTTCCGTTCGGCTCGTCATTCCGAACAGAACGAACATGACAAGAAGAAAGAAGCGAGGAGCGGAGGAAGGAACGAGCGGGAGTGCAGTTCAATGAGCATCGAAGTCTGATCGCCCCCACTCAATTGCTCCAAATACTCACTCAATCGAGTGCCCACTGGATCCTCCGAGCAGGAAGAAGCGGGCGAGCGGGCGGGCGGGCGGTGGTCATTTTTCAGCCGTCCGCTTCACTCGCGGCAGCCGAAGAAGAAAAATGACTGCAATTCGACGACGAAATCGGGGCCGATGGCGCGAGCGACAGCTGCCGGTCGGTCGATTACGTCCGAAAGCCGCCCGATCCTCCGGATTGCAACACCCGACCGTGCGGATCGCCGCTTCCCCGGCCGCCAAATCAGCTTGAACGCGGCTTTGTGGTGGAACACGAACGAGGAAGCCGGAGGAGGCGGCGAGCGGAAAGGAGGGCGAGTTGCGTGAACGAGCGGTCTGCCGATCTTCGGGAGCAAACCGACGAATTCCGGGCGGAATCATCAAAAAGACCACCGCCCGGGCGATGAGCGGCAGGAGCCGCCGATCGCCGATGATTTCACGAACCACAGAAATCGTAGAGCGGCGGGAACAAACGGGCGGAAGCGAAGGCGGCGGTCATCAATCGTCGTCAACAACCTCAACGGAGCCCTCGTTTGCATCCCGCCGCTGCTCGTGTTCCGCTCGCCGCAGTGGCCGCTCGCCCGCTCGTTATCAACGGAGCGCTCCGAGCGGAATGGACGCGCCCCGCGGAGGGCGTGAGCGGGTGTTTGTTGTCGCCTTTTGGGCGTGACACCGAGCAGCGGCGAGAGCGGGCGGTTCAAGGCCGCCGCAGCAACCGGAACTCGGCGCGCGGAATCACTCGCTGCGTTCGGACGCTCCCGACCGATCATGACGACGTGCTGCAAAGACGCTTACGCCGCCCCGATTAGCCGATCGACTGCGCGTCGCGGATCGCCGAGCGGGAAGTGGGCGGCGGGCGCAAACAAACGCGATTGATTGCGAGCCGGATCCGAAATAGAAACGAGACCGCTCCCCGTCGGCCATTGTTCCGCTCGGCACCGCCGCTAATCCCCACGCCCGAGGGCCGATCGGAGGGCGCTCGAGGGCCGCCGGGTCGCCAACAAAGGCGGGCGGCGACAACAGCCGCCGGCCGGCCGGCCAATCCAATCGGAAGAGTGGTCATAAATCGTGATTGCCGCGAGCGACGGGCAGCAAATCGAATTGGACGGCCGGATTGACCGCCGACAACCAAAACAACACGGCGGACGGTCGGCGGAGGGATGGGGGGCGGGCGCCGATCGAGTGATGAGTCCAACCAAGTGGATTTTCCTTTCGATTCGCGAGCAATCGGGGAACGGGCGGGCGGGAGGGCGCGGGATGAGACCGCGGAACCACTTCACACGAACCAAAACCCCGCCAATTAGGCGGCGCAGAAGTGCGCAAAAGACAGCTGTTGAACGGGAGCGAGTGCCGCGTAATCGAGAGTCCAAAGAGCGATCGGCGGCTCTCGAACGACCGTCGCCGGACGGGAGAAAGCGGCGAGTGGGGGCGACTGTTAAACGCGAGCGCTCGCCGCCCGTAACGTCAATCCCATCAGCGGTAGAAACACCCGCCCGCCCGCGCGCCTGCAGGAGACGATGCGGTAATCGGCGGAGCGTGAAGAAGCGAGCGGAGTGGGGCGAGCGGGCGGATTATGGAGCGCGTAATGAGGATGAGCAGGCGGGCGGCGATGACGAAACGAAGTGGTTACGCGGTTCGTTCGTTCGCCCGAGTACGTGGGTTTGCTGCTCGCTAATGAGGAGCGGGCGGAAAGAAGAAAGTTGCACAAACACGCGAGTAAATCCGCCGACCGGCCCACTCGAACGGCCGTGCTCCGCAGTTCAACGCTCGCCCTCCTCCAAGATCCCCCGTCTCTAAAAAACAGCCGATCCGGGGAACAAATCGGGGGGATCGGAGGACAAACGCGAGCAAACCCAATAGACCCCCGCCCGAAGATCCCGAGCGGCCGGCGGATCGACCCGCAATTGTTTATTTCGCGTTTGGGTCGTCCAGCAGCCGCCCCGATCGACGAAAAGAGGTTAGAAGGCAGGAGATCGTAAAGGGCGCTCGGGAACCGTCGATTCACCTCGATTCTCCCGAATTTCGACTCACTAATTGGCGAAAAGGAAGGGGGAAAAAAGACTGCGGGAACCCGAAGGCAACAGCGGGCGTTCGGACGGCGTCAAGGTCGTCGCGGATTGGGGCGAATTCACTCGAAATTCGAAAAGAACCACGCGACGGGGGCGCGTCTCGTTTCGAGGGCCAATTCGATCGAAACGCGCGCATTCCGGTCGTCGAGCAAAACGGAGGCAATCGGCGGAGCCGGTCGAGCAGCCCGTGGAATTACACAACGAACAGGGCGGGCGGGCGGCAAGTGGGCGGAAGCCGGACGATCGTCGCCCTCGTGCAGAACTCGTTCTCCGCCTTGTTCGTCCATCAATTATGCGCGGACAACGGGATGAATGAAGTGACTTCCGTTCTCTCGATGACCGCGGCGAGCCCTCGCCCTTCCGTTGCTCGTGGATTGCCCGTTGATTGCGAGTTCCGTTCAACGGGCAGCGGTACAGCCGCAATACGCCGACGGACAGCGGAATCAAACGGACAGATCTGTGTAGTTGGGAGGGACGAACGTGTAATGTGATGAAGGCCTTTATCTTCATCGTCAGTACTCGTTGCGGTCCAATCCGGAGAAACAGAGGTCAAACTAAATGTTAATCCAAGTTCACAAGGGTTCCTTTGTACCGCCCTGCTTGAGCGGCTTACCGCGGTCGTGCACGTCCTTCGTTTCGAAACGAGAAGCCCGCTGCGTTCCACTTCTGACCCTAAGGTGCGCTACAAGCACCAATCCCAACGAGCAGCGAGCTTTTTTCCCAAGGCGGCGCCATTTGACCTCATCCAAACGAAACCATCGGCGCCCGTTTATTTGGTCGCGCACTCGCTGGAAGCAAGCGGTCACCCGCTTTCACTTCAATCCCACTTCCTTCTCGATCAACAGTCTTCCTCATTACGAACTGCTCATGGAACGGCAAGACGCGACGTTGCCGCGAACTCCGATCGCCGTCGGAGCATTGGTGCGTTGTACTTCTTTGTTTCGTGTAATGGACCCTTCATTTGCAGCTCGGAATAATCCGCTTCGAGCCGCTTTAAAGCAGTTGAAGGCCCGCCTTAGAAAGATGCACCGTACGAAGTGCAAGCGCGCATGGACGACTTGTGCTCTCATATTCTCTACCAAGTGAAACAACTTTCCGTTGCCGTTGTCTTATTTATGGATTTAAGCAATGACGGAAGATGTACATTCCGGGCTTTGCAAACGAAAAGAAGTCGATCAAAGGGAAAGAACGAGGTGCCCGACGAGGTAACCAACTGATTTGTTCGGCTGTTCATCGTCACTTCAGGCGGCTCGCTCCTCCCGCCTAAGTCTTCAGAAGCGATCACGCCCGCCTTGTGGTAAAAAGAGGAAGGCGGACGAGAGCAGCCAGTAAAATGACCACTTGGCTCTATGTCCACGTAAAATTTGCCACTATAGGACTGGATATTGAGGGTTGTTTGATCGAATAAAGGGTTTGGGACTGCTTTCTGCTCGTGCGCGTTCATTCCGTTGGGAGGTCATAAGCAAGCGCTCTTCCTCATTCGTTCGGCCTCTCGCACTCGCCCCGCTGCCGCCCGCTCGGTCAGGATGCCGCGCGTCGGTCGGCCGGCCGCCGTCCGAGCGGTTCGCCTCGTCCAGACCGCCGGTTTCCAATCGTTTCGCTCGATTCTCGTCCATTCTTTTTTCCGATCCGCTGCGTATTTTTGCCGTCGTTCTTCGAAACCGAAGGAGGCTTTCGATCGGATGTCGATTAATCCGACGGGGCGTCCAACTCGGCTCGGATGTCGTTCATTGCCGTCAATTGGGCGCATTCGCTGGACGTCCCAACCGATGCGCGCCCGTTGTCCGCTCGTCGCCTCGGTGATTTGCGGGACCCATTGTTCTCCACTTTCTTTTTTCGACGTGTTCCAATCGAATGCGGTTCTCGATTCTTCCGCCCGTTCGGGCATCCTCTCCTTTCAAAAGAACAGAACGAATGTTGAAGGCACATGGAGGAATTGAATTGATTAGCTAGAAGAAAAGAGCATTGCCTCCACCAATCCATCTTATTATCGCCTCGAAACGAAGGGCACAAAAGTGGGCAGCAGAAGCGAGCGGTTTTTCGTTCAAGCCGACGACGCCCGCAGAGCGGCAGCGAGACGGCCGGCCGGCGATTCGAACGCTCTTTTGGCGTTCCGGCCGGCTCCCGACGGGATTTGGGCCGCCGCCGCTCCCCCGTCGGTAGGGAGATCGCCGCTCTCCGCCCCCCCGCCCGTCAGTCCGCCGGTCCGTCCGCTCCGCTCTCCGCTCCGTTCTCTTCCCCCCGCTCTCCCATCGACCCCAATGGACCGCACGTCGCGCAAGTTCTCCGCGAGCCGCCGTGGTGGCCGCGGCGCGGGAGGCTTCCGGCCGCAGGAGTCGATGCCCTACCGCCAACGGCTTCCAGGAGTCCAACCGCTCGTCGATGTCGTCCGCCCGCGGAAAAAGTGAGTTCCCTCGATCCCCACCTTCCTTCCATCATTTACCCCCTTCCGCTTGCAGGCACGATGGGGATGGGAGTGCACTTCCAGCACCGCCAAGACCGCCTGTTCGTCCATGTGCAAGTCGCTGGCGGCCAGCCGGTATGTGTCGAACACGGAAGCTGCGGACCTCGCCTTGTTCGTCAACCCGTCCGCCGGCGACGACCGCGAGAAGCGCTCTGTGGGCGACCGTTCACTCGGGTTCGTCCTCTTCCGCAGGCTCCCGCTCATTCCCGTCGCGTTCAGCCAACGCCAAGGCCGTCAAATTCAACCAGGTGACGAGCTTCGACTCGGAGCTGAACAAGCGCGAGGCGGCGCTGGCCGCCGCCGAGGAGAAGGGCGTCGAGAAGCACTCGGGCGATCTCTTCGACTGCCTGGACTCCTGCGGCGGACTGATCGGTGAGTTCCTTTGATTCGTGAGGGGCCGGAGAGTGACCGGGCCTGCTTTCAGACCACGAGAAGAAGTTCCGCGAGATCAAGACCTACTTCGCGGACACGTTCGGATCGAGCACGGACGAGCACTAGGCCGGGCGACTTCCCTCATGTTCCTCCACTCATCCCCGCACACCTCTCGATTGTTCCAATATCCATCCATTCCCGCTACATCTCTCCTCACTTCCCCGCTGTATTCATCGTTTGTATTGAGTAGAAGATTGGGATTAAAGCATTTGATCAGCAGACGGTCGGAATGTGGAAGGAGGAGGGTGGAGATCACGAAGCGGGGAGAAACCCGTGTGTTCCGCTTGTGTTCGAAGACGGCCGGGGAAGTCAGACCGTCTGGTTGTTCTCCACTTCGACGACGATCCGCGTGTGCGGCTTGGAGTTGTGGTCGAGCTCGCAGAAGGTCTCGTTCTTCAGCTTGAAGCGGTACTCGTTTTGGAAGAAGGAGTTCTTCCGCGAGTTCGCGAGCGTCTGCTCGGAGTCGTCGTCGGGCAGCAGGACGGACTGGATGGTGCGCACGAGCTCGGGGTTCTCGAACGCGTCGCCGTCCACCTGGTCGACGCACTCCAGCACGCGGTACACACTCAAATGGGAGGGAATTGAGGGCAACATTGCGGTCTGCTCACTGCTCCAAACGATCCAACTGCTCGCGGTCCATGCGCAGGTTTCCGCAGCTTCAGGAAGAAGACGAGAATGGCGAGGAGCACGCCGATGATGAAGACGGGCAAGAAGGCGACGTACGAGAAGCCTGAAAGAAGAGAAAAGTTTCCACATTTCGCCCTCACTCCCGCACTCACCACCGAAAGCGTCGCCGTAGTCCGCGAACTGGTATTCGGAGTTCTCGTCGAAGGCCCGTTGAAGAGCTGGAGGTCGCTCAGGCGGACGGGGAACACTTTGATTTGTGTGTTCAGTTGGTGGGAGTTCTGATGGAAGATGGGCATCGGGGAGCCACGAGCACGCGGAGTACCGTAGACGAGAGCGGGAGGCGATTCGAAGGCGGCAGCACGTGAATGCGGCCGTTCCACTCACATCGTCCGGCTAAAAAGATCGAACGAGTTAGAGGGGGGAATCCAATTTGAGATCAGCTGCCGACTACAACCGACGGGCGGATTCGATTAAAGTTCCCGCCTTGTCGAGGCCGAACGCGGAACTGTACGAAAAGGCGATTAGCCGGCGGCCATGACAACCGCCTTTACGACCACAAATTCGATTTGCGGTCAACAGGTGAGCCGAAAGATCCCGCGGGGTTCTTGAGGTTCTTTTTGTACAGCCCGAGGAATCCGAAATGAGTGAAAGGCGTTGAGTAAATGAAGGGGCGGTCGACTGCCCGACTCAACGGGGAATTCAACACGTGGATTTGATTAAAATAGAAGGCTTCTTTGGTGCGTTAATGAAAGCAAACAAAGGAGAGGAGTGACTCACGAGAAGCGGAAGAAACTCACCGGTTTTCGTTTCGCGGCCTCGACGAACTTCGGAATCCCGCCCGTCCTCGCATTTCGTCCGCCTTTCCTCAGATTTCTGCTTTCTTTTGAGTAGTCGGGGGGCCGGTGTCAAAAGTGAAATGCCGCCCTTCTCCGTTCGGCTCCCGTCTTCTGCCGCCCCACCAACCTTCGGCCGCCCGAAAGTAGCGAGCGGAAACCTGAACGGCCGGGCGGGCGGCCAAAAGAAGTGGGAAACTTCTGCAAACACGCGCCGAGGAAGGAGCGAGTGTTCGCCTTTTCGAAAATCAACACACGTCTTCTTCCTCCGGACTTCGATTAATCCCCGCCCCGCCCCTGTTCGTCCCGCCCGTCGGCCGGAATTCCAATGAAGTGGCGGCTTTCGCGCACTTCGGGAAGTCGGGCGGGCGGAAAATCCCCCGAATTCGGCCGTCGGTCCTCCTCGGCGTCCACATCTTGGGGCCCCGAAAGACATCCGCCTTCCGAATGCTGCAGAGCCGTCTTCCCCTCAAAAGAAGGGAGCAGCTGCTCTTCGACGAACAGCCGGGCCAGCCCCTCAATCCGTACGGTTTATTCGATTCGGAAATCAACACAAGAGAAGTACGCAGACCACGTTGGGAACAGTCAAGGAGAACGGAATAGACGGAAGTAAACGAAAGAATGCGATCAATACTTACGAAACGGGGTCCAATCAGAAGGAAAGAGAGAGAGTAGGAAGTAGAGGACCAGATGAGAGGAGCAAACGTTGAGTGTACAGGACTCGTTTCACAATCCCCGACCGCGAATATGTTGGGTGGTTGTTTGGGAAGAGATTCATGCCCGGAACAGACGAAGAGAGAGCGGAGATACAACGAGAAGGAGGGACGATCAGGATTCTTTCTTCAGGCGATCGGCGTCCTCGGCTTCGGGCTGCTCGAGGGCGGCGGGCGGGCGGTCCGGCAGCCAGCGGAAGAGGCGCTCGAGGAAGACGCCGAGGAAGATGGCGAGCGGGAAGACGGAGGTGAAGAGGACGTCCACGTTCGGCTGCTCCACGCGCTTCGGCTGCCTCGACCGTGGGCGTCGTCTCGACGGGGCCGGCTGCTCGACGGGGTCGGTCTGCACTTCGGCCTCCTGGAAGAAGACGGGCGGCGGGGCTTCGGGCTGGACGGCGTGCGGCGGCGACGGGTGGGCGTGATCCTCCGCGGCGTCCGCCTTCGAATCGCTCAGCTCGTCGGCGAACGGGTTGACCTCCAGCTCCACCGAGTGGTCGAGGTTCGCGCTGTTGGGCTCTTCGTCTGCTTTGAGGCCTGAAATCACGGCGGTCAACTGAGCCCGCCCGCTCTCCACTCACCGTCCTCGTTCGCAGTCGATTGTTCGAGGGCGGGCTTCGTGACGGGCGCGTCCTCGACGCGCGAGACGGAGAAGGCGCCGTTGGCCGCCGCCTTCGCCGCTCCGTTCTCGTTTTCCTTCCGCTCCTCGAGCAGCATCTGGTACTCGTCGCGGGCGTGCTCCAACTGGGCCACGAGCTCGTCGTTTCGCGACTGCAGCCACTGGTTCTCCTTCTTCTGGCCCTCGAGCTCGTGCTTGAAGTTCTCGGCCGTCGTCTCCGCGTCGTAGATCTTCTCTTGATGCGCGCTGAAAACGGGAAGAAGAAATGAGGGGGAAATGAAGCAGAACTCACATTAGTTTGACCCGCAGCTCCTCTTCGGCCTTCCCCTGATCCTCGAGCATCGCGTTCACCCGCTCGAGCATCTCGTCGGCGTTCCCGCTCGCCGCCGCCTTCGCGCACGTCAGTTGGCTCTCGAGGATCTCGATGCGGGCCAGGAGGCGCTCCTCGTTGATGAGGGCCTTCCAGCCGCGCTCGGCGGACTCCCGGGTCATCTCCAGAAGGGACTCCAGGCTGCGAAGCTTCTCGGTGAGCATCTGGAAGGAAAGCGGTCAATGGGGCGGGGATTGAACGCACCTTTTCGCGGTGCATGGCCTCCTTCATGTACTGGCTCATGACGAACAGCTTCTCGTTGCTGATCAGCGAGCAGTTGTGCGGCACGGACTCGCCGAACGAGTGCGGCATGCGGGCGCTCAGCGGGTTCTCCTCGGGCGGGCCCAGGCACTCCTCGCCGCGCTCGTCCACCAGCCGCAGGATGCACGTGATGCAGCCGCTTGCGACATTCTTCGAGTTGTCGACGATCTCGACGCCCAGCTGGAGGATGTCGCCCGAGCGCAGGAGTTTCGGCTGCGACTCCTCGGCATTGTTCGAGAGGCGGTAGTTGTTCACGAAAGGTCCCGTTGGAGGAGCGCGTGTCCTTGATGAAGAACTTGTCATCCTCGTACCAGATGATGGCGTGGTTGCGGGACAGGACCTGAACGAGCAGCGAGGAGGATGCAAACGACCGAGGATCCACTCACCTTGCACTCGAAGATGGCGTTGTTCGGGGCGGGTTGGAAGCGGGCGACCGCGCGGCCGATTTTGATGGCGTGGTCCTCGCCGCGGCTCACTTGGACGGTGCGCTCCTCGAAAGGGGTGCGAGTTCGAGCAGGGCGTGAAGATGGCGAACGGGCCGGACGGGGGCGGCGGGCGGTGGCCGTTGGACGTCCCGTTCACGCCCTTCGCGTGGCGGTGGTTCCCCGAACTTCTGCGGGTCGGCCGCCTGCAGCTGATGATTGTAGCGCCCGAAGACCGTCGGGTAGGAGTTCCCGTCCGGCTGCACGAAAGGCGGGATTGATCGCGGGGATCGGCCTGCAAACAGTCGAGATGCACGGAAGAAGGAAGAAGGGGGACTCACGAGTAGTAGGCGGGACCCGCGCCGAGGTCGTTGGCGATGGCGTTGACGGCGTTCTGGGCGGCCAACGTCAAGCCGCCCTCCTCCTCGCGCGGCGGAGTCACGATCTTGCGGTACATGGTGGACGCCAGGGCGGACTCCTCGGATGTCAGCGGAAAGGTCGCTTTCTTCTGCAAACAAAGGGAGCAAATTGGGGAACGAAGCGGAACAGATACGCCGAAATGCCGGAGAGTCGCGCGTCGTCGCGAGATTCGCTCTCGAACGGCCATTTCGAAGCGAACTCGCGAGAGCGAAAGTGAGCCGCGCGCCCGGCCCACCACTCGCGATCAAAGCGGAAGGTATTTGCATGGTCGGGCGAACCACGTGGTCCGAATTGAAGCGAGACGAGTGCGATCCGAAGGTTTATACTCGGTAGCCGAACAACAGAAACAAGAAGTGGGAACAACAGGAAACTAACAAAACTCGTAGGCGGATACCCGGTCGACAGATGGCCTCGGAACACGTGGATTGGGTGGGCATCCTTCCGCTCGTCCTCTCCGCTCACTCCTCGGCGGCCGCCAAGTGCTCCAGGCGGACCTCGCCGCTGCGGGGCGTGTACACGAGCGCCTGGCTGGGGTTGACGCCGAAGCTGCCCGGATTGGCCGTGCAAACGCCCGCCTCGTCCTCGTCCGGGTTCCAAACGAACGGCATGCACTTGTCGGCCAGAATGAGGAGGTCGGGGTTGTTGGGCAGCAGGAGGACGTCGTCCAAGTGCGGGACCACCGGGTTGATGGCCGGCAGGACGGGGCACAAGTGCCGTTGGCTCCAGATCGTCTCCACGTACTGCAAAGGAGAAGAAATACAAAAAGGAAAAAAGAAAGTGAGAACGTACGCTTTGGGAAATGTTGATGTTCTGATCGGAGATGTGGAGCGAGGAGCGGGAGATCTTGTCCACGACGTCGTCGCGCCGCACGACGATCCGGCGGTTCTTGAAGAGCAGCGTGCACGGATTCGTGCCAAAATGGACGTTCCGATGGTGGTCGAAGAGCTTTTGGATGAGCGGCAGGAGCGGGTACCTGAACGGAAACAAACAGTGAACGAAAGAGGAAAAAAAAAGGGGACGAACCGAGGCGAAATCGGCGAGCCGGGCGTGTCGTCCGCGCCGGGGATGAGGACGAAGTGGGAGGTCGGGAACGAGGACGACCATTCGGAGAGGATTCGCGCAAAATCGCCCGAAATTGTCGACCGCCGTCGCCAGCTCCCGCACGCCCACCCGCTGCGACTGGAAGCTCCCGCAGAAGACGAACACGTCCGGCGGCAGCGGGGCGAAGTGCGCGAAGAAGCGGTTCAAGGCCGGCCTCGATCTGAACGGAACGGGATGAAGAGAACTCAACGGAAAAGAAGAACGAACCCCGTGGGAGTCCAGCCACACGTCCGAGAGGAAGACGATCTGGTCGTTCTCGCCGCACTCGGGCATGTTCCCCCGATTGAAGGCGTCCGTCACGGCGAACTGCGGCAGTTGGGCGGTCGGCTTGGAGATGGGCAGCCGAACGCGGTCGATCGTAAACAGCCCGTTCTGCTGCACGCCCTCCATCAGGAAGCAGCCGCCCTCGAACGGCAGCCAGCCGTCTTGGATGGTGGCCGTGAACTCGACGGGGATCGAGCCCGTGACGTCCTCGGCCGTCAGACTCGTGCCGCCGCTCCGCCGGACGATCGCCAGGATGGTGGCCTCGCAGTATTTTTCCGCGAAGAGCGCCTCGATCGGCTTCACGTTGTTCTGGTGCTTCCGAGTTCGGTCGAGACTCTGGATGATCGAAATCAATTAATGCACGCTCCAGTTGTCTCCACTCACGTTCGTGACGGTCAACAGCCGCCGTTGCAAGCAGTTGTACTTGCAGAGGTCGTCCACCGCACTGCGCGGCTTGGAGATCAACCGCTTCGTGGCCTGATCGTAGACGTGGGTCTCGGCGGTCGGCATGTTGCACAGAACGAAGGCGTCTCGTCTGCAATCCGAGGAACAGAATCAAAAGAAGAAGCATAGGAGAACGCACTTTTGGACGGGCTGCTTGGTGGTGGCCACGGAGAGCTCCTTGAACTTGGCCAAGTCCAGCGATTGCACGTTCACTAAAACAAGAGGGAATAGAAAGAACCGTACATTCCTAAGTTTCATCCACAACACAAGAACAACAGATCTAACACGGCCGCTTACCCCACTCGTTTCGCAGGTTCGTGATGATGTTCGAGACGAAAGCCTTCCGGTCGGCGGGCTCCATTTCTTTCGTGCGCTCCGTCAGGAAGTCGAGGGCATCGCTGCAAGTGGACGGATGAACGGAAGAGGGGGGGAAGGCTGGTCGAAAAGCAAGAATTAATGAGGAGCAGCGGAAATTTCTCGCACTGCTCATTTGTTTCGTCCATTTCGAGAGCCAAAAGCGGAGCACAAACACAGTAATAAATCCGATTCACGGGTAGAAACCAGCGGCAGAATCGAATTCCCCCGCATTTGATTCGATTCCCGGCCGCCCGAGAGTCAGCGGACGCCCACGCACGAGAAACCACCCGAATGGACTCCAAACACGCCCTCCCCACTCACCGCTTGATGTCCACGCTGTAGAGCTCGAAGAGGTTGCGGATCTCCTTGCGGGCGGCGTTCATCTCGACGGCTCTTCGTGTGGCGGACGACAACCCAACGGGATCTAAAGAACGAGTGGATAGAAGTAAAGGGGAAGGCAATGTCTTGAAGATAGAAGCGGGTGTTTCCAACCCGTGGCAACAAGGAGGTGTGAAATTGAACAAAAGTTAGTTTATGCCGTTAAAACAAAACAATAAAGGTGAGATTGAGCGACGAGTCGGAAATAAATACGCGCCCTTCCAACGGATCACATCTGGGGCGGCTGCGGGAGCGGCATGCGGGGGAGGCCGGGCCATCGGGCCCGCTCCGGTCGGCATCGGGATCATCGGCAGGCCGGGCGGGCGCGGCATCATGGCGGGCGGGTAGGGCGGGAACGGCGGCCGCATGCCCATCGCTCCGGGCAGGGGCATCATCGGCGGACGGGCGGGCTGCAAACAACCGTTGAATGCGGAAGGAATGAGTGAACGAACCATCGGAATGCCCATGCCGGCCAGCGGTCCCTGCTGCGGGAACATTCGGTTCTGCGTGAAGGCCCTGGCCGTGGCGTCGACCAGCTTCTGGGCCTGCTGCTCCATCCACTGCTGGTAGAACTGCCGCACGTGTTCCTTGTGCTTCCGGCCGCCGTTGTGCGTCTTGCGGACGGAGGGCGAGTCGTGCGTCAAGAACGCATCGCAGTAGTCGCAGTAGTACTGAAAGAAGCAACGAATAAAAACGGATGAAAGAGAGATGGAGATCACTCACCTTCGGCATCTTTTGGAGGACAGCTCGGGGCCTGCAAGGATCGAGAAATTAGAACGCGAAAGGGGAAGTTACACGCTCGAAAGATGCTCTCGCTGCTCGCGCGTTAACGCAATGGATAAACGGCGGAATTCTCGAGAACAAACACGAAACCGACCCGGCGAACCGTTGGGAAAACGGGTGACAACAAGCGGACACGCGACCCCGCTGTTCATCGATTATAATCCACACAATTAACAGTCGGAACACCCGCACTCCAAACCGCCCCCTCGGGAATCCGAACGGCCGCCCGAACGTCCCTTACCGAACACCGGCTCTCGGCCAAAGGGAAATCGGGAGTGTCCGCTCTCGACTTCTGATCGAACACGGCAAAATTCGAGCGGAAATGCGGCCATTTCGGGCGACTTTCGGGAACGTCAAAACACGACGGGCGGGCGGCGAGGGCGGCGGGCGAGGCGGGCGCGTTCTTCGATTTGAACCGAAGGAGTCAAGTGGGACGAGGGGTCAGGTCTGCGCCCGCTCGGCGCCCAACTGCACCAGCCCGCCCAAACGCCGCCGCTCGCTTTCTTTGCGCCAGCATTTCTTCTGCTGGCTCCTGCCCTCATCCAATTGCGCACTGGCCTGGGGCATCGGGCCTTGATGCTCGGCGAGGGATGGAGAACGGAATCGGCCTCTCGTCGACCGCCTCCTCCTCCGCCGTCTACTTCGATCCGTTCGATCAGCCGGGCACGTCCGCCGCCACTGCAAATCCGCCCACCGCCAACGGATTCGGGCACCCGCAAAAGCCGCCCGTCGGCGAATTTCGGGACGAGTGAGCGTTGATTTCTTTCCTCTTTTATTCGTCCTTCCGCTTCCAGATTCCGAGTGAAACGACGAGCAATCCTGCTGGCCGAACGGCAGGCGATCCTCGACCGCACGGATCCCCAACTGCGGTCGGAATCGGCGGCCATCTACGAGCAGCGCGAGGCCGAGAATCATCGCTACAGAGAAGGGAAAAAAGTGAGTTCCTCTTCCGAATACTCCTTCCGTTCAATCCTCCTCGACCGCAGATTCGATTTTCTGCAAGCAACCGTCGATTTCCTCTGCGTTCGGATTTTATTTCTGCTCACTCGAAAACGCTCTGGATTTCCTCCTCCTCTTGCAATCGATTTATTATTTCCTTCGTGTGATCCTCTTGTTTCAGCAGCAAGAACAATTCCACAAGAAGCAGCACGATGAGGCGATGGCGCAGACGGAGAGCCGAGCGGACGCACGACGTCAACGGCCTCCAGATGCTGCTCTACAACCAGCTGGAGAAGCTGAAGGAGAACCTGCAGGAGCGCGTGAAGCAGATGGACCTCCTCGATCGGCGGACACTCGACGTCCTCGAGTTGGCCAACACGCCGCTGGACTTCGAGCCGCAGGCGGGCGACAGCGACGAGTGCGTTCTTTCCTCATTCTTCCATTCGCATTCGATTGCTTGCAGCCTGCTCACCGAGTCGCCGACCACGAGCAACGTCTTCGACAAACGAGACGCGCTGCCCGGCCGGTTGGCCTCCGACGCGGCGATCAAGGCGGACCTCGTCTTCCTCAACCAATCGATCACGCCCACGGACGCCGACTACGACGTGGCGCGCCTGATTCGCCCGCGGCACAAGGTGGTTATGGATAAAACTAGATTGATATACGACGGAAAGACGTAATGGCCGTCCATTCGTAACCTCAACCACTTGTTTCTTCAGGTTTTATCGCGGGGACAACGCCTTTTCGTCCAAACCACGAACTACACCAAGTTCGCAGCGAACATAGCCCGGCTGGCAGACGAGTGAGTTCATTGATTGCCTTCTTTGCTGATTGTCTTCTTTCAGATTCGTTCACATCAAAGCCAGATCGGCGGGCGACACTCGGGACGTGTACGCAACGATCGAGGACCTGCGGACGGGCCGCGTGCGCATCGGGCGGAAGATCAAGCAGTCGGACACGCCGCCCTCGTCCACCAACTCGCCCCTCAACCCGTCGTCCCACTCGAACGCATGACCTCTGCCTTCGTTCTGCCCGATTTCCATTGAACTCTCCGCATTTCTTCCGTTGCGATCCGCAGGCCGATCGCCGCTTCGTCGTTGTTGTGAATCCTTCCAGCATTTGCCTCCACTTCCTCGATTCCTCGCCTCCGTTCCGTCGCACTCTCCCCGCTCTCCGTAGCTCCGTTTTGAGTAGAAATCGACTCGTCATCCTCCGATACCTCACACCACACGCCCGACCCTCAATCCACTGCTTAACTCGTCGTCTAACGAATCGCAAGTCGTCGAATGTTCCTCCGTTCTCTCTAAACAACTCGCAATCCTCCGCTTCTCGTCCGCATTTTGCTCCGTACGGGTACTTTCGTTAATTACCTTCGAATTTTATGCACTCCTGCAGTACAAGACGTAAACCGACTAGTTTAATCCGGAGGAGGATTGCAAGAGGAACAACTGGGCGATACAAACAAAAAGCATTCGTTCACATCGCACAGCCGTCGTGGTTCGTCGCGAACTCGCCGGGCGCCCGTCCGAAGTGCAGTTTGATGTTGCCGTTGAGGCCGACCTGAAGGAAGTGGGCGGATGGAAGAGGAAAGGAGAGCGCTCCATTCACTCACGTGCTCGTACTCTCGACGGGCGATCGCACACCGCAAGCCGGGCACCTTCGGGATCTCGCAGCGGAGGAGGGCCCGGGCAGGAGGTGGGTCGTTTGGCCCGCCCGTAGAAAATTCGGTTGTAGCAGCGTTCGATCAGCGGATAGTAGCGGATGTCACGCGGCAGTCGCTCGAACTCCGCCCGCGCGTACAGGCGGACGAAACGGCGGAAGTTCCGGTCGATCGTCTCGATCACCTCCGGCCGCACAATGTCGCGCAGTTGGTATTTGAACAAATGGAATGACTGAAAGGTTGATTGCAGTAGTAGAAGAAAGAAGGGGAACTTACTCTTTGTGATGAGGGGGGATCGCCCGTGTTGAAGTCCACCTGAAAGGACACACAAGATCCGAAGGAGCACCCAAGAATCACTTACGATCGACCAATTTCTCAAGTGGACCATGATGTTCACGTCCTCGTCCACGGCGTACATCCGGTAGCCCAATTGCATCAGTCCTGCAGCAAGCAATAGAAAGAGTCAGATGAATGGAGAGCTACCTGGCCAGTGGAGCCAGACGGTCTCGACGTGCTGCGGTTTCACCACGTACCTGAAAGGAAGAATGAACACGCTAGGAAGGAAGGCCGTAGACTCACTTTCCGTCTTCCCACTCGTTCGCAATCCGCGCACTTCCGAGCGAAGCGGCGAGCGAGAAGTCGGCGGAATCCCGACCTAAACAGCCGCCCATCAAACAGAACGAAAAGAAAGAAACGCACTCGCAACGACCTCCGTGTTGTACCGACTGTACGAAAAGCCGGCCGAAAGCGGAAAAGGCGGCGGACAGTCGGCGGAATTCGTCCAAGTACGTGGTCCCGATCTTCGGGAAGAGGATGTCGTCGATGTCCGAGATGATCACGAACTCTGCTGCTTGCTGCAATCCGAAGGAATCTTTCAGTGGAAGAAGTGAAAAAGACGCACCTTGTAGCGGAGGAAGCAGTCCGTGTGGGCGGTCGCTTGATTTCTCCACTCGAGCTCGGCATTGGGGTCGTAGCCCAGCGAGTAGGCGCGTTCGGGATCGAATCGCAGTTGATTCCACGTCTCGATCTTCGCGATGTTCAGCTTCTCGTAGACCCGCAAGAAAGTCGAAGATCTCCGAGAGCATGCTCTGCACGTAGAACACCTGCAGATCGACGCCCATCTGCAGCAAACGAACTGATCGTTCGCTTTTGTTCGCTCCTCACCTGTCGGTAGATCTCGAGGGTCGGGATGATCAGCTGCCACCGCTCGTTGTAGAAGAGCGGGCTGAAGCACGCAACGACGCCCATCTGCCGTTGGACTGCCGGTCGGTGGGGGATCTGAACGGCAAGAGAAGGGAATGAACGGAAGCCCTTATGTTCCCCTCACCGTGACGGTGGCCGAGGAAAAGCGGGTGTCTGTGAGGGCGAAACTGGACGGATTCGCGACGATCGGGCACGTCAGAATGTAGACCGCCCACTTGCAGATGACTTCAATCCAGCTGTGAAGAAAACAAAGAGAAAAGAACGCACAGATCGGTTCGAACGCGTAGCGAATGCGGGCCAACGACGCCTTCACGTCCGTTGCGTTGTTCGAGATGCAGATGAACGGCCGCGGCGGCCACAAACTCTTCTGCGAGTTGAACAGGACGGCCATCGTGTTCGGCGGGATAGCTGAAGGGAGAGACAAGGGTGCGCATCCAAAAGATACAGGTCGAAATACCCGCTCTTCTCGTCGGTGAAGTAGGTGGCCGAAATGAGCGCGATTTCCTGCACCGACCAGTTGTAGTTGATGGAGAAGACGAACAGGAAGAGAAACACGTAGACGACGTTCCGGATCGCTAGTTGGTGGCTGGAAAGAAGCGAGAAGCAATCAACCAGACAGTGCAAGGTGAACAGCCGACCGTGTGAAGAAGGCCGACGGCCAGTGGACCACCGAATGGAACCGGTGCATCCTCGAGCAACAAAAGGGACAGCTACGCGATGATTCCTCTCACTTATGGCATCCTCTTCCACGGATGTTTGATTGATGGAGTGGTCAATCCGGTGGAGTCGACGGTCGAGTATTGTGCGCGTGTACAAAAAAGAAGTCAGGCGGCTGCCCTCGACGAGAGATCCCGCGATCGCCGGCGGCCTCTTTGGGGGTCGTTTTTATCTGATTGTTCGGCTTTTTTTGAACTCGCCGACCGTCCCGCTCAATTTGCCGCCCGCCACTCAGCCGACGGCCGCCGGTCGAGTCGCACGAAGCCGCACAAGCGGATCGGCGGTGTCGCGCGGGTGTTAACGACTTTTTTCCAGCGGAAGGTGTCAACGGAAGATCGAAGTAACTGGACGTGAGAAGAGTGCAAAGTGCTCGGTCATGATTACTCAAAGAACAGCATGCAGTCAATCCGCCTAATCGGGCACTCGCCACTCTTCCAAATTTCAAGTGCGCAAACGGGGAGAAATCGGGATTTGAGGTCGTCCACCTCAATCGCGGCTAATCGCGGCACCGCCGGGCGAGCGGAAGAAGAGCGGAAAGCAAGGAGGATGTTCTTTTGATCGTTCAATTAATTCTTTGACCTTGCTTTCTTGCAGCTTCAACTTTCCGTGAACGTTCTTCTTCAATCGAATTTCGTACAAGTCGGAGGTTGCGGCCAATTGTTCGCCGCATGCAAACCGCTTCCTTTTCGAGCGTGAAACTTTAGTCCAATTATTCGAACGTCTTCGCGGGGGCCACAGGTGCAGCGGTCGACTTCTTCCGGTGCGCAACAATGCGAGAGCGAAAGGGGCGGCCGGCCGGTCGAGTGCGGAGTTCGAGCGGGCGGCAAATTGCTTTTGACGCTCAGCTGGAGGTCGAAATCGTCGTTTGAACGAAGAAGTGGGCGGCCGAGTGGCCATTTTGGCGGCTAACTCGTCTTCCTCCTCTCTGCTGTTTGCCCTTGTGATTTCCGCTTGCACGTGCTTTTTTTAGGTATCTTTTCGTGCATCTGTCGTCCTTTCTTCTCACTCATTCCATTGTGCCCACGAAGCGGAGCATGACGCCCGCTCGGAGGTCAACGGTCGGCTTTTGTTCCCGTTCGGGAGTTCCGCTTTTTGCTGCGGCTTGTTGGACGGCGGGCGGATCGCGAACACGCCCGACCTCACCGCTTAATGACCGCCGTTGATCGGGCACACGTGTGCCGAGGAGTCGTTCGTTCGATGGGGTCAATGCTTGCCGGCTTGTTGACGGGACGGGATTCTTTCTGGGCTCGGAGCAGTCGGCGGCCTCAAATCCCACGAGGAAATCAGGAGAAAGCGGCTGTCGATTTGGCCAATTTGGGCGCGAAATTGGCGCCATTGGGGGCGGCAGGGAGAGTGCGCTTGACCTGCGGCTATTCTCGCTCGTTAACCTCCGGAAGAAACACGAGCAGTTCGTGTCTCCTGATCGTACCGCCGGGGCGAACAGCTCGCTCGAAAGCCGGCCAATCGGATTATTTCTGCCCTCATTTCCGGCTTTCATCGCCCAGTTCGGGCGGGACACAAATTGGAGCTGACCGCCGCCCAACGGCCGCCGAATGTCGTCCGCATTCTCCCTTTGGCCGCCCGCCCCGAGGCGATTTTTCCGCCGAGTGGACGGACTGGAGTTGACAGGTGCAAAGTGGACAAAAACCGCCGGATGGCCATCGGCCTCAACGAGCCCATTTGGAGTGTCAACCGCAAGAGGATTGCGTGAAGTGAAGTGACTCATTCGCCCATCCTCCTTTCGTGTCCGAGGAGGTCGAATTCGTGCGGAGAGCGACAAGAAAAGACGCTCGATTATCGCGTTCGAATCTCATTGTCGTCGGCGACAATGCGGGATGCTTGGAGAACGACGATTGATGTTCGTTCTTCTTCTCTTTCTTTCGTTCTGCTTGCCGCTTCCCGTCTTCTAACGTTTCCGTAAGCCGATTGACCCCCGCGGCCACGTGCCTTCGGCGGGATGACCGGAAGTTCAGACGGTGTGCATTCGAGCCGCCGGCCGCCCTTCCTCCGCAAACAAGCCGGCGGAATCAAACGAGAAGCATCGTGGGAATGAGGCGGCCGAAAGTCGCGTCCATTTCGATCCCCGCCCTCGGCGAGCAGCCGGCCGGAGGGCGCTGGAGGGCGGAACGGTCGGAATTCCGCCGTTTTGTCGTGATTCCTCCGTTTCGACTTCGTGGGAAATCGGCGCCGATTTGCGGGGATTTGCGGCCTGTTCGGCCCCGTCTTCCACTTCTTTTTTGCTTCCGAGTGAACGTTACGCGAATTCCACGGGATTCCTCGTCCCCGCCCGCCCCGCCCGCTCAATCGAGCTCCGTGACATCGCGCACGGGCGGCCGCCTCCGCAAACTCCGCCCAATGGCCGCGGCGTGGGCCGGACGGCGGCGGAGCGGAAGCGGCGAGTTATTCCAATTAATTTGCATGAATTCCGCCTCGAATCCACCCACGGCCCGTCGGAAAGTCGCCTGTTTCGGCTGAAAAACAATCCGCCGACCCGCCCTGCCGCGAATCCCAACGGGCGGGCTTTCGACTCCCGAAAGCGGCGGAAATTGACTCCGTTAAGCCGGGGGATGTCCACTTGGGCGGCTCCTAATTGCGACTGACCGCCCGGAGCCGCCCGCCGGTCGGCTTTGATTCGAGCTCGCGCTACACTTCAGATTACGTGTCATGATCACTTTCGCTTGGACGAGCAGGAGCGGGCGATCCTGCCGGCAGTTCACGTGTGCTCGTCCTCACGCTTATCGACGGTGCGCATCTCCGCGCGTCCACGTTGAGCGCGGCGCGCTTTGAAATTTGCGACTTCTGCCGCCCAATTGCCCGCCCCTCTTTAATCACGAGCCCCTTTCGGGATCCCGCCGAGCGGGTCGGCGTGGAGGTGTTGAATTCCGGACGGATTTCGCGGCGACTAATTGGCCGCCCGCGCCGAAATCTGACGCCTCGCCCGCAAGTGAGGATTTCGGCACTCCGGTCGGCCGCCCACGAGTCGCCCGATCCAGCGGTCAATCGAGGACAGCGGCGACGGGAAAGCTCGTGCTCGGCGGGTGGTCGGGTTGGAACACGGGGCTTTGCGCGGCGTGTCGTTCGGTTGATTCGAAATCGCGGCCGTCCGGCAAACGAGCGGCCATTCGTTTCGTGCACAAGCGGCCGCTTAAGCGGGTGGAATTCGAGCAAATGGACGTCTTTTTAATCTTCAGGGCCGCCCATCGTGACCTCCCGCCTCCTTCTGTCGGCATCACTCCCGTTCGGTAATCCCCGCCGCTCCCGGCCGCCCGATTGACACCACTCGCCCGCCCCGCCCGCCCTCCGAACTGTACGGATCGCCCGACCGAGCGGCCGCCTTTTGATGACAACCGAACAACGTCCATTCGCGTAACGGCCGGCCATCATGAGTCTTCTGCGCTCCGAACACCACAAGCTTTCGAATGGTGAGTTCCGCGAATAATCTCGTCATGGATCGAATCTTCCGTTTGCTTCTCGTTTGACAAACGAACCAAACGGCCTGTTTGCCGCCTTTCGACGAGCATTTCGCCTTTTTTTCTGCCGAAAGCGAAAATTCGATTTGGGCTTCGGGGGCGTCCGCTTGACCGTTTGAACCGACCGGCCGCGTTCTTCTTCCAGGGCCCACTTACGTGCGGGCGACGTGTCTTCCGGCCGACGAACTGGAGCCCTGCCTTCGCGCCGCCGTTCACCACCTCCCGCTGCAGCAACGGAATGGAGGATCCTTGAGTGCGAATCAACTGAACGGCGCCTCGTCCACTTCAACAAGGCGAGAGAGCGAAGAGGTAGGGCGAGAACGCAAGGGGGTCATCAATCCGTTCCTGTTGCAGAGTGCGCCGTTCAACCCAAACAGCGGGGTTTCATGGGCAAATGCGTGCTGTGCCTGCTGGTTCAGGCCATCTTTCTGTTCGGCATTTTCCTCACGTTCCTCATCTCGCACTACGTCAGCGAAGTGGAGTTCGGCAACGATGTGAGTGGCTTCTCGCTCGCTTCTCTTCCTCTTTCCTGTTCTGTCGACTAACCTTCTTTTCCGCAGACTTTCCTGATGACTGCGATACATAACCACGTGAACGGGGATCTTTCCACTCCGCTTCCGCACGCCAACTGGACCAACCAGTCGGCGGATGCCGGCTTTCCGCTGCACGACTCCTCCACCGACCCGATTGACGCGATCGTCACCCTTCAGCCGCCCGTCCCGCCCGTGAAGCTCACGCTGCGCGACGTCTACGCGCCCGAAGCGGAGGACCCTCGCCCGAACGCGTGGACCCACAAGTCGGCCGCCCAGTTCGCGCGAGCCGCCGCCCACTCGCTACCGTCGAACGTGCGTCCGTTGCACTACGAAGTGGAGGTGAGTGCGACGAACGCCACAAACAAACGATCGCCTCGTTCAGTTCGACTTCACGGAGTTCGAAACCGAGGAGCACATCAACGGCCGGGCCCGCATCCTCCTCGAGTCGTTCGGCAATTCGAGCGCAAAAGAACTCCAGCTGCACGCCGCCTCGAACATCTTCATCGAACGATTGAAGTTGGAAGCACGACGGTGAGCTCTGACCACATCGAATGCAAATGAATGACCTGCTTTCAGATCAAATCGTGGGCGAGAACTCGATCAAACGAGATCTCAAGAGGGACCTTGTGCGTGTGGAGCTCAAAGAACCGTTGAGTGCTGGATGGTGGGTCGTTTGCACGAGCAGTTCTCAACCGTTCGGATCCGCTCTTCTTTCAGGTACAAACTGCAAATCGAATTCCGCACGAGGATCTGCCAGTCGGAAGTTGAGGCCACTCATTGCATCACGCACATGACCTACGGAAAGGTGAGGGGCAGGAGCGGCGAGGGCTTGTCGAGGTCGCCGTTCAGGACGGGGCGAAGACGAAGCGGAAGATCGTCGGCTTCACGACCAAATTCGAGCCCTCGTTCGCGAAGACCTTCCTTCCGTGCTGGGACGAGCCGAGAATCCGGGCGACGTTCAACATCTCCGTGGTCCACTCGCTGCAGTACACGGCGCTCTTCAACACCCGCCCGTTGGGGAGCGCGAAGGAAGTGCGGCCGGGCGTCGGGATCACGAACTTCCGCGAGACCCCGCAAATGCCCGTCTTTCTGTTGGGTTTCGTTCTCGGTTTGTTGTCCCTTCAGCCACCTCTCGATCACTTTGGTTTGCAGCCGAACTGACGCCCTTGGAGCTGCACACGACGCGCAACCTGCCGCTTTCGATCTGGACGCCGCTCGGCGTGCGGACGACCGGCGCCCACTTCGCCGCTCACTTCGCTCCGGTGATCTTCGATCGAGTGGAGAAGGACGTGGAAGTTTTGTACCCGCTGGACAAGATCGACCTCGTGGTCACTCCCGAGTACCCGGTGGACGCGTGCGAGCACTGGGGTTTGATCGTCTTCCGCGATTCCAACGTCCTCCTCACGAGTTCCGCCTCTGGAAGGTGGGCAGTTCGGGGCAGTCGTTTCATCTTCTCTCGCTCTTTTTTCAGGCCAAAACATGACCGTCGACCGCATATCGGAGCAGTACCGCGTGGAGAAGATCGTTTCGCACGAGGTTTGTACGAAGAAGGAAGAGGAAGGAGGTCGACTGTTGTGTTCAGATCATCCACCAGTGGTTCGGCAATCAGGTCTCGGTTGCGGACTGGGCGGACGTTTGGTTGAGCGAAGGGTTCACCTCCTACTTTGTGTTCGACTTTCTCAACACGGATCACCCTCACCTGACCGACAACGAGTACTACCTGGAGTTGATTGGATTGCTGAAGAGACAAGTGGGCGTTCCTTTGCTTCTTTCATCCTTCTCAATTCCTTTTCCAGACCTCCAACTACCGGACGGCTCTCGTGCACTCGGCGGACACTCCGCAGCAGGCGGATGACCTCTTCGACGGCGTCTCGCTCTACACGAAGGGCGCGGTGATCGTGAAGATGATCAAGGACCTGCTCGGAGTGGAGAAGTTCCGGCAGGGCATCACTCGGTGAGCAACGGAGAGCAGAACGAATGAAACAAACGGAGGGTTCAGATTCCTGAGCGAGAACTCGTTCAAGGCGGTCGGGCGAGAGGCGCTGTGGGCGGCCCTCCCGACGTTTCGCGGACCACGGGGCCGAAGGAGGAGCGGCTGGCGGCCGTGATGGAGGGCTGGCTGCTGAACCGCGGGCTGCCGGAGATCATCCTTTGAATCGAAACTACGACGACCACACGATTCGAATCACGCAGCGGGCGGCCGACCAAAACAACTACGTCGTCTACCTGGCGGACTCCTGGAACGCGTCCGCCGTCCTGCCCGCCGCCATCCACAAGCGGGACGGTCTCGAGTGGACCGCCGGCTTCTCCGCGGAAAACTTCGCCCCGCCCACCGCCGGAAGACGCGAAAGCGAACTCGCGGCCATCAGGGACGGCGGGCGCCGAATCGCCTCGATCTCTTCCGAGGGCCCAAATACCCGCAAGTCGTGAGTGTTCTCCTCTTGTTCGTGTGATTATTCTGGTTGTTGAGGACCCGCAAAGCACGCGGCCGACCGAACTCCACCGACAACTCCCGCCGAAACACCGCCGATCGGACGCCAACGGGGATTTGTGGTCGATCCCCGGTCGGCTATTTGTTCGGCTCCATCCGCTCGTCCGGCGGGCAAACCGTGCGGCAGTTCTGGCTTCACAACGAGACGATCCGCTTCGTCGACCTCGGCGTCCAGTCCTACCAATACGTCCTCGCCAATCCCCACTGGATCTTCCCGGTAATCACAGCCATCTGCTTGTCAATTGATCGACCTTCTTGCAGTATCGCGTCAATTACGACCTGTCAAACTGGAAGCTGCTGATCGACCAGCTGCATCGCGATCACTCGGAGATCCCCGTCATGAGCCGCTTGCAGCTGATCGTCGACGGGGAGAATTACTTGCGGCAGTCGGACGTCCCGCAGCTCTACGTCCGCCTTCTCGGCTACTTGGCCAAAGAAGAGGATTTGGGCGTCCTTCTGGTTGGGGTGAGTGGAAGCAACCGCTCCTCCCTTCTACGCTGCTTCTTTCAGCTCGACGCAATGCACGAACTGGTCGACTTGGTGAGCGGGACGCCGCTCGTGGGCCCGCTGCTCATCCACCTGACCGGTCCGTCATCCAGCAGCTCGACCGCCAACTCGACCAGGCGGCCACCGCGAACGCCGAACTGGCGGCCGTCTGGCTGCTTTCGCCCATGCGGCTGGCCAAACGTGAGCACTTCTCATCTTCCAGCCTCCACTACTTCTCTTGCAGTCTACCAACTGCGGTGCGCGGCGAATCTGCACCTGCGATCAGAACAAACAACTCGCCCTGTGGATCTCGCAGCCGTCCGCCCTGCACGCCGACGACCACCAACAGGCCGTCCATTCCCCCTCCTTCATCCCGCTTGCAGATCACGGCTGTTTGCCACTACCTCTTCACGCAAGCGGGACCCGCCGAGTTGGCCGCCCTGATGGGTTTGCTGCGGCAGTCGCGCAACTCGCCGAACGCCCAGTGGTCGGTGAACACGCAGCTCGCGACCTGTGCGCGGGACGAGGAGCTCATCGAGAACGTGGTCACGGCAATCGTGCGGACGAGGAACGCGGCCGTCTACCTTTCGGTCCTCCAAGTGAGTCTCCCGCCCGTCCTCTTCCGGCAACCTCCTGCTTGAAGGCGAGCTACTCGGTGCAATACAACCGGAAGTTCCGCGAGGTCTTCTGGAGGGGGCTCGGCCGCCTGTCCACCCACGAACGGCAGCTCCTGTTCGCCATCAACACGGGCAAGCCGGACCGCATCGCCCGACTGCTGCTCCACTCGGTGAAGACGGTCGAGGAGTTGGACCTCGTGGAGACCCTCCTCGACCAGTGGCCCGACCACCTGCAGGTGCACCTTGGAGGCCGCCCGCCGGAAGCTCCTCTGGCTCCAGCACACGGCCGTCCCCCAAATCCACAAGTTCCTGATCGAAGACGTGCAGTGAGCGGAACGCCCTCCTTCCACCGATCTCCCCAGTCGACGGGTCCCCTCTTTAAGCGAGCACGCGCCTGCATTTCAACCGTTTATTAACTAAAGAAATAAACATCACAATTGAACACAAAGAAAGAAACAAATGAGTGAGGATCATCGAAAGGAGCAAGTGGGAAGAACGAAGCGATCAGTGGGCGGCCGTCTTTCGGACCCAAAATCGCGCCCGGTGGTCGTCGCTGCCCGTCACGAAAGGCGGGCATCGTGGGCGAGTGGACGAAGATGCGCGTGGGGGCGGTGTGGCCTGCAAACGACACGAGAATCCCAAAGGAAGGAAGGGAAGAACGAACCCAACGCGAGAAGTCGCTTCCGATCGCCCGTTCCGCGAGTCCCACGAGCACAGGCTGCCGCTCTTCTCGTCCGGAAAGAGGACGAAATCCTCGTTCTGGTTGAAGGAGGCCTGGATCGGGCACTCCTGCGGGCCCCGTCGCTCCGGCTCCCGTGTACGCGATCAGGCACCGGTTGGCCGAGAGTTCCCACAGTTTGCAGGTGGAGTCCATGCCGGCAGTCAGGATGTACTTCAATTCGATTCGATTAGATGAATAGAATGAAGGGGAGTGAAGACACCTTTCCGTTTTTCGTGAACCGCGCGCTCGTCACCTCGGCGCCGTCGTGCGCCCGCTGGAAGGTTTCGACGCAGCGGTTGGACACGCCGTCCCACACCTTTACGTTCCCGTCCTAAAGAAGCCGCTGGATTGAGTGCCCTTTGAAGGAAAGGACGAACCCGACTCGCAGTCACGTACATTCCGCCGTTGTCCGAGTAGTTCACCTGAAGTTGGGAGCAAGGAGAGATCAACGGAAGTCGGCAATCGAACGAACGTCCATGATGGAATTCGTGTGCTGATCGCGGGGCTGCGGCGAGACCCAACACTGCTGCGTTTCCACGCTGTACAGCCGGAGGGTCGGGTGGGTGGTGCCGGCGAGGACGTACTGCCCGCTCGGGTGGAAGGAGAGCGATTGGATGGTGGCCGTCTCCTGCAATCCGGGCGATGAACGAGAGCAGAGGGCCGACTGCTTGCCGTGAGCGTCCGCATGGCCCGCTTGACGGCCGTCTTCGAGTAGTCGAAGATTTTCATCTGCCAGTCCCGACTGCCGGAAAGGAGGATCTGCTCGCGCGGGTGGAAGGCGACTGCCGTCACTTCCTGCAAGCGAGACACTCAAGGAACAATCGAGGAAGAACGGGGAACAAACCGCAACGTGGTCGTAGAGCGTTCGAATCACCGGGTGGTGCATGTCGGGGCCGTCGGCCAACTCGTTCGCATCCGCTGCAATCGAATCAAATGAAGGGAAAGAGAGAAGGAAGGAGGGAACCGACCGTCCGATGATCTTCTCCACATCGAGGATCTTGATCGACGAGTCCTCCGAGCCGGTGGCCAACAGCGAGCCGTCCAGGTTGAAGGCGGCCGCCCGGCAGGCGCCCTTGTGGGCGGTCACGTAGATCGTCTCGTACATCGAGGGCTCGGGCGTCGTCGGCTGCACGTCAGCGTCGTACTCCAGGTCGAGTCCCGAGTGTTCGTAGGTGCACTAAACGAACAGGAGGATAGGAGGAGGAATGGAAGAACGTACTTGGAATTTGGGCTCCCCTTGCGCTTCGGGATCCTCCACGAACTGCTTGGCCTCGCTGACCAGCCGGAAGAGTTTGTCCGACGGGGGCGGCGGCTGCATCGAGACGCCGATCGTCGTGGACAGGTTCACGGCCAGTTGTTGATGCCCGTCGTAGAACAGTTGGCTGAAAGAAAGGAAAAAGATGAGTGGGAAAGAGAAAAAGAAGACTAACCCGATGATCAGCTTGTACATCAGGTCGCGGTCCTTCAGTTCGCCCTTCATCTTGGTGGATTGGAAGGAGGAGATCCCTTCAACGGGCTTCGATCGTCTGTCGAGTGTGCGGTTCGACGAGTGCAAGGATGTGAGTGGGCGCAATTTTTCCCGTCGATCGATTGGACTCGCGAAACGCAGTGCCCGCGACACTCGTCGGTCGGTCGGTCCTCGGCTTTGCTGCCCGCGTTCGTTCGCTTTCCGGCCGATCGCAAAGGACGTTTGCGGCCCGTGAATCGCTGGATCTCGTGTCTGCTACCTGCGACCCGTGTTGCCCGCAAACTGCCGATTGTGGTCGTGATTTCCGCGATTTTCCGTTGATTATTCCTTTTCGGCTGCTCGATTGATTTCTTGTCGTTTCAGTTCGACGTCCTTTCCGCAAACCGTCGAGATGCTCAGCCGCGCGATCCTCTCGGCCGCCCGCGTCGCCCCGAAGGCCGTCGGCGCCCAACCGGCGATCGCCGTCCGCCGCGTGCACAAGGGCGTCGACTCGATCCCGCCGATGCGTTGGATCAGCGTTCCGGTGAGTTCTTCTCTTTGATAGGGGATGACTCTCTTGACAACGATCGTCTCTGTTCATTTGATTGCTCTCTCGCTTTCAGGAGCGCATCGGCATGTACCTGTTCATCTCGTTCGCCTTCCTGTCGTATCCGACGTACGTCCTGTACAACCTCGACAACCTCCGCCCGCGCCCGCTGAACGAGCTCTCGCCCGAGACCCAGGCCGCGCTGGAGGAGCATCGCGCCGCCCGTTTGGCCCAGAAGTGAGCGGGCCCGTTCGCCGCCGGATAGGAGCCTTCTTTTCGTCCACAACCCCCTCCTTCTTTCTTCTTTCGGTTGTGCGGATGTCGTTGAGTGAACAGAGCGAATAAACACTGTAGTCAATCGAATGCGGAGATCATCGTTGAACAATCAACAACCTTCACGAACGTCCAAGAGTCGAAACAATCGAAGGAAAGCGGAGAAGACGCCCCGTCCGTGCGGGGAAGCCGCCGGTCGGCCCGTTCGAAGTGCCCCGCTCGAAATCTGCGGGGTTCTCGGCGCGATTTCTTGAGTCATCGCCGCCGTTCGAGGCGGACGGCCGGCCGGGCGGGTCCGCAGCCCCCACTCTCCGGCTTGTTTTGGTCGGCGTCTCCCCTACTCCGCTCTCCCGCCCGAATTTCGGTCGATTTTGGTTGGCTCCCCCCCTTCTCCTTTCGGCCTTCTGTTGGGGAGGTGCGGGTGCTTTCGTGGACATTCACGCGCGTTCTTCATCCTCCCACTCAACTTCCTTCGATTTCAGGTGAAGAAGACCGGAAGCCATGAACCCCAACCACTCGTTCGGCTCCAGCGGCCCGGCGGCGGGCAACTTCCGGCGTACGGCGGCACGCCCAACGGCACGCCCAACCGCGCGTCCAACGCCGCGCCCGGCCTCGTGGCCCAAGCAGCCGGCCCTCAAGTGGCGCACGCCGGAGACCGGCTACCAGTCGCGCCCGCCGCCCCGGTTCTTCGGCTGCGGCTACTGCCGAGCGCTGAAGCTGCCCGAGCAGAACACCCACAACAAGTACTGCTGCCCGCGCCTGGCCGCCCTCGAGCCGTGCTCCATCTGCGGCGCGGTCGGCTGGGAGAACCACACGGTGACGTTCGTTTGCCCTCCGCCCTCCTCCGACCGATTGATCCTCCCTTTTTGCAGGCACTGCCCGTTCCGCGCGAAGGTCATCCTCCGTCGTCTGACCGAGCAGCCGAAGCCGTGGAAGGGAAAGCCGATCCCGCTGGTCGCGCGCAAGGGCGAGTACACGCCGGGCGAGCAGCCGGACAAGCGCATGTGGTGAGTGGCCGCTTCTTCCCTCTCCCCCTCATCTCTTCCCTGCTTTCAGGGAGCTCATCGTGGGCGAGTGGTTCGACTGATCGTCCGTGGGAACCGATCAGCCGTCATCGTGGCTTCCTTCCCCTTCTCCGTTCATCGTAAAGGGCCTTCTTCTCCTCATCCATCCCACAAACATCATCAGAGTCTCCGTAGATCCTTAGTCATCTCCCCCCCCTCCCCTTAAGATCTTCTCTCCTCTCGTTATCATTAGTCTCGCAAAACCTACTAGCTCCTACTCTCCACGACTCTCACTTATTCACCCTTCTCGCATTGTTCTCGTACTTCACTCTTTCTTTCGTATTCACTCGTATCCTTCATAGTGCGGTCAACTGAAGACCAACCCTGCAGGGTCCTCACCCTTTTTTCTCATTGTGATTCAGTACTTGAATAAAAGGGCCCGGCCCTGCAATGAAATCCCTTCGGATCGGTCGGCTGATGAGGAGGAAGGCGTGTGAACGGTTTCTTTATTTACAGACAAAAGACAATCCAATCCAACCAAACGATCCGACCGCTCCAAAGGGAAGCGGTCGAGGGGGAAGTGCGTGAGCAAAAGGAGGAGGAAATGGCAAACAACAAAGAGGAAAGAAGGGAAGAAGATCATCGTTTCATTACCGTGCTGCTCAATAAATAATCAGGACCTCTCGAGCGGTCGTCATCAACCAATAAATTAAGGAAGGAGGAAAGGGAAGGGAGGATCAATGCCGGCGGATGTGCGAGCGGCCGGCCGTCGGCGTCCGTTGGGTCGAGGCGGCGGCCCCCGCGCGGGCGACGTCCGCCTGTCGAATGACGAGCGTCTCCATCAGCTTCGTGAGCTTCGCGTGGTCCCGCAGGTGGTGGTCGCGGAGGCGCTGCTTCCGCTCCTCCCACAGCTGGAGGCACTTCTTGAGGAGTTCGGGCGACGGTTGGGCGCCGCCACTCGGCAGCTTGTTGCCCAGACGGAAGAGCTGCAAGAACGGAGGGCTGAACAGAAAGGAGAGAGGAAGAACCCACTTCGTCGTCCACTCGGTTCAGCGCCCTGCTCGTCAGCCAGTGGGCGTGTTCGGCCTCCAGCTCCCGCTTCGCCTTCTGCAGGGTGGGGGCCGTCTGCTTGAGGAGGGTCTCCAGTCGCTGTTGGGTCTTCAGAAGTTCCATCGAGACCTCGTCCTGAACAACCAACTTAGATGGATTGAAACGAAGGAAGGGAGAACAAACCAGATCGTTCAGATTCATGCCGCTCTTGTTGCCCAGGTTCAGGTTGATCAGCTCGTAGTTCTCCATGTTCGCGAGGCCGCCGTCCTCGGCCGCCGCTTCCTCGTGGTCGACGGAGAGCTCCGAGCCGCTGTCCGCCGTCCTGTTCGCGTCCAGCGGCGTGGGCAGAACGCACTCGGCGAGGGCCGTCCCCAGCGCTTCGAGCATCGCGCCGCTCAGCTCGGGCACCGCCTCCTCGTCCTCGTCGTCCGTGAGGTCGTCGTAGAGCGAGTCGGCGGTCCCGTTCAGCCGGCCGTTCAGCCCGTTCATCGCGCTCTTCATCCTGGCTGTGGGGATCTGCAGACGGCCGCTCTTGCTCAATCCGCCGCGACTTCAGCTTCTTGGCGGCCGGCTGGATTTCTGCAACACGAGGACAAGCAATAAATTGGAGGGACGAAGAAAAGGGGACTCACTCGGACGTTTGGGCGGCTTCTTCCCGTTCACGTTCGCCTTCTCCTCCACGTACGCGGCCACGAGTCGCTTCATCAGGTCGGCCGCGTGTTCGGGCGGCTGGAGGGCGGGCGGCGGCGGGAGGGCGGGCAGCGGGGCGGGTTCGACGGGCTCCCGCTTCGGCACCTTGGGGGCGGCGGGCGGACGTCCCCGCTTGGGAGGCGGCGACTCGTGGACGGACGACGACGAAACGCGGCGCTCGCCGCTCGACACGAAACCGCCCGTTCGCCTTCCGGGCTTGTGTCAGGTACGCCGGCTGTTCCTCCTTGACCGCGCGATTGGCAGCCGGCTGCTTGGCGGCCGCCTTCGACTTCGGATGGGCGGGAGCTTTGTGTTTGAAGGGCTCTGAACAGAGAAACATGCACACGAATGTAGGAGGAAGAAGGACGAACCGTTGACGAAAAACTCGGCCATGTTCTCCGGCTGGTATTTTTGGAAGAAGTTCTCGTCGAAGTCGCGGAGGAACTTGGCGTCCACGTGGCCCACGTACTCGCGCGCCCACGTCCAGAAGCGGTGCGGGATGTCGAGCACGCAGTAGGGCTGCTCGTCGGGCTCCTCCTCGTCCATCGAAGAGACCACGTCCGAGCCCCTGCAAGCGAGAAGAAATCAACGGAAATGAACGAAAGGAACGAACGCGTCCTCCTCCTCGTCCTTGGGCTCCGCGTAGCTGCAGGACGGCTGCGGCTCTTCGGGCTCCGTCTTGCGCTTCACCTTGCGGCCGCCGGTCCGCAGCTCGTACGTGGGCATGGCGCGGCAGGAGAAGTCGACCTTCGGGTAGTCGCCCGTCTGCAGGAACGTCCGCTCGCCGTCGATGTTCCGCTGGTAGTCGAGGTTCTCGCCCAGCAGTCCCTCCAGTTGGAATTGGAGTTCGCCCTGCAAGAAGGAGAGGAAATAAACCGTTTGTTCGAGGCCGGGAACTCACCAGAAGCATGTTGTCGATGGATCCGTCGATTTCGAGCCCGCTGTTCAGGGCGGGTTGCAGGGCGGGACACGCCTCGTGGATCTTGCGGACGGTGAAGTCGGGGATCATCCCCAGCAGCTGCTCGGTGTACGAGGAGACGCCCGTGCTCAGGTCGAGTCCATTTAGCAGGCGGGCGTTCCGTTTGGCCACTCGGCAGACGGGCGACGTGGGCGACTGCGGCGAGCTCTTCTGCTTCGGGCTGGCCGGCGGCGAAGGCGGCCGTCGACTTCGAGGTGGACGGCTCATCGGGACGCAGTCGGAGGCGCATCGCCCGGCCGCCTGATCAGTCGGCAGCGACGGGAATCTCGACGAAAACGAAGCGATAAGCGGCAAACCCGTTGGACGGCGGAATCTCCACGAATTTCGGGCGCAGCGGGCGGTCGAGCGGACGTCCGACGGTCGGATGGCGGGAATCTTGCTCGTCGGCCGTCTACCCGACGATTTCCACCCAACAATCGAGCGAACGGGGCGTGGATCCGGCCGCTTGAATCCTGAAACCCGCTCGTCAATAACCGCCGCCGCGAGCCGCTCGGCGTGGTCGTCCCGAGTGGAAAAGCCGAATTTTCAGGCGACCGGCGCCCGTCCGAGCCGCCTTTTTCGGCCGCTGCTGCCCGCCGATTATTTCTGCCGTTTCCTGGCCATAATCAGGACTGGAAAGTGGATTCAAGCAATCCAGCCGACCACACCCACAGATTCTGCACGAAACAGTGGATTTAATGGATTTTATCCGATTTTTAGAGGTGGCTGAAAATCCATTGGAAATTCACAGAAAAAATTCTTTTCGATTGAAATGGATCGAAATAAAATGGAGTAGCCGCACCTGTTTATTCTCAGGTGTAAAGAGGCAGTTGCATTGGAGAAGTAAGTGAAACTAAGACCTAATGGACGAGGGCTTGATACTCTGATGAATCGACATTCAACTTCGGTTCTAACGTCTCTCGTTGACTGGCGAGATGTGTCTGCTTGTCGTTCGGATGGTTGGTTGAGTGAACATTGAACTCGCTTGCTCGACTTCGTCTTTCGCTGCTTTCGCAGGGCTTCCACTTTGATCGTCAATAGGCGAGGGTTTGCGGCAGGAACGAATGTGCGCGTTGGAAGGAAGAGGTCACTCGAAGCTGGCATGCGGCTGTTCGCTTGGGATCAGCGCAAAGGCCGGCGTTGGTTCCCGCTTGCGCGCTCGCAGCAGAAACAGGGCCGGCGATCGACTTGGCCGCAGTCTTCGCCGCTTTCCATCTGCTTTTGCGTGGGGGCAAGCAGCAAAAGCCGATACAAATCTTTCGCTTTTGGTCGAGAGTAGCGTTTTGAACCGCCCGTTGCGGCGGCAATCATTCGAGTTTGCAGTCACGCGTTTCCAATCCCTCGTTCTGATTGATGATTTCTACAGGCAGGATGGCTTCTCCCACTGCCGAGCCTTCCGTTCCGGGCGGGGATGGAGCAAGAACGGGCGGCCGTGAACGAAGCCGGGAAGAGAAAACCGAAGATGAAAGCGGACGTCGGCGAGCCATCATGATTCACTCGTTGAGCACCAGGCTGCCGCACAACCGGCCCACGCCTGGCGCCAACTTCCTCCGCGAACGGGCGGGCCTCCGACTGCGCACTCTGCGGACGTTCTTCTGCTGCCGCTCCTTCTCGACCGTCTTCTTCACTTCAAGCGACAAACAAGACGAGCGCACTGCATCGACGCTCTATTTGCGGAACAACGAGCTATCCTTGGAGTCTGCCTCGCAAGAACCTCGTTTTTTGGCGTTGGGAAACAGAAACGCGCATTTCGGCTCGTTGAAGCGTTTGATGTCGCTTGCACGAATGGACTTGCGGCGTATCAACGTGAAGCTTTGGTTTGCACCCTGAAGAACCGACGACTTTCGAGACGCTTCGCGATTGGGTAGAGGTTCTGGTCGTTTTTGAACGGTTAGTTTCTTATTACGGATTCTTTTTATTTGCGCTGTTAAGGAATGCCGTTGCTGGAAGGCGTTGAAGTCACCAGCTATCGCACATACAAGTCTCCGTGGCCCTCTTCACGTGATGAAGGGATTTCCTTCCGTCGCAGATCACCCGCTTCTCTTCGAACTGCTTCCACGACTTCCTCTTTGCGGTCCACGACCTCCGATCGGCCACAATCGAGACGGCAAAGACGTCTCCTTTCCCGGGTGGACAACCGTGTACGTTTTTTGTTTAGTGCCAATCAATCGATCGATCTTCCAGTTCTGGCGCCTTTCTTTCGAGTGCCGGCCCGTGCGCTGCACCTCAAAATAGCCAGCTCTCAATTGATTGCGAATGGACGGTGAGGACGAACGAGCGTGAACACACTTTTGTGTTGTTTATTCGAAAGTTTTGGAGGCCGCGCGGAACGAGCGGGGAACGGCCGGGAGCCTAGACTCCCACGGAACGATGTTGTGGAGAACGTGATCATGCAATTTGACGAGTTCTTCCGGCCTTTGGTGGGCGTGGGACTAAAGAGTTCACTCGAGTGGAGCGAGGAGCAACTCTCACGCTTTTCGCACGAGCTTCTCTCAGCTCCGAGCCTTGAACGACAAGCTCTCCCTCACCGTCATTCTCCCAAAACGTTTTCTTGAAGAACTGCGGAGTGAGTTCATCCATTTCGGCCACTGTTCACGGAATTTTCAGAGTCGAGTGGAAGGCTTCGATGACTGCATGCACGCGCTGATTGCTCGCGTCTCCGAAGTCGTTGGGTTCGCGAACGAAAGTCGGGATTCTCCGGATGTGCAGCTTTTGGTGCCACTTCACGCCTCCACCGCGCCTCACAGCTCCACGTTAGTCTCCATTCGTTTTTCATTAAAACCGTCTTTTTTGTGTGTTCAGGAAGGGTACGAACAAGCGTTGTCTTCTGCCACTGAGTTCTTCGCCGAGCAACCGAATTTTACGCGCAATACACGGCTTACGATGCGATCGCGCAGGAATTTGGGCTTTTGTGACCGTGCACAGAAAGGTCTGTGGTGTTTGGACCGCCCGCATTGAAGCTTCTGAACTGCATTTCGTGCTTGTTGGTGAGGAGTAAAGGAACTGTTCGCTTGTTTAAATAAACTTGTTTTGTGTTCCCGTTGGCATGCACATTCGAGTTTATTCAAAGCTGCAAGACGAACAAGCTCGATTAGAAAGAAGCGGTCGATCGGTAGGTTGAACGGGGGGAAGGAACGCAAAAAGAACCGACGACGGGTTACTGCGATCAACACACAACACGATTAGAGCAAGTTCAATCCTCTTCGTCCGTCTCTTCTGCAGCGGCGGGAGAGTTTCCGTTTGTAACGAGAAGATCGGTGGTTGTTGCGGACGTGCTGGACGAGGTCGGAGGTCAGCCGGAAGCTCGCCCCGCACACCGCGCAGCAGTTGAAGTTCACGTTCGAGCTGGAGGAGAGGACGGAGTCCACGATCGGGTTGCTGCCGGTGGACGAGGGCAGGCGGGAGGGCCGCCGATTGCCGCTCTTCGACCCCCGGGCCGGCGGAGGGGCCGACTGCTGGATGGCGGCGGCGAACTGCGCGAATTGGGCGGCGGCCATCGGCGGGAAGATCGGCGGCAGGGGCGGGAAGCCCGTCGGTTTGCCCACGGTCGGGTTGATCGGAGGGAACGAACCGAAGGGTGCACTCCGTTGCGCGTTCAACAGGATGGGCGAACGGAAAGGGAAGGAATCGGGGCCGGGAAGGGCGGACGCGTGGGGCGTTTGGCTCGCTTGTTGCATCGACGACAACATTTGCAGGCAGTTCTGAACAACTGACTGATCATTCGCTCGAATCAGCGGTCGCTCACGGCAATCGAGCTGCTGACCGGCGGCGTCTTCGTTTCGCGCGGAGGGCGTCCGCTTGGCCGGCGGCTCGTCCAGCCCGGGATTCCAGAGGGCGCGTTTCTTCGACTGCGGGTCCTTCGGTCATCGTCGGAAGTGATTGAAGCTGGAAAGAGAGTAACTGTCGAGAGATACCTGCTGACAGTAACCACGAACAGCACAAACAGATAACACGCTCGCTAACATCTGATTAACAAAACGGAATCCACGAGTCATAGCGTACGCCACGTCCGCCCAACAACCCGTTCATTAGAAAGAGCGGAGTGGATACGGGGGCGGCGGATCCCGCAGTCCGCACTCCACCTTCTGCATAAAATTAGGGACTGTCGAGTGCAAATTGGGCGGCCGCAAATACGCACGTACGGGAGTCGAGAAGGCCGAGTGGGCCAGAAGAAAGAGGATGCAAATTGGGCGCACAAGATTCCGGCTGTCCGCTCCGCCATGCAAATGAGCGGTGACCACCTGCGAATTCCGGCCGTACCGTAGGCCTCCGCCCGCTCTGGCGATGCGGGGATTGGAAGTTGGGAATATGTGAGTGGAAGCGGCTTCAATTCGGCCGTCCACTCGCCTCCTGGAGATCAAAAGACGCCGCCGACTTCCGTTTGCGCAAATCCACGCGCCGCCATGCGACGATCAAAGGCGAGGCGGCGGCTTCTTTTGAGTTCGAAGGGCCGCTTGTTATGCGCGAGACAAACAAGCGGAGAATGGTTTCGAACAAGAGTTGTTTCCAATGGAAGAGGGCGGAATCAATGCCGGTCCTTCTCTTCCTCCACTGAAGGGCGCAATTCGCACCATTGTCGGGGATCCAGCAGCGAGCGGCGTCGTTAAACGGCCAATTAATCCGCCCATTCGCGTTGATCGAAAGTGCGCGGGAAGCGGGCGAAAGGGGGAGGTGAGGATCGACCGCCTTCCTTCGAACTGAATCGAACAAAAGAACCCGCCGGAATCCAATCAAACGGCCGCCCTTCGACCCGCCCACCGACCGCCGGGCCGCTTGACATCCGCCCGGAATCCCGGCGGGAGTTCAATCGACGAACTTCGGCGGGTACTCGGGCATTGGAGTTGATTAAAAAACATCGGGAGTGCGGGAGATTGACGGCTCCCCGCAAAACATATTGAGAAGAAGGGACGAACTGCCGGCCGTCGGGATTTTCGGCTTTCGATTCGGACGGACGGCCGACGAACGCCTCGGATTTTAATCAAAAAGAAGTGTTCGCAAACGAAAAGAAGCAATAAGACAACCACAGAAGTAACTAATGGAAGACGAGCAAGGAGTTCTGTTGTCTGCGGTTCATCCAACGAAGATCTATCGAAGTGTGCGATCGCTGTCTAGCATGTGGTGCTTTCTTGTTCGTCTTACTCCGTCTGCTCTTTCAACACGTGAACTCTGCTTCGATCGAAACACAACGGTTGGTCTCGCCGGTTGGCTGCAAACTCGAGTGCGTTCGGTGGACGTTCGAGAGGGCACGAGGTGCCCGAGACGAGCGGATCATGAGCGGGGAAGACGGGGACGAACGAGAAACAAGTGGATTTCGCCCGCCGCTCGTTCGAAACGAAAAGCGGAGGCGGGAGTCCAACTTCCCGCACTCACTCGCCGCTTCTCCTCCCGCGTGTTGCTTCTCGTTGTCAAATTCCTCTCAATTGCGCTCCTCGGGCTCTTTTGCGGATTGAAGAGCGCAAAGCGGCCGCTTCCCCGCCGCTCGTTTCGAGTTGGACGTTGGGGACTTTTGGACGAGCAGCAGCAGCAAGAGGGAGGCGACGGGACGGTGGCGGTGGAAACGAGTGAAAACGCTTCGAAATTTGCCCGCTCTCCCCCTCGCCCCCCCCCCTCCTTCGGCGGAATGAGCGGCCGGCCGGCCGAAAGCCACCGGCGGCGGCACATTTTTCGGCCTCTGAGCGGCGGCTTTCTCCTCGCCCTCTCCTTCCTCCTCCTGCTTGCTGCTGCCGCTTCCTGCCCGCCGTCACGTTAACCGGTGGGATAATTGCGGCCTTTCCGAGCTGCCGGCTGCGAACTTTCTTTTGTGCACGCGGGAACAGGAGGAAACAGTTGATTAATCGAATCATTGATCAATTACCGAGTTCTTCTTTCCACGTGTCCTCTTGGACCTCTTTACGGCTCCGTTGCCCCGTCCTTCTGTTCGTGATTTCGCAAAGTAATGAGTGAAAAGCGTCTTCTTTCGGTCGCATTCGGAGGTTTGAGAAAGCGGCCGTTGCGTAATGCAGCCGAGAGGACGGCCGGCGGGCAGTTGGCCGCGAAGACGTCCGCAAAGTTTCTTTCCGCCGCCCGCTTCTCGCCATTAATCCGCCCAAATTACGCGAATTCCCGCCATTTCCTCCACTTCGTTCTTGTTTGGAACCTCTTGACCTGCGACGGCCGGAACAAAAGAAATCTCCGAGCGGCCAATTGGGCGGAAGAAGCGGCGGGCGGGTGGGCGGGCGGCGGCGTCATCAGAAATGCGGCCTCGCGGATTCCAAACACGCGACACGGAGCTCGTCGACCGCCCGCAGCCGGAGGAGTGCGCGAGAACGCGGAACCACGTTGTCTCTTGTTTGGATCGTTCATTCCACCTGTCCACTCCTGCTTCTTTTGTTGTTGTTGTTTGCGAGTGCCCGCTCTCCTCGACCGTCTCATCAATCAGCCGGCCGTTTGGACGACCGAAAGCCGCGAGTGACGCGAACCTTCGGGCTGCGCAGAGTGCGGAAAGAATTCAATTGACGCCCGCCGGACGGCCAACTTCCACCGCCGCCCGGTCGGTCGGCTGCTCACTCGTGAATGCGGGCGGATATCAAGTGAAAAGGCGGCAAACGAACAGCGGGGGAGGGCGGCTCGTCGAGATTAAGGTTGACACTCGCCGGTCGGTGGCGTGTTGGCCGCTTTTTTCGCTAATCACACGTTATGAATGTGGCCGAGACGGCGGCGGTCTTCCTGCGACCTTCGACTGGGGGTCGCTTCCAGCGAGGGCACTTCCGCTGGCTTCTTTCGGCGAGTTTCTCCTGATTGTTCGTGCTTCTGTTTCCCGCATATTTCGAGTGAACTGCGGGTTTCGATTTCTCGTTTGGGCAGCAGCCGGGCGGGGGTTCGAGACGCTCTCGAGTGTCATCAGGCGGGAGTGATTGGCGGCCGGGCGGGCGGGCGGAGCGGAAGGGGCCGAGTTGAACGCGTCCCCCGGCCGGCCCTCATCTCGCGGCCATCAGCCGGCCGGGCGGGCGGGCCGCAGTGGGGGAATCGGGCGGGTATCACGGCCAACTGGCGCCCCATTTCGCCGAAACTTCCCGCTCGCTCTTTTCCGGCGGCCAACTCGCGAAAACCCAACGACGTCTCGGCATTCCGCTCCCGGCCGCCGCTCCTCGGCCGACGGGTTTCGGTCGAAAATCAACCCCCCGCCCGGCCGCCTTTCTTCCGCCGTCCTCCCGGCTAAACGCCGCCGTCCGCTGCCGGCGGGCGGAAGAAAGCGGCCCTCCGTCTTCGCCCTTTTTGATGCGAAACACCGCCTTCTGCTCCCTCCACCCGCACTCGCCGTTCGATTCGCGGAGGGCGGATTCCCAATCGAATTTCTGCGCCCGTTTCGGTTCTTCGGTCTTCCTTCCACTCTCGTTCTTCTTGGGACTTTGGCCGTTCCTGTCGTTTCCGATCGTTCTTTGCCACAATGGCAGCTAAAGTTTGTACTTGCTTGAACGAATGAAATCATAATTTTCACCTGTCGCGTGCGTGATCTGATCAGAACAGTTCGCGACTGTAAGCCACGCGATCGTGCCTCCAGCTCTCATTGCCACTTTGCTGATTGCATCCCGATTTTAGGCGGCGTCGACCTCCACAACGAGAATCCTCCGTTCGGGTGTCTTCTTCTTCGATATCAACGAGCATTCTTTTGATCCGGTTGTTCCTCCTGCCCACTCCTCGATGACTCCTAGTGAACGCGGCTCCGCCCTAAACCGAACGGAATGCTCGTCGATTGGAACGCCCGGAGCTCGCCGCCGATTTCTGCCTTCTTTTGAGTCGTCCAGCCGTCGCCTCGCTTTTCGTCCACTCGTGCGGGCGGCCTGAACTGCGGAGATGTCGGGTGAGTGATTGCATTCCTTTGGTTCTCCCCGCATTGCACATTCCTTCCATTTGACTGCCGAGTTCTTTCTTCGGGCTCGTCTCCAACTGCACTTCGAAGTTCGGAGGGGCTGCAAATCGGCGGGATCGCCGGAATGCGCGAGTTGGCCGCCGTTTGGCCCCCAATCCGGTCGAGTGCTGGACAAACAAAGAGGGCCGTGGAAGGCGGTCGAGTGGCCGTCGGACGTCTTTCGACTTCCGTTCGGCCTCTTCGCCGCTTCCCGCCGTCTTCATCAATTTCCCTCCACATTCTTGGGCGGCGTGTGTGGGCGCGAATCGAATCCACGAACATCGGCAAGGAAGCAATCGGGATCACGGGCAGCCTTCGAAAGTCACCACTTTTCTCCGCATTTCGAAACCGAACCGGACGGAGTGATCTCGCCGTTGTTCCTCGGAATTCGGAGCTTTTTAATTCCAACCGAAATCACCGCAAATCTCCGCTCGTCTCCTCGCTCGCCTCGAAACGAAACGCGACACCCGGCTTCTCGTTTTCTCGCCGCCTTTTTGTTTTAACGTCCGGCCGGTCGCCCGGTGCGCGATCGGGAGTCCCGAGAGGCCGAGCGGTTTCCGTACGTGATTCCCGCCACCCATCGAGCAGACCGCTTTCGAAAGAGATGGGTGACTAAGGCGATCCTGGGCTTCGTTTGAACTTTCATTTAATGAGTACCGTTAAATGAATGGATAACCGCTGCTGGATAATTAAGGGGTCTACCCTCTTTTTCTCAGCTTTGGTTCCAGATCAAAACGAGAGCTTAGCCGGAAACCGTTTGTGCTTTGCTTGTTGTCTAAACCGATCGACCAGCGGGTTGATCGGCGGATCTTTTCGTCGCCTCGTGGTTTGCGGGCCGGCGGGACGCACGAGTCACTTGAAAGCGCGCGGCCGGAAGAGCGGGCGGCCGTCTGGAAGCCGGGCGGGATCGAAGCGGAGCGGCGGAATGCGCGCTTTCCGGCTGCTGATTGCAGACATCGCGCGGCTTTTCGCGGCTCTCTGCAACAATTCGCTTTTTTTCCTCACGTGGCCTCTGGGGGGCTGGGCACATTTGTCGTTCGATCGCCCTCATCCCGCCTGCTTCCAGTGTTCGCGAGCATGATGGCGGGCTCGATGGACGAGGAGGAGAACGCCAACGGTTCTCAGGACGGGCCCCGCTCGGACTTGTGGCAGCAGACGCTGCAGGTACTCCCCATCGTTTCCTTTCCTTTCACTCATTCTCCCGTCGTTCAGGCAGCGGTCGCTGCGAACAGCCAGTCGGAGAGCGCGCGGAAGCGGGCCCAGCAGCGGAAGCCGCGGAATCCCGTGAACAACGCGGTGGAGCGGACGGAGCGCTCACTCCTCTGCCTCCACCAGACGAATCCCATCCGCAAGTTTGCGATTAGCGTCACCGAATGGCGCCCCTTCGAGTGGTTGATCCTGCTGATGATCTGCGCGAACTGCATCGCCCTCGCCGTCTATCAGCCTTATCCCGCACAGGACTCCGATTCCAAGAATACAATATTGGTGCGTTCTTTCATTAGCAGTTTTAATGATGATGAGTGGATTGCAGGAACAAGTGGAGTACCTGTTTATCGTCGTGTTCACCGTCGAGTGTGTGCTCAAAGTCATTGCAATGGGGTTTCTTTTTCATTCGGGTGCATACCTTCGCAATGCCTGGAATATTCTCGATTTCATCATCGTCGTTATTGGGTTCGTTCGTTCGATTGGCTGTCCATCCCAATGCGCGTGTTCAGGTTGATCAGTACGGTGCTTTCCCGGAATGCACATCCAGGGATTCGACGTGAAGGCGTTGCGAGCCTTCCGCGTGCTCCGACCACTCCGCCTCGTGTCCGGAGTGCCCAGTCTGCAGGTGGTGCTGAACGCGATCCTGCGGGCGATGCTCCCGCTGCTGCACATCTCGCTGCTCGTCATGTTCGTGATCATCATCTACGCGATCATCGGCCTCGAGTTGTTCTGCGGGAAGCTCCACTCCACGTGGTGAGTTCTCTTCGTTCTCTTCTCGTTTGATGCCTCCGCTTAGTGTTGACTCGCTGACCGGCGAGCTCGCCCAGAAGGATCCCTCGCCGTGCGGCTTCGCCTCCAGCGCCTACCACTGCGAGCCGTCGCCCTTCACCTCGAGGCACGTGACCACGCCGTGGGTCTGCTCGTCGAACACCACGTGGCAGGGGCCGAACAACGGGATCACGTACGTTCTGTTTGGATTCGAACGATCGATCGCTGGGGGCTTGCAGGAATTTCGACAACTTCGGTCTCGCGATGCTCACCGTGTTCCAGTGCGTCTCGTTGGAGGGCTGGACCGACGTGATGTAGGCCTTTCATTCGGTTGTTGTTGATTGAATCGATTGTTTAGGTATTGGGTGAACGACGCGGTCGGGCAGGAGTGGCCGTGGTTCTACTTCGTTACGCTGGTCATCCTCGGCTCCTTCTTCGTGCTCAACCTCGTGCTGGGCGTGCTGTCCGGCGAATTCTCCAAGGAACGAGAGAAGGCCCGAGCGCGCGGCCTCTTCCAGAAGTTCAGGGAGAAGCAGCAGCTGGAGGAGGACCTCAAGGGATACCTCGATTGGATCACGCAGGCCGAGGACATCGACCCCGTGAACGACGACGACCAAGTGGAGGACGAGCAGCAACTACGTGCGTCTTCCCCGGTCCGATTCCTCTCATTTCTTTTCCCGTTGCAGAGCTGGCCGGCGAGGAGATGGAGGACGAGGGCGAGGAGCGGGCGGACGAAAAGCGGCCGCCCTTCTGCGGCGCCCAAATCCGCCAATTCCAGAAGTGGAACCGCCGCTGTCGTCGCGGATGCCGTCGGCTGGTGAAGAGCCAGAGTTTCTACTGGCTGGTCATCGTGCTTGTGCTGCTGAACACCCTCGTCCTGACCTCCGAACACTACGGGCAGGAGCCGTGGCTAGACGACTTCCAGAGTGAGTCCTTTGATTGGATGGATTGAGTGAAGAGTCGTGTGTTCAGCCGCCGCCAACCTCTTCTTCGTCATCCTGTTCTCGATGGAGATGTTCCTGAAGATGTACTCGCTCGGCTTCAACACCTACACGACCTCGCAGTTCAATCGCTTCGATTGCTTCGTGGTCATCAGCTCGATCCTGGAGTTCATCTTCGTCTACTTCAAGATGATGAAGCCGCTCGGAGTGTCCGTGCTGCGGTCCGCCCGTCTGCTTCGCATCTTCAAGGTCACAAAGTACTGGACGTCGCTGCGGAATCTGGTCTCCTCGCTGCTGAACTCCCTCCGCTCGATCATGTCCCTCTTGTTGCTGCTCTTCTTGTTCATCGTGATCTTCGCCCTGCTCGGAATGCAGGTGTTCGGCGGGAAGTTCAACTTCAATCCGATGCAACCCAAACCGCGTGCCAACTTCGACACGTTCATCCAAGCCCTCCTAACCGTCTTCCAAGTGAGTTCTCTTATTTCGGATGGCACATTGATTGTCTCGTTTAGATCCTGACCGGCGAGGACTGGAACACGGTGATGTACAACGGAATCGAGTCGTTCGGCGGCGTGGGCACGATGGGGATGCTCGTCTCCGTCTACTTCATCGTTCTGTTCATCTGCGGCAACTACATCCTGCTAAACGTGTTCTTGGCCATCGCGGTCGACAACCTGGCCGATGCGGACTCGCTCACGAATGCGGAGAAGGAGGAGGAGCAGACAGGTGAGTGGGAGGAAGAAGGGAACCACTCAATCCCGGTCTTGCCTGCAGAAATGGAGCCCGAAGAGCCGGAGGACGACTACGATGACGACAAGTACGACGAGAACGGCAACGAGGAGATGCGCATTCGGGCCAACGACCTGCAAGACGGCGACTCGGACATGGGCGAGGGCGAACACGACGACCCGACGGGCGCCCGCCCTCGCCGCGTCTCCACGCTGCCGCCCAAGCAGCCGAAGCCCATCCCGAAGGCCTCCTCGCTGTTCATCCTCTCGCACACGAACGCCTTCCGCGTGTTCTGCAACAAGATCGTCAACCACACGATCTTCACGAACGCCGTCCTCGTCTGCATTCTCGTCTCTTCGGCCATGCTCGCGGCAGAAGACCCGCTGCAAGCCCAGAGCTACCGCAACACAATCCTCAACTACTTCGACTACTTCTTCACGACGGTGTTCACAATCGAGATCACGCTGAAGGTGGTCGTGTTCGGCTTGATTCTTCACAAGGGATCCTTCTGCCGGAACGCCTTCAATCTGCTCGACATCCTCGTGGTGGCCGTCTCGTTGATTTCTTTTGTGTTGAAATCCGGTGGGTCCATATGGTCCAGAGAGCTGCTCATTCATTCCTCGCGTTCAGACGCCATTTCGGTGGTCAAGATTCTTCGTGTGCTGCGAGTGCTCCGTCCGCTTCGTGCCATCAACCGAGCGAAGGGCTTGAAGCACGTGGTGCAGTGCGTGATCGTGGCCGTCAAGACGATCGGAAACATCATGTGAGTGCACGGACAAGGACGATCGATCACTCTTTCTCGTTCAGGCTGGTCACCTTTATGCTCCAGTTCATGTTCGCGATCATCGGCGTCCAGCTGTTCAAGGGCACCTTCTTCTCGTGCAACGACGTCTCGAAGATGACGGCCGCCGAGTGTCGCGGCGAGTACATCACGTACGAGGACGGCGACCCCACGAAGCCGCTCCGAATGGAACGCGAGTGGACGCGCAACGACTTCAACTTCGACAACGTGCTCGACGCGATGATCTCGTTGTTCGTCGTGTCCACCTTCGAGGGATGGCCGGAGTGAGTGTCTCCTTTCAACAAGCCTCGTCATTGCTGTTCTGTTCAGTCTGCTATACGTGGCGATCAACTCGAACGAGGAGGACCACGGGCCCGTGTACAACGCGCGCCAGCCGGTGGCCATCTTCTTCATCGCGTTCATCGTCGTGATCGCCTTCTTCATGATGAACATATTTGTTGGTTTTGTAATAGTGACGTTCCAGAACGAGGGTGAACGGGAATACGAAAACTGCGAATTGGACAAGAACCAGCGGAAGTGCATCGAGTTCGCGTTGAAGGCGAAGCCCCACCGGCGGTACATCCCGCGCAACCGCTTCCAGTACCAAGTGTGGGTGTTCGTCACCTCGCAGTTCTTTGAATACGCCATCTTTATCATCATCCTGCTGAACACCACGACGCTCGCCATGAAGCACTACCCGCCGGACGTCCAAATGGACCACGTGCTCGACATCCTGAATCTGATCTTCACGGGCGTGTTCGCCTTCGAGGCCTTCTTCAAGATCATTGCTTTGAATCCAAAGAACTACTTTGGCGACCGTTGGAACTCATTTGATTTCATCATTGTGCTCGGTTCATTTATTGACATCATCTACGGAAAGTTGAGTCCCGGATCAAATATCATTTCGATCAACTTCTTCCGCCTCTTCCGCGTGATGCGGCTGGTGAAGCTGCTGAGCAGAGGCGAGGGCATCCGCACACTCCTGTGGACCTTCTTCAAGAGTCTCTCCGCCCTGCCCTACGTCGCCCTGCTGATCATCCTGCTGTTCTTTATCTATGCAGTCATCGGGATGCAGGTGTTCGGAAAGGTGGCGTTGAACGACGACACGGAGATCCACCGCAACAACAACTTCCACACCTTCCCTGCGGCTGTCCTCGTGCTCTTCCGCTCGGCCACCGGCGAGGCGTGGCAGGAGATCATGCTCTCGTGCTCCGACCGGCCCGAAGTCAAGTGCGATCCCACCAGCGACGACTACAAGAACGATCCGAACGCCCTGTGCGGGGTGGACTTCGCGTTCCCGTACTTCATCTCCTTCTTCATGCTCTGCTCCTTCCTGGTCATCAACCTGTTCGTGGCCGTCATCATGGACAACTTCGACTACCTGACGCGCGACTGGTCCATCCTCGGCCCGCACCACTTGGAGGAGTTCGTGCGGCTGTGGTCCGAGTACGATCCGGGTACTCGCCGAGTGTTTGGATGAGTACTCACTTCCTTCTTTTTCAGACGCGAAGGGAAGGATCAAGCATTTGGATGTGGTCACTCTGCTGCGGAAGATCTCGCCGCCGTTGGGCTTCGGCAAACTTTGCCCGCATCGGTTGGCCTGCAAGGTGGGTTCTTCGCTCTTTTTCCTTTTGATCACTGCTTTCTTTGTTCAGCGGTTGGTGTCGATGAACATGCCGCTGAACAGCGACGGCACGGTGTGCTTCAACGCGACGCTGTTCGCCCTCGTGCGCACGAACCTGAAGATCTACACGGAGGGGAACATCGACGAGGCCAACGAGCAGCTGCGGGCGGCCATCCGGCGCATTTGGAAGCGAACGTCGATCAAAATGCTGGACGAGGTGGTGCCGCCGGCGGGACGTGAGTTCGCGTGCCCGGAGCTCCTTATTTCTCGCTAATCCTGCTGCAGGGGACGACGACGTGACCGTCGGAAAGTTCTACGCGACCTTCCTGATCCAAGACTACTTCCGCCGCTTCAAGAAGCGAAAGGAGCTGGAATCCAAAGGGCGTCATCCCCGTCCAGTCCACCCAGGCGATGGCCCTCCAAGTGGGTTTCCTCCCTTCTTTCTCGTTCACCTTCTTTCGTTTAGGCGGGACTCCGAACGCTGCACGAAATCGGACCCGAATTGAAGCGCGCGATCTCGGGCGACCTGGAGACGGACTTCGTGGCCGAGCTGGACGAACCCCAGCATCGAGTGAGTGTTTCTCCGCGTTCACCTGCCGCCTTTCGTGGGCGGCTCTCCTTAATTATGCACACGAGTGGGGGATTCCACCTGCTCCCCCTTCTCCTCACGTCATTCGAGTCAAACGGCAGAAGTCGGGGATTTTCGGCTTTGCTCTTCGGATGTTTTGCATTTGTGTTTGTTTTGTAAGTGGAGAAATGGGGGATCTTCTTCCTCTCGACGGGCAACTTCTGGTCGACGGATTTGGGGATCGGCGGGTGGGAAAGCGGGTCGAATTTCTGTACGGGGGATCCCAGCCGATTAGAACGTCCTCCTCTCTCCCCGCTCATCACTTCTCGTTTGTTTCAGCGAACCCACACGCTCTTCAACAACATCGTGAGCGCGTTCAGCCCCAGCCCGCATCAAGGGAAGGCCCCGCAGCCGTCCTTCGGAGAGGCCAAAGAAGACGGCAAGCTGTTGCCGCTGAAGAGTGAGTTCCCGCTGCTAATTTCCGTCTGCCCCGCCCGCAAGAAGTCAATTTGCGGTCAATAATCGAGGGCAGACCGCTTCCTTCCGCCCTCCCCCGCACACTCGCCGCTTGTCGAAAATCGAGGGCCGTCCGGCGGTCGTCGTTTCGCCCACCGGCCGCAAGTTCGACGACCAAACGGAAACTCCCGCCCGACCGCCCGCTCATCCAAAATGCATACCTGCGGACGGGCACGAGCGGGCGGACGCCAACCGGAACTTTTGGAGTCGTTTTGCTGCAAATTCGCATGCTCATCCTTGTTTCTTCTGATTAGCGAGAGCATTGGCCAGTGGCTGCAGATCGCTCTGTGTTGCATTCCTGTGCCTTTTCTTTTGTTCGTTCGTAGCGCCCACCGAACGACCATCAAATCGCCGCTTTCGGGCGCCAATTTCCGCATTCCGTCCCCCGAGTGGACGTCAAGCACGCACTTCCGCGGGGGGCGTCAAACAAACAGAAGGCGGGCGGCGAGTGGCGGCCGGAAAACCAATTTCGACGAGCAGGGCCGGAGGTTTGCAAATTCTGACAGTCCGCCGACGGCACCTTCCGCCCTTTCGCTCTTCATTGTGCTTTCGGGAAGGGAGGCGCTCGACCGAGAACGAGGCCTCCTTTCTCGCACGAATCCCGTCGATCGAATTCTCGCTTTTCGCAATCACGGCGGCGACCGTTTCGTCTCGGAATCCGGCCGCCTAATGGATTTTCCGCAAACTCCCGGGGGAGCCGAAATGACCCGATTTGAGGGCGGTCGAAGGCCGAAGGCGCTGAAATCCGCCCGTTGGCCGGCTTGACGACCGCCCGCCTCCCGGGGCGACATCACGAAGATCCACGGACGAGCGGGCGGCCGAATTATGCCCGCTCGAACGGTCCTTTTGTTCCTGCTTTGATTCCAAACAGCCGCTTGTGTTTTGAACTCTTCACTCAACCAAAGGATGTCTTTTTACTACCCTTCCCTCCCGCTCGTTATTTGCCTAATTCTGTAAGAACTCGATTGCAAGCGTGTTCGGAGCGAATCACGTCGATCTTCTTTCAGTGGACGGCCTCTCGCCCACGCACTCGATCGCGGCGGCCGACCTGTCGGGACACCCGCTGGCCGGCGCCCTCCACCGCGGGATGCCCACGAACAACTCGGTGAACATCCCGCACCACGTGAAGACGGCGCCCAACGGGATCGGCGGCTACGGAACGATCGACACGCCGCCGCTCTCCGTCCACCGGCCCACCGACGACTTCCGCCACGCGCGGACGGCCAACGGGGGCGCGCACGTGGGCACGGGCCGCCGACTGCCGAACCTCGCCGCCCTCTACGGCCGCACGTCGTCCACCGACTCGCACACGCCGCTCAACCCCTCGGATTCGCGCGACTCGTCGGTCGGTCCGCAGCGAGGCGGCGATCCTCCGCCGCCCGCCGTTTCATCTTCGCCAACCGATCGTGAGTGCTGGCCGAGGAGTTCCATTGAACAGTCGGTTTGCAGGATGCCCGTGGAGTCGGACGAGGAGGATTGGTTCGACCGGCGGCAGCGAATCGACGCGGTCGACCGGTTGGACGAACACGAGCCCCTCCCACTGCATCACCGAGCGGCGCTCCCGCAGCCCGTCTCCCCGCCCTTCCAACAAACACTCCAACTGGCGAGGTCTCAAGCATTCGCAATGGCTGGACTGGCGGGGGCGGCGCGGGACTACCCGATGGACGGCGACCTCATGGAAGACCGCCCCTACCGCCCCGTGCAAGACGGAAAGCAACTCCGACTGCCCACCGTCGACCAGCGCCGCACATTGCTGCGACCGGCCGAACCGGAGGACTACCAGCGCTACGGCCACGAGGTGCCCGCCCGGCTGTTGGCCCGCCAGCGAGTGAACGGCGCTCCGCCGCACGCGCAGCTGGCCGACCGGCTGGTGGGCGAGGCGCTGGAGCCGGGCCTCGGCCGCTACATGGACCCGCAAGTGGTGGAGGTGGCGCGGCGCGAGCTGGCTGAAGCGTACGAGATGGACGACCGGCAGTTGGCGAGTGCCGCGTCCTACTTGGCCCACTGCGGCGGAGTGCACCCGAACGAGTTCAGCGACGTTCGTTCTTCCCTCCTTCTTCTCGCATTTCGTTCGTTCAGATCAATCAGTACAGCCAGCAGTCGCTGCTTCGGCCCGCCGGCTCCAGCGGCAACAACGCCGCCCAATCGGTGGCCAACGCGAACGGGAACGCGGACGACGACCTCCTGCTCGTGACCACCCTCTGATCGGCGATCGGATATTCGGATTGAACTCAACTGTTTCCTCAACCGTCGTCTTTCTTCCCCCCGCTTTTCTCCTCGGTGCTCCCCACCTGAAAGCAATAATCGAACTCATCCACTCGCCGCCTCCGCCCACCGACTACAAACTCCTTCGATTGACAAACGGAACGCCTCCTTCGTGTAAATACGCGCTCCTTTGTTTTGCTCATATCTCCCTCGACTCCCAACGAATTCGCCCGTTGATCACATCCGAAATGCGCACATTTCTTTCCCCGGAGATTACTTCCGTCTAGTCCTCTCCCTCCTCCCTCTCCTCTGTTCATCCGCTCAATCATACCGGTGATTCCTCCGTCTTTGCTGATGATCACAAAGTGCATTTGTCCCCCGCCCGCCCGCCCGCCATATTCTTTCTTCTCTCCTCGTGATACAACGACCATTTTCCGATTGAATCGACACTCTTCTTGTTTTTTGTACCTATTGTTGTTGGCCATTCGTTCGCGTTCCTTACGGTTCCTCGTGCATCGAATAAACACCCCGAAATGATGGCAAGTGGGGGAGATCCAAAGAAGACGAAAACACCAGCCAGTGCACTTTTAACCGCCGCCCTTCCGCTTCCACTTCCCGACTGTTCGGTTCGTCTGCCGGCGGGAACGGCGGCGTGCGCGAGCGGCGTGATCGGCGGCCCGTCGGACCGAAAAACGTCGACCTTCCCGCCCGCCCGGCCGGCTGCCTCGAGCAAAAGCGAGTGGGTCGGCGGCGGCGGCAGGCGGGCGGAGTGGTGAGTTGAACGTGCGTTTCCTCTCGACTCCCATCGTTCCGGACGATCGGGAACGCTGCGCACGCCGTTCCTCAATCTTCTTTTTGTCTCCCGTCCGCACTCAACCGAGCGGTCGGCCGCTTTGCCTCGATCCTCCGAACGTTTTCGCTCGTCCGCCGCTTCCCGCTCGCCCACAGTTCGCGGGAGGAGTGGAGGCTGTTCGGTGATCGATTATTGAATGATGTCATTCGAAGCTTGGGGCTGTGCACTCGCGTCTGTTCTCGCTCGTGTTCTCTTCGGGTTGGTCGTGGGATGAGTCAGATGGCTTCAATTTATGGCTTTCAATTCAAACTGCTCTTTCTCTTGCGCTTTCTGTTCAATACTGGAGTTAAGAGACGAATGAACTGCCTGCTTTGAAGCATTTCGGGACAAGTTCAAACCTATTTCATTCCATCATTGACTCAGATAATTGTTTGCTTTTGCCGAGTCAGTATCCGTGACCATAAGAAAGCTGGCACAACCGAGAGTTCTCTTTCCCATTCTCCTTTTTCTGCTCGATTGTGATCGACGAACTCGTTTGTTTCTTCGGGCTTCGGGAGGTCCCAAAGTGAACCCAAAGACCGAACGAACGGCGATTCCGCGAATTCCGTTCGTTCGTTCGATGCATTCCGCCGACCAGAACTCAACCGCCGACCGTCCACCCTCACCGCCGTTTGCACGAATTCGGGCGGCCCGGCGTGCGTCATTGGGGCTCTCGAAGGGGGCAGTTCGACGAAGTCGGGAGTCGACCGTTCGGGCGCCTTCTTCGGCGTTCGGCGTACGGTCCTCCTGCTTACCGTAACGCCCGTTCGCTTCGTTTGCCCAACGGAATTGACGTCGAGGAGGGCGGGGAGCGGGGGTGTTGCAAGGCGGAATGCTCGTAAATGCGACCTTCTTTCCGTTGATTGGGCGAATCCACGGCTACCGGTGGACCGTAAGCCGCACAGACGACCGCAAATGTCCGCAGATGTTTGGTTCTCGACTGTGCGGCGGCGGGCGGACGGCGTGACGTCAAAAACGGGCTGCTGGGCGAACAGTTCGGGGCGGCGGAAGGAGCGCGTTCTCGCTTGCCGCTCGTTTCAGTTCATTCGGAACTTTCCGATCAAACCCGCTCGCTTTTATGAACTCCCGTCTGCCGGTTTGATTCGAAGCGTCCCACCGAGTGAACAGAATTCGGTTCGATTTACAACATTCTTTGTTTGAGGGCGTGCTTGCCAGAACCGTGCTTTTCGAACAACCCCATCATTTCGATTGTTTCAGTCCATTCCGCATGAGCATTCCTTCCGGCCATGCTCGGCGCCTCCTCCTACTCCAACGACTCGCTCTCGTCGCCCGGCTTTGAGCCCCAGACGCCGGCCACGGCCAACGGAAGCGGCCGAACGGTTCGATGCTGTGCCGTCTGCGGCGATTCATCCTGCAAAGCTTCACTACGGAACTCTCGCTTGTTTCGGTTTGTTGCCCATTGTTGAGATCGAATTGATCGGAGTGTCTGCAGGCTGCAAGGGATTCTTCCGTCGAGCCGTGAAGGAAGGCAGGAACAAGTACATCTGCAGGCATGCTGCTTGTTTCTGTCTATTAATCGACTTTCCTTGCGCTTTACAGATATGACAAACAGTGCAAAGTCGACAAGTGTTAGTGCTTCTTTGTTTACTCCTTTCTACTGCTTTGTTCAGATGAAAGGAACGCGTGTCGGTGGTGCCGGTTTCGAAAGTGCCTTCGGGCGGGCATGAACCCCGATTCTGGTTAGTCAAAAGAAGAGAGAAGACCAAACACTCGTTTGATTTCAGTGCGTCCCGACCGGAACGAGGCGAATGGGCGGCAGAAGCTGAAACTGGGCAAGACGAACAGCACGAGCACGAATCTGAAGTCCGTCCACACGTCCTCCCACTTCCGCCTGTCCCGCCAGGACTCCGGCCGTCCCGGCCTTTGGCGAGTGACGAGCCGAACGAGGAGGACCCCACGAAACAGCTGAGCCAATCGCAGCGCGCCCTCCTCGCCGCCATCATCAAGCTGGACACGAAGTGCACGCGGGATTGCTCCAACCAGGCGGCCGAATCCGTCCGCAACTTCACGCTGAAGAGTTTGATCAACGAGCGGCTGCTGTGTGCCGACGATCAGCCCCGAGCGGCGGCCAACGCGTTCGAAACACGCGACTCCGCCCTCTACGCGCTCTGGCGAGTGGTCCTCGTGATCGACTGGGTGAACGGGATCTGTGCGATGGCCACCGAGATGTCGGGCGATGCGAAGGAGAGCTGCACGGTGGAGGACAAGATTGCGATCGTGCAGGCGGTCTTCTCGCGGCTGGTCGTCTTCCGGATTTGCGCCCAGCGGGCGGCCGAAGAGAACGCGAACAACGAGACCGCCGACGTGGTCGTGCTGCGGACGCTGTTGCTGCCGAAGAAGAGGGGCTGTTCACGTTCTCCAGCGGCCTCACGGTGGACGACGTCGTCCGCCCACTGCGCCGCTCGAACGCCGCCGCCTCCGATCTGCTCCTCGTGCAGGCGATCATGACGGCCGATCCGGCGATCAAGGGCATCCGGCCCGCCTGCTCCGATCTGCTCGCCGACTTCCGCAACCGCCTGCAGGAGCTGCTCGGCCAAACGTTGAAGCGGGGAGGGGCGGCGAGTGGACGGCGTCTGACGCCCGCCGGCTTCTCGAGCGCCTCCTTCTCGGCCTTCGGAAATCTTCTGCTTTTGATTCCAACCGTCATTGTGAGTTCCTTGACAGAAGAATAGACGGACTGTACGTGTGTTCAGGCGATGTCCGACCGGCTGACCGCCTTCCTCCGCCAGAAGTTCCCGCCCGATCAGCCGCAAACTCCGCACGCACTCGCTCATTTGGGAATCCTTCAGACGCTCGCCCACCCCGACACCACCGACTTCCTCCGCTTCCCGCAACTCAACCGGAACGTTTTCGGGGAGTGCGGCTCAAGGGACGGCGGAGAAGTCGGCCGACTCCTCGCCGACCGCCTTCACGATCCCGCAAGTGGCGAACGAGGGCGGGCTGCCGATGGCGAACGTCGTCGCTTCGCACGCGTACTCCCGCTGGCAGCAGTCGTTTGCGAACGTCTTCTCCGGAATCCAAGTGAGTTGTTTGCAGCAAACGATTGAATTAAATCGACGGATTGAAGGTGCCGAACACACTGAACGCCTACAACTCGACCGCCCCGTCCAACTTCGCGCTCGTCTCCGCGTTGAGTCCGGGCGCGTCGAGCTCGTCGTCCCTCTACTCGTCCACCTCCCACCTGTTCCCCGGCCAGCCGCTGCCCGAACCCTTCGCCCACCGGCCGGAATGCGAGTGCGTTGAGCGGAGGCGCCTCCTATTTGAGTCCGCAGGCGCCGCCGCCGCTCACGTTCACGGCCGCCACGCCTCCGCAATTCCTGCCGTTCCACACGCCGCCGCCCTCCACCGCCGACCAGCTGGGGGCGGTGGACGGCCGGCTGTTGGCCGCGGCTTCCTGCTACCAACCCCAGCAGGCGATGTCGATGGCGGTCGGGAGTCCCGGCCGCTCCCAACTGGAGGTCCCGCCGCCCGCCGGCGTGTCGCTCGCCGCTTACGGCAGCCCGGCCGCCTCCTCTTCGCTCAAGACGGAGGGGAACTCGCCGAGCGTCGCCTCTCGAGTGATCCCCAAACTGCCGCTCCAGCTCACGAAGTCCATCGAAGAGATGCTCCGGCCGGCGGGCATCGAGCAGACCGACTGGAGCAAGCCGCTCGCCATGGACTGGGCCGACCTCAAAGTGAGCACCCCCGCCTTCAATCGCGACGTCGTCGCCAAGTTCTTCCCCGAGTGCGCCTCCAATGCAAACACGTGATCTAGCCGCCAATTAGTCACTCTTTCCCGGGGGGGCCACGCATCATTGATTCCTGCATTCGTACATTCGACATTCATCAGATATTCCTTTTGCCTCTTGTCCATCGATTGTAGAAGTTCGTAGATAATTTAAAGCGATTTATTTGTTTGTAATCAACCATTTCCCCACAACTTGGCAACCGCAACCGAACGTCCAACTCGCAGAACAAATTGCCTCCTTGCCCCCCGTCCTTCTTCGTAGTCATTGAGTTCTTCCGGTTGTTTGCGAGTTGATGTTCAGCGGTCTCCCGTCCTCCACGTGCATTTGCCCCGAATAAACACGACTGATCGATCGGAATGAGCGAGTGCGTAATCGAATCGACTCCGATCCACCACTCGCCGCTTATCGCGCGCGTTGTCGGGCGTCACACGAGGGCAGATTATGCAGATCGTGCTCCAGTGGCGGTTTTGACGTCAAACGAGCGACTGGAAGTCCCGTTTGTGCTGCAGCGAGCGGAGTGATCGAAACCTTTCGGTCGACGGCGAACTTCTCGCACCAACCGACCGACCGGGCTGGCGGGCGGCGGTTTTTATCAAACGAAACGGAGGCGGCGGAAAGAAGCGAGTGGAAAACAACCGCCGCAATGAAAATGCGATGCTTCCGACGGTCCGGCGGTTTGTTCCCCGCGCACCCAACGGTTGATCGCGGGATCTTGCAGGATGGCGGAAATTCCTCCGCTTCTGCAAGGAGAACCTCCTCCTCTCGCTGACCATCCTCTCGGTGGTCCTCGGCCTGGCCCTCGGCTTCGCCCTCCGGCAGATGGAGCTCTCGCAGGAGTCCGTGCAGATCATCAACTTCCCGGGCGAGATCTTCCTCCAGGTGCTCAAACTGATGATCCTGCCGCTCATTTTCTCCTCGCTCGTTGCCGGTTTGTTCCCCTTCTTTCTTCCCTTTATGAGAGGAGTGTTCAGCATTGGCCCAACTCGACGCGAAGGCCGCCGGGCCAGATGGGCATCATAACTGTCGGCTATTACGCGACCACGACCGTCCTCTCAACCATCGTTCGTTATCTTTCTGCTTCTTTATTTTCGTTGTTTGTTCGCATTCAGACGGGCATCATCCTCGTGCTCACGATCCATCCCGGGCGATCCGCTCATCACGCAGGGCGCCTCGTACGAGATGCACGAGCACTCGGCCGTCTCCCCGCTGGACACCTTCCTCGACGTCATTCGAAACATGTTCCCCGAGAACGTCATCCAAGCCACCTTCCAACGCGTCCAAACGGACTACTACCAGGTGAAACGGACGGGCCAGAAAGACGCCCCGCCGATCACGAAGAAGCGGATCGCGTACGTCGAGGGGATGAACATCCTCGGTATTCCGCTGTCTTTCCCTTTCCTCCGTATCAATCCGAGTGTTCAGGAGTGATCGTCTTCTGCACGGGCTTCGGGATCGTGATCTCGCAGTTCGGCGAGCGGACGCGCATCATCGTCGACTTCTTCGTGATCCTCGAAGCGGTCATCATGAAGCTGGTGGAAGTAAGTGGGACGACACAGCAGTCAGTCACTCTTTCTGGCATCCTTCAGACGTTCATGTGGCTGGCGCCGCTGGGGATCGTGTGTCTGATCGCCGGCAATCTTCTCGAACTGGAAGATCTGAGCGACGCGTTGGCCGTCCTCTTCATGTACGTGGTCACGATCCTGACGGGCCTGGCCGTCCACACGTTCTTTACGATGCCCGGCCTCTACTTCCTGCTCACTCGGAAGAACCCGCTGGTCATCGTGAAGGGGATGGCCCAAGCACTGGTGACGGCCTTTGGAACGGCCTCTGGGTTTGTCTCCCTTACTGCTCTCCTCTTCTCTTATGGCTGGAGTTTGTAGAGGAGCCGCCCTGCCCGTTTCGATGCAGTGCATGGAGGACAACCTGAAGGTCGACCGGCGGATCACTCGCTTCGTTCTGCCGTTGGGGTCGACGATCAACCTCGTTCGTGCTCCTCGATCGCTCGTGTCCTTTCTTTCGGTTGCAGGACGGGAACGCGCTCTACGAGGCGGTGGCCGTCATTTTCATCGCCCAGCTGAACAACATCACGCTCTCCATCCCGGAAGTGATCACCGTTAGGTGGGTGGATGGAAGAAGAGGTGGAAGGAAGACGAGTGGCTGCAGCTTGATCGCCACAATCGCCTCCTTGGGGCTGAACTCCGTGCCGGCGGGTCTCGTGAGCATCCTGCTCATCCTGAACACCGTTGATCTGCCCACGAAAGACATCTCCCTGCTCATCACGGTCGACTGGCTGATGCAAGTGCCTTCTTTTCTTTTGATGGAATGATTGCGGAGTTCAGCGATCGAGTGCGCACTTCGGTGAACGTCCTCGGCGACGCCTTTCGCCGCGTGCGTGGTCGCTCACAACCTGCAGGAAAAGCTGCAGTCGATGGACCAGAACAACGAATTCCACCACGAGATTGCGGAGGAAATCGGTTCGTTTGCGAGACAGCCACTGCCCAAGCGATCGCTTTCGTTCAGCCCTCCTCAAATCGGCGGTCGGCAGCCGGAAGCCGTCGGTCACGCGCGACGCGGAGATCGTGAGCGAGCTGCCGTTCCCGACGATCGTCACGGACGTCCTCCAGTCGCGCTCTCACTCCATCTCGGTCGACATCCTCAGCTGGAGGGATCAGGCCATCCTGAACCGCCTCAACAGCAAGATTTCCCTGCCGCAAGTCAAACACTTGTGATCACGACCGATCGTTCGCTCGCTCATGAGATTAAACTTCCTTCTTCCTTCTTTGCGTGTTTGTGCGAGCACGAGCAGCAGAAAGAAGATTTGTTTGCCGAAAGAAACACGAATTTCGGGCAGAAAGAGCCGGCCGGTCGTAAACGTTCGGCGGGTGACGAGCTGAACGAAATTCCTCGAGCGCCCGCATTCATCGCTCGTCTTCCATTCGACTCGGACGAAAAGCTTCGAGTTGTGAGCACCGCTTGCTTCTTCCTTCTTCTAACTTCGGAATGCCGAAGACGATCACTCGACGGAAGATCGACATCCGCTCGCCGGAAGGCAAACTGCTCTCGACCACGTTCCAGGTGAGTGGGCGGCGGTCTCTCTGAAGGCTCGTCTGTTGCAGAAGACGATCACGTACGGCCCAAAGGCGATTTTGCCCGACAGTCCGGAGGTCCACAACCACGTGGTCGACACCACCGACCTCCCGCCGGCCGCCACTCGCCGCCGCTCGCTGGCCGAACGCTCCGAGCGGACGGAACTCGTCGGTAATTGAAGGAATGGGGGAGAGGAGGAGACTGATTGTGGAGTTCAGATCTGGACGTGACTCGTGAGTGCGGCGAGAGCACGCTCTACGGCGACCGCTGGTCGGAGTTCGACCAAACGACGTTGATGCGGAGAGCGCGGCTGATCGGGCCTCAACTCCCGCCGCCGCCCTCCTTCGCCTCGAATTCGTTGAGCGCGTTCATCTACGAGGTGAACGCCCAACGGCGGAGCAATCGAGTGCGGGAATTGCGGCCCGCCGACCGGCTGATGCACGCCGCCAAGGAACTCGCCGCCCAGATGGCGTTGGATCGTAGGATTCGGTGAGACGCGAGAGAATTCGTGCGAATCGGCGGCGGGTCATCTTTTCTCACGTGAAGACGAGGGGAAAATGGGAGGATGCAATTTCTGCCCGTCTTCTCCTTCAATTGTATCCTTTCGCTTGTGAAACTCAAGGCGTCTGCCGGGAAAGCGGCACGTGAATCACGAATCGAAAGCAGCGGGAGTGTTCTGGACGAATCCAGAGGTTGCGGGAATATTCACCGCTTTTCGCCGCTTTTCGCCGCGACTCGCGAACCCGACCGTCACGCCAACCGGTTGCAAAACGAGCGGACGTGTCGGGCGGCCGCTTTTTCGTCCGCTTTCGGCTTATCGCAGCGAACCGAACACTCACCGTCTGGAACGGGCGGGATTTACACATCATTGAGCGGAGAACAAGCAAGAGATCACTCCTTCGATCGTTTAGAGTCGGCGAGGAGATGAACGTGTGGATCGGGACCTCGCTGAACGCCCCGCGGATCGTCGACCAGTGGGCCGCCGAAATGGAGGGCTGGCGGCGGAATTACTTCGTTGCCTCCGACCTGCGGAACGTGGGCGTCGGGCAGGCCGTGATCGACTCGAAAGAACCTCTGCACATCGTCGTTGTGGTCTACGATTGAAAGAAGCCTGTCGAAGGAATAAACGTCCACTTGAATCCTTGCTTCTATTCAACTGTGTGGCTTGTGCGTTCCATTTCTTTGATCAAACGAAGGAATAGGCTGCTTGTGTCCGAAGTTCGTTCAATTCTGTGATTTTATGACCTTCCGCCCGTCCGCTCGCTCTTGGCGGTCTTCCGAACGCGCGAGTTGCGAAAGAAGCGGCGAGAGCGGGGCGGGCGGCATTTGGAACAAGGTCGTTCATGCCGAGGCGGAGGGGAACGGAATCGAACGAATCATCGAATGCGAGGAATTCGACAGAATCGAGTGATTACGAAGGAAAGAAAGCAAACGGGATGATTTTAATCTAATTCGAACAAAATCCGCACGTTTGGAATTTCCGGATGCAAAGGAAGTTGTTTTGCTCGATGTGTGGATTTTGACGCGAGTTGTGAAAGCGACGTTCGGATGTCGTCATCGGAGGTGATCGGCGGCGGTCGAGGGCCAAAACAATCGGCGGCGGGCAGGGCAGACAGACTCGAAGGTTCCCTTGCGAAACGCGGCCGCGTTCCCGCTCTTTCTGCAGACCGCCCGCCCGCTCGTGGGCCGCTTGTCCGTCGCGTGTGCGTACAAGCGGGCAGCGGGACCGCCCGACGCCCCGCCTCGAAAGCTTCTCGAAGCTTCGAGCGGCGCGTCGCTTACGCTGCCGCCTCCCCGCCCGCCCGCTCTTTTGCCGCACGCTCGCCGCCGCCGCCGGAGTGGACCTTCGCGAATGTTCCAAACGGTTCTCGAATCTCCGGTCTGTAGGGAAGGTCCGTTCAAAACATCGTGCCTCCCCGCAGTCCCCCTCATTTCGCCCGCCGCTTTCGGTCGGCTGCGTGTCGGCCGGTGGGCCGTTCGGCTTTCGATCCTGCGGGCCGCGCGGTCCAATCCCCCGTCCTTCTTCCTCCGTTCGGCTGATTGCGGCCAAAAGCCGCCGGTTTCCCTCCAAATTTCTGCGATTTTCGGCCTTCAGATTCCCCCTCCTTTCTTCCGTGCATTCGTGACCGAATCCTCGCGCCCTCCGCCCAAAATCCCGCAATTAATCCTCTCTCGGTTTCAGTTCACGCGTGATCTTCACAAACCCTTCTTTCTACCCCTTCGAGCCACATTCAACGATACAATGGCAAAGGCTAACGCTATCGGTGAGTTCCCCCTCTTCTCGCTCGAGTCCACCCGCTTCCTCCCTCCGCTTTCAGGCATCGATCTGGGCACGACCTACTCGTGCGTGGGCGTGTTCATGCACGGCAAGGTCGAAATCATCGCCAACGACCAAGGTGAGTTCCCCTTTCTTTCTTATTGGCCAGTGGATGACCCTCGTCGCTTTCAGGCAACCGCACGACCCCCTCGTACGTCGCCTTCACTGACAACGAGCGTCTCATCGGTGATGCTGCCAAGAATCAAGTTGCAATGAACCCGCAAAACACTGTTTTCGGTAAGCCGCCCGTCCTCCCTCCTCATCTCCTCATTTCGTCCTGATTGCAGACGCGAAGCGCCTCATCGGCCGCAAGTTCGACGAGAGCACCGTCCAGTCGGACATGAAGCACTGGCCCTTCAAGGTCATCCAGGCGGAGGGCGGCCGCCCGAAGGTGCAGGTCGAATACAAGGGCGAGACCAAGACCTTCTTCCCGGAAGGTGAGTGCGCGAGAGAAAGGACTTCCGATCATCCCCGCTCGTTTCAGAGATCTCGTCGATGGTCCTGATCAAGATGAAGGAGACGGCCGAGGCCTTCCTGGGCTCCACCGTCAAGGACGCTGTCATCACTGTCCCAGCTTACTTCAACGACTCCCAGCGCCAGGCGACCAAGGACGCGGGCGCCATCGCGGGCATCAACGTGCTCCGCATCATCAACGAGCCCACCGCCGCCGCCATCGCGTACGGCCTCGACAAGAAGGGCGGCCCCGAGCGCAACGTCCTCATCTTCGACCTGGGCGGCGGCACGTTCGATGTGTCCATCCTCACCATCGAGGACGGCATCTTCGAGGTGAAGTCGACCGCTGGAGTGAGTTCCCCCATCCGATCATCCCCTCCTTACCCCTTTGCTTCCAGGACACTCACTTGGGCGGTGAAGACTTTGACAACCGCATGGTCAACCACTTCGTTGCTGAATTCAAGCGCAAGCACAAGAAGGACCTCCAGTCCAACCCGCGCGCCCTCCGCCGTCTCCGCACCGCCTGCGAGCGCGCGAAGCGCACGCTCTCGTCCTCGACCCAGGCGAGGTTCGTCGATCCCCCTCTTCCACACTCGAACTGAACCCCTCCTCTCTTTCAGCATCGAGATCGACTCGCTCTTCGATGGCATTGACTTCTACACAAACATCACCCGTGCCCGCTTTGAAGAGTTGTGCGCCGACTTGTTCCGGTGAGTTCTCCCCTTCTTCCTCTTCGAATTGAACTGATCTCTCTTCCTTGCAGCGGAACGATGGACCCCGTCGAGAAGGCGCTCCGCGACGCGAAGATGGACAAGAGCCAGGTCCACGACATCGTCCTCGTGGGCGGATCGACTCGCATCCCGAAGGTGCAGAAGCTCCTGTCGGACTTCTTCTCCGGAAAGGAGCTCAACAAGTCGATCAACCCCGGTGAGTCCCCCTCCTCTCGATCGTTCGTTCACTCGTCTCTCCGCTTTTAGATGAGGCCGTGGCGTACGGCGCCGCCGTCCAGGCCGCCATCCTGTGCGGCGACAAGTCGGAGAACGTGCAGGACCTGCTCCTGCTCGACGTCGCCCCGCTCTCGCTCGGAATCGAGACCGCCGGCGGCGTGATGACTTCGCTCATCAAACGCAACACGACCATTCCGACCAAGACCTCGCAGACCTTCACCACCTACTCGGACAACCAGCCCGGCGTCCTCATCCAGGTCTTCGAGGGCGAGCGCGCCATGACGAAGGACAACAACCTGCTCGGCAAGTTCGAGCTCTCCGGCATCCCGCCGGCTCCCCGCGGCGTGCCCCAGATCGAAGTCACCTTCGACATCGGTGAGTCCCCAACTTCCCGCCTCTCCCCATTCATCCCTCCCGCTTGCAGACGCCAACGGCATTCTGAACGTGTCGGCCGAGGACAAGTCCACCGGCAAGCAAGAGCAAGATCACGATCACCAACGACAAGGGCCGTCTCTCGAAGGACGAAATCGAGCGCATGGTGCAGGACGCGGAGAAGTACAAGGCGGAGGACGAGACCCAGCGCGACCGCGTTTCGGCCAAGAACAACCTCGAGTCTTACTGCTTCAACATGAAGCAGACCGTCGAGGACGAGAAGGTTCGTTCCCCTTTCCCCCACTCCGCTCTCTAATCCCTTCTCGTTGCAGCTCAAGGACAAGATCTCAGAGGAGGACAAGAAGAAGATCCTCGCCAAGTGCAACGAGGCCATCAGCTGGTTGGACGCGAACCAGGCCGCCGAGAAGGAGGAGTTCGAGCACCACCTGAAGGAGGTCGAGGGCGTCTGCTCGCCCATCATCACGAAGCTCTACCAGTCGGCCGGCGGCGCCCCGGGCGGCGGAATGCCGGGCGGCATGCCGGGAGGAGCCGCGCCCGGAGCGGGCGGCGCCGGAGGCCCCACGATCGAGGAAGTCGACTAAGCACACCGTTACCCCCTCCGCGATCTCTCGACCTCTGTGCGAATTGTTGTTTCCCCCTCCTTTCTAATGCGATGAAGCTCTAAGTTATAAACCGTATTCGTTTCCATTCGGCCAAAGAAAGTGGGGGATGAAGGGGGAAGAAAGCGAAGAGGAATCTCCGTTGATCTCGAGTGAAAGGAGCGATGCGGGCGGACTTGTTTTCGCCTCGATTCGGTCGGTTGCCATCGTGATTTCTGGCCGCCCGTTCGGCGCTCGGCCGATTCGAGCGGCAATTTCGGGCGCGCGTGGGCGAGCGGGCGGCGAAGACGGGCGGTTGAGGAGTGGCGGGCATCGCGGGGCAACGCTCGACGCCCGTTGACGGCCGCCGAAATCCAAGTCCACCCGCCGGTCGGCCTTTCGCCCGCCGCCCGCCTCCTGCTGCCGCCCGCTCCCGTCGGTTCAATGGGCGAGGCGACGGCGAGCAGCTGTGGTCGCCGATTTCGGCCCATCAACCCTCAACCCAATCTGCCGACTCGCCCGACCCGGCCGGCCGGCTGCCCGCCGCCCCCCGTTGCTGGTCGCCGCGGCCTTTTGCCGCCTGGTCGGGCGGGGGCGGTTGCGGACGTCGCCGCTTCTCCTCCTCCGTGGACTCGCCGCCCTTCGCGGCGGCCGACCGACCGGCAATCAAGGCGGAAAGACGCCGCACGGATTGGAGCAAGCGAGCGAGCAGTTGGGCGGGACGGGCGGCCGGGCGGGCGGGATTTGATGAGTCGAGAGTCGATTGACGGCGGCCCCCCGACCAACTTGAGGGGTGCGGCCGCCGCCCGACCGGCCGACTCGAAACACGATCGAGTGGGCCAAGCGGGAGTGCGGCCGGCCGATGATTTTCGTCCGCCGTCAGTCCGTCCGCGTTTGCCGTCGAGTCGGCCGCTCGTTCGGCTGTTTGTGATCGGATGTCCGCAAATGCGGGCCTGTTTCGCTTCGTTCTCGTTCTCGATTTCGCGCACGTCACTCGGCCGACGGACGGGCGGACGTGTGCAGGTGTTAATTGGGGCGGGCGAGCGGGAGATCTGATCGGACGAGTGTCGATTGGGCTCCCGCTCGCCGCCCGCCGCTCGGTCGACTGGCCGCCGCGTGTTTCCGACGAGCGGATCGCCGGCCGCTCGGCGGGAGTTTCCGTTGATCGGGACGTGGCGTCGTCTTCAAGGAGAGAGGAGGATGCGGCCGTGGCCGCGCGGGTCGCCCGCCTCTCTTCGAGGAGCGGAGTCGCGCTCAACGTAGCCGCGGCCGCCGTCTCCCGCGCACGCCGCCGCTCTCCAAGCGACCCGCCTTCCGCCCGGCCGCCCGCCTGTCGCCTCTTCATCGACCGCAAGCACCTTGGCCGCGCACACTCACGCACACCACGCGATCGGGCCGCGTTGACGTAGAGACCGGGGCGGGCGGGCGGCCGAAGAGGAGCGGCGGCGAGATCCCGCCACTTTGCTCCGGCCGTCGACTTTGCGCGAGATTTCGACGAGCACGCGGCCCCTCGCGAATCACGGGCGGATTTTCACGCTGCAGGCGGACGGCCAAGAGGCGAGAACTCGGCGCTCCCCTCCCTGCCTCCCTCGATCCGCCCGCCGCTCTTCAGATCGGCCGGATTGCGAAAACGCCGACCGACCGGCCGCTTGTCGTCGGCGTGCGGCCGGATCTCGGCGGACTACGGTGCTTCTCGGCCGAATTCCAGCCTGCTTTCCGGTTTCCCACCCGCATCCTCGGCCGACTGATTGATGAGAGAAGGAGAGATGAGAGTTCCCTTCCATCCCCAGCCGCCCGCCGCCTCCGCCATTTCGTCCATTTGGGGTCAATCGATGCGCAAGGCGGCGAACACTCCGCTTCCTTTCGCGCCATTTTACGCGCGCTTCGAATCCCCCTTCCACTTGCTGCGATGCCCGGGTGGATGAATGCGGGTGGATTTGGATCAAACGCCATCCAAATTACCGGAACTTTTTTTTCTGTCGATTGCGGGACGGCAGCTTGTGGCGGGCCTTCTGCTCGTCGTCTTGAAGTCGGGGGATTTTGAAGTGTCCGTGGAATAACTCGAGTCATTCCGCTCATTCCTCATCTGATTTCTTCCAGAGAGCGCACCGATCGGATTTCCCTTCCGTCCGCCTCGCTCCAGCCCCTCCTTGGCCGCCTTCCTGCGGTCTGAGCACTCGTGAAAGGTGAGGCGGATTTCTCTTGGTTTCGTTCATCAACTCGTCGATTTCAGCATCGGAATGAAGGGCACGATGGACTTGAAGGAACGCGACCTCTTCATGGACAACTTCCGGCGGATCCTCGGCGAGGCCAGCCCGCAGGACGACCTGAACGGAACGCCCGACTACGGCGACGAGAGCGACGGGAACACCGGCCGCATTCAATCGATGCAGTTCGACAAGTGGGTTTCTCCCTTCCGACTTCCGTTCACTCTCGCCGTCGACTTGCAGGGATCCCGCAGAGACACGTGCCCAGCTGATCCGCTTGGTCCACCAGCACCCCGAGCTCTACGACAAGACCAACCAGCTGTACAAAAACAACGCGCACAAGGGCGTCTTGTGGCAGTCGATCGCCAAGGAGATGGGGAAATCCCGCCACTGGTCGGTCCTTCCTATCGTTGCAGCTCGAATGATCGCCCGTCGTTCAGGCAAGAAAGTGCGCGAGCAGTGGTCGTACATGCGGCGCAAGTACGAAGAGGAGTACTTCAGCCGCAAGTCGGGCAACGCGCCCACGCCCACCGACCCCTCCAAGCGGCACCTCTTCACGTACGACCAGCTCTCCTTCCTCGAGCCGTACATCACCGGCGAGCGGGCCTCCGACTCGCCCGCGCCGCCCAACTCGACGGGCGGCGGCCTCCGCTTCGACCCGCTCCTGCTGGACGAGGTGAACGGCGGCGCGGAGGACGGGAAGGTGGTGGACGATCCGTTCGGCTATCGCGGCGGGGACTCCGAGCGGGTGAACCTCTCCGACCTCCTGTGGCAGCTGTCGAACGTGGCGGCCGCCCAGAAGCTCCAGAACGGAACGAACGGGAGCGCGATCTTCGACGACTCGGCCAACACGACGGCCACGAACAACGGGCGCACCTCCGGACCGCCGTCTTTGGGCCACCTGCCGGCCAGCGACGGGATCGAGGGGCAGAGTACGTTCCCTTTTCTTCCGCTCTGTTGCATTGATCCGCCTCCGGTTTGCAGAATTCGCCCGCGGAGCGAAGAAGCGGAAGTACGCGGACGTGGACGGGCATTCGGTCGCCCCGCCGTCCTCCTCGAGCGGCGGGGGCACGCCGCCCAAGTGCACGGCCTCGGCGACCGCCATCCGCCCGATGAGCCCGCTGAACGGCCTGAACACGGCGAGCATGGACGTCGCTCAGCTGAACGAGAGCGTCCTCCGACTCAGCCGCTGCCTCGAGGAGCTCATGCCCCGCGCCGCCGAGGACGACTGCGAGCTGTTCGGCCGGCAGGTGACCAACGACCTCCGCAAACTCGGCCTGCGCGCTCGAATGGCCGCCCGCCAGCGCATCCACGAGATCCTCGTCGAGGCCATCCTCCAGGAGGGCGGCGAGGAGAACGAGGAGCCGAAGACGAACGGCGACGAGAACGCGGGGGTGTTGGAATGATCGGTCGGTCGTTGATTGCATTTCTCTAGTCCCCCGCTCCCCGAAGAGCTCACAACCATTTCAAGTCATCAATTCGCCCATTTCTCTGGTTCTTTTTGTCGCGAAGTCGCCCGATCGAACGATTCTTTTTCGCAATCCCTCCTCTGCAACACGACGAGCATCCGCAGGGTCCGTTCTTTTCGCTCCCATCTCAACAAACGGCCATCCAGTTAGACGCGCATCGTATCTCAGGTCCTCCTGCCCCTCCGTCCGCCCCTCCGCTCTTCATAATCGCAATCCTTCTGTTTGCTCATTTCCTCGGATTCTCATAGTCACTCCCTGCAGAGCGCCTTATTCTCCGACCACGAAGTGCATCTTCCTTCGTCTCTACTGTCTTCTTCTAATCTCAGTCCTTGCATCGGTCTTCTGCGTTTCAATCCGCAACTGTGTCGTTTGTTGTATCTCAAGTCTTCCTACGCATTATTTCCTGCATTGTTCTGAGTTTTCGTAGCTTGAATGAACGTCTGTTTATGTACAACCAGCATAGCGGAATGCCGGGGGTCATCTGAAGAGCAGGACGAGAAGGAATTGCAAAAGAAATCAAGCCGGCCGCCGTTCGTCTCGTCGCCGCCCCACTCGACAGGCAGAAGTCCTTCGTGCGGCACCAGCACGTGGCGTGGGCTGCAAGGAAGGGGTGAGCAAAAGAAATGAATCGTTTGGGGCACCCACCCACTCCATCGACGTTGTAGGTGGCCGTGCAGTAGGAGTGAATCTTCTCTTCGTCCCAAAGGTAGTCGACGGGCGCCCGGCTGGCGCACGAGAAGTTCACGTTCGTCCCGTTCAGGCTCGTCACGCACCACTTGCCTGAAGAAAGGAATTGGAGGAAGGCATTCACGAGCAGCAAACCTTCGCATTCGCCTCGAACGGCGCAAAGTTCGGGCGAGGACTCCACTCGATCGTGGATCTTCCGCGTGGCCGAATGGACGTTCTCGTGGCTGCACTGGTGACAACGGAGGGCATCCGAAACGACGAGGAAAGGCGGGCAGTAGGAAGAAGGATAAGGAGGACATTTCACGTCCTGTGCATCCAAGAGAATTAACGAGGATCAAAGGGAGAAAGGAATCAAACCTAGACGGCAATCAATCTTCTGATGGTCGATTGCCTACAGCTGATCGACGGAGAAAGCGGGGCAATTCGGAACGCCGAAGAAGCCGAACGGGCGAAACCGTTCGGGCGTTTCGAAGGGTGGCGGTCGGCGTGTTTTTCGGTCGTCAATTAGGGGGCGGGCGGTCGGCGTCTTTCGGCCGCCGTCTTCCGTCGATTCGCTTTTTTCGATTGATTGCGTTCTTTCGGCTCGCTTTTTGTAAAATTCGTGACGGGCGGGGGCGGAAAGTTCGAAGGGCGCTCTTTCGGCTTCCTTTTGATTCATTCTTTCTTTCTTTCCTGCCGCCCGCTTGATGTCATTCACTGTAGACAACGCCCTTCCGTTCACTCGTTTATTCGATCCGAATTCAGGAGTCGACGTGGGAAGTGGAACTTGAAGCAGTAGGCGAGCAGGACGACGAAGGCGGCGATCATGCTCGCGATAGAGCCGCTGAAAGGACGGCTTTCATTCGATTGATTGGGTGGAGGAGAGAACGTGACATGATCCACCACTTCGGTTGTGCACAGCACTCCACGCGGAGGTGCCCCACAGGGCAGCAGTCGTAGAAGAAGAACAGTCGTTCGGCCGGGCACCTGCAAGCAAACGGGAAGGAAGTGAGCATTCCTTGAACGGAAGGACGAACAACGAGGAGCGAAGGAAGTCCTCGCGGGGCGGTTGGCAGAAGGTGGCCGACGGGGCGGTGGAGCTGAAGACCGCGTTGCCGATCGCACAAACCAGCGATCCCAAGAGAGCGGCCGTCAGCAGGAAACACAACCAGCGGAGTCGAGGCGGCAGCGAACACAAGACGTCCGGCTCCTCGTCCAGCGCATTCTGCTCTCGGCCGATGTGCCTGCAACAAGTGGAGGAGTTGAAGGGGGGAAAAGATGAGAACGAACGTGACGAGCGGCCAGTCGAGAAGCAACGATCGGATTGTGCATTCCCGCAGTTTCTCGTAGAAAAGGGTCCACGGAATCAGCTGTTTTCCACCAAACCGCGAGCAATTCGGAGGTTCCTGGTCGGACTGGCGGCTCCTTCGGGCCGGCCGGGCGGCTCGTCGCTCCGATCGGCGGCCATCTGGACGCTCCGCTCTGCCGGCCGGACCACGTGCTCGAAATCCCAGGGATTGCAGATGATCCCGCCCGCTTTCAGCATTCAATTCGATCAATTAAAGAGGGTTTATTGAGGCGAATCCACGACCAATTAACGAACAATCCCTGCAGGAGTGGAGGAAGGCGATCGAAGCGACGATTAAACGGAACGGGCGAAAGAAAGAAGCGATTCACAGTCGAGTGACGAACGTGTTGCCGGGGCTCTTGTTGAAGCCGTCGTTGTCCAGCCCCAACTCCGACCGCAGCAGCCGCTCGCGGTCGTCCTCCACCGTCGAGAAGTTGGAGTAGCGGAAGTAGACGAGCGAGAGGACGAACAGGACGACCACCGTCACGAACAGACCGCACGCGACCAGCAGCAGGCCGAAGACCTGAACGGGGGCTGATCGCGTAACAGAGGAGCTGCAAACCAGATCCCCGAACAACTGGGTGGTCGAAAGGAAGAAGCCGATCGCGTTCCCCAGTCCGATGGCGAACAGCCACGCCGCTTGGGCGATCGTCCGCATCGAGGGCGGGGCCTGCGTGTAGAAGAGCTCCAGGCCGGTGATTGCGAACAAGATCTCCGCGATGGTCATCAAGAACTGAACGACGATCAAAGGAGCTTCGAAGGTCAGAGGACTCACGTGTTGCGGGAAGGTCCAAATGATCGACATGAAATTCTTGGGTTGGATTTGGTGCAAGACGGAGACCACGTTCTGAACACTCGCGATCATCCGTTCTCCTCATTCCTTCGATCACAAACCGCATTCTCGTCCAGCACACTGCCGGTGATGCCGACGACGAGCGTGTAGACGCCGCCCGCCCCGTCCAGCTGAAAGTCGGCGCCCTCGAGCGGCTCGTAGTTGTTCGTGGCCTCCGAAGTGGTCGGATTGACCACGTGCTGGCACGTAGAAGAGACGGAAGGCGCCCGGGCCGAGCCGTCCGGTCGGCGGGTAGAACGTGAAGTGGCCGCGGCCCAGCGGCTTGTCGCCCACCGGCGGGAACGCGCGCAGCGGTTGGGAGGTCCACGAGCCGGCCGGCCACTCGTAGAAGCCCCTGCATTCGGTCGATTGAACGGCTGCCGTCCGCCCACTCACCCGGTCGGGTCCATCGGATTGCAGCCGACGCTCGCGTTCGCCTCCTGCCGGCAAATCGCCAGCGCCCCGCTGTACGTGTTCAGGAGCCTCCACGGGCGAACTCAAGCCCGCGCAGGCGCCCCACGCACGCATCGCTTGGGGAACGAATTTGCACGGAACGGCCAGGTTCACACTTCAAACCATAGAGGGTATGATAACGGCCGTTGCTCGCTACCTGATCGAATTGAAGCCGTTCCCTTCGGCCGGCTTCTGGAAGGCGGCTTGACCGCTGAACACGCCCTGTGGCCCGACCACGAGGTAGTTGGCGGTGCCCGGCTCGAGGCTCATCGGATGGCGGATGAACGAGTGGCCGGAACAGGAGCTGCAAACAAGCGAGCGATGAATGGGGAAAGAGACCGAAGGAGTCACCCGTTCAGCTTGATGCCGGGAGTGACCCGCCCGCCGGCCTCCAGCGGCACGTGGTAGGACTCCTTCTGGGCGGTCAGCGGGTTGTCGACCGTCGACTTGCCGCCCGGAATGATCGCCGGGAGTCGCGTAGCCGGGGATGTCGGCCACCATCACGTTGCAGCCGGCCGGAAAGAGATTCACGACCGACAGGACGGCGGTGCCCGAGGTGGGCGGGGCGGGCATCGTTTGACTCAATCCCATCTGAATGACCGCACTGAAACCGAAGGCCATCACAGCGATGAAGCCGCCGATGATCATTCGACGGAGGTATCTGCAACGACCGTTGATCACTCGCTTCCATCGCAGAGAACACACGTGATCCGCACTCCACACACCCCGAGGCAGGGGTAGATGAGGCATTGGAAGGCGGGGATCAAGGCGATCAGCATCACCGTCTCCACAACGAACATCCGACTCGGGAGGACGCTCGACGTCAAGCTCACGTGCGGCTCCATGGCGGCCGCTTGGTTTCGCCCACAGGGTGGTCTGCAGAAAGAAGAAGCATGAAGACGCACTAGGGTACATGGAGATGCTCACTTGTTGTCCGAAGAAGGCCCAAAAGAAGGTGATCGGAATGAGGAGGGTGAACAAACGGAGGACCGCCTTGATCTCGTCCAGGAATTTCGCCTCAAACACGAACCTTGATGACAATCTTCCTTCTTCTCTTTCCCTCACGTGCGGACAGTTGGGAGGGGCCCCGGCCGGTCGTCCACGCCCCGCCTGGATGCAGTCGAGACTCTTGGCGCAATCGTGCACGTCCAGGTAGTGGTCGATCCAATGGTCGCGCGGAGGGCCGATCTTCTTCACTTTGCAGTAGAGGGCGATCTTCAAGCAGCTTCCTTCCACTTATGCCCTTCATCCAACCGTCTACCTTGACGACGTCCAGCACTCGAAGGACGACGTTCTCGGGGATCGACGGCTTGTAGAGGCAGGTGCCCGCCCGAACACCGCCACACAAACGAGCATCAGGAGAGCGGAGAGGCCGAAGGCGAACGGGAAGCACGTGTTCTGTTGGAAGCACGGGATCACTGCAAGAGAGCGAGGATTGCCCAGTTTGTGGAGGGGAGACTCACTGCCGAAGATGGGCACGAACATCGCGCTCATCATCTCGCCCAGGGTGGAGAGCAGGAAGAAAGAGGGCGAAGTACGTGGAAATCATGCTGACGTGGTTCGATTTGAACTGATCCGCCCCGAAGGTCGACAAGCAGGGCCGCATCGCCCCCGAGCTGAGGGCCACGAGGAAGAGGCCGAAGAAGTCGAGGTTCGGGTGGGCGGGCGCGCCCATCGGCTTCATCGACGAGTACGTGAGCACACAGAGGCCCACGATGTACGTGACGGCCATGTAGATCGTCGTTCTAACGAGCAAACACGTGCAATCACAATGACTTGAAGGAAAAACGAACGAGAATTTGCCCATGAATCCGTCGGCCAACACCGCTCCCACGAACGGCGAGCAGAACGAGCCGAAGAGGAACGTTTGGAGGACGAGAGCGGAGGTCAGGGGGTCCGCTCCGATGCCCTTCATAAAGTAGGTGATGAGGACGACTGAACGAACGGAAGAGTGGACAAACGAGAAGGAAGAACAGACCCCGAATGCCGTAGAAGACGAATCGCTCGCAGAATTGAGCGGCAAAGATCAGGAGCGTCCCCTTCGGCCACACGGCCGCCATCCCGCAGCACGACTGAAAGAAGAGGCTGGAAGGAGGGAACGGGCGAGACGGGTACCTGCGGCTCGGGTTCATTTTCGGGCGGGAAGTCGAGCTTCGGGAAGAGGGCTGAAGCTCGGGGGTGTTCATTGGATTGAGCGAGGAGTGTTCGCGCACTCACCTGCCTCGCCCAAGGCGTTCATTTCGGTCCCGTTCGACGCCAATGCTGCGGTTTTGTTCGTCACGCGGGGGACACGAACAAGAGGAGGGGGGATTCCGGAATGGAAGCACGAAACAACCGAAAAAACGGGTGATATCCGCAACGGGATCAACCGCGAGCAGGCAGCCGGAAAGTGGGGCGCGGCGAAGCGGCGGGCCGAAGCGCGCAGTGCGGAGTCGTTAGCCGCCGGCGGATGTCGTTGATCCGCCCGGTCGGCCCTAAACGAGGCGGCGATCATCACCGCCGCTCTCCCCACCGTTAATCCGCCCGCTCGCCCGCCCGGTCGGCCGCCCGCGGCGAATTCGAAACAAAAAACCGCGAAAATCACGAACTTCGTCGGCCGTTTGTTCCCGCCGATGACCGCCTTCCGCTCATCACTGGAGTTTATTCCAATCGATCGAATGAAATGTTGGGTTGAAGAACAAACAGGAGGGAAAGAAATGAATTCGGATGATCGGAGGTCGAAAATTACGCTCGTCGGGGGAGAATCACCGGCCAGTATGTACAAACAGAACTGAGGAGAAGAAAGGAAAGGGCTAGAAAGTGGACAAAATGATCGATGAATTCCGTCCCGCTTCCCGCAACGGCAGAATTGAAGGTAGTACCAGAAGAGTTGGCGATATCTGCAAGCAACAGTCCACTCACTCCTTCCCTCTCCTCTTTGCACTCACCTTTCGGAGAACAGGCAGTAGATGGAGAAGTTGATCGACGCGTTCGTCATCACGAGGAAGTTGGAGTACGGGACGAACTTGACGTAGAGATCGAAGAGCTCCAGCTTCTCCATCACGTTCACCACGAAGCCCTGCAGAGTCATTAATGAAAGGACAAAAGAGTGGTCGAAACAAACCAGCGTGTTGCAAGGCAAAGAAAGGCCAGCACGATGCCGACGAGCATGATCGAAGTGGTGACTTCTTTCGCGAGCTCCTGCTTCCTCTGCACGTCCATGTTCAGCTTGGCGTGCACCTGCCTCGACTTGTGGATCGCGTAGATGACCAGCGAGTTCACCAATGATCAGGAGCGAGAATGGAATCAGGAACATGACGAGGGTGAACGCGGGTGAGATGAAGGCTTTCTCACTGAAGCCGTAGGCGTAAAGAAGATCTCATGTAGAGGGGGTTCATTCGGAGCTCGGTGGGGCGGAGCACCGGCAGTTCGACGCCAATCGGCTCCATCAAGCAACTTCGCACCACTTCGACCTTCAAATCAACACACGTAAGAAAGAAAGGCAAGAAATGAACCGAACCTCGAAGAAGCGAGTTGTGTTGAACAGAACTGCGGCCACGATCACTCCGATGATCAGCCCCTTCACGTTCCTCGTCTCCAGGATGGAGCTCGCTTTGAACGGGAGGCAGACGCCGACGAAGCGGTGCAGGGACATCGCGACGGTCATCCAAACGGAGATCGTCTGCGCGAGAGTCATCGTCGCGTAGAGGTAGGGGCTGGCCAGGTACCCTAAAAAGAAGCGGGCAGAGGTTGGAAAAATCGAAGAGAGCGCTCACCGATGGCCGTCAGATTCCACAGATGACTGAGTTCTCCCAGGCGGGGCAGCGTGAGCACGAAGAAGACCCCGACGAGGATCACTCCGTCGAGAGGGCCAAAATGAGCAGGTACCAGTTGACTCGTTGCTGTCTCATGTGGCGGTGGCTAAAAATGAGGACGGACATCGCGTTGGCGAGCAGGCCGAGGATGATGAACGGAAGGGCCACCACTCCTGCAACGAACGCGTAGAAAAGAAGACCAGAAAGGGGGACGTGCCCAAAAGCCAGGCTTCGGAGGACTCGTAGTGCTCGTAGTGCTCCACACACGGCGAGTCGGCGGAGGCGTTCGAACTGGCGGGATCGAGGGCGCGATCGTCGACGAGTTCGTTCATCACAGTGAGCTGAAAGCAGAACAATTGGAGGGGAAGGGCGGGTGAGTGGTCGCGGATGAGGGGATGCCCGAATGCACGGCCCGCAATTAATTTGGACGACGACAAAGCAGACGAAAATATCCGCTCGCCGGTCAAAACGGAGGCCGAAAGTCCAAAAGAAGTTCCTTTTTGTTTTGTTTCCCCAGCGGATCGAAGATCTCAAGGACGCACGCGAGCGGCCGTTCGTCCCCTCGAAGGACCGCCCGGATGTCCCCAATTGGCGGTCGTTTGACGCCGTTGATGAGTTCGTTGGAACGTGCTACGTATGCAGAGAAAGCTCTTCTTTCCGGGATAGCGAGGAGGGATGCGTGGTTGGATGTGCGAGAGAGGAAGTGGGAGCAAACGAACAAGTCGCAACAGTCGGGCGACAGAAACAATAAGCATTTAAAAAACTTCCTCCAGTCGCCGCTCTCCCGCTTGTCGCTTCCGTTCAGAAGTCATAAAAAGCGGCCGTTGGGGATGAAAAATCGGCGGCCAATTGGGGCGGCCGGCCGGCGGCAATCTCCCGCTTTCGGCGGCCGATCGAGCGGCGTGGGAAAAAGCGGCGAGTGCGCAGTTCGGAGGGAGAACAAATTAACAAACGGCCGCTACTCGTGCACGTCTACCGTAATTGACAAACCCAATAAACGAAACGTTGAAACGTGCACGCTTCAACTTCAAACCCGCAACCCGCCCTCTTCTCCTCGAAACTCCAAATTTGTTTGCGGAGTCGGCGAGTGAGTCGAACGTCCGAAAATAAACGCCGAGCCGAAGGAGGCGGCCGAGGAGCGGGCGGGAACGGCGGAAGGAGGCGGACAAGCGGCCTTCAATTTGGCTCCAAATTGGCGTTTTAGTTCGTAAGGCGGTCGGCGGCCGTTCGAACCGGCCGTGGCGAATAATTGTGCCCGTTCTGCTCCTTGGAGACCCCCGCCCGGATCGTAAATCGAACGGTTTGCGGGAAGCAATGAAAAGCTAGAAAAAAACGCCTGAAGGCGAGCCAATGCGAGGCGATTACTCCGCCCTCTTCGGTCGACTGCCGAACGGCCGTCGAATGCAGGAGTTCCCGCGACAATTGGAGCTGTTTACCTTCGATTAATTACCGAAAGCATCACGTCATCCGACCGCCCCGTTCCTCCCGCACGTGCAGGACGCGAGTCGAAAGACAAACCGCCACTTCGAGGTGCAAACTCGTGGGAAACCGAACGGAGGCCCGATTTGGCGCGCCGAACGAAGAGGAGACGCACGAGTCCCGTAGTTCAACTCAAAACAAGTTGCGTCAAACGGAAGAACGGCCATTTGTGCCTGTGCAAACAAACGAGAGAGCACCTCGCAACGCAGCACCGACTAGAGATCGCTTCTTTGCAACCCCGAACCTCTGTTCTTCGCTCACTCCTCCCCGCGATGCCCCCGAATAGAAACCACTCGGCCGGAGGGGGGATGAGTCGCCGGATGACGTTCGCACTCGACGCAAAAAGGAAGGAAGAAGAAGGCGGACAGGAATTATGCCGCCTCTGAACTCTTGCAACGTGCACGCCGTCGGGAGCTTTATGGCTTTGAATCCACTTCACGCTGCCCCCCCCAGACAACGGACGGCGGAACGCTCCATAAAACAGTGGGCGAACACTCGAGCAGATCACGTCCGCCGTCCATTCGAGAGCGCGCGAACGAAGTGGTCGTAAAATCCGATGGCAATTCCTCGCGGATTTCCGCGCCCCGCCCGCTTATTAAACGACGGTCGTGATTCCGCGAATGGCGGCGCACATCAGAAATCAAGCCACGAGTTTGCGAGGCGGAAATTCGACACTCGGCCGTCCGCTCGGCTCGCGGCCCTCTCGGCCCGTTCTTTCGGTAATCGGAAGCGAGGATTACGTCTTCATAAACAAGTTTGTCCTCGGCGAGCACGAATATCGAAGAGGAGTGCACTCGGGGATCGGGGGTACAAGAGGAGGAGGTTCTCTTCGGATGGAGCAACAATTGAATTCATTCAACAGAGGAAGGCGGAAGCGGCCCACAAATAGCCGATGAGCAGAACGGTGCAGCGACCACAACAGCCCGAATTGGACGTTGCAGAAAGCGGAAGCGAGGGCCGAGGATGACTTTTGGGCTCCAACGCGGAAGAACCGGCCGCTCCTCCAATTGGAGGCTAATTGCCGCCTTCCAGCAATTGATGCAAGTGGAATGCAGGGAACGTTGCCAACCAGAGGATTTCCACACCGAAGAAACGCACGTTCTTCTCGTCTGTTTGTTGTTCGAAGAGCGGCGGCATCGAGACGGCGCTCCTCGAGATCCCGACCGAAATCAAAACTTGGCGTCTGCCGACCGACCGGCCGGCCGGCGAGGCGAACGGCGACGACAGATCGTCATATTTTTGACATTTCCGGCGGCCGGCCGACTTCTCCGTCCGGATCCCGGCCGTCCGAACGCGTTTGACACCCGATGACAAGAAGGACCGAGTGGCGAGAAGGCCGCACTTGAATTCGAAGAGGTTTGTGGTTTTCGGTTCGTGTCTTCCGAAAACTCCAAACACCACGAGCAACTCGAAGACGACAAAGAAGGACGGACAAATCGGAAGGAGGCCAGACGACCGCTTTGTTTGGATCCAAGCGGTAAGAAGGCAGGAAGTGAGTCACCAAGCGGCTACTTTCTTCACGCCTCTGGTGACGAAAGAAATGAGTGTGACGTCAAAAGTCGTAAATGCCGCCTTCATTCGGGCCGTGAATTCATTTGCACGTGCTCGTAAAGTGCTTCCCGGAGGGCGAGGGCACGCGTGTGCCCCAACGGAAGAACGCAACGATTTCATGGACGAGTTGGTCGATAGGTGAGAGCAGAAGTGGAGATCTCACGCATCAGAAGCACGCGTAAGAGTGAAGAAATCAACGAGTGATTAAGCGAAACAGCCCAATGACCGGCACTTCACTCGAAATTTCGAACAGGCGGGCGGGAATTAAAATCCGATTAGTCTCGGGGACACGCGGCCGCTGGAGCGAATGAACGGCGGCCGATCGGTGGGCCGGCCGGCGGGATTGCGGCCGCCCTCTCCAAACCGATTAATCACGGCCGGAATTCGATTGGGCGAGTGCGGAGGGACGGCCGGAGGCGATCGGATGGACGGGGATTGATCGCCTCGACACCCTCCCTCTCGCCTCTTAACACACTCGTCCCGCCTCGTCATAAATCCACTCCGTTCCTCTCTCGAATCAAAGGAACTCTCCAGATCGTACCACTCCAAGCGGAATTCGAGAGCAACGATCGTTTCGATTCGAATTTTAGTCACTTCCGAGCGAAACGGGCGGGAATGCGGGCGGAAATGAAACAAGCGGGAGGAAATGCGGGGACGGGCGGCCCTGATCGTGATTGTTGGCCCTCGATCGGACGACAAAAAGCGGAAGAAAGCGGCGAGTTCTTTGGCGGCCCCACCGGGTCATCCGTTTTGTTGCCGGCCGGATCGGCTGTTCGGCCGACCGGCGGCTCCAAGGCGGAAGGACGGGCGTTATGAACCTCCGTGAGAATCGTGTTGATCGATTGCTCGTGTTCGAGCGGAACTGCGGCATTTTCTTCTCTTCACTCATTACACGAGAGCGAAGGCAGGTGAATTCGAGTGGAATGCCCAGACATTTACGGTTTTGGCATTCAAACGAACACCTGGACTTCTAAAAAAGTTCGCTCCTCTGACTCACTCGCTCGCTGTTTACTGCGAGCAACAGCGCGGCTCTTCTTGGTCGAAACACTCTTCACCGGTTTGTGCAGAAACATCAGCAGTAAGCGTGTTTGGCCCGAAACAAGTGCTGCTTTCTCGAACTCCAAATCGGCAGAAGAAGAGCGGATGGAAGTACGAATAATCACAAGGAAGGTGGAGCCGGATTTGTGCGCAAAAGAAGCGGCAGCAGAGTCCAGTGGGTGCAAAGAGGACCGGAAATGACGACAAACACGCGGCGTGATGCCGAAGCGGCCGCCGAGCGGTGGGGTCGAAAGTCGGGGGGAGATGGGACGGGCGATCGGCTTGCTTTCCGCTTTGTTTCCCGACCGCCGTGTTTCTATTTCGAGCTCGTCAGGAGGGCCGTTTTGGGCGGCCGGCAAACAGGCGCCCCGCTCGGCGCCGTTCTCGCCGCCCTCGTTTCTCGATCGGGCGCCCGTGCGGATCGTCCGGCCGGCGGATCCGCTCGCTCGACCGCCGAGTGACGTCGACGCCGCGTAAACGCGCCCAAAATTCGACGTCAGGAAGCGAAAATAAATTGGAGACGATCGAAATAGAGCCCTCAGCAAACGAGCAAAAGAAAAGAGCTGTGGGAACATGCAGGAAGCGATCGGGAGCCTTTCACGCGAGCTTCTCTGCTTACGATCGAGATCCTACTGATGCCCAGAAGCAAGCTGCTTGCCGTACATGAGCGACGAACAAACAAGACGACTAACAAGGCAGACCTTTGGAGTTTACGACTCAACGACCGGCCGCCAAACTGCACTCATTTCTAACGACTTCCTCTTGTTCCCGACCACAAACGAGTCGAGTACGTGGTCTGCGGCCATTAGACGCGAGGCAGACGGGAAATGTACGGCAATCAGGGAGCTCAAAAAAGAACTCGTCGAGTATTTTCGGCCCCAAGATGACGACGGCGGAAGCGAGACGTCCGAAGCCAGACCGAACGGATCGCAGTCGACGCCGGTTTGGAGCAGGAAATGATGCCACGTCGACAAGAAGGAGACGTCGACATACGTAACGGTAAGAATGTTGCAAGGGTACATCAACTAAAGGAAAAGAGGAGGAAAGTTCGTGGAGAGCAGCGCAAATCCAACGGCTGATTGTCGACCGACCGAACGCGAAGAAACCAACTGGCGGGGGCGCCAATTAACGCCGACTGCGATCAAAGGCGGGCGGGCGGAACGGCAGACGCCAACTGCCGGCCGGCCCGTGCGGAAGACGAATTTTTGTTGTTCTTTTGGAATTCGGCCGCCATTCGGGCGATAATCCGAGAAGGTCGCCGAAAGGACGAGTGATTCAACGCTCTCCTTTTGGCCCGAAAGGAGTCAATTGCGGGGCTTCTCTCTCCTTCTTTAATTAAAGGAACGTGAAGGGGATCTCCTTTCGGCTCGCGGAATCAAGCAGAACTCCCGAGTGTCAACAAGAACGAGAATTCGGGACAAACAACGGAACTACACGTTTCTTCCGGTCAGAAGGAACGAGTCCAGCGGTCTGTTCGGTGAAGAGAGATGATCGAGAGATAAGCAGGAGGGAGGGCGGGCGGTCGTTTGTCAACCGAACTCCCGAACGGGCATTCCGGACCGTCCGAATCCCGACGGCCTCGTTCGAGTCGTGCGGAAGGCGGGCGGCGGGCCGGCGGTTGGACGGAGATGAGAGACCGAACCGCTTACTCACTTTTTTCTCGTGATCGCAACAAACAGCTGGAAGCAGCCTGCCTTCGAATCGAGATCGCTGGTCATCCCTCCGTGCACTCCAGCGGTCGGCGGGAGGAACAAGAAGGGGCAGAGAGCAAAGTGGAGGGCGACGGTCAATTTTCCGCTTCGACCGTCCCGAACAAACCGGCCGGATGTTCCCGAACGTCCTCCATTTGACCTCCGAGTCGGATGGAGAGGGCGGCGGCTATTTTTGGTCGCCGGTCGTAGGCTTTCTGTAGATCGGGAAACGCGTGGGTTGAAGGGACGGTAGAGAGGGACTGTTCGTTCCATTACACCTCCCACCTACCGTCCTTTCTCGGTCAAAGATCACTTTCAACGAGACGTGTCCAACAGGTCTTCCTTAAAAGGAAGCCTCCGAACCTGCACGTTCATCCACCAAAAGGAGGAGAAGGCGGAAGCGAGACGACTCGAAAGAATCCCCCCGAATCGGCGGTCCATTCAGAAGAAATGCGGGCGAACGTGCGGGCGGAAGGGCCGACGGAATGCGCGCCCGTTTTCCACTCATTAAGCGGAAGTGGCAAACAAACCGCCGAATTGGACCGAACGGCCGCCGAATGACGCCGACCGACCGACCGAGCGGCCGGCCGGCTTTTGCCTCCGGCTGTTCGGGGATTTCGCGCCCGGCCGGCGGATTAAACACATTCGAGCAGAAGACTGCGCATTTCGGTGCTTCTGTGTTTGTAATGTTGCAATCAAATGAGTGGTTGCACGTTTGATGATTCAATGACCTCCGCTCTGCAGGCACACACACAAGCGAACAAAAGAATCCCCGTCCTCCTGCATGGCGGAGATAACGAATGACAAAGTGCACTCGCGAACAACACTTGGGGAAAACACAAGCGTGGTCGACGAACTGGCAACAATCGTCGCTGTCCGTCAGTTCTTTGATTACAGTAATCTAAGTTGTTTTGACGAGTGACCGCAAATAGGCCGCACGATCGTGGCCGTTCTTTTGACGTCACGGCGAGTAGCCGCGCAGCCGCCGATCGCCGCCCGCCCGTTCGGTCGGCGCTTATCATTCGCTCATCATCTCCCGTCCTTCTTTCCTTTCTTCTCCGCTGCTGCTTTGGGTCGTTTGACTTTTGCCCTGCACGGGGAACCGTTCGCCCGCTTGTCGTCTTGTTTTTCTTTCAATTAGCAGGCGGCAATGTTCTCCGAGCATCGTTGTTTACTCCGTTTGCAAGGGCGCGGTCGATGATCGTGGGGCGAACGGAATGCGCACTCCGGCTCGTGATTCCCGGGTGCCGCCTTCGACCCACGTGCCGCTCGAGCGTCGGCTTCGATTTCCGCCTCCGATCCATCACTTCCCGCCCTCCGCTCTCGAGCGCGCGGATCCGATCGGGCGGGGCGATCGGTTCGCGAAGATCTCCGCCTTCCTTTCGGTTTTTGGTCGACCGCCATCAGTCCGCCTGCTGCTCGTGCACTCGTTTGATTCCTCGACCTCCACGAGCAACTCGGAGGATCCGAAGGGCCGCTCGATCGTCCCCCCGGCAGACCGGCCGGCCGCTTTAAACTCGACCGCTCGACTTCCCGATTTGCACCGGCGGCTCTTCACGCGTCTCCCGATCGTCACCGGTTGACGTTTTGATTTACGAGCGGCCCCGTCCAACCACTCCATCGATCGACCGCCGTCTTCCAACCTTCGATTTCGCCGCCCGCCGCCCACTCGAATCGCGTGGCGTTCGCCCGCAATTCTCGACGATCGTGCCGTCGGGTTGACGCAATCCGTCGGCCTCCACTCGTGTTGAGGCCGCTTGTGCAAGAGCTTCCTTTCGATGCGTGCTGATTTCACTTTTTCTTCCCCTCGTGTACGTGAACTCCCCGACTGCAGCTGCACGAATGAACGAGCGGATTCTCCTTGGAGTCCAACCGGAAGGCCGGCAGAGGGGTGCGTGTCGTTGTACGCGCGGGTGGGCGTTGTGGGTGGTCGTCTGCCGCGGATTTTGCACAACCTGCCGCCCATTCGTGACCCGTTTTTTCGTTCAGTCGGCTTCGAGGTGGTCTCGTGGACACGAAGCGGAGGATACGATGGGATTATCTGCCTCGGAACGTCCCATTGAGTTCCGCGTCTGTCTTGCCGTTGGTCTTTCCTCAACGTTACTTCGAACTCGTTTGCTTTTGATCAAAACCGAGTGTTCTTTCGAGATTTCTGTTTTCTCTTACTGCCGAGTGTAATCCGACTCCACTGGAGCCTCGGTCGCCTCCACGCAACGGAAACTGGCTTCTGGTTCCCGCTCTGACCTTTGCACTTACCACACACACACTCGTTCATAACCGACCGCGCGCAGTGGGGTGGTGATAAGTAATCAGTTTGACGGAATTACGCAATTAGTCAACGAGAAGAGCGAAGAGAAGTGCGCCCCTCCGTCGTTCGTCCGCTCGACCTCCGCGGAGCGGCGGGTGCGGTTTTAGGCCCGCCGACTTCTCGCGGGCGGTCGACCGCCCCGCCGATAAGATTTGATTTGATTCGAGTTGTCTTCGGTCGATGTCCGCAATTCGTGTATTTTTGCAATTGTCCGCTCGTGCACGCGTGTTTTCATTTGGATCCCCCGTTTGTTGATCGCTTCCGTTTAGCACCGCTCGAAATGAACGGCGGAAGTCGGCTTTGATCGTTGAATCGACCAACGAGATCAACACAACACAACGGAAGCGATGGCGATGGAGACCGCCTCGATGCAGTCGTTGCAGAACGACTCTTGCCTCACTTTGATCTTCAGATCTGCACGTTCCATCGGGTGAAGAAGATCACGACGAAGGACGCGGTCAGTCCCGGAATGCAGAACATCCAGCCGGACGACCACCTCACGAACGAGCAGCGCGGAGACCAAATGAACCGTCTGCTCTACAAGATCCTCAATGAAATCGAGCAGCGGATCATTCTGCTGCCCTCTTCCACCGGTTAGTTCGCAGAAGAGAGCAGTCCGTAGACAGTCGAGTGTTCAGAGCCCCCGACCGGCGACTACTTCGACGAGTGGGCCTTCCTCACGTGGTCCCTCCTTCTCGATCATCAACCGCCTCCAGCGAGAGGAAGCCAACGAATTCCTCGACTACGGCGGGAAGCACTTTCCAAGAGAAAATCCACGCCGCTCTCGTCGATTTGGTGAACAAGGCCCAGCGGATGCAGCCGCCGCTCGGAGTGCCGGCCGCCGATCAGAACTTTCGAGCGCTTCTACCAGGTAAGTCTCTCTTCTTTTTCCTTTCTGTTCCATTGCTCTTCTTTAGGCGTACGTGACCTCGCTCATCTCTCTGCACGACCTGTACACGATGGCCTCGCAGAAGTGGCTGACCCCCGAGTTCGAGGCCCAAATCAACCTCTTCAAGGAGCAGCTGACCGTCTGCTTCCAACTCCAACGGGAGTTCTGCAATGGAGTGAGCAATCAGTATTTTTTCCTTCCAAATGCTTCTGATTGTGTTCAGCACCGCTTCTTTGTGTGGAATCAACTGCGGACGAGCCAAATCCACAAGATGACGAAATTCGGCTTCGAGAACAAGGGATATCTGGCGGCGGCTATGTCCTTCTACTCGCACATGCTGTACGGCGGGCTTCGAAGCACAAACAATGGTTGAACGCTTTTATTTTTAGCTACAACCTCGGGGTTCTGGCCGCTCGTCTGCAAGTCACCATGGTTAGTCTGTCTTCATTCAACACACAATGAATAAGCGCTGGACTGCAGGGCTTCTACTTTGACACGCGCAACAACAAGGGCTTCACGAAGGCGGACCTCATCCAGCCGCTGCTCCAAATGGTCTACTCGATGGTCGAGATGCTGCTCAGCGACTCGATCATCTGCACGGAGCCCTCGCAGAATCCGATCCTCGTCACGAACAACCTCTTTCCGACGAAAGTGGTCTCGTTGTGTCGCTGCACCCTCTTCAAGCGATTCCAATTCCAAATCATTTCGGAGGAAGTCGCCCAGCAGATTCAAGTGAGCACGGAAAGGATTGGAGCAGCGGGGAGCAGTCGGCTGTTTGCAGCAAGAAATGAGGCATCGGCGAACGTTCGACGCGCCCGCCGCCCGCCCGCCCGACGCCCTCGGCCGCCCTTCTGGGTTCGTTCCCTTCCTTCTTCCTTCTGATCAACTCGGCCGTTCAGCAATGAAGCCGTCGAGCGGAGTGAAGCGGAACAACGCGACCGCGTCGGCGGAGGGCGGGAACACGGCCCACAAGAAGAGCGACGTCTCGAGCAAGGAGTGGATTTCGATTCCGCCTTCCTACGATCCGGCCACGCAGTCCTGGACGGGCAACTACCCGCACCTCCTGTGCACGACGAGGCAGAAGGTTGGTTGACAGCAGACTCTTTTTTCCATTTCTTCCGTTCGAGGACGCCCTGCTGGACACCCGGTCGGCCGGCCAGACGGGCAAACGGCCGCTCTTCTACTTCCACGTGAAGGCGGAGGTGTTCGGCTTCACGGGCGGCGTGTTCAACGCGCACACCCTCAGCATGCCGTTTGCTATTGCCACTCGCAGGAATCAGGACTGCCAAGTGCAGCGAATGATGTCCAGCTACACCGCCACGTGCTTTTGGCTCTTCGGCACGGCGATCCTGGACGATCTCCTGCTCCAGTGGTACGACAACGGTGGGTGTTCACTCGCTTGTCGTTCTTCATCACTCCTTTAGGCATCGACTGGAAGCACTTCAAGAACCTCTACGCGCAGTACTTTTCGATGAACGCCGAGGTGAAGCGAACGCTGACGGAGTCCGACTTCGAAGTGCTGGAGAACAAAATGCAGTGCCCGGATTGCGAAGAACGTGAGTGCCCGATCGGCCCACTTCGTCGATTTTTTTCTCTCCAGGAATCATGAACACAACCGCCGGCCAGCAGCCGAACGCACCCCAACAGCAGCCGATGGCCCCCTACCAGCCGCAGCCCGGGACGCCCGTGATCACCTTCAAGAACGTCCTCTGCCCCCATCTGCAGTACAAGACGGGCAAGCTGGACGTGAAGTTCAGTGTTTGGAGGGGCATGTTGGAGCTGCTGCACCTGTTCTCCGACCAGAAGACCGAACTGCGGAAGTTGTGGGAGTGCGGCCTGCTGCAGGGCTTCATCGAGAAGTCGTTCTTTTCCTCTCGACCACGAATTCTCTTCGTCCTTGCAGGAACCGAGTGCACTCGCTGCTCGCCGAGGTCGACTCGGCCATCATCATTCACCTCTCGTTCATCGTGGGCGGCTGCGTGCTCTTCGTGGTCAAGAGCGGCGGGCAGATCCTGAACTTGGAGCCGCTCGACCTGAAGCGACTCCAATCGAAGAGTCTCTACGAATACCTTCGGGACGTGATGATCGCCGAAAAGGTGCGTTCTTGCCGTCCCATCCTGCCTTCTTATTCGCCCATCTGCCTGCAGATCGAGTTCGTGCTGAACGCGGACCACGAGTGGATTCGAATGGAGGAGGCGATGAAGCTCTGCAAGAAGGCCGACGATGTCCAGCTCCAATCGTCGCCAATCGAGAGGGAGATCACGTCAAACGTGGTTTCTGGCGACAAGACGGTCGGCGTTTTAGAGACCTTGAGGTTGGGCAGCGGAAAGAGAGGATCGGTTGCTTAGAGTTTTCTTTCCGAGATTTTACGCCGATGAGGGTGGCGGTTGTGGCCATGCAAAACACAACAGTCGCCGGAGGAAATGGCCCAGGTAAGCGCCCTCTTTGTGCTTCACTCCTTCCTTCGCTTGCAGGAAATCCCCTCGCTGCCCACGTACACGAACGAGGAGTTCGAGCACCAGCTGGAGAAGCTGATGTACCGCCACGGGAAGAGCCAGGATGGAGGTGATCAACACGCTCAATCGGAAGTCGCTGACCGCCGCGGCCGCCGTCGCGTCGCCCGTCCAGCCGCCCATCAGCTGCGTCCACCTGCCCGCGGCCAACGGCGCCGCCTCGACGAGCCAACTGCAGCCCGTCTACAACTACCCAGCGGCCACGCACCACCACTCGCCGTCGCTCCCGCCCAACGACCTTCAGCAGAACGGATTCAGGAATGCGGGGTGATCCTCGAAGGGATCTGTTCATTCGAATCACTCGAGTGCTTGCAGCCTGATGACGTCGAACGGCGTCCAGCAGACGAACGGCGCCCAAGTGCCGATCGCCCGCCGCTGGGACGAACTCAAGCCGAACGGGCAGCTTTCGCTGGGCGTCCACCAGGCGAACGGCTTCTCCGTTTGGCCCCACTCGAGCACTCCGCTGGAGTTCGCGGACGCCGACAAGCTCCTCACTTCCGCCTCGGCCGCGTTGGATCCCGCCCTCCGATTCTCCAGTTCCTGAACGATTAGGTGGATTGATGTCTGTGAATGCCTGATGAAATTTCCTCGTCTTCTTCTCTGCCCGTCGCCCAATTAGTCCACAGTTGTTGTCCAAAATGAAAGGTCTGCTTGTTGCTTGTTGTCGTCTCGTTCAATAAACGTTCCTTTGCCGGTGGTTGGTGGTGAGCGGAAGCCACACGGAAAAGCTGCCAATGGCTTCAACATTCGACTCCGTTTTTTCGGAATAATGAGACGTCGCTTAACGCTCGGTGTCCACGAGACGAGCGGAAACCGTTCGGCCGCCGCTTCTTTCCGATCGGAACATCCGCCAATTTTCTCCCGCCTTTGACCTCCGAGCGGCCCGACCGACCGCCCTGACGCGATAATTTGGCCCACTTTCCGTCCGTTTGCATAATTAAAACGGGCGATGGAGGGAAGGTTGAGTGTGAGTGGGTAATTACACGCCGCCCGTCCGTTCGATCGTCTCCGCTTTCTCCTCGCGATCTGCGCGAACGCGCCGCCGATCGCCGTTGACCTCACGCGTCGGGCGGCCTCGAGGTCATCCGCCGGCCGCTCGGGTTCGGCGGCATCCCTCGCGCGTTCGGCTTACAAACCGAACGCTTGTTGACGCCTCGCCTATCGCCCTCCGCCGCGCACTTCTTGGCGCCTCGTCGAGTGGCGATCACCCGCCGAGATGCCCGCCGGAACGCCGCTTGACCATTGACTCGCTCGTCCCCTCCTTTCTCACGGTCATTCCCCTCGAATTTGCCCATTTGCCGCTCTTGAGGTTCTTCTTCATTCAATTTTCTGCGAAATTTACGTTCGCACGAGAAGAATGCCCGCGAGAGGTAAATGAGTTTGCCCGTTCTCCCGCCCGCTCTTCCGCTCGCTTCTCACGCTCCCGAATTTGCGCGCCGAAGTGCGAACTTGCGCGGGATGAATTGCGCTCTAATCCTTTTTGGGGCGGCGAAGAAGCGAGTGGCCAAACGGGCGGCAAATCGCCGTCCGCCAGCAACAATGGGCGTCTAATTCCGCTGGCCCTCTTTGCGCAACAAAAAGCCGACCGCGCGATCCTTTTTGCAATTCAAATCGCGGCTCGCAGTCAAGAAGACGCCGGAGAGAAGAGCAGAGGCGGGGAGGCGGCAAATGAAGATGCAAATGGATTCCTGCTCCCTTTGCGGCAATCGCTCGGAGTCAAGTGCCGATCGGCCTTTGTGGAGCGGTGAGTCGAGTGCCGGTCGGCCAACCGTTTTTTGGTACGAAACAACCAACAGAGATTCAGCGTGCCAGGAGTCCGGTTTCAGGTGGAAATAGGCACCTGTAGGCGACGTGTTTGACGTCTTCCGCCGACTGGAATGACCACTCTAAGCACGGGTTTTTCTGTTCTCGGTGTGCATTCTGCTCGTGTTCGCAACCTCCATTTGAAATGCGCGATTCCCACGGCCGCGCATTTCTCGCGTCCAAACGCCGTCTCGCTTCCGCCCGCCCATCTGCCGCCCTCCGCCCGACGATCACTCCTTTCGGTCCAATCGCATAAATTAGACGGGCGGCAGTCCTGCATTAGGCGCTCCTCGGCCGCCGGAAGTGGACGCGAATGGGCACTTCTTTCGTTTGTTACACGCTTCTCCCCTCCGCTCGTTGATCGCCCGCCTTCCTCCGTTTGACCTCCGCCGACTTCCGTTTCGCTGATGCACGCCCGATCGTCGTGCTCGCCGCCCTCTGAATCACTCGTGGCCGTCGGCGGGCGAGGCGGAAGTAAGGCGGGCATTCTGACCAAAAGTGGTGGTCGAAAGCATTCTTTTCTGTTGTTTATGAAGTGTTTTCTCTTTCCATTTCAAGACTCGAAGAATGTGCGGCTATCCCTTCATCGACTGTACTCCTCTTGCCCTTTCGATTTGTTGTTCGTTTGATCGAAGAGAGGCTTCCGTCTCTGCCTCGAGCTGGCCACAAGTTCGGCCGCAAAGCCCGGCGGTCATTAACGAGACGGCCGAGATCACGTTTCACGCCCCGACCGCCTTGTTTTCGCATTGTGGTCACTCCGCCGCCCGCTCGGCCGCCTCCTAATTGCATTTGCGGCCGCCCGCGTTCCGGCCGCCCAATCCGCTCCGTACGTTCGGCCGTTTGGGCGGCCGCCGATTGCGAAATTGGGGTTAATGAAGCGGGCGGAGAGAAGAAAGCGGCCGCCGTTCGTGGGATTTCGGCCGACGGGCGGCTCGGCTGAGTTCCCAATTTCCGGTCAACGAGGCCGAGAGGGAAACTCGAGAAGTTTGGTCACTCGGCCGCCCCGCTTTGTTTCCGCTCGCAAATCGCGCGCCCGTGAATCGAATTTGCCGCCCGCATTTGCATAATTCCGCTCAATTTCCGCTGCGAACTCGCGCACACGAGCAGAAGGAAGGCGGCTGGATTGCGGGTTCATGGCAGGGCGTACGGTAAACGAAGGGATCTTCATTGTTCTTCCATTCACTCACGTCTGTTTGAACAGCGAGGAAGGACGTCACACTTCCGCTCGTTCCTCCCGAAATGAGGGCGGAAATGAGCGGAAGATGGCCGCAAAAAACGAGCCGCTCGCTCGTTTCGAAATCCGATTGCCCGCTCCTGAATGCCCGCAAGAGAGGAAGCGGGGGGGAAGGGGAGGGAATCCATCGGCCCTGCGGCTTCTTCGTCTTCGTGGAAATTAGCGAGTCGGCGGAGGGCGGAAGGCGAAGTCGGGGGATCCGCAAACCTCCGGAAATCGTGTTTTTTTCTCCCGATTCGAATGGTTTCGGCCGCCCGGCTTCTTTTGGGCCCAAATTGACTCCCGGACGGAGCGGGCGGGCGGATCGTGAGCACAACTTCGTTTTCGCCTCTTCTTCGGCTTCTTCCTCCTTTCTTTCTGCTTCGTTTTCCTTCGAGCCTCATAATCGGCCTTCTTGCTCGAGTAACAAGTGGGGATTGTTGACGTGTTTGTTGATCACGCTGTTCGTCATTCGACGTCCGCCCGTCTGCGAGTGGTGATTCACTTCAGCGAGACTTGAATTTCAATGAGAAGTGATGGGAAACTGCCGGCAGCATCGTTCGCTCGTGATCTCGCGAGTGAATAAGCAGAACGAAGCTCCCGCTTTTAATTGAGGAATGTGCGGATCGTTCGGCCAATTTGTTCCCGCCGATCGGAACTCGTAAACGTCGCTCGAGGTGTGCGGCGCCCGGCCCGGCGGGTCAACAGTTGGCCGTCCGAATGACCGGCGGGGGCTCGAGTTTCGGCCGGGCGGGCGGGCGGAAGAGCCGCAGATCTCAATCTGCACGCCGCGAGTGACAAATGCGGTCCGAATTGACGACCGGACACGAAAGCCGCAATTTTTGAGCGATTTGACAAGCCGCGCACTCCCGAAACGGGAGCGTTTAGAAGCTCTGCCGACTCAAAAGTAGTCACTTCGAGTTGCAATCCTTGAGTAAAGGAAGGGGATTGTTTACCCCGACCCGACCGGAACAAATCGTCTCCTCGTTTCATCTCGCCGCCCGCTCGGCCGATCGGAAGGCGGCGGGCGGGCGGGAAGGTGCGAAACGAACAGCAAACATTGGCACTCGGGCGACTAATCGCCGCTCCCGACGGGCCATCGGTCACTCGCCCGTCCGCCGACATGCTCGGCAGTTCACTTTTTTCTAATGGAAGGACGGACAGGTGGATTCGAAAGGCGGAGCGGCTAATGAGTGAGAAGAAGGCGGTTATTGGAATCTTCGGCCTTCTTTGCACTGCCCGCATTTCCACTCATTTCGTTCTTTTCTGCGGTCATTAAACGCCTCTTTTAAATACCCAGCTCTTGGAGGATCGCCGCCTGGTCGTCGGGATTGTTTTTCGCTCATAACTCGGCTGCGGTCGTCCACTCGGCGGTCGGGCGGCTGAAAGGCGATCGCTTGCGGCATTCCGGCCGGGCCGCTCGGTTATTAAGCGGGGCGGAGTGAGTGAGTGGCCGGCGGGTGATATTTTGAAGGATGGCGGCCGTCCAGGTCGCCGCGCCCTCCTCTCGCCCCACCGGGCGGCGGTCACTTGCGGCCGGCCGAACGGGAGTTCCGGGGAGGATCAATCGAGAGGAGGATCTCCTGTTTTGAACTAAAATGTTTCTAAATCTACCATTTACTCAGCAAACAACGTACTCGCGTTCTCATCGGGATTAGCGGGCGGAGCTCCGGCATGGGAATCGACGGCCGGAAGTCCGCGGGACAAACGGCGGCGACCGCCCACTTGCGAGTGATTCACGACGAACATCGCGTGTCCCCCTTGTTGTCTTCGTGTTCATTCGAGTTCCGTTCGTGATTCGGAGAAGCCACTTTCCTTTACTTGCTGGCTTCTGCTCCTTCCATTCCGTTGCAAGCACTCGTTTGTCGGAGCGTCTCAATTCTTCGGCAGCCGGCGGTCACTCGCGCACGTCCGGCCGGAAAAACCGAGCGGATTAATTTTTAATCAACCCACCGAAAGAGAAGGAAGAGGGCGAGTAATTAGACAGTCGTGTCCAGCGGTCACTTTTTCTCCGCTGCCATCTTTATTGCATGCATCCGACATTCCGGGCGGCCGGATGCCTGAGGGCAACCGAGGCGAGGGGGCGGGCACTTCATTCACGTGCGCGAACTTCTGCCCGCGCCGACTGGTCACTCCCGCGGCGGCCGTCTTGTCCACTCTAAACTTTGGGGTTGGTTTGTAATCGAGTCAGTGCACGCAGCGCTTCCATTTGTGGCCGGCGGAGATGCGCACTCACTCACTTAATCCCCGCCCGCCCCGCCCGCCCTGCGCGCGCCCTTCCTTCCGGCCGCCCTCCGGTCCGCGCAATGGCCGCCGAGGGCCCAAACGCTCCTGATTTCTCGTGAATGGCGGCTTCTTTCAACAGTTGGGATTGTTTCAGACGGCATGTCCACCTCTTCTCTTCGAATCGAAGCCAGTCTCCAATGAAACGTGTAGGCGGGATGCTCAACTCGCTCATTCTTTCTCTCGTCCTCGTGGCCAACGGCCACCGGTCGGCGGTCGATGCTCTTTGTGAGTGGAGAGAGAACCTCGCCGGTGATCACCTTCCCTTTCTTGTTTCAGCCCCGCCTTCGTTCACCGACGAGCCCCCGACGACCATCTGGTTCCAGCCGACGGACGGGCTCTCCGGGACGGCAGAACAAATTCGAGCTGCCGTGTGTTGCGAGCGGCGATCCCGAGACGTTCGTTCGCTTCCCCACTAACTTCTTCACTTAGCCTTGTTTGCCCTGCAGGTTCAAATGGAAGAAGAACGGAGAGCCGTTCGTCGTCGATGGAACGCACGTCATCTGGACGCGTCCAGGTGCAGCGGGCTCCTTGCTCTTCACGAACCCCGACAAGGACGACCAAGGTTTCTATCAGGCGAGCAACACGGGAGGCTACAGCTTTACACTCGTTTCTTCAGTGTTTCGTTGGGAACGCCTTCGGGAACGGCGGTCTCGAATCGCGTGCACGTGCGGCTCGGCTTCCTCGACCACTTCCCCGACCGGGAGCTGCGGATCGTGCGCGCGGTGGAGGGGAAGTCGGTGAGCGTCGAGTGCAAGCCGCCGAACGGCGTCCCGCCGCCCACCGTCGACTGGCTCATTCGGGACCTGAACGTCGAGTCGGTGCTGGAGTCGGTCTCCGGAGTCGCAGAAGGACCGCATCACGGTGGACGATCAGGGAACTCTTCACTTTCTTACGTTCTCCGAAATGACACGCAAACCACGAGGTTCTTCGAATGCGCCGTTTCGTCGCCCGTTCTTCGGGGCGAGTATCGCGGAGGCGATCGGATTCAATTGAACGTGCAGCCAAAAGCTCGTGAGTTCGCTGCTTGGTCGAAGGCTTAACTGCCGCTTTGTTTAGCGATCCCCCGAACGGAGCCCTTCGTCCTCTTTCCGCTCGCCCGAGTCGGTGGCCATTCGGGCGGGAGAGACGCTGAAGTTGAGCTGCATCATCGGCGGTTTGTCCTTTCATTCATCAGAAAGGAGTGCAAGTCGATTGCTTCAGGCTACCCGCCGACCTCCCCGACGTGGAGCAAATTCGGCGAAAACATGCCGGTCGATCGGATCCGCAGTTCGGCCAGCGAGGGCAACCACTTCCTGATCATCGAGGACGTGCGGCCGGAGGACAGCGGCACCTTCCAGTGCGAGTTCTTCGGCGAGCGGCTCCACTTCGAGGTCACCGTGAAGGCGGCGCCCTATTGGGAGGGCGGTCGGCCGGCCGACGTGACCGAGAACGAGGATTCGAACGCCGAACTCCACTGCTTCGCTTCCGGCAGTCCGCGACCGTTGATCCGTTGGTTCATGAACGGAATCCCTCTCCACGAACTGCGGGACAACAACACGCGCCGGCTGGTGCTGGACGAAGGGCGCATTCTTCGGATCACGGACATCAAACGGGACTTTGACACGGGCGTCTATGATCTTTCCCAGTGCAACGCGAGCAATCCGAGTGGCTTCGTCTTTGCGAACGCGTACATCAACGTGCTCGGTAGGAGGGCGTGTGCTCCAATCAAGCCCTCTTCAGCAATGGCCCCGCAGTTCATCACTCCGGAAAAGAAGATCTGGCGGGTTGCGCGGTACGAAACGGTGGACATCCCGTGTGTCGTGGAGGCCGCCCCCACTCCGCTCGTCCGTTGGGTTGACGCGAACGATCAGCCGATCACGAGGTCGAGGGGAAGATCAACGTGAGTGGAGGTTCCCCAAGAACATCTCTTGAATGATGTTTAGTTGTTCCCGGACAACACTTTGCGAATTCACAACGTGGACCATCAGGACGAGATGGTTTATTACTGCAACACGAGCAACAAGTACGGGATCAACCGGGCCGAGAACACGCTTTTCGTTTACGGTTCGTCTTCCACTCGGTTTTTCCTATCGAATTCTGCGCTCGTTTAGATCAATTGTACTTCTTGCACGTGCCCCAACCCTCACGGCTGGAGGTCGAGGCGTACGAGACGGTCGAATTGAAGTGTACGTATTGCCTTCGATCAACAACCAACGACTGCTCGTGTTTAGGCGAAGCGACCGCCGATCCCCGTCTGGAAATTCGCTACCTCTGGACTCGCGACTCTCGTCCGTTCGATTTCATCCCGGAACTCGAGTTCGCCCTCCCTTTTTCTTGCTTCTCCTTTCATGCCCTCGTTTAGCGGAACGACGAGTGTGCTGCGGCTGGATTCGGTGCGCGGGCGGGACACGGGCCGGATCGAGTGCACGGCGATCACGGACATCGGGCAGAAGAAGGCGGAGATGCAGTTGGTTGTCAAAGGTTCTTTTCCACTTTCTTCAACTCCAATCACCTCCAGTTGTTCGTTCAGACGTGCCCGAACCGCCCTCCAACGTGCAGGTGGAGTGCCGACCGAAGAGCGCGTTGATCTCCTGGAAGTCCCCGCTGGAGCACGGGAGTCCGATCACGGAGTACCGAATCGAATCGAAGACCAACTTCGCGCCGGACGAGTGGCGGACGGCGCTCATCGAGCGGGACCTCGAGCGGGGCGAATTCGAGGCACAAATCACCCTGCGACCCGTGGACCAATTACACTTTCCATGTGCTCGCTGTGAGTTCCTCGCTTCAGCGAACAAACGAGAGGATGGTGGTCGTTCAGGTGAATTCGTACGGCCAGTCGCCTCCCGGCTCTGCCGCCAACGCGCACTGCGAGACGGCCCCGAACGTTCCGTTCACGAACCCGAAGAACGTGCGGGTGGCGGGCAACAAGCCGGACAACCTCGTGATTCGTTGGGATCCCCTCCCGAAAGACGACTGGAACGCGCCCGGCCGTCAGTTCGCTCACCCACTTCTTTGAAGCTCCTCTCTGTTTTCAGTTCGGTACAAAGTCCAATATCGTTTGAAGCAACCGAACGCTCGCTGGCAGGAGTTCTTCGTCGAGGATCCACTCGCTGTAAGGGGCAAGGAAGAGGAGATCATTGTTGGAAGGAAGCTTGCAGGACCACACGATCCTCCGCGAACGGCCCACCTTCCAGGAGTACGAAGTGAAGGTGCAGGCCGTGAACGAGAAGGGGAGTGTCCGAGCGAGAGCCCGCAGCTCACGAGCGGCTTCTCGGGCGAGGACGTCCCCCTCACCGCGCCCGCCGGCCTCACGCTCGGCGACGTCGAGAAGTTCGACCGAGTGGTCGTCAAGTGGGAGGCCGTCGATCCGGAGACCGTCCGCGGCCACTTCAAGGGCTACAAAGTGAGCAGAAAAGAAGCTCATCTTAGACGCTTATCGCTCGCTTCAGGTCGTCTACTGGGTCAGCGAGAATCCGTACTTCACGGAGACCGTGCAAGTCGGCCCCCAACACCTGCAGGCGCAGTTGGACGGGCTCAAGGCCCTCACGAACTACACGGTGGAAGTGAAGGTGGTGAATGAGAACTACGAGTCGCCACCGAGCCTCACGATCACGTTCCAAACGCCGGAAGGACGCCCGTCGGAAGTCACGCAACGTTCGTTGAGAGCGAGGAGATTGCGCTGGAGTGATCGCCTTCTTTCTTTCCAGTGGAAGTCCATCCGGTGGGCTCGGAGTCGATGCTCGCCACCTGGGAGCCGCCGGCCGAGCCGAACGGGCAAATCCGCGGATATTACATTCGATTCGAAAGTCCGCTTTCTTCCTTTGATCCCTCCTCCAACTTTCCGTTTAGACTCGACCTCGCCCGATCAAATCACGGAGTCGTACGTGGTGGCCAACCAGCACCACTACTTGAGCGAACAACTCGTGCCCGACAGCGTCTACATCTTCCAAGTGTGGGCCGAGACGAACGGCGGCGAGGGCCCCAAAAGATCGGCCGTCTTCCGCACCTTCCCGTTGAAGAGTGAGTGGAAGCAGCAGGAAAAGAGGGAGCGGACTGGTGTGTTCAGATCCCGACGTCCCCCGTTTCGTCGTCCTCCCGCACGGCGTGGGCAGCTTCCTCGTGAAGTGGCAGGCGACGGAGGGCGAAGCGTACCCGATGCCGGGCACCACCTTCCATCTGCGGTACGCGCTCGTCGGGACGGACGAGTGGAACCGAACCGGAAGAAGTGGCCCTCCCGCGACGGGAACTCCTGCTCGAGAACCTGAAGCCCAACGAGGACTACTGGGTGGTCGGCGTGGCGCGCGAGAACGACCGCCGGACGCACTCCACTCGCTTCAAGGTGCACACGGGCGGCGGCTTGAGCCTCTCGCACATCAACGCGGGTACTTCCTTCTTCTACGCTTCTCTTACACGATCCTCGCACTTGCAGAGAACCTCCGCGAAGCCGCGTGGTTCATTGCCGTCCTGCTCGTGGTGGGTGTGATCCTTCTCATCCTTGGCCGTCTGCTGCTGCCTCGCCCAGCACTCCGGGAAGTACTCGGTGCAGAAGCGAGAGCGAGAGTTCGGGAAGGCGGACGATCCGGAGGAGTACAAAAAGTTCCTTGAGTATCACCAGTTTGAACGAGAAGGACGACCCGCCGACCATCGCCGTCTCCCTCGCCGAAACGATCGACTCGAAGCGGACGGACGTCGAGGGGCAGAAAGTCCGAATCGCCGCCCCTCCACTACACGGAGACCACCCAGCTGTGGCCCAAAAGACCGCTGTGATCCGAAGAGCTTCCCCTTTGAGCTTCTTGCCACCCCCATTCTCTTCCATCGTCCTCGAGCTTCTCGCATTTGTTTCGATTGCCGTTGATTTCATAATCAGGATCCTTTCGGTGCTCTTCGATTCCGCCCGCCCCGCCGTCTGCTTCGCGTTGCCGCCCGTCCGTTCCGGAGATTATTCACTTCTTTCTCCCTCGCTCGCTCGAATAAACGCGAACATTGAGAAGAAAGACCCCGTCCACCCTCTCCGCCGACTTCCTCATGCGTTCGTTCGTGTTCGTGAGAAAACAAAGCGGTCATAAGCGAGCGGCCCCGAACTGTTTGCACACGGGCCTCCACCGACCAGACCGGCCCGCCCGAGCGGGAAGTGCGGCGAGGAAGTTCACGACCGGGCCGGCCGCTTCGTGCACCGCCGAGCGGATCGATCGATCGGCGAATCTCATTAACGCGAACCGAACACAATCCTCCATTGTCCCCGCTTCTTCGTTGTCCTCGATCGGAGAGAACAAACAAGAGGATTTGGAGGGAAGCATAACCGCCTTCTCATTACAAGCAGCAATCACTCTCGCTTTTTGTCCACGCACCTTCAGATCAGCGATCCAAAGCAACGCTTTCCGGGAGTTTTTTGTTCTTCGAGAGGCGGGAAGCGGAAACGAAACGGCCGTCGAGTGTTTTCGCCGCTCGAGGGCCCTCGGCGGCTCGTCGATTGAGGAGGCCGCGCATTCCGCGAGCAGTCCGTCGATGAACGAAGTGATTGGAGAAACTGCTGCCTGATCAGAAGGGAAGATGGAAAGAAGTTAGTGACAAGCACACTTCATTGCCCCTCGTTTCGTAAACTTCGACCCGTACAGTCGTGGCCGAGGAGGCGAAAGTCACGTGCACAGCGAGGAGAAAGCGGGCGGAGTGACCGCCGACCGGCCGGTCGATCGGCGGCTGTGCACTCCACCGGCGGGCCGAACGGCCGGCGGAGGCGGAGCAATCGACCGCTTTTAACCGCCGGCCGCTCCACCGACCGCCTCCATTCGGTTGGATTTCGACTGCTCGCAGCTCCCCTCATCATGACCTCCCTCCTCGCCCTCCTTTTGGCCGCCGTGCTCCTCGTCTCGTATGTGGCCGGTGAGTTCATTCCAAGCGACCCCCTTCATCCAATTGAGAGCAGCCGGCCAGTTCGACCGATCGAAAGCCGTCGGCCCGTGCATCCGCGGGAAGTGCCCCGAAGGCCACACCTGCCATCGGCGGGAGTGCTACCCCGCTCGGATGGCCATGAACGACGACCCGATGGAGGAGCTCTTCGACGACGCCAAGCAGCGTAAGCTTTTTATTTAATTGTTGCTCACATTTACCCGCCTACCTGACAACCTCGAACAAACCGCAGCAAGACGAGCAAACAGTCCCACTAATTAGTTAACACCCAACCCTCCCTTTACAGAATCTTACGGGTCGTGTCTGTCTAATGATTGCCCGTACGGCTTCAATTGTGAAGAGGGCCGTTGCGTGAAGCGTAAGTCCGAAGCTTGGCCATGAGTGGATGGAAGCTTTCGGACGGGGCAGTGAGGGCATCGATTGACGGGCTTGCTGGGTGAGAGGAAGGAAATGACGGGGAAATGGATGCTGGCAAAGGGAGGCGTGTGCTGCTTTACTAACTGCTATCAAAATGGTCTGATATTCCTTTTCATTCACGTCTTGTTTGCAGCGCCCGCCGCCATTGGTCCGTGCATCAAGTGAGTGACTTTTTTGTTTGAAACAACCAACAATCTTCCTTTCTAGCGACCTTCTGCCCGTCCGGCTTCAAGTGCCAGCAAAGTGATTACAAGTGCTATAAAGCTTAAGGACAAGAGCAATCTCCGTCTTCTCCACACAACAACTTAATTTATTCCGTTTGCCTCCCTGTTTCTACTTCTTTTTCTGGTTCCAGAGTAAACGAATTTACTTCGATTGTTCGGTCTATTCGAATATTTACAACATTCGGGCAGGAGTGAGATCTCGGGCGTTTAGATGCGGGGCTTCTCCTCAAACGGATCCGTCCGAGTACTCGTCGATGAGCGCGTCGTCGAAGGTGGGGCGGCGATCGCTGGAGAACGAAAGAAATGAAGCGAAATAAATGGGCAGCACTCACTTCTCGGTTTGTCGCTGCCGAATGGCCACAGCGACCCGGCGGCTGTTCTCCGACTGCGCCGGCTGGACCTGCAAGAACGATACGTGGAATGAACGAAAGGAGCGATCGAAAAGAACGAACGGGATTCAAGAGGACGTCCGTGAGCGTCTTGCGGGGCACGAGGACGTCCTCGCCGGCGATCTCGGCGTCAGCGATGTCGAACAGGCTGACTGGAAAGAACGACCTTCGATGACCGAAAGCAATGAAGAAGAACTCACTGGATTTTGCTCTCAACGCAATGAAGGGCAAGAAGAGCAACGGAAAGGGCGAAAAAGAACCAATTGGCAGACATTTCGGTCGAAATTCGCGCACTTCCGAAGTGTTCGCAAGAAGCGACCGCTCGTCGTTTTATAGCCGCCTGCTCTCCGAGGCACAACGGGCAATTCGGAGGTCAAAAAGCGGCCGTTGTCTTCGGGTTTTGTTCGCCATCGACGAAACCTGAAGAATCATCGCCGCCTTTTGTTTCCGCTCGCTTCGACCCTCGACCGTCCGCTCGGTAATTGAGCGCGGGGAGCGAGTTGTTTTAAAACACCCGCTGCCCTCTTGTTTCTTCGCCCTCCTTTTGTTTCGAGCTCCTCCTCGCGCCGCTCGCTCGCGCTCTTGATCGACGCCGCCGCTCGTCCGCTCCATCAAATTCGCACGTTCGCCTTTTGTTTTCATTCCGCGGCGGACACAATGGAGAGCCGGCGAAGTTTGGTGTGAGGAGAACGGCAGATCATCGAACAAACGAGACTGATGGAAAGCATGGAGAAGGAATGCAGGAAATAAGACGGAAGAGTTGCCATGCAGTTCGCTGAAGTCCGCCAAAAGGAAAGCTCTCGATTCTTTACGTGACATAGCTGAGCAGTTTAATGACGAACTCTGTAAACGAAGCGAGATTCCGAGCTCAAACTAAAAGAACGATTGCACTCGTAGTGCGCAGCCAGCAGGAACGGCGCCCAGCCAGAAATAAAACGACGACCAAATGGGATGAAACCCTTCCGAGAACCCCAAAAGAACACTTCGCAGGCGGCTTTCGGAGTAGTTCGCCCCGTTGGGCGCGCAATTTGGCCGCTCGGTCGCGGTCCGGAGGTCATTCGGCCTTTGAATTCAATCCAAACGGAATAATCGGTCATTCCGCCCGTCTCTTCACTCACTCTCTTCTTCTTTTGACTCATTTCTTTCGGTCTTCGGTCTTTCCGTGTGACTGGCGAGGGGATCCACCTGTTCGAGTGGTTTTAATCACTCTAATGTGTTTACAAACGAGAGGAAGTAGACGGAAGGGCTGATGTCTGATGGAAATTCCTCAAAACACCCGGCTTTGTCGGCCGTCTGTTCGCACGCGACGGCCGGCCGGTCGCTTGGACAACCGCGGCATTCGCTTAATCTCCTTTCGAGGACTGCTCGCGGCGACGGGGGGCGGGGAATTAATTTACGTGAACGCCCGGCCAAATCGGAGGACAATGCGGCTTCTCGTCCAAGCTTCATTGAAGCTTGCGTCGTTTCGGGCAGGCGGCATCACGAGTCCGCGATTGTATTTGTTTATCAGGCGGGCGAGTACAAACCATCTGCCTTGAAATAGATGCCGCGGTCTTCTCCATTCTTGCTTCAATCCACACTCGACCGTCCATCCAATACCCCGTTCTTTTCAGCACTTTGCAATGGCCGAAATGCGAGGTCCCTTGGAACAAACGAAGCGCCTTTGGGAGCAAACTTCAGCGACCTCCTCGAATTCGATCAGCTGAGCCCCGCACAGCTGGAGGAGAACCGCTTTGTGACCTTCCTCTACCTCTCGTTCATGCCCGTCTGCTGTCTGGTGGGGCTGACCGGCAACTCGCTCGTTTGGATCCTGATCACGTAAGCCTTATTCACTTTCTGTTGCTCTCCAATCACTGGACTTGCAGCTCGAATCAAATCTTCCGCCGTCTTCCCTCCTCCGCCTACCTGCTCGCGCTCTCGCTCATGAGCAGCGCCTTTCTCGTCAGTTTGCTGAGCTTCTGGGTGGAAGAAGTGAGTGAAGGCGGACTTCATTCCTCATCCTCCGTCTTCTTCAGGGCTTCATCAAGGACGCTCACGAACGGCACTCGGCCATCCTGTGCAAAGGGAGCACGTTCATCGCCCACTGCTGCGATTTCGCCTCCGTTTGGCTGATCGTGCTTGTCGGATTCGAACGACTGACTCTTCTCTACAAGGCGACGTAAGAGAAGCAAAGGGTGAAAGGGGGGATTCAAGGGTTTCTTGCAGCTTCCGCCGCTCGCTGGTCAACTCTCGGCGGCAGGTGGCCGTCCTCGTCCTGATCGCCGCCCTGTGCAACGTCTGGATTCTGTTCGTGGCCGAAGTGAACGAGTTTGGCGGCTGCGACATCGACGCCCGTTACGAGGACCTCTACAACGTAAGCATTCGGAGAAGAAGGGGCGGATTATCCGACCGAAAGGCCGTCAAAAGAAGGCCGCCGGTCGCGTGTTCTTTGCGAACCTCCGGCCTTTCCGAGGTCCCTAATCCGAACAATCAAGCAAACGGAAGGACATTCCAGGGATTCACCTTGTTTGAAACCGTCGTTTGCATGGTCATCCCGTCCATCTTCATCATCTGTTCGAATGTGCTCGTCATCTCCAAGCTGAGGGCCCACTTCAAACGAATCCCCAGCTCGCCGTCGGTCTCCTTCAACACGGCGGACGTCGTCTTCACCAGCGGGCCCACGCAAACCGTCCGCTCAACGAAGATCTCCAAGTGAGCGGAGGGAAGAACGAGCAGGAGTGATGCTCTCGATTGCAGGGCGAGTCTCGTCCGGCTGAGCAGTCGGCTGTCCGTCGGCCGGGCGGAGAACAACGAGCTCATCCTTCGACACAACCGGCGGCAATCTCTCCGCTACACCGACATCCAACTCACACGTTCTCTTGTGATCATCACTACCGCCTTCCTGGCCCTGAACCTCCCCAACTACATCTACCGAGTGCTCGTCCAACTGCACGTGGACGACTCGGTGGGTTGAGCGGGCGGAAGTGCGCGTTTCTTCGAACCTCGCGCAATCCGGAAGCGACGTGAACCGAAAGAACGCGCGGTCGGAGTTTCAAATTCGAAATTCGCGCAACGGGATCATCCGCCCGTCGTCGTCGTTAGCGAGCGGAACGGCGGATCAACGCTGCCCTCCGCACTCGCGGCGATTAATTGCGATCGAACGAACGAAAAGCAGACGGCCTTACCGTAAAAACAAATCCGATAAGCCGCCCGGCTGCACACAAACCGAATCGAATTAATGAGCGCAATCAACCGAACTCCTTGCAGACGGCCGTCATGAACTACTTGCGGATGCTCGCCCACGTGCTCCTCTACTCGCACCACGCCCTCCTCTTCTACGTCTACATCTTTAATTCGCCTCAGATGCGGAAAGCGATTGCTGCCCACCGCCCTGAAGCTGCTCGAGTGCTACTGTTTGAAAACACACCCGGATCTTTCGGACATCGCCTTCAACTACTAGCCGGCCGGCCCCCCCGCCCGGCCGGCCGGTAATCCGCTCTTTTCGACTCACAACAAGCGGATCGGGTCGGACGCGTGCGCGAACGGAATTCGTTCTCGATTTTAATTGACGAACGGGGCGGCCGGCGGCTGATCCCCGCGAATTCGCCGCCCAATTGGCCGTGGGGCGGGTATAAAAGGAGGCGGCGATCACGAGAATGGGCGCATATTGAGTTCTTCAATCGATCCTCCAATCGGCCACCGCCCGAGACGAGGAAATGAGGGCGGCCTTTGGGGTTGCTACCGTACTGGCGGTAGGGTTCGCCTTGGTGCACGGTAATTCGCTTTCATTCTACTCCTTTCACTCCTCTCCCTTTTAGCCACGTTTAGTCGATCACAATGGGAGAACCTCCCGCAGAAGCTGAAGGACCTGGACGACAATGACTTCGTAATGGGGACTCTTGTTTGAGGTCGTTAATGGCTGATCTTGCAGTTCGGGATGTCTTTTGTCACGAACATCACCGGCCGGAAGTGCATTCCGCAATGGAACTTGCCCAAACCACGCTGCTGGGGAGGCGGTTGGCCCTGGCCGTGGCCCCATTGGCCCGGACAGAAGCCGACGACCACGACGAAGAAGGGGCCGACAACCAAGAAGGGAAGCGCCACGACGCCTCGCGGCACCTCCACGACCCGCCGTTGCCGTCCGACCACGGCGCGGACGTCGACGACCGCCCGCGGCACCTCGACGAGCACTCGCGTCGTGCCCACGAGCACCACGACTGTTCGGGGCACCTCCAGCACCGCCCGAGTGACTTCAACGAGCACCCGGACCGTCCCCACGACGACGACCACTCGCGGCCAGAATCCGACCTCCACTTCGACCTCGACTTTGCGGACATCCACCTCTACGGCGGCCTGCCCCCACGTCCACCTCGACGCTCCGAACGTCGACCTCCGTTGCGGCGAGCACGAGCACGGCCGCTCCCACGCAGACCACCCCGTCGGGCGGCCTCGAGACGACCACCTGCCAGGTGAGGGAAGAAAGGAGGTCTTATGCCTCCAGTTCGTTGATTCCAGTACGCCCTCGACATCCAAGACGACGTCAACTGCAAGGACATTCGGTAGGAAAGGAAGGAGCACCACTCATCTGCTTCTTTTTGCAGAGGCGTTTACGATGGGAATGGGGCTCTCCAAAAGTGCAAGTGAGTTGTCGGCAGTATATCGTATGTGTGTTTAATCGCTCGCGCCCGCCCAGGCCCTATTTTACGAACGAAACAGTTCAAGTGAGTTGCCCTGAGCTGCTAAAAATGACCAAATTACTGTTTAGGCCTTCTACGAGCAGTGCCGGCAGTTTGAGGTGAGCACTTCCGAATGCGGCAGTTCCGGCCCGCACATTTCCAACCGCGCACCTTGTACGTTCGTCACTAATGGCATCCATTGCAGTGCAAGTACCAGCGAGCCTACCGATGTTACGGCATGCTCCCCTTCATCTATAACTGCAGGTAGAACCCGAGTGTTTTGTCGCGGATTCTTGACCGCTCCCCGATTGCAGTGCTCAACTGCCGGAGGATCAGTCGCTCTACGGGTGGCGCGAGTACAACAGTGAGGTCACAGGAATGAAGCGCAGAAGTGAATTTGATGTTTGCAGATTGCCCCGAGTCTTCCTCGCCTTTCCCGTCCATCGTTCGTCTTCATGCTCATCGACTGTCTTCAAGCGGCTGTTTCAGACGTTCACCGACATCCCGACGACCACTCCGGGCACTGGGGCCGGGCGAAAGAAGCGAAGCGCCAAAGGAGGCCCGAACAACGACGACGAGGACGACCGCAGCGGCAACAACTCGAAGGGCGGCGACAAGTCGGGCAAAGGCGGCCAGAACAACGACGAGGACCGCAGCGTCAACACCGACGGGAATGCCTACTGGAATGGCAACCACGAGGGTTGGAAGGGAAGCCACGAGGGCTGGAAGGGCGGCTGGGGCCAGGGCGGCGGCAAGCCAGGCCACAGCGGTCCGGAAGACGACGACAGCTCGGAGAACAACTCGCACGGCGGCGGCAAGTCCAAGCGAGTGGCCGTGGGGCGACAGCTCGGAGGAAGGCCCCGGAAACAACACGCATCCGGGTTGGGGCCACGGCCATCCGCACTGGAACGACTCGGACAGCGGCAGCCACTCGCACGAGGGCCCCGGCTCGCACGGGCACTCGTCGGAGGACAACTCGGGCCCCGGCAACGACGACCCTTGCGAGGAGGAGGACGACGCTGACCTGAACTCGCCCGAGGACTCGGACGAGACGGACGAGGGCACCGCCGCGCCCGCCGAAGGCATCAAGTTCAACTGGTGCGTGCCGCGCAATTTTCTCCTGGTGGCACAAGCACGGCTCCTACGACCCGACGCCCAACAAGCCCAACCGACCCCGCCGACGTCGTCGTTGGGGCCGCCGCAACGGCGGCAAGGGGAAGGGCGGCGGCAAGGGACGCCGCGACTGATCCCTCTCCGCCCGCCTAACCAACAACAAAAACCCGCACATGGAAGTCTGAAGACCTCGAGAGAACAGCGCGATCGATTGGAACAACTCACTTGCAACCCGGGAGCCCACTCCCGCCCCGCATCTCCTCCCCGCCCCCACTTGTTTCCCCCTTCTTGTTTCCACTAGTGAATAAACCGTGCAAATAAACCGAGAGATGGGAGTAAAGCAGTGTTTATCGCGTAAATGCTAGCCGTAGTCAATGCACCAAATAGAGGAGTGAAGAGAGCACCAAGGGGTCAGTTCTTCCGCTTGTTCCACACGAACGTGACGATCGAGTCGGCGGGCACCTCGAAGTTGAGCACTCCGCTCTCCGCCGGGTCCTTCACAACCAGATCGACGGCCTTCGAGTCGTCGTTGTGGACGACCAGCACGCGCTGGTTGCTCGGTGTGGTGAACGCGATGGCCTGCAGGTCGGCGCCCGGCGGGTTGTTGAGCGTGGAGAGGATGCGGACGGAATTCGGACGGCACAAACTTCGAGAAGTGCGCGAGAACGTAGAACATCGGCTGCTTGTACCACTCGCCCGCCGTGGCGTTCACGATGATCGGGCTGTCCACGAAGTTGTGAGCCCAGCTGCAAGCGAGAATGAAGTTTGGGAAAGGTAAGGCGAGCGGGAACTTGCTTCGGGCCGCCTTCCGTATCGAGCGCGAGATTCCAGTCCACCCAACCGACGACCCAGCGTACCAGAACCGCAATAATATCACGGGCGTAGCGACTGCCACGACTCCAATCACCGAGGTTGGGGCCCGAGTTGAACCACTCGGCGCCCGTGCACGCCTCAGTCGACAGGATGAACTTGTCGGGGTGGCGTTCGTGCTGCTTGTTCAGCCCCTCGCGCCCCACGATGTCACTCATGTACCAGTGGATGGCCACTCCGTCCACGAAAGAGGCGGCCGTTGGATTGTCGAGGATCTGCAAAAGCAGGAGATGAATCGATTGTTAACGGAAGGCCACCGACATTCGACGGGTACCAGGGGAGCATGAAGAGGTTGTCGTCGTTGATCATCACTTTCAGCTGCGACGTCACGTTCGTGTCGCGGAGGAAGGGACCCAAGAAGTTCGTGATGAAGTCCCTGAACGACAGCAATCAGTCGCTTTCCTTCCGCCAACTGCTCACCGTTGTTCCTGCGGCGAGTACCACATCGTCTGCCAACCGTACCACGGGATGAGGCCGCTCGAAGGTTCGTTTTGAGTCGTGAGGCCCCAGAAGAGCACCCCGTGATTGGCGTACTCTTGGAAGAACCTGAACTCGAGCGATCGATAGAAGAAGAAGTAGGTTCCACTCACTTGACGATGTACTGGGCGTAGCTGTGGTAGTAAGAGCCGTTCGTTTGTCCTTTCAACGTGCCGCCGCCCTTCATCCGGCCGCTCGTCTTCATCCAGCCGGGCGCACTCCACTGAACCAAGGGGATGAGCAGGAATTGAAAGCGATAGAAGCTCACGGGACTCGCGAACAGCTTCAGCTCGCCGCCAGTCAGGTTAAGTGCTTGAATAAGGTAGGGGATCTAAAGAAAACATTGCTGGCCGGCCGAAAGAACAAACTGCTCACTTTCGCCTGCAGATCCTCGGGGGCAAGCTTGAAGGTGGCGAGGTCGAAGTCGTTCGCCTGGTCCACGTACGAGTAGATCCGCGTGGAGAAGTCGCACGAGGCGATCGGGACGCGGCCGAGCGTGTAGCCGATTCCTGGACAACAGTTGGAGAGAAATCAACGAAAGAATGCTCACCGTTTTCCCCGTAGTATTGCTGAAGAAGAAGATTGCGGGCGTCCGGCGTCAAGCGGTTCATGTTGACGCCGAAGGCGTCCGTGAATGCTCCGCCTGAACACTCGAATAGAAGTCAGTAAACGGAAGATGGACAAACCGAAGCCGAGGATCTTCTGGTACGTGATGGTCGGGTCGATTCGGATCGTGACCGCTTCTGAAATCGACAAGCAGTAGGAAGCAAAGGGATGTGAGCAGAAGACACACGTTCGTTCCGTTCGGCCGGCTGGAATCGCATGAGCAGCTTCTCCAGCCGCTTGCCCTCTTTGGTCGTCAGGTAGAGGGCCGCCTGCCCGTCGGCCAACTCGCCCAGCGGAGTGATCTCGTCGCAGTACGTCGCATTGCAGACGCACACGATCTTCACGTCCGAACCGGGGATTCGCCGGCTGACGCACGGGTTCACCGCGTGGACGGGCGAGCGGGCGACTGAAATCAACGAGTGGATTGAAGGGGGATTCCAATCGTTCCACTGCTTACAAACGAAGACGGCGACCGCAAAGAGAAGGGCGCTTCGGAGCACCATTTGGGCATTCCTGCAATCGAACGGAAATAATCACGATTTCCCGAGCAACGCTCGCTGGAAACGGAGAACAATCGAAATGAAGGGAACGGCCGGGATTAATCATCCCTTTCGCTCCAAAGGAAAAGTCCAAAGGTCGTCCAAATAAAAACTACGGGTGGCCGATCGGCGGAACGCGAATTCCGGCACCCGCCCGCTGCTTCGTCCCGAACGAGCAGCAGCCGCTCGCCCCTTCCGCTCGCCCGCAATCAACGGTCGACGGTCTTCCTTGATCAAAAGCGAGCCGTGCGCGTGGAGACGCCCGTTCGGCGGGTGATAAAACAAGAAGCGCTCTCTGCCGGTCGACTTTATCGCAAATCAACAAAAACAATTCAAATAATCAACAACTAGACGGAAATAAAAAGTGCAAACGAGCGCGTGTCCCTCACGGAGGTCACAATTCGAGCTGCCCGCCGAGATCCCGCACCAAGTCCCGCAGTTTGGCCTCGTTTGCCCGCAGATGGGCGAGCGTTTCGTTCTTGTCCCTCTCGATCGCCTCCATCAGCTCGCCTGAACGATTGAAAGATTGAATAAACGGAAAGCAGAGGGACCTACTCAGCGAGGAATAGGCCCGCATCGGTCGGATGTAATGGACGACGACGCCCTCCAGTTGGGCGCCGTAGAAATCCTCGGCGAACGTCTTCAGGATGTGCACTTCCTGGGAACGAAATGTGAGAAGAAGCGAACGGTTGAAAGGACTCACCACCGTCTTCACCTTGTTGTCAAAGTGGACGTTGTAGCCGACGCTCATGGCCATCGGAAAGAAGGACCCCGACTCTACGCGCGCCAAACCCGCGTACACGCCGTCTGCGAAACTGTCCGGCAGCCCGTCCACCACGTTCTTGTCCATGTTCGCTGGAAGGACAAAGAAGAATGAGAGAATGCAAGGGAAGAACCCACCGGTCGGGCACTTCAGCTTCTTGCCGCCGCGCCCGAAGCCGTGGACGACGACGCCGCGGAAGACGTGCGGGAACCTCATTTGGGCGGCCTTCTGCGCGTCCAACTCCTCCGGCGTCATCCAAAGCAGCTGCACGAGGAGGCTAAAAGTCAGCAGAAAGATCCACTTCAGTCGAAAGAACGGGGGCAGACCGCCGACGTTCACGTTCACGTGCATCACACGCACATTCCCCCGCTGCTGCAACGAGCGACCGATCGGCGGTTAGACGCGGGCGGGCGGTCGGGGGCTTTCGATAAAACGAACGTGAGCTCAACATTCTTCTCCCATCCACTTCGATCCACGCGTTTCATCGAGGAATTTATTCGAGAAACAAGTGAGCAGTCGGCGGGAATCTTCGAGCAACCGAGAGTGCGCGAATTCCAGCGAAAAGGAGAAGCGGCGGGTTTCCAGCCGAAAGGAACGCAGAAACAAACAAGCAGCAGACGAAACGGAGCAAAAAACCCGGGTATTTTCATTGGGGGAAGGGAGGAACACGTCAGATGAGCGTGATAAGAGGAACCAATCACCGCGTGCTTTGTAACTCGAGCACGCGGAACGAAGGCAACCAAATTTCAGCGATCCGCACCGGTGGACTCGTAGCAGAAGAAGGGGGATAAGACAGACGATCGAACAATATGCTTTCGAGTGAGGACGATGGCACAAGCAGAAGGCAAAAGAGAGACCCAAATGAAATAAGTGCAGCCGTTGATCAGGAGCGCAGAAGGGCGCTGAATGCGTTCCGTTTGGATTGGGAGTCGAAGAGGTCCGCGTAGTCGGGGAGCGGAGAGCTGCCGCTGTCCGATCGGGTACAAGAGGAGCTCCCGTCCCTTCGACGTGATCGGCTTCGACTGAAAGCGAGTGGTTGAATCAAGAGAGAAGATTGAAGTCATACCTCGTGGAATTGAACGAGTGCTTCCAGCGACTCGTGGACCACTTGGTTCGTGCCCATGAATTGGTAGCCTTCGTCGATCTTTTCCACAAGGAAGTGCTTGACCTCGTCGCCGCCGGCCGCGTACGAGACCGTGTAGCCCCAAATGCGCTCGGAAATGCGCACAAGGAAGGCGCCCGCCGGCTGGTTGGCGAGCAGCGAGTCGGTGGCCCGTCGCGAGAGGATCCCGTGGAACCAAATGAGCGGCTCGCGCGTGTGGTAGTCGAGGCCCGTGCCGATCGGCAGCTCCACCTCGCGGAACCAGCGGATGATCGCCTGCCGGTTGGCGGGCTTCGGCGGCCGTTGGATCGTCTTCCTAAACGCGGAGAATAAATGAACAGGCGGGTGGATGGACGGGGGACTCACACGGCGTCGCTGAACGTGCGGGAGGTCTTGTTCTCGAGGACGGGGAGCAGAGCGGTGGAGGTGCGCAGCGAATTGCGGTGTTGTTCGCGGGCACGCTGGGCGATGAATCGAATTTGGGCCTCCGCTTCCCTCGCTTTCTTCTCTGAACACGAACGAGAGCACTCAGAAGAAGGAATGAAAGCACTCGCCTTGCTCCTCGAATTCCAACCGCTGCCGTTCGGCCTCCTGCTCGGCCTCCTCCTTCAGCCGGTGGTGCTCCTCCATGAGCTTCTCGAGGATCCGCGACTCCCGCTTGTCCAGCTCCTCTTCGCGCAGTTCCTTCGGCCTGTCCTGCGGCCGCCTCATGCGCACGTCGGGCGGCGGCTGTTCGATGGGGAAGGGCTGCGGGGACGCGCGTTGGGGCTCGTTCTTGGGCGGGAATCCGGGCACGTACGAGCGGGTGTTCTGCAAACGATCAACAAAAATGAATGGATGGAAGAGGGCGCTCACCTGGACCAGCTCCTTGTTGTCCGCCTTCCGCATCAAATGCGGCGGCCGGGCGGGGACGGGCGGCGGCGGCCCGCTGGACGTCGACCGTCGCTGCGAGTTTTCGGTGCGCCGCAAGCCGGGCGGCACGAAGCCGTTGGCCCGCGAGTCGTGCTCGTTGCTGCCGCGGGCCGGCTGGTCGTAACTCTTGACCAGATGGGCGACCTTTCCGTTCGACTCGTTGAATTGCGACCGCCGATCGTTTTGGTTCGAGTCGCCGGACGGCCGCTTCTCCTTGGGGGCGGGCGGGCGTTCCTTCTCGACATTTCGATTCGGAGATTCCGAGCGGGAGTTCAGTTTGTTGCGCCAGGGAAGCGGCGACGGCCGGCTGTTCTCGCCGCCGCCGCTCGACGGCCGGATGGCGCGTTCGATCAGCTGCCGCACGCTGGACTTCTTCGGCGATTCGAGGGCGGCGGGGGCGTCGGGCTCTTCGAAGGAATTTCGCCCGTTCGACTCGAAGGAACTCCGCACGCTGCCGCCATTCTCCGCCGCCTGCGGGGCCTCGGCGGCGGACGTGGTCTGCGCGTAGTAGGGAACGCCGCTGTTGACGAAGCGGGCGACGGACTTCGGGTCGTAACTCTCCGCTCGTTGCGGGCGGCCGTCGTCGTGGCGCGGCGAGAGGCGGGAGGACTCGGCGGACTCCTCGCTCGACGTGCCCAGCCGCATCCTCCGCAGCTGCTGCTTGAGGTCCTCCTCGTCAATCGGCTCTTCGGAGGCCAGCGTGTCGCCCAGCTTCTCGAGCAGCAGCTCCGCTTCGGCCAGCTGCCGCGCCTTTTGCCGCGTCTCTGTGGCAAGGATGTCGTCAATCGAACGGTCGGCAGGGTGGTCGCCCATCACCCAAACCCAGACATTTCCGTCCCTGCCATGGAGCCATCTGAAGACGAGGGAAATGCAATGGAAAGAAAAGGAGGAGAACTCACTGAATCCGCCGGCTGTCCCGCTCTTTGGGCGCCTCGTTTCGCTCGCGATCTTCGAGCTCGGCCTCGCGCAGCCGCCATCTCCGCAGCTGTTCTTCTCTCATCTTGCAGAAGAGAACGTGCTTCTGCTCCTCGTCGAGCTGCGCCAGGAGCTCCTCCTCCACGTACATCTGCAGAGCGAAGGGAATAAATCGAAGGGAGGAGGGTTCACTTGCCCGGTCCAGAATCTCGCGAAGGGCGCTCATTGCTGGAGTGTGGCGATCCGAGTGCTCAACCGGCGGCCGTTCACATGTTCGTCGACGGGCGGCCTGAAGGCGGCGATGACTGGAGGGGGGAGGCGGCGAGTGTTCTGCGAAACGGACGCGATTTTCCGGCCGCCGGCCGCGACGCGAAACGGTGAGAAAAACCGCGCTGTACGCGGGAGTTCGAGAGCAAAAATTAGCCACCGCACTCCGCACCGCGGTCCCCGCGTCTCCCGTTCCCTCTGCCCCGTCCTTCCTTCCTTCCGATCGCAATTTACAACGAAGAGCCCGCCGACCGCGAGCACGCCCGGCTTCCTTCCGATTAATGGAAACCCTCGAAAAGGTGCGAAGAACGCTGTCCGAACACCAAACAGAAGCGGCGAGCGGGCGGCGGCGGTCGAAATGCCAAAAGCCCAACGAGCAACCGTTCGATTCGAGACGCCGCCTTGGCGAGCAAGAAGGGCGGAGGTCGCCGCAAATCGCCCCGAGAATCCCGCCAAAACTCGCGGAAGAACGAGCAAAATGAAACGAAGCGAACAAGTGGCGTCCAGCCCGCGGCGTGTCCACCGGAAGGTCGGCGGCGTCCATTTGTTTCGCGGTGGAAACACGCGGGCGGACGCCGCGACTTCCTCGTGGTCGAGTGATCGAAACGCCCGACAGCGCCAAACCGAAAATCGGCGGCGCTGAACACCTTTCAGCGGCGGCGGCGTCCGCTCGCCAATTTTGCCGGCGGCGTTGCGGCGGGGATCGCGCGCGGAGAAAATCGAATTTCCAACGGCGTCGGCGTCGGAAGAATCCGCGCTCTGCGCCCCAAAAGCCGATCGATGAACGGCGGGCGGGCGGGCAGAGGGGGCGGCAGGTTGCTCAAAAGAAGCAGGCGGTTTGATCGCCGCCAACGAATTCAAAACACGGACACTCGGCGTGAAAGAACGGAGTGGCGGGCGGACGAGCGGATGACGGCCCGCCAAGAGGCGTGAATGAGGGCCGGCCGCAAAAACCCCGAACGTGATCAGCCGCCTCGAGCCGCCCGCATCACCGCGAACGCCAAAAAAGAGCGGCTAATCGACGGCTTTTCTGTTCGCGCACGCGTGAACTAGCCGGAAGTTCAAACGGTGCGAAGCGTCGACTCCCGACAAAGAGCGCAAAGGTTTGGTGATCGAGTGATCGCGCAAAGAAACGATCCGCTCTCCTCGCCCCCTTCTCGCTTCCGCCCGCCCGTTGACCGCCGACCGCGTCGTGCGCAAAAAGAAACGAAGAAAAGACACGCTCGAGGGCTCGGTCATCCCGAATTGCGCCCACACCCGATCTTCGCATGATTCACATCTTCTTTCGACCCGAAGGAGGTCTGGTCGATTACCGAATATACTTCAACCTACATAGCCTTTGAAATTCGCTCTCTTTACCAGCGATCGAGCAGACGTCTTCGTAGGTTAGTCAGTTTCCAATGCTCCTTCAACAAGTGTGCCGAACGGACCGAAACGTTTATTCTCCTCGAACATCAACTAATCGACAAAAAGCAGTTCCGAGCGGCGATCACTCGTTCGTGGGCCCAAACGCGAAGTTCGCTCGTTTGGCGAAAGCGAAGGCGAAATCTCGGCGTCCGTCGGGCAACATCTTCGCGAATTTGGCGAAGCGGCCGGACGGCACGGCGGCGTCCGACTCGTAGGCGAATCGCTGGCCGCGTTTGGCGAACCGATCGGCGAGCAGGAGAGCTGCAAGAAATCGAAGGAGTGAGTGAGGAACGAGGCGAGTGATCGCTTACGTCCATCGTAGGCAAAGTTCTCCTGTCCGCTCTTGTCGGCCAACGCGAAGCCTGAACTCGTCCGATTGGATCAGAAGAATGCAAGTGGACTCACCTTGTTTCTGTCCGTGAACGAGGGCGGACGAGGAGGAGAAGGCCGAAGAGGGAGCAGCGGAGGGCGGTCATTCCAACAGACGGGCGGGAGTGAGGGCGAGGATGAGCAGAAGGCGAATGCCGAGCAAAGTGGAGAGGGCGGGGATTCGAGCCGCTTTTATAGCCGAAGCTCTCCGTTCTGCACGCAATCCCGAAACTACGCACTTCCTACCGTGTCGTTCGATTCGATTCGCTTTGTTTTGCGCACTCGAAATTGCCCGCTCGCTCTGGAATGCCCGCCTTCTGCAACTGGCCGGAAGCGGACGCTTGAATGCCGAAGCGGGCGGAGGACGCGCACGCGATCCCGCCCGCCGGAAGTCCGAGATTTCGACTCGCCCAATTATTTCGGTCCTTGCTCTTCTCCTCCTCCTTCTCTTGCCTTGCCCGGGATTCGTAATGCAGTCGACTGCTGGGCGAACGGAAGAGCGTGCCGTTTGGTGCAGCCGCAAGTGGGCCGCTCGTCATGTTCGTGCCGACCGAACGAAAATGGAAGTGAAGAAAGCTTCTTCCTTCCCGCCGAACAATGGCGGCCGATTGACGCGCGGCCCCGACCGGCGCCTTCACGGAAGTCCGATGACGAAGGGCCATCTTGCAAGGAGGAAGAGAATCGAAGATGAGAGGGCCGTACCATTTGGGGTCATGATTCCGGCTAGATCAGAAGGCAGCCGGAAGCGAGTCACAAAGAGCAGACGGCGTCAAGAAGAAATTCACTCCTGCAGACGACGTCCACTTCCCCGTTCGTCAGCTGCAGACGACCCGTCTCATTGTTGTCATTCGAACAGCCTCGTGATGACTGGAACGTGTTTATTGGAACAGATAGGAAAAAAAAAGAAGGACAGCAGAAGTGGGTGGCCGACAGAATCCCGTTTTGTTTGTACGTTGCATGAAGTAGACGATAGAAATCGGGAAGGGAATACTGGATTGTGAGCGCAACAAGTGGACGTCCCTTCGGAGCGAAGCGAACACAAGAGGGAGATCGACGGTCAAGAAGCGCAAATGCAGTCGGAAGGCAAGAAAGAGGGAGGAGGAAGAAGTAGAGAGTGTGAACGTGGAGCACCGGTTCGAATGAAGAGGCGTGAACGAAGAATGGAAGGCGGACTAAACGAAAGAAGAGAACCCGTGCTGGACGGGGTTGCCGCCGTTGAAGGGCGCGTTCGGCGGGTGTTTGGGCGACTCGAACTCGTCCGACCTCCGCAGTTGGATGCCCGGACCGGCCGCGTGGACCGACTTGGCGCTCTGCGTGGACGAGCTGCCCGCCGGCCCGCCGTGCTCGCTTCCTGCAATCCAGCTCGATCATTCGGGAGAACAATCGAAGAACGAACCGTTGGAAGCGCTCTCGTTCGTGTTCGCGCTCTCCGGACGGCTCGGGTAGCCGAAGGGCATCCCGTTGGGGCCGAGGGCCGCGTACCCGCCGCCGCCCACGTTCCGCGAGGGCGCCCTCGAGCGCTCCACCTGCTCGCGGGTCTTCCGCCACGTTTGGCGGTAGGCTTCTTCGGTCGGGTTGGTGGACTGGTAGTGGGAGGCGAAGGAGTGCTCCAGCCGGGTCGCTCGGCTCGTCCGCGTCGCCCATCAGGTTGTGGCTGAGCGGCGGCAGGAGGTCGGCGAGACCGTTGCCGTTTTCTGCAAGAAGACGAGCAATGAATGGGGATTGCCCGTGCACTTCCTCACCTCTCATGCTCCGCCCGTTGTGGATCGCGTAGTCGCTTTCCTCCCGCCCGCTCGTCCAGTAGTCCCGGCCGAGGGTGCCGCCGGTCGAGCCGCCTCGGCATTCGGTCGGCGATGCGCGTAGTTGGCGGACGCGTAGCCGCCCGCCCCGCTCGCGATGCTCCCGTTCAGCCGCCCGCCGGCCGTTCGCTGGACTTCCGGCGGAATCTGGTCGGTCGCCAGCTGCTGGTAGACGCTGGAGGAGCCGTAGATCGAACGGGCCGACTGGTTGCCCATGTTCGCCGCCCCCACAAAGCCCTGATTCAAGCCGCTGCCGATCGAGCCGTAGGGAGGGTCGAGGCCCATCCCGCGGCCCGTGTTCAGCACGTCGTTCGACAGCCACGAGGTGTGGGTGGCCGGGCGGGGCGTCGTGTTGGGCTCGTCTCCACTGAAAGCAGCGAGAAGATTGAAGGCCGCTTGTTCCGGCAAGCTCCTCACCGTTGCTTCGACTGCAGCTCGTAGGAGACGACGAACCCGTCGGAGAGCTGGTGCGTGTCGTAGGCGGCCGGCTTCTCCTCCTTCTTCCACGAGGTCGCACTCGTCACGCACAGGACGGAGACGAAGAGGATGAGCACCATGACGATGAGCAGTCCGATGATCACGAGGAACCACCATTTGGTGTAGAAGGCTTCTTCCGGCAGAGTGGCTGAAGAAGAGAATGGATTGAACGAACAGTTGAAGGAGAGGGGACTCACCGGGCACTTGCAGCCGCTCGGACTCCTCGGACGGCATTCCGATGCCCAGGTTGTTGCCTGGAATTGCCCTCGATTGTCCACCCACTCGTTCCTTTTGGTTCAACTCACGAGAGAACACGCGGAAGACGTAGTAGGAGGCGGGCATCAGCTGGCGGTAGGAGACGCGGTACTCGTTGTTCGTTCCCATCACGCTGCTGATCGTGTGCCACTCGCCGATCGTGTGGCGGGGCGCGTACGGGTCGTCGTAGAAGGAGCGGCGCGTTCGGGTGCTCGCCGACGGCAGGACGCTCGCCTCTTCGGACGGCATTCGGCTCGTCTTCGGCGAAGGGCGAGGAGGGCTGCGCGGTTTGGTTCACGACGCCGACGCGTTTCGCTTGGATCAGGTGGCCCTTGATCGGCGTGCTGCCCGCGCTCCCGTCCCGCCAGCGAAGAAGGACGGTCATCTCCTCGGGTTGGACCTGCGGACGAGTGGGGGCGGTCGGGAGCGCCGGGATTCCAGCCGATCGTCACGTTGCCCGTCACTTCGGGTCCCGCACCCACGGAGGTGAGGGCCTGGACGGAGAAGGAATACGTCGTGTTCTCCTCCAGCCGGTTGGGCACGAGGAAGTTGACGGGCGTCTTCTCTTGGATCTCCTTGCGGAACTCCTCGGGCATTCGGTACGTCCGGTACGTGACCAAGGTAGCCGACCAACTGGCCGTTCGGCTGGGCGGGCGGACTCCAGCTCACGTTCACGCTAGTCCAGCAGGATGTCCGCGAACTCGAGGGCGCCGACCGGCCCGGGCGTGTCCTCCAGCGTCTTCGCGCGGATGGACGCCGCCTGCCCGTTGCCCGCCCGGTTGTAGCCGCTCACAAGAATCTGCAGAAGAAGAGTGATGAACGTGTCTGCAGAAGGGAAGAACTCACCTGATACTCGGTGAATTTGCGGAGGTCCGAAAGGACGATCTCGTTCTTCTCGGTGACCACCACCTCCTCCGTCGACTCGCCGCCCTCCATCTCCGCTCGGATCTCGGGCGAGAGGGACGACAGGAGGGGGGTGAAGCGAACGCGGTAGCCGGAGATCACGTCGTCGTTCGAGGGCGTCCAGTCGTCCCAGCGGACGTGGATCGAGGTGCTCGACTGGGGCGTCGCGTTCAGCCCGCGGATCTCCTGCTTCGGGATCGAGAAGCCCACGTAGACGAAGGCGGGCGGCGTGGAGACGGGCGAGGCGCCGAGCGAGTTGAAGCTCTGCACTTGCACCAGGTAGTGGTGGAAGCTGGAACAAGCGGGATGAGACCGAAGGAAGAAGATGTGGAAATCACCTGGTGAGTTTCTTGATCACGTGCTGCAGCTTTCCGCCCGGATTGGACTCCATCATCGGGACCTCGTCGACCATGAAGGAGTCGTTGGACGGGTAGATTCGGTACAACACTCGGTAGCCGACACTCCGCGAGTTCCAGTCCTCCGGCTCCAGCGGCGTCCACTTGAGCAGGATGGAGGACGACTCGTACGGCTGCGCCTCCACGTTCTGCGGGGGCTTCGAGGGCGCCGCCTCCGAAGTGGCGATCCACGCGGACTCCGCCGACCAGAGACTCCGATCGAAGTCGGACACGTAGCGGATTCTCGCCTGATACTTCTGATTGGGAAGCAGACTGCAAGCAGGTGGATGAATGGACGATGGGTGGAGAGAACTCACCCGTCCAGGAAGACCTCGTTCTTGTCGGGCAGAATCGTCACGGGCCACGCCTTCCACGGCTCGTTCGTTCGATGGAATTCGACCTCGACGCCGCGCACGGGCGCCTCCTGACCGCCGTTGGTCGGGACGGCGCGGGGGCGACGGCCAGCGGAGCCAACACGCCGTCGGCCGCCGGGGCGCGCATCGCGTTCCGTTCGGGGGTGGGCGGCGACGGGGGCTGCGGGCGGGCGTTGGACGTGAAGACGGCGGCCTCGATCTCCGGCCCCCAGCCGGCCGCCGTCTCCGCCTTCACGCCGAACACGTAGGTCGCGTTGGAGGTGAGCGAGTTGGCGGAGAATTCGTAGAGATTGTGCTTCACCGGTGGTCGAGATGGCCTTAAAGAACGAACGATTGCTTTGGGGCCTCTGTGAGCACTCACCTGTGCCTCCGATTGGTCTTCCCGCCAGTAGCGAATGCCGAACGACGTGATGCGGCCGTTCGGTTCGATGGGCGCCTCCCACAGAAGGTTGACCGAGTGGGGGGTGATCTTGCTGAAGCGAACACTCGACGGCTGCTCGGGCACGTCCTCGGGCGTGCGGACGACCGGCGGGTCGGCGAAAGGCGGGCGGCCCGTCCCCGACGAGCGTGTACGCGAGGACGGCCAGCCGGTACTCGGTGAAGGGCCGCAGTTTGGAGAAGTGGGCCGAGCGGACGTCCGCTCCGACGAGATCCAACGAGCGGGTGTGTTTCGAGCGAGAGGACCTCCTCTTCGGGCACGAGCCGCACGCGGAAGCCGAGGATGTTGCCGCGTTTGTGTCGCGAGGGCAGATCCTCCCATTGGACCCGCACCGACTGCTGCTCCACGTCCACGCGCACGTTCTGCGGGCCGGCGGAGGGCGCGCTCTCGTAGGTGGTGGCCGAGACGGTCTCCGAGGCCTCGCTCAACCCGAACGTGTTCTCCGCGAACACTTTGATTTGGTACGAGGTGAACGGCTCGAGGGCCAGCAGGGTCAACTCGCTGGCCTTCGGGTTGGAAGTGCGGACTTCTTTCTGCAAACGAGCAAGTGGAATGAGCAGACAGTTCAGATGGACTCACCCATTCGGTGTCCTCCTGCTCGTCGGCCTCCTCTTGGGCGCCCAGGAGCTCCTCGTCGTTTCGCCGTCCACTCGCCGGCCGGGAGCCCAAGCGGGTCGGGACGGGCTGCTCGGTATTTGATGAGGTAGCCGGTGGGCTCGGCGTTCCACTGGCCGGGCAGGAGGGGCGTCCAGACGACTTGGATCCGCTCGTCGGAGATGGGCTCCGCGTAGACCTTCTCGGGCGCGTTCTCGGGCTCCGTTTCGCGTGTTTGGAACGAGCGCGTGGGATCCGACGGGGCGCCCCGCCCGCGAACGTTCTCCGCGATCAGCCGCAGTTGGTACTTCGTGTGCGGACGGAGACGCTCGACGGTCAGCGAGCGGGCTTTCGGCGCACTGAACACGAACGAGTGGACATTCAAAGTGAAGTAGGCGCTCACCTGATGTTGAAGATGGTGGTGAAGAGGCTGGACGAGCCGACTTTCGCCTCCACGATCCAGTTCTTGATGAACGAGTGGCCGTCGAAGCCGGGAATGAACTGAAGGACGGCCGAGCGGGCGCCGATGTCCGAAACGACGACGGCGGTCGGCCGGCCGGGCAGCTCGGGCGGCACGCCGCTCTCGAACTTCGCTTCCGTCCGCGGCCCCGCGCCCTCTTTGGTCACGGCCTGCAGGTCGATGGAGTACTGGGTGGACGGCCGAAGGCCCTCGATCGTGACGTTCGTCTCCGTCCCGCCGACCATGATCTCGTTCTTCTCGCTCGGATGGTCCGTCTCCCAGTGCCGAAGAAGGTACTCTGCAATCAACGGGCCGTGAGGACCACCTCTTTGGTTGTGCTCACTGATGATCACTCCGTTCGGCTCGGGCGGCGCCTCCCACTGGACGACCACGGAGGTCGCGAGGATTTGGTCGAAGTCGATGGTCGCGATCGGGCCGGGCACTGGAAAGGAGTTCACTTCAACCCCTGCGGCACCGTCTTCCTCCGTGATCACTTCGATCGCGTCCGAGCGGGGCCCGTCCCCAGCGTTCGTGAAGCAGAGGACGGTGACGTTGTAGTGGCCGAATTTCTCCAGGCCGCTCACTTCGTGCACGAGGCGGGCAGCGAAGTCGGGGTTCACACGAACCAGCCGGTAGAGCGTCCCGCCGGGCGCCCCCTTCCAGAATTCGATCTGCAACGAAACAGGAAGTGAAGGAGGGCATGGAAGAAAGCAAGGACCTTGTAGCCCTGATTGACGCCCGGGATCATCTGCTGGTCGAGCGGATCGAAGGAAGAGCCGCACGTCCGTCGAGTTCAGCACTTCCGCCTGCACGTTCTGCGGCGCCTGCATCGGGGCGGACTCCCACGGAGCGGCCTCGATGGGCTTCGAGTAGACGCCCAGTCCGCGGTCGTTGTAGGCGGCCACTTGGATCTCGTAGTCGCGCCACGAGATGAGCGACTCGAGCAGCGTGTTGCGGGCGTTCGGGTTGCTCACGTTCCGCAGGTTCCACTCGAGGTCGTCGTAGCCGGAGAGGCGGTAGCGGCACTTGATAGCCGAGGATCTCGCCGTTCCAGCCCTCGGCGGGCGGCGGGTTCCACTGGACGATGATCGAGGATGAGGACCGACCGCTCGCCCGCACTTCGCGAGGGGCGGCGGCCGGCGGCTGTTGGGGCATCGTCACGTTGCCGGAGGGTTCGCTCGGCCGACCCGCGCCGTAGCTGCAAGCAACACGCGGATGAAAGGAAGAAAGACGAATGCCCACCGATTGAAGGCGATCACTCGGAAGGAGGCGGTCGACGACGGGCGCACGTTGTCGATCGACGCGAAGCAGCAGGCTTCTTGGGCGGAGTCGTCGGTCAGCTTGTCGGTCGCCTTCTCCCACTCGCTCCAGTGGCCGGACTGCCCGAGGGTGCGGATCTCGACGAGGTGCTTGATGATCGGCGAGTTGCCGTCGAAGCCCGGCCGCCACGTGACGCGGATCTTCGCGGGCAGCGTGTCGTTGAGCAGCTCCGCCTCGACGTTCTGCGGCATCGACGGCTTCTCTGAACGAGCGCGAAGATTACGAAGCAGTTCCCTTTGCGCTCAAACCGACCGATGATCTGCAGCGAGGCCTCCACCTCTTCGGTCTCACTCCCGACGGCCACCACGCACTTGTACACGCCGATGCTGTCGGGCCCGACCTGGCGAGATGAAGAGGCTGCCGTCCGCTTCGATCGCAATGCGCCGGGCGGGATCGCCGGTCGGCGGGATCTTTTGGCCCTGCAATCGATTGGATACTCGCTGCATTCTTTTCCTTTCTGCTTCCAGTGCAATTGTTTGTCTTCTTTGAATTCAATTGTGACCAGCTGGTCACTCCGCTCACGTCCCCGGAGCTCATGCATCAACGCGTCCCGGCGGATGTTTGGCGTCCGCTTTGTCCGCGAAGCCCGCAGTCGGCCGATTTGTTTCGAATTCCGTCGCCCGAATTGACCGCCGATTGTTCTCTTGGGCCGAGCTTTCCGCTGGGACGTGGCAAAGTGGCCGCCGGCCGCCGGATGAGTGGACGCGCGCAAAAAACTTGGAATTTCTAATGAATTCCACGAGTTTCTCATTCCGCTTCGAATTTCGACTTCGGAAACCGTAACATCCACCCGAATTCTTCCGCCGTCAACCCAAACGGCGGCCTTAAGTGCGCGCATCAAAGTGCCGCCGCCCGTCCGGCCACTTCTAATCCCCCGCTTCCTCCTTTTGAGTGGACGGCCGTCTGTTTGGGCAGCGGTTGGGCAATTCGGATGACCGCAAAAGCCATCTCCTTTTCCGCCTTTGCCCCCGACCCGTCCACTTCTACGGCGAGCGGCGGAATGCAACAAAGAAGGGCCTGTTCGGCGGCCGTTTTTTTTGGAAGAATGCGGGCGGCAGTAAACTTTAAAAACTGGACAGTACCCTCGCGTCCCATCCCGCATTGGCCTTGATGCTCGAATTTCATTAAAATCTCATTTAATGCGATTAGAGCAACCGTTTACATCACCCCCGGGACTTCTCGCGGGATGTCCACTCGACGGCCGCAATGAAAATTCCGACGGCCGACGCGCCGCGCGGCCCGCCGGAAGGCCGCCGCCAAATTTGATTTCGGGCGCGCGCCTTTTCGCGTCTGACCGCCCGCAAATGGCCGCCATTGTCCACTCGTTAGGGGGACGGGCGGAAGGGACGCGCCGCCGCCCGTGCGATGCCTGCCCGTCACCTTTGAGGCAGAGCGGGCGGCTTGTGTCAACATTGCCGAAATGAATTCAGGGCTTGCAAGCGGGCAGAAGGTCGGGCGGGCGGAATGGCGTGCCTTTTGATTTCCGAGGGCACGAATCGGGGGGGCAGCTGCCGATCGACGAGCCGCCCGTTCGATTCGTGCATTCCTCGATGAGAAGCAAAGCCAGCACTCACGTTTTTGGACCACTCGGGCGTCACCTCCGGGTTCTCGGCCTTCACCTCGTCGCTGATCTTGCACGGCATTCGGATGATGGTGCCGATTAGTTGCGACTGGTTGTTCGGGCCGTACTCGATCAGTCGGGAGCCTGAAGAAGAGGAGTTGAGATCACACGGAGAAGTGGGGGGAAACCAACCGCGAATCATGAGATCGGCGCCCGCTTCCGCCTCGTCCTCCGAGTCCGCACTCGTCGCCAGACACGTGTAGCGGCCGGCGTCGGTGGGACGGACCGAGTGGATGGTCAACGACGTCCGATTGGTTTGGACGCGGGGATTGCGGGCGACGGGCTCGTCGTTGAAGGTCCACGAGACGCGCGAGTTGAACGGATCGTTCGTGACGCAGTGGAAGACGACGTCGGCGCCCGGCTTGATCACGACGTCCGCCGGCTTCTGGAGGATCACGAGGTCGCCCGGCAGCGTGAACTCGTCGTTCTGCGGGCCGAACAGTCCTGAAGGAAAGCGCAGTTCATAGGAAGGTTGGGGCTATGAAGCAAACCTTCGCGGTCGGCCGCTCGCGGTTCGCGCACCCAAACGGTCGCGATGTCCGAGCCGGCGGAGTTCGCGGCCTCGCACTGGTACACGCCGTAGTTGTTCGCTTGGACGCTCTCGATCTTCAGGATGTCCGAAGAGATCGAATTGGGGATCTGAAGATGGCGAGGGAGAGGAGGATGAGAGCGTTCCTGTCCGCCAACTCGCCTTCTTCCCGTTGAAAGAACCACGAGAACTTCGCCCGCGGCCACGCGTTTTCCGCTTTGCAGCGGAGTTTGAGGACGCTGTTCAGGGGAATGAATCGTTGGCCGTCGAACAGCTTCCGGTTGATCTTCGGGCACTTCTGAACACAACGGAGCGATGAGGGAAGGTTTCTCTTGCAGGGATCACTCACCGATCACGTCCAAGTCGGGCGGAGGCGGTCGACTTCTGCGGGCCGCTCGCCGCTTCGCACTGGACGGTGGCCGAGCGGCGGTCGAGCGAGCCGCCCGTCTTCTCGGAGAAGAACTGGGCGACGTTCATGAGGACGAGCCGGCGGCCGCGTTGTTCGATGTGGATCCCGTGCGTCTCGGCCACCAGCAGGTCGCCGTTCAGACGCCAGCGGACGGACGGCGGGTTCTTGCCGTGGGCGGCCGGAACGCACTCGAAGACGGCCGCCTGGTCGTCCGCGGTGTCCGCCGACTGCAGGCTGAACGGCCGCTCGCGCCCCTCCACGTGCACGAGGTCGAGCGGCGGGTGGAGGACGCGGAACTCGGTGGTCGTGGGGCCCGAGTCGCCGGTCGTGCGCACGTCGAAGCGGTGGGTGAAGGTGGGCGAGTTGGCCGCCCGCACTTGCACCGAGTAGTTGCCCGCCTTCACCGCCGGATTGCCCACCACCAGCGCCCCTTGCAGCGTGATGTAGTAGTCGGTGTTCGACGTGATCTGAACAAACAGTTGGATTAACCCTCGCTCTTCCTCTCGGCACTCACTTCGTTCTCGTCGTAGAACCACCGCCAGCTCAAGTGCAGTTGGGGGCTCGCGAGCAGGGCGGGCGGTCGGAGGACGAAGTTGCCGGCTTCGGTGACCGTCAGGACGCTCAACTTCTCAGCCTTAAAGCCGTCGATGTCTGCAAGGAGAAGGATTGAACGGAAGTGAGAGGAAGAAACTAACAGAGGACGGTGACGTTCATCGACCACGAGTACGCGGTCCCCCGCTCGTTGCCGACGAGGCAGCGGTAGACGCCCGAGTCGGCGCGAGAAACACTGCCGATCTCGAGGAATTGGGCGCGTTCGGAGTCCAGCCGCTCGCCGTCCTTCGACCACTGGATTTTGAAGCTGGAGGGCGCGAGGCCGCCGGTCGTGTTCAGCGGGCATCGCAGCGACAGCCGTTGGTTCTCGTCCAGCCAAATGCGCGTCGGGTTCACGTCGCCTCCACCGGGCGGCAGGATTTGCGGCGGAGCGGTCGGTTCGGCGTCGAGGGCGAGGGCCGACGGGAGGAGCAGAAGCAGGAGCATCGAATAGAGAGGCGGTTGGTGGGCGATTCAGCCGCCGGAGAACTTCGACGTCGACGTTTCATCCCGCCGCATAACCGAGGGGCAGAACGAAAGAAGTGGACAACGACGACGGCCGCAAACAGGTGCTGAAATCGAGACATTACAGCGACGGAAAGAAAGCAGGAAACACGTGAATCATCCGCGAGAAAGGCGGGATAAATGCGAAGATCACGAAACCGGTGGATAATCAGCGACAAAGAAAGGAAAGCAGATACGAGTGACTCATCGGTGAAGAAGAAGTGCGTGCACCTGCTCGCCGAAATGTTCGCCGATGGGGCGGCAGATGGACCGAAAGCTTCGAACTCCGCTCTTCGAGCAAACGGAAGGCGCCCCGTCCTGCCGAGTTTCCCACGGCGTTCGCGCACAAAAGAAGTGACCCGCGAGGTCGTTCGAAAGGGTGATAAGAAAGAAGGAAGAGGGCAATAAAACGAGTGCGCAATGCGCAGAACAAGTGGACCTCGTCGTCGCCGCCGCTGATCGGCCGGCCGCTCGTTGCATCACGCGGATTACACGAGAAGGAACGAGTCGGAGGGCAAGAAGGAAGAAGATTTCCGCTCCGAATTCGCGAACGACGCGCCGCCGAAGAGGCGCGCGGAAATCCGCGCCGCCCTTTTCACCTCGACCCCGCGCGCCGCCCGCCCGCCGCTCTCGTGGTCATTCGGCGGCATTCCGGCGGTCGCTTTGATCGAGCGCCCGAATGACCGCCACGAAACACAAACATTATGAACGCCGCAACACGGCCCCTAACACCCGCTCATCCCGCCGCTCGTACAGTACGGAGTGGAGGACGAAGAATCCGAAGCGAACGGGACCGAAGACCGAACCGCACGGCCGTCGATCCCGACCGTTCGAGCAAGACAAAAGCCGTCAGATCACAAGACAAACGGACGGCCGATCGAGCGAGACCGCAAGATTCGCAGAACGAAAGATCGAATCTCCGAGGCCGACCGCAAATGACGTCGTTCTTCGAGCCGCCGACCGAAAGGCCGAACGAACACGAGCAGCGAGCGGAATGGGCGATCCGGCTGCAAGCGAACCTCCCAGCGCCCAATTTCCGCTCGCCCGCAATAACCGACAACACGCAATGGACGTCGGATGAGCAACGAAGAGCGCACTCGACGATCAAGTGCGGACATCCGTTCGCTTGTCGTGAGGAAGGTGGGTTCACCCTCGACACCTCCATCCTTCGATTGTTTGGAAGATGGAAGCCGCCTTCTGCCGGAATGTTTATTCCCGCATTCAGGAATTCGAATCGACCGCAAGGCCGCCCGCCCACTTCGAATTCGCCGGCGGCGGCGGGTGGCCGCTTCTCCGGACTCCGCCCACTTCTGCTCGGCGAGGAGTGGCGAAGCCGAAAGAAGCGGGAAGAAGTTGGGGAGGAGGAGGAGGAATTAAACGAACGAGCGGCCGAATGACAAAATGCGGAATTACGGCGCGACTTTTGATCTCCCCGTTCGCAATTAGAAGACGAAGAAGTTCGTTTGGGACGAAGTTTGAAGTCGTGGAGTGAGAACGAGAAAGCGGGAGAACGAAGGGATGAGAACACGAGGCGGATTGCCAAGGAACGGTCGCCGAATTCCAAAGAAACAATTGTTAACGAGAACAACCTCGATGAAGCGCATCCTAATTAGGGATGCAACAAGCGAACTGCTGCAAGCAAACGTTCAACAGCCACAACGAAGCAGAATCGCTTCATCGTTCGTTTATCGCGCGATCATCGGACTGACACGAATCGCGCGTGTCCATCAAAAGACCGAAGATCGATCGGAAACATGCGAACTTCCGAGCGGGCGAGCGGCCGGAAACGGGCGTCGACATCTTCCGCAATGCCCTGGAGAAGGCGGGGGCGGGGCGGCCGGCGGCGGGCGGGCGGGGGGGCGAAATCCCGCCCGGCCGGACGTCAAAACAAAAGTGGACGATAATGGACGATCCGGCCGCCCGTTTCGCGAAGTCAAAATGCCAACACGCCGCCGCGTTCATGAGCTGCCCGCCCTTCGGCGAGTTGCCCGCAAGAAAGCGGAATCCTCGGCTCCGCTTTCGTCTTCTGAATGGACGCCGCAAAGTGAATGAAGGGGAGAACAAAAGAGCGGGAATTTGCGGCCGTCGCGAGGCCCCCGATTAGTCGAACTGGGCGGGCGTTTAGCGAAAAGAAGAAGCAGCAACGGAATGGCCGCCCGAAAGATAAGCGGATAATTGGGGCCGATCGAGTGGACATCGGTCGGCATCCTTCGGCAATTCCTCTCGTTGGGATCGACGGGCGAGGATCCACTCGAACACAAAAGAAAGCAGTCGATCGTCCGAATTTGCGCAATCCGCAAGAAAACGGAGGACTTCCCCCGGCTTCTCCGTTCTTCCCGCCCGCTTGTTCCGCGCCTCTCCTCAATTATCCGCCCTAATTGATTCCCTTCGCACGGGCGAGCGGAACACGGCGGGGGAAAATTGAGTGGAACGTCCGAAAACGCCGCGATTACGTCGATCGGATGCCCACGGCAAGGACGGCTGCTCGGATCGAACAAGGGACGGGAAGGAAGGAGAAGGAAGTGTGTACAAAACTGGGGAGTTCGAACAATCCACGGGAAATTCGCGAAACGAATCCATCCCGGGCGATTATGAGGTCAGCCGAGCGCCCGCCGTCTCGCCGCCGAACGTCCGCAGAACCCGGCGGAATGAAGAAGACGAAATGAGTTCACTTCCTCCTCCTTCGCCTCTTCTGCGAATCGTCGCGGGCACTCGCCGAAATTCGAAACGCGTTCGGCAACGAGGAGAAATTCGATCGATCGGTCGGGAGGAACAAATCGGATCGCGAACGAGCGAGAAGAAAGTTCCGACTAATTGGACCCGAGCTCTTCGTTCTGCTGCCGGATCTGCAAGGGCTGTGGAAGACGAAATGAAAGCAAGCCACCTACGCGTTCCACGTGCCCTCTTGAACCCAGCAGGTTCAAAAGGAAAGAAACACAAAGGAGTGACCACCGCTCGTCCGTGATTCAGCCGGCCGCCCACCGCCTTTATCCCTTCGAACTGGACTGCTCGCGCCTTCTCGTTCGTCCGCTGTGTTCCCAAAGCGTTCAAATTGAATTGCGCGCGGCTCGAACGGGCCGAAAGCAAATTCGGAGAAGAGTTCGAGCCATTTGCATGCTAATCGTCGAACATCAACACTTCCGTTCGGATTCACGAGGAGTGCCCGGAAGAGGCGGGTGAAGGAAGTGTGTTGCAGTCTCCCGGCCCTCCGTCTGTTGCGCACAACAATCGGCGGGCGGGCGCACGGATGAATGGGCGGGTGATCACGGCCGCTCGCCCAATTAGTCGCGCGCGAACTCGAGGGCCAAATGTTGCTGAAAGGGCGCGCGGGGATCCCGGAGCGAAAACAACCCACTTGTTCCCGCCCGCCCGCCCGCTTATTGTCCGGCTGGCCGGCCGGGCACGTTCCCACCATCCGCGAGTGACCACTCGGCCGCCCTCCGGCCACTCCGAACGGACGGTCGAGGGAACTCGAGGCATAATGAGCGAATATTAATGGTGAAACCGAAGGATGAACACTCGGCGAGGGAAACAAGACGCGCAAATCGAATTCAAATCCGCGAATCGAATCCGACGGCTCGCCGCTCGTTCCCACGGCGCACAAACGAGCGGAACGAACGCGAACCGTCGCCCGAGATCGCAATCAACGAGAAGACGGCCCGACCATTCGAAAACACACGTCTTTCCGCTCGCCTCTGCCGAATGTCTGTCTGTGAGGACGAGCGAAGTCGATCGATCGAACGAAAGCCGCGGCCTCGCGAAGAAGCGGGAATGCCCGCCCGCAATCATGAGTTCCGACCGCCCTCCACAAACAAAGCGGACGTATTTGGGCGTCTCCGCTTCGAATGGCACCTTGCGCAATCCGCCCGTCCACTCGCCTGTTTGCGCACCGGCCGGGGCGGGATGCCGACGAGCTCCGCAAACAACGCGGACAAATTGGCGTGGCGGGCGGCCGGAGCGAAGTGCGCGGCGGATTGTCCATGGATTAACGGCGGAAGTACGCAGACAATCGACCCATTCGAAGCGAAATGCCCACCAATCGACCGCAGAAACAACCCCCAGCGAAAGGAGAAGAAACAATCGGGATCATCAGCCGCCCGTCTCGCTCTCGAGGGCCACTCGACCGCTGCGAAACACGAGCATCGGGCCGCTCATGGCCACTTGTGTTCCACTGGACGGCGGTGGACAATCGAACAGAAAATCTCATTATTGGCAACGGAAGAAAGAAGATTCCGTTCGATCACGATCCAGTCCAAGAATCACGACCGTCGATCCAAAAGCCGCCCGTCTGTGAGTCAGCCGGCCGCCCGCCCGCCTGTTTGCGGCCGATCGGACGGAAAGGCGCGAAGATTTCGACCCGTCGATTCGTAAAGCGGGGGGCGGGCGGGGCGGGCGGAAGGAGAGTCGATGCGAGGGCGCGTGCAATTCATCAGAAGAAAAACCGCTCGAAAATCACTTTCGGAACGCTCGCCGGCCGGGCGGGCGGGCGGGCGAGCGGAAGGTCAGCGAGACGCCCTCCAACTTCCCTCCGCGTCCTCGACTCCCAGCCGGCGAACACGAGCGAGCGGGCGGGCGGAAGAACGGGCGAGCAATTGATTACAAGAAAGGAGACAACGACGGGAAATCGAAGTGGTCAAAGGGGGCACGAGGCGGGCGGAAACGCGCGCCTTGATTCCTGTCCAAATACGCCGCTCTCGTTTCGCGGAGAAATGCGCGAAGCCGGGCGTTTCCTCCTTCGCCGACCTTTCGGCGGATCGCTTTCAATTCGCCGTTTGTGTGCGAAGCGGGAAGAAGCCAGAAGAATTCCGAGCTGTTCGACCGGCGAGCACCGAACGAGTGCGCGAAACAAAAATCGTCGCGTAAAGCGGCCCCGAATGGACGAAAGAACTCTCCGTCCACGCCCCCCTCACTCGCCTTCTTCTCATTAATCCCGAAATCCGACCCGACCGCCGCTCGACGATCAGAAGGAGCGGGGAGCAAAAGAAAACAGAAAGAAGCAAAGGGGTCCGTCAATCACTCGACTACTCGACTGTTATGGAAACAAACGCTTTCAAGGGCGGTTGAAAGAAGAACGCTTCCGCAATTGGAATCATCCTCCTTCCGCCCACCCCCCGCCCGCCGTCCATTCGGAGGGAGGCGGGCGACGCGTTGCGGCGGAAAGTGGACGTTGCGGAGGGCGGGCGACGCGCGTAGAGACCGCCGGGCAGACCGCCGGGTTGTTTTCGCCGCCGATTTCGACGCCCGTTTCGTCCATTTCGCGGCGACTCGCCCGCCGCCCGCCCGCCCGCTCACCTGAACGCCGCTTGCGGGAACGAAGCGCCGCGCAACGCCCCGCTCGTTTGCGCGTGCTTCTCCAAACGACCTTGAGGGCCGAGCGGGAGCGGCGGTTCGAGAGGCGAAGTGGAGGGCGGCCAGTGGGGGCGGCTTGATCCGCCTGCCGCTTCGACTACCGGCCAGCCCTCGATTATTTGCATACGCGCGGGAGGAAGCCGGCGGAAGTTCGACCGCCAAACAAGCGGCACACCAAAGAAGACCGAAAGAAATCACGAGAACTGCTCTGGCTGGATTGAAAGTCGAACTGCCGGTCGGTCGGCGAGAAGACGCCCGGAATTCAACTCGGTTTAAAAGAAAAAACGGCTGGAATGAAGGGCGGTTTACAGCGGCCGAAGAAACCGCCAGTAGGAGTGCAAAATAATCGCGCTGGTTTAAAGAAATCGAACGGGTTCTTCCTCGACGATCGACGGAAAGAAAGACTCCGACGCCCGCCGATCGCCCGTCTTTCTGCTCGACCGCCGGCTGTTTGCGTTCCGCCCCGTTCGCTCCAATCGATTCGATCGAACGGCCACACCCGCCGTCGCCTTCCTCTCCTTTCTTGAGCCAACAACCGAGAAGAAAGGAAGACCGCAGCAAGGCGGCGGCCATTCGAGCCAACAGTAAACGCTTCTTCTTCAGTTAAAGGGCCCGTTCAACGCATCACATTACAAGGACCTCCTTCTTCTGTTGTTGTGACTACCGAACGAGGATCGCGGATCAAAGGATTTATTCACTAATCAACGATCAAACACAAGTGCAGAAGCTTCACGCTCGCGCAAACTGTCATTCCAATGGCCAAGAGGAAGGGAAAAACTCACGCGAGATGTCAAGGACGAGACGGACCACGTCCAGGAAGGAAGGATGGAGGTTTCTGAAAGTCTGCATGGTTAGCCTCTTTGTTGCCGAAACACCGTGCGATAGGTGAGCCGGTGGGGCAGCGGATTGCTTTTGATCAAAAAGCGGCGGAAAGCGGGCGGATCGTCTCGATCGGCCGCTGCTTACCGGCGGAAAGCTCAAGAAAAGAGCGCGCTTTTTGCCGCAAAAAGGGAAGAAAGCCGCGTCCATCAACGATCAGAAAAGAATGTGGCGTTGCGGAGACGAACAGAAGCGACAAGCAACCCCCGCAATCCGCTGCCCCATCGACGCCCCGCAAGCGGGCCGGCTTGAGTGTTGCGAAAGGGACGGCACTTACGGGATTCACTCAAGTTGTGCAAATGGCTTGCCCCCGTTTGCACGACTTCCCCCCGTGCTCCAAATGCTCGCGGCGGCCTTCCTTTTCCGGAAAGGAGAGGATGGTCGTCGCGAGCATTACCGCCTGGTGATGCTAGCGCGCCGACGGCGCCGGCGCCGTATCCAACGGTGTCGGCCGCCTTAAGCGCGCTAGTAGGGCGTGGGGTTGAGCGGAGGGGCTGCTCCTCAGGCGAGAGCACGGGGAAATTTTGGTCGGCCGTCAAGCTTGCTTGGCAGCCAAACAAGAAGATCGATTAGTGGGAAGATAAGAAGTGGAACTCACCAGAAGCTGCCCATCTGTTCGACAAGCCATGAAAGCGATGCGCTAAACGAGACGAGCATGAATCTCCGATTATTTCGAAGCAATGGCCATTGGAATAACAACGTTGGCACAAGAAATGAAAGATTCCGCAAAAGTGTAGCACAGAACAACGAGGCAGCACGTAGCAATCGATAGAAGCAGTGAATAAAAGGCGGTAGGAATCGGCAAATGCGAGCAATCCGAGCGGCGGAAAGCTCCGAGTGACCCGGCGAAGGGCAGGCGGCCGGGCGGGATGCCGAGTGACCACCGAAAGGCGTCCACTGGCCGCCTGCTCGCCTCGAAAGGCCGAAGAGAGCGCCCGAGAAAAGACGCGGCTGTTGGCGTCTGCCTGGCCAAAGCGCCCAACTGAAGTTCATTTCCTTTTGACCGGACAAGTTCTTGAAGCTTAATCGTTTATTCGAAGGCAAGAAGGAATCAGCTGGCAGTCGATGGTCATTTGAGATGTGCGGAAAAGGAGTCATGGTCGTGAGCAAAAGAGGTGATGGCAACGAAAGGAGAGAAGGGGTGATCACACCCGCGTGCCGCTCGTTCCCTCCTCTCGGCCGCCTGTCAGACGGATGCCCGGAAGGTGAGTGGAAGGCCGCCGATCCGGAGGCCGAAGTGGAGGTCGTGGCTGTCGACCGCTGATCGTCGAGGTCGGGGAAGGAGGGCCGGAACGTGATGCCCGAACCGACCGACCGATCGGCTTCCGAAGGGGCGTAGCGGGAGTAAAGGCGGGCGTCGAAGCTCGTCTCCTTGAGGCCGGGGAGCGGGATCCCGCCCAACTGCCGCACTCGATCGTAGGCGGACGTGGAGGAAACGGAGGACTCGGCGATCGAGGACGCGATCTCCGTGGGCGAGCGCGTGCGGTCGAAAATCCCCACCGAGGGGACGCGCGGCGCTTCGCCCGTGGGCGGGACGGTGAGGTTCGTCAACGAGCTGAACGAAAGGAGGGATGAATGGAGGGCATCTTCGTCCACTCACCGAATCCTCCCGCTTTCGTCTCGGAATTGGAAGGTGTTCAGTTTGAGGTCGCCGTCCATCGAGGGCGGCGGACTCGTGGGCGGCGGCTCTTTCGGCCGCGGTGAGGGCGCGCAAGGAACTTCGGATGGCCTGCAGAAAAGAAGGGTTGAGTGCTCTCCATCACTCGTTGCTCACCGGTTTGGGAGGTGGCTTCGGGGGATTGGAGGTGGGAAGCGGTGGAGTTTCTCGTTCGTTTGGAGGGGCTGGGCAGAATCCGAAGAGGTTGCTCCGCTCGAAGCGCTCTTCGATCTGCTGCCGCGTCATTTTGGTCGACGCAAAAGAGGGGCGTCCGTTGGGCGGCGGAGATGGTCGACGATTCCGGCGGTTTGGACGCGAAAGCCGTGGCTTTCGGCTCGGGAGTGGGGGCGGCGACGCGTGGCCGCAAGTAGAGCTCGTCGCCCACGTTCTCGGGCATCCGGCCGCTTCGGGCGGGCGTGCTCGAGCGGCTGCTCTCGTGCACGCTGTCGTAAACCGCCAATGCCGTCGCACTTCCCAGCGGGCGCTTCGGAAGCGGCGGTCGCCGGTCGGTGTACGCTTCCTGTGGAGGCCAGCGAAAGGGAGTGGGGTTCCACGTACTCGTACATAACTTCTTCCGGCGACGAGGAGGGCGGCGGCCGTTGGACGAGCGGCCGGAGGCGCCATCGAGCTCATCGGGAAGCTCTGAACGAAACGAAAGGAATGATCAGCCGGAAGGTTCTCTTTTGCTCACCTCAACGGGTTCGGTCACGGCCCGCGAAGAGATGTCCGACTGAGAGCCGATGAACTGCGTCGAGGTGTGATGCGGCGGGAAGCCCACTTTCTTCGCGATGTTCGGCATCGAGTTCGCTCGCTTGAAGTTCTGCCCGCGCGCCCCCGCCCGCTGCATTTGGCGCAGTTGCTCCCGCTCCCACTTCTTTAGAGCGGCCGACTCGATTTTGTAGACGGCGGACATCGAGCGCTTGAAGCCGGGCGTGGCGGCCAGGTTGCGCGAACCGAAGCCGCTCGTCCCCATCGCGCTGCTGTGGCCGCTGCCGCCGTTCAGCAGCTGGTCCCGGTCTTCGGCGAGCTGCAAGAAGAACGGTGATCCCTCCTTTTTGCTCCGCTCACCTCGATCTTCACCAACTTCGCCTTCCCGAAACTCACCACCGCGCTGGTCGCCATGCAGCCGATCACCGACGAGATCAACAGAAGAACGTTGCCGACCACCGAGGAGTAGAACGACCAGCCGAAATATTGCTGGAAAGCGAGCAGTTGGAGGTGCAAGGAGATGGTTGAAAGAACCTGATAGTCGCCGTCCTCTTCGTGCAGCAGGTTGTTGTCCTGGTAGTTGGCGAACATGTAGAAGACGACGTTGCCGATGAAGGCCGTGATCACTGAACAACTGCCTTCTTTGAGGCCTCTTGTCAGCAACGAACCGGAGAGCGAGACCAGGACGGCCGACACACAAATGAGGAGCCGGTGGCAGAAGGCGCAGATCATGATGACGATCGCCGACATCGAGCACACGCACGAGAAGCAGTGGGCGGTCAGGGCGGCGATCTTCCAGCCTGCAAGTCGAGCAGGGTCATCTTCCAATGAGTTCCAAACGAACCAATGAAGAGATGCTGGTAGGCGTCGCCCTGGAGTCGGTTCTCGTCGTAGCCGTGCTCGTACCAATCCTCGTCGTCCAGCCAGTAGTCGAATTTGTACACGCACATCAACGGCGGCAGCCAGAACTGATCGAACGGATTTTGCAGGTGGTCCAAGCTGAAGAAGGCGGTTGATTGCTCATCTGTGGGGGTCGTTTGTTCGTGAGTTCTCGTGCTTGTGACCCGCTTTCCAAATTGAATTCATTTCCGTTGCCCTCGTTTGTTGAGTCGTGTGCCCCGCTTTCCTGCCGCGATTCAAACGGCGCGTTGTGCAACGGCTGGCCGAAGGAGAGGAATCGCCGGCTTCAAGGTCGCCCGCCCGCCCGCCGCTTCCCGTTGCTCATGAGACGCCCACCGGTCGCATTTGGGCGTCGTTTTCAAGGGCAAGCCTCCGCTTACGTTGGCGTGCGGCCCCGATTCGAATCGCCGAGAGGATCAATCAAACGACTCCCGCTTCGAGAATTCGAGTTCATTTCCGACAGAGACGGAAGCCGATCGGAGGCGAGAAGAAAGCGGCGGTCACTCCTCAATCGGCCCCAAAGAAGTCGATCGGCGAGATCAAACGCCGCCGAACGCCCGCCCGTTTTGCCCTTGGATCACGAGCATTCATGCGGAAATTCGACCATCCCGATTCATGTGTTTGACATTGAGACCCCCCGAATGGAAGAGAGAAGAAAAGACGATCGCTTGCGAGAACTCACCGGTAGAGGGTCTCGTAGTACTCGCGCGATTTCCCGTACTGATCGGAGTAATCCCGCTTGCAGTCCAGCCTGCAAACAAGTGATTACACAAGGAAGCAAACAAGGAGGGTTGAACGGACCAGAGCCCGTGGTGGTGTTCCGTCCGGCCGTCCTCCAGGTAGACGTACTGCCAGGTGGGGGTGGCGACGGCGATCAGGCAGGCCGTGAAGCCGAGCACCTGGACGGCCAAGAAGGCCGACAGCCACACCGCCCGCCGATTGCAGCCCATCGGAAAGCGAGGAGTGGGCGGGAGAGGGGAAGAACGTTGAAGAAAAGGGCTCCTTTCTGATTACGGGGTTTCCATCTCGCTTTAGGCAAGAAGTAGCCGTTTGGTTTGTGCTTTGAAGCGAGAAGAGCGTGTCGTTCTCTGGAATACACGCGAATCAAGGGAAGTAACGAAGCTCGTTTCACGCACGATCACGAACGACACGATCAACTGGATTTACGTACGAACAGGCAGGAAAGGAAGGGGAGAAACGTAAGAAGGGTTCCGCAAAGACGCCGCTCGCGTTCCAAACGAGCGAGCGGAACCCCCGAACGCGCGACGCCCGCCGGCAGCCGGACGGACGGAAGGCGGCGAAAACAACGCGCTCATGATCGCTCGCTGGAGACGCGCGGCAGAGGAGGACGGAAAGAAGGAAGGAAGGGGTGGGTGGAGTGTGGACAGCGTGCTTTCTTTCGGGTTGGAACACCCACCGAAGATCGTTTCTCCTTCGAGGCTCCCGCTCGCGTACAAAAGGCGGGCGGTTCGGGCGGTTTGGCGACTCGTGGATCGGCGGAATCTTCCGCTCGGCGAGCAGCCGGAGGGGCGGCGGGCGGAAAGCCGAAGAGCGGCGGGCGGGCGGCTGCTCCCCCGCCCGCCGCCTCCGCTGCCGCCGATCCGCCGGGCGTCAAGGTCGCCGCTTCTCTCCGCCTCTTCATCGGCGAGGATTTCGGGATTTGCGACGCCCGCCGGCGAATTCCGCTCGATGAATCAGCGGGAACCAAACGAGCGGGAGGGCCGACGGAAAGTGGGAATTACGCAAATTTCCGTCGAATTCACTCGTTTCCCCTTCGATCCACTTTGGTCGATTGCTGCGAGCAAATGAGAACAAAAGGGTTGTTCGAGAGTGGACAATCGCTGTTGATCCACCCGTAAACCAACCAAGCGAGCAACCGTTCGTTGTAAGCATCACGCAATGCTTGCGGCATCCACGAAGCTTCCCACGAGCTGCACGAAGAACGATTAGCCCCGATTTGCGACCAGGCGGCGCTTCTTCTCATTCGTCCGTTTTACAACTTCGGTGGAAGGCGGCGATCCTCCCGCCCGAGTGCCCGCCTGCTTCTGGTTGGAACGGGCGACGAGCGAGGTTCTTTCTTGTTTATTCCATCAGACGAACCAAAGGACACAATTGAGCAATCGGTGAATACGAAACGGACACAAGTGGACGGAGAACGGGAGGGCGTCGTGTGCGGGGGGATTCGGGTGGTCAATCGAGGGAGAAATGCAGTTATTTAATCGAACAATCATTGATCGTTGCGTAGGCGGGCAGAGAAAGTGAACGTGGAAGATATGGCAAACAGAAAGGAGAGGCGAGTGAACGGAAGATCCTCCCGAAACTTTCAAACACAGGTCTCCGACTTGCGGCGTATTCGGCTCATGCCGCTCACGTCCTGGTAGCTCCGCTGGACGGGGAACTCGGGCATGCTGTCCGCCACGTCCTGCTGCGAGGTTTTGTAGAGGACGGGGTTGATCTGCTTGAAGTGGGCGGGGGCGGCGGTCGTGAAGACGGGCTGGTCGAACTCCATTGACCTGAAGCAGGAGAGGTTTTCCCCGTCTCGGTACGGCTGCTGTTGGGCCGTGCGGAAGGAGGGCGGCGCCGGCGGGTTCATCGGCATGAGGAGCGGAGTTTCGGCGAAACTACTCACTTCCCAGCCCTCTTTCAGCCCTCTGGAACGAGAAAGGCGGCAGTTTTGGTCTTCGCTGGGCGGCAAACAAAACGGGCAGTGCGACGGCGGACAGTCGGATTCAATCCGAAATTTGAGAACGTTCAATCCAAAAGCAGAAGCGGCGAAATCCCAACGAAACACGTGCACATGCCACTTTTTTTAAGACAAACAAGAATCACAACGACGGAACTCAAAGCATCTCTTCTCATTTTGGCTACAGTTCAACCACTTGGAATCCCCAATCGAGCAGAAAGACTCCGGCTTCGGCCCGCAAGCAGTCGGAGGACAACGAAAAGACCCGCTGGCGACGCCCTCGTGCACACGGCAAACGAACGAACGAACAGAAGACAATCGACAGACGGCACTCACCTTCCGACGTTCGTCATGTTCGTGTGGGACGAGTGGGGGACGCTGAAGCGCTCGAGCGTGCTGCCCTTGCCGCTGAACGAGAAGTAGGTGGAGAGCATGGCGACGAGGAAGGCGAGGAAGTGGAACAGGCAGGCGGCCATCTCCAGGAAGAAGGCCAAGCCGACGCGTTGCTGAACGAATCAAAGGATTCGAGCAGAAGGAAGCCCGCCCTCACCTCGTACGTGCCCACGATCCCCTTGATGAATCGGTTGTCCGCTCGATGGCGAGAAGAAGAAGAAGATCCCGACGGCGATCGACGACAAGAACGCTGAACACCCGCACTCAATCCTCCTCTTTCCTTCTTCTTTCAAGAAACCCACTTGTGAGCAGCGTGATGACCGTCAACACGAGGGCCAACGAGGGGTACGCGCAAGCCGCAGAGCCCCACGCAAATCGAGAGGAAGCCCGTTAGGAGGGCCAACGAGAGCAGAATCAACGTGGAGATGTGCCAACCGTAGAACTTCTGAAGACACCACGAATTCGTGAAGGAAAGGAGCTGTTGGAGAACTCACGTGTCGGTTGACCTCCCCCACCGGACTGTTGTCATCCTCGAGGTTGAAGGTGCCCGAGTATTTGTCGTAGTCGAATTTGTACACGCAATGAGGTGGCTCGTCGATCGTCGAGTATCTGCAATCAAGAAGAATGAAGAGAATTCGATTTTTTCTGCCCACCTCCTCAAGAGCACGTTGCCGTCTCGCGTGTGGCGCACACAATCCAGCCAGAGGCCTAAACGACGCGATGAATGAGAAGAAGGAAAAGGTGAGGGCGAACCGTGCTCGTGGATCGAATTGTACTCCCGCAGGTTGACCACCTGCCACGAGGGAGTGAGGATGGCCCCGATGGAGAGGCCGATGGCGATCACCGTCAGCACGATCACGCCCCCGATGGTGGACCGCCGCCCGATCTCGGACATCGCTTCTTTGCGGTCAGCAGTCTGCAAGCGGGAAGAGTGAGCGGAACACTCGGAGCACACGAGCAGAGGACGAACGAAAGGAGAATCGAGGCGACAATTACGGTCGACTGATCGCTTTCGATCCGCGCATCCACGAGCGAGCGGCGAGCGAAACGAGTCGGGTAATCGACGGCGATCGAGCGGGCAAAAAGAGTAAATCGAAGTGAGAGGCTGGCTTGGAAAGGAGCGACTCGACAACTAGAGCTCTGGGCCTTCCTCCAATCTACGTGCCAAATCTGAGCGGAAAACGCTTCCTCGAAAACAAGAGCCTCCTCTCGGGCGGCGGACGGCACTCGGCGGATCGGCGGAATCAAGACGCCGCCCGAAGGTCGTCCGGCGGCACGCAGCGATTCCAGAATTGAGGTGCGGCGTCCGCAAATCGCCAAGCGGCACAAGAAAGAAAGAAGACGGAGGAGGAGGAAAGTGGTGAATGCCGCCGCCAAACGCCGCCCGCCGCTAAAAGCCGAAGATTGAGTTCTTTGCGGAAACCGCCCCCGTTCCGTCGATTGTTGCCGTCGACCAACAAAAGAAGCAGCAGAAAATACGTGGCTCGTACCCGAATGACCAGCGGGCAGCGGCGAGAAGACGGCGCAAAGTTTGGGCAGATCGCCGATACGACGAGCCGCCCGCCCGCCTGTCCGCTCGCCTGTTTCGCAGCGCCGTCTTCAAGGCCGTCGCCGGACGAGCGGCGAGTGTTGAGGAGCGCAGAAATTTGCATTCCGCCCGGTCGCCCGCCTTCGCTCACTGGTCGCGCGGCTGCCGGTTGAGCGTTGATGGACGGCAAGAAGGAGAGGAAAGGAGAGCAGCCATTCGTTTAGTCCACGAGCAAAAGAAAACATTGCTGCAAGAAGCCTCGTTGTCGTCGTTACATCACTCCCTTGCGCACTCGACACGCCAATTAAAAACGCCGATTGACTCGAAGAACTCGACGAACACGGGCGTCGGCAGGCGGAAATCCAATTACGCGAAACACGTGATCCCGAACGCAAATCCGAACCGCCCGGCGGCCTTTTCTGTCGTTCGATTGTTGCCTCCGGCGGGGTACCCGAAAGGCGGCAGACCGCACGAGGAATTCGCCTGCAGCCGGGAGGAAAATCGGAAACAGGCGAGAAGGGAGCAGAGCGGCGAGGAGGGAGGACGAGGAAGGTAGTGCACTCGGCGGACGGCGGCCGCTCACCGGACCGGTTTTCCCTCCGCTCGTCCGCCGATCGATCGCTCGCTTCCTCGCCGCGTGCCCTCCACGACGATCAACGGTCCGCTTTTGTCGTGACTCATCACCATCAACACGCGTGCGGAGAATTCGATCTCAAAACAACCTTGTTGAGCTTCTTTTTGAGTCATTTGTTAGGCAATCCTCTTCTTGTTTGTCAACAACCTCTACTGAAGGCTGGATGAAATGCTCGACGACCGTCCGAGTCAATTCTCGAGCAGCTTTCCGCGAGACCTTTCACTCGGCAGTCGGCAGTCGGCGGAGGGGATGATTGCCTTCTTGCCGTCTGCCACTCGCCGGGTGCACCTTCGGGAGTCGCCCGGAGGGCAATAAAACCGCCGAGTGGGGCGGAATGGTCGGGATCCGAAGGCCATCGGGCGGAAACAAATGGGATGCGGGCGGCCGGCGCCCACCTTCGAACAGCGCGGCGGGGGTTCGAAATTCGGAAAAGCGAATGGAGCAAGAACGAAGGGATGCGGACAACCCGTCAATGACTAACAGAAAAGCGCAGCAAAGTCATGCAACCATCAAAGCAGCTATGTGTAGTGGCATACAAAAGCCTGAATCGAATCGCAGCCAGGTTTTGCATGACCGAAAGTGGATTATTTAAGGGCGCACATAATGCAATGGAACAGGCGGCAAAAAGAGTCTCCGTTCACACTGCGCAACGGGAAGAAGAGAAATGAGCGCCGATGCCGCCTCCATCAACGGAGGCGAGGATTGCGCCGCTCAATCGATGACTCATCGCCGCGCCCCGCCAACATCTCAATTCGGGCACGTGACTCATTTCGTGAGTCTTCGGATGAGTCACGGAAGGAGCGCTGAGTTCGTGGACCGGATTAGAGTGAGGGAAAACGGAAGCTGATGATTGCAAACACCTCTTTGTATCGAAGCAAGTGAGAACGTTCGGAGCTCGACAGTTTAACGGAGAAGCCAAGGTCACTTTCGGACGTCGTGAGAACAAAAAAGCGACAAACAGACATCGAACGGAAGCACGGGGACGGGAAGAATTGCACGAGCGTTCCCGCAATTCTTCTTCGAGGCGTCAAGTTGAAGCGGCTGCTCGTCATTCTCTCGATCACACTCTCGCCTTCGCCCAACTGCCCGCTCACAGTCGAGGTGGGGAAAGGGGGAACGCGCGATAGTGATCGAAAAGAAGGCGGCAGTGGGGAAAAACCGATTGGTCCGGCAGTTTTTCAGCGTCGACGCGGGACTCCCGCATTGAAAAACCGTCGAGCGGCGAGAAGAAAGACGGACGACCTTCGGCTCTTCAAATTTATTACCCGAAGCAAACGGACTGCTCGGATCATTCCGTTATGCAATGAACGATCAACGCAGTAGTCAGGTTGCAAGTTAAAAGAAACAAGAAGCAGTTGTCTTGGCAAGCAGCAACCACTGTTCATACGTCCGTTGCACGCCCTTGAAAGGTCACGGACTTGTGCCGCCAAACGAGGAGATAATCCGGGTTCATCCCATCTCCTCGGCTCCGACCTTCGAGTTGATTGAAGAGATGGATCGGGAGTACAAACGACAACAAACACGAAAGAAGTGGTGCTGGAGCGAAACCGACCGCGTCCAACGCCCGCCGAATGCAAATTGGGAGGACGGCCGTCGTTCCAATTTGGCGGCCCGCACTTGTTGCCGCATTTCGAATTCGACGAGCCGCTTCGGCAACTTGCGCACTCGGGAATTCCGGTCGGGCGCCGATGTCCGGGGCAACACGCCGCCCGTCCATTCAGGTGCACTCGAGCGGCCGCCGGGCGGCTCTTCGAACCGCAAGGCTGCCGTTTGCGGCTTGTCGTCGCCGCCCCCGGCGATTTCCTCATTGTTCTCCGCGCTTTCCGAGCTCCAGGCGGAAGGCGGGCGGAAACGTTCGGGAGCGGGGAACTGTTTGGGCTTCTGCACGTATGTTCGAAAAGGAATTCTACCTTGCAGAACGGGAACAAATGTTGTGAGCAAAAACCAAAATGTTCATTAGAGAGAACAGACGAATAAGACTGGTAATACAGCTTCATTCATCGTTTCCTTTCACAAGCAATGAGCAAATGTCTCTTGCGATTACGCGATCCACAGTACCGTTGGTCGACCAGTCGGCGGATGTCCGTGTTTGTGCCGCGAACGGGCGGGTTTGAAAATCCCGCAGCGAGTGAGGGAGCGGCGCGTCCCCCCGCCGCGCGTCGAGACGATCGGGAGGCCGCCGAACCGACGAGGAGGAAGCAGCGGAAAAGGAGGGAGGAACGCGCACTGCGGAGACCAAGCGGCCGGCAGATCGGGCGGCGAAAGCGCTGAGGTCAAAGCGGCGGTCCACTCGGCACTTTGATTTGTTTGGAATTGCCTTTGATCAAGTGGACGGATCGAATTCGATTGTTTCTTCCCAATGTTTCGTTTATTGAATGCCGATGTTTGGTTTGCAATGGGCGAACTGAAAGTGCCGAAGTCGTCGCTCCAATCACCTGCCGCCTTTCATTCGTTGCCCGCCTTGTGCAATCGGCCCTCTGTTGCCCGCCACAAACCTCCGATCCGTCCGCATTACCGGCGGCCAGCCGGTGGTCGGGGTGCCGCGATTCGAAGGTCGGGCGTCCACTCGTTGCGCGTTCGCTTGCAAACAGAACTTTTTTTTGGCAGGGCAGCCATTTTTGCGCCGTTGTTTACGGGCCTCTGCCGGCGGTTGCAGACGGGCGATCGGCGGAGATTCCGCTCGCTCGCTCCCGTTCTCGGCTTCTTTCCATTCTTTCTTTTGTCCCGCCCGCCGCTCGCCCTTCGTTTCCATTGAGGATCGAACGGCCCTAACGGCCCCGTTCGTGGGAAAGGCGCGTCGCTCATTTCTTTCGGATGGACGGCGAGTCGATCGACGGCCTCCGCGGGAGCTTGCGGACGATCGCGACCTTCCGGCTGCCCCGTTCGCTTTTAAGGAGAATATTCGAGCTGCTTGTGTTTCAAATCCTCTCGAATTTGTTGCATCTTGCGACTACTCACGTTCGCATTTCCCGTTCGCTCAATCTTCCTCGACCTCAAACTCCCGCGTCCACTCGATCTGCCGGCCGACGCGCACGGCACTTGATTGATTTTTATTGTTTCCACCTTTCCTCTTCGGGTGCCCTTTCCCGCTTTCTCTCTTCCGTCGTCCATCAACCTGCGAGGGCGACTCTTCCGCCTTCCGCTCATCCCTCCTTTCTCCTGACTTCGACGTCCACTTGAAACCGCGCGGATTTTCGAACTTCGCTCCGTGAACCGCCGGAAGTCGGGGGATTTGCGCGCGAATTCCAATCGCAGAGGCGTCAAGTGGGGGCATTTCAGGGGACGTCAACATGCACGCAACATAAACGAGGGATCGATCTGCCGATCTTCTCCCACTTCGTCCAGGATGTCGACCGCAACGGAGGGCCGCACGTGCCGAATTCACCTGCTGAACGGCGAGTCCGTCGATCTCGTGCTGAACAAAAACCACTCGGTCGGGGAGCTCTTCGCGTTCGCCAACCGGCAGTGCGGACTGCCGGAAGCCTCGTGGAAGTGGTTCTCGCTGGCGTTCATCAACCAAGAAGTGAGTGCTTGCCGCTTCTCCCCAATCACTCTTCTTTTCTCCAGGAACGAGATCGTTTGGCTGCCGGCCAACGAACGGCATCACGCAGATCTCCTTTCCGCGAGAGGCGATCGTGGGCGAACTGAACCTCTTCCAGTACTTGCGGTAAGCTTTTCTTTGGATTCTTCCTTTATTCATTCCTTTTTCTCCAGCTTCTTTCCCGCGCTCCTGCTCGTCCAGTGCCCGATGCGTTGACTTTGATCCACATCTTCTACGATGTCCGCATGCAATTCCTCAAGGTTTGCGGTCACTCTAAACGAATTGAAGACGGCATGTCGTTCAGGGCTACCTGCTGCTCGACTACGCGGACTTCCTCGTCTGCTGCTCGGCCCTGATCCTTCTCTGCAACGGCGGCTTGTTGCTGGACGCGGAGGAAGTGGCCGAAGTGTTCAACGAGCAAATCCGCCCGCCCGTCCAGCTCCTCCGCCGCTTCGACGCCCCGCTGGACGAAATCCACGCGCGAGTGAGCGAAACGATCAAGCGACTCCAACCGTTGACCCAAGGCCAGCTGATCATCGAGTGGGTGCTCTTGCTGGTTGGACCTACTCGTTGTGAGTGAATCGCTTTGCAGGTTCCTGAAACACGCGGAGTGCTCGTTGACCATCGGCAGTGCCTTCTACGGGGTCTACGACGCGTCTTCCGGCCACCCGCTCGTGCTCGCGATCAACAGCCGCTGTTTGGTCCTCTTCGAGCCGAGCAACGTGTACCAGCCGAAGAAGATCTTCCGCTTCCAGCACGTGGACTCCATCCAGTGGAAGGAGAAGACCTTCAGCGTCCATTTGAGGCAGCGATCGAGGTTTGCACGGGAGATGGAATGGACGAGTAATCGGACGAGCTTTCAGTTTGAATCACGACGAGTGAGCAGCACGAGAATGGACTCCAAACGCTGTACGTCGCCTTCCCCTCTTTCCTGTTCATCCAATGCTCGTTGCAGGCCGAACCGCTCCTCCAGCAAGACGACGCTGCTCTGCGAAGTCGGCCGCCAACTCCAAAGTGATCTACGGGAACGCGTGTGCTCAACACAAGTTCTTCTGCGAGCAGCAAATCTTGAATGTGAGTTGGAAGCACCAATTTCTTTGCGAAACACCCGGGTTGTCCACTCGTTCGTTGACGGAGTGCTCGAAATGGGGGGTTGTCGAGGGTAGTGGGCGGATTTTATCGTTCTCGATCTCTCGGCCCACACGGAGATGATCGATGGGATTGGCGACTGTTTACTTCCACCTTTCTTTCATTCTTCCTCGCTCTCGATTTGTTTTCCACCCGCCGTCGTTTTGTCCACTCGGCGGTTCGCGTGTTCCCCGCAATTAGCCGCCCGCCCGCCCGCCCCGTTCAGGTGTTCCGCCGCTCGAGTCGCCGCCATCCGAGGTCATGGACGGCGGGCGGGCGAGCGGGAGGGCGGAAGTCCCGACCGAGCGGAGGTTAAGAAGGCGGAAGAAGGGGGGAAATCGTGGAGAATATCCGCCCACTTTCTTTCATTCTCTTCCGTCTTTGTCGTTCTGTTCGACACAAAGGTCGAATCCAATAAGCGAACTCTTTCTCCGTTCGAGTGCCCTCCTCCTCTCGAGTGTGTCAACAGTCGAGAGTGAGCGGCGAGTGTGGAGTCGAGTGGTGTGGTTTGGAAACGGCTGCAAATTTCTTGTTTTGTTCGACATTTGGGGGCCAACGGCCTCCTGTTGATCTCCGCAGTTCGCCCTCCTCCTTCAAAAGTCGCAACTTCTTCCTGCTGCTCCTCCTCGTTGTGCACGTGCCGGCGGATCCGCGAGTCGAGTGGGCGATCGGCGGCGGAAGAAAACCGGAGGGCGGACGGCGAAGAAAGAAGCGCGGAGTCAAATGGCGCGCAACCGGGCGATCGGCGGGCGCCCAAATGGACATCGCGGGGAGGGAAGTGGGCGCTTCTTTCGGTTTCGCTCGAATCACGCACCGATTTGCCGCCTCCCCCACCGAACGAGCTTCCGGCCGGTCGAGCGGAAGCGGCGCGTGATTAATGAGTTCGCAGACGACCGCCGAATTCGCGAAACGGCCGCCCGAAACATGCGTTTGGATTTGCGGCCGGCCGCCAGCTGCTTTTTCGGCCATCAATTCAATTCGGGCCCAAACCGAAGATCCCAATCGAAACACGGCCTCCATTCGATCGGCGTGTAGATGGAGAGGCGGTTGTTTGCTGGACGGCCATTCGATTCGAATCGTCGCCGGCCAATCCGGCGGCTCGTTGGGCGAAGAGCGGCGGGCGGGAAGGGGCGAAATAAAATCCCCCTTTTCGACATTCTTCTTTCTTTGCGGTCATTTCTTTCGGCTAATAAATGACCGCTGAGCAGATGGCCGCCCGCTTCCCCGCGTTTGCGGGGGCGGCCGGATTGCAAAGCGGCCCGATTTCATGAGTTCACGCAACCGAGACGGCTCATTGCCTAGGAACAACCTTGTCACATTCGTTACTGCTTGTCTCTCCGCACTGTCCGTTTCGTCCGTCAACTCCGCAGCGATTTGTGCAGCGAGGAGTGCGCACTCGAGAAGTGGCCGTTCGCCGCGAGCGGCCATCGAGCTCGACGGTTCGGCGGTCTGCACACGAATTTCGAGTGTTCTCCGCGATTTCCGCTTTGTTTTCGGGGCGATCGTCGTGTTTGCTTGTGAAAACGAGCGGTTTGTTCTCCCTCGATCTTCTTGCGGTCGACTCGACGGCCGTTTGGCCCGCCGATCCACTCGATTGGCCTCCGATTTCGATTCCGATGCGCAACGGGGACGTGGAGGCCGCACTTGAGTTCCGATTTCATCTCTTGAACCACTCGCTTCCCCGCTCTTCTCCGCTTATTTGCATTCGGCCACCGGTTGCTCGAGAGCGGGCGGGGGAGTCTCGTAATTGATCGATTAGACAGACAGACGGGAATCAAGTGCGTGTCCTCAAGAACTCCCGGATTCCCATGCGTCTCTTCTTCCCTTCTTCCTGCTTATGCAAATGCTCGTGGTTGTTGGAGGCTAATGGACATTCGGCCCTCCGCTGCGCGCCCTTCAGCTTCGTGTAGTTTTGGAACGGAATTAGGGCCCGCGCGTCTCGAGCGGGGCGGCTCCAAGCCGCCCGGCCGGCCGCATTTCGGATTCGCCGCCCTTCTCGAATGCAAATCGAATGAAACCGCGCGGAGTAAACGATTCCTCCGCGATGTCCATCGGGTTTTGCGGGCGGCGGGTTGTTTCGAGGAGGGCGTTGCTTGTTTCTTGCGGTCAACGGCAACAGATGGCCTCCTTTCACTTCTCATTAATTAGCCGGTGGTTGGCCGGTCGATCGGGTGTTTCGAAGCAATCGAAAAGGAAATCCGCCGCCTTGTCGAGCGGAGATCATCCGCCAGTCGAACAGGCGGAAAATTGACCTCCGCGTTCGGTAATTCGCGCGTTCTTCCGCGAGCATGTCGACAGTTGCGGGCGGGCCGTTGGGATTTGGGGGAGGGCGGGCGATGTCCACGAGATTCGAATCCAATCGACTCGACGTCCACTCGGCCGCCGACCTCCAACTCGCGCGTTCTTCTCGCCGTTGACCTCGACCTTTCGGAACGCCCCCCGCCTCCCCCGCACTCGACTTTGGCGCCCACGTCGGCGGTCGCCTTTTGTCTCCCACGTGCCGTTTGTTCCCGAGCGGGCGGTTTGGAGCTTATGCGACGTTTATGAGCCCACTCCGCATTCCAACATTTGGCCCCCGATTTGTTTATTCCTTTGCTCGAGCAGGCCGCCCTGCAATCCAATAGCCGCCTTCTTCGATTGCGAGCCACAAGTTGGGATCGGTGGCCGGAATGCTCACTCGGCGGGCGTTCGGCTGCTCGCCGCTGTTTGCCGCCTTTAGCGGGGGAAACCGCGATCTCCGCCCGCTGCGTGTACAAAAGCCGCTCGGGGGCGCCGTCGGTAAACAGCGCGCGTCTTTGCGGAGCGCGAGCGGGCGGCAGTTTGCGTCTCGTAATTACCGCAGCGAAGCCGCCCGCAGGTTTCGAGCGCCTCCTTTTGTACTTTTGATGCCCCCACGGATTCTTGGGGATTCTCTTGATTTCTTCGAAGAGCGCCTCTTCGTTTGGTCCTTTCGGTTCACCGGTTTCTTCTGGACGCCGCTCGAGCGAGCTTCTTTACGCCCATTTCCCCCGCCCGCCCACCCGCCGCTCGTCGGCCTCCCGCACTCGCAAAGACGTCGAAGTGATAAGCGGGCGATCGTAAAGCGCGCTCTTCGCCGACTGACCGCCGGCCACTCCTGATTACAAGGGCGGTGCGGGCGGGAAGATGACCACTTGTGGACGTGATCGTCAGTATTTTCCTCCGGGCTCCTCCTCCGCTCCCTCGCTGATTCACTCGACGGCCGATCGGTGCGCTTTGTAGCCGGTGGCCATTCCGCCGGCCGCTCGTCCGCCCCTCTCGCGTGTCCACTCCACGTTTGCCGCCTTCCTTTTGCGTGGACCACGTTCTACCGCCCGACTGGAAGAAAGTTCGCCCTTTCGGCCACGAGTTCCCCTTTCTGTTCGATTTCCGCTCATTTCGCAATGGAATGTTTTCGTACAAGACGGAAAGACGGCCGATTTGTTCTCGCGAGAGGCCGCACAAAAGCCGCCCTGCTCGCCGCAGACAAAAGCGGCGCCCATCGGCCGGTCGGTTCAAAGGAGACGAGCGGCCGTTTGATCGCCAAACGAAGCCGAAGCTCCGAACCGATCCAGGGAGTTCATTTCTTCCATTCGATGGTCGCGCCCCCACTTTTTGTCTGCAATTCGAATTCCCATGGAGAAGAAATAACCGTGGGTGGGCGGGACGGCGGCTGTCTGCGCGCGGCGTTCGGCGGGCCGATCGGCGGCGGGCGGGCGGATTTTCGAGTCACTTCCCTTCGCGCGCGCGTCCGTTCGTTTCGCTTTTCGACTCGAAATATTTGACCTCATGAACGCGCGACCGACGAACGCCGACGGATTCGTGCGGGCGGGCGGGCGGCGGACGTTCGGTTCATGACGTTTGGGGCGTCTTTTCGCCTTCGAACGGAATTCGAAGCTCGCGGTGGACTGCCGGCTGGGGAGACGGGAGTACAAACACGGTTGTAGTCATCCGCCGCTTACTCATTAGAGCGACGGGATTAGTGCCCGCTCTTCTTATCAAAACTGCCGCATTCTCGACCTCCAACTTCCGCCGCGTGCCGCAAATCAATCATTTCGGTGGCGCCCTGCGCGAGCCGCGCGGTTTGGTGGGCGACTTCCGAGACGGTCGGTCGATTGGGGGCTGCAAGGGGATCGCATTCGTTGCTCTTCTTTGTCCGTCGGAATTGTTTTCCAATTTGCGGGCGGCGAGCGGATTGCGGCGGCTTCTTGAGCAAACAGTTTCGACCGCTCGCCGCCGACGACGAGCGACGGCGGCCGTTTCGTGATCAAAGCCGATCGTTCGGCCGGTCGGTCGGTGGATTGAATTGACGAAAAGCCCCGCGCCCATCTTCCGCTCGTCCGCTCCTCCATTCCGTTGGCCCTCCGCGTGCGTGAGCGGGCGGCCAGTGATCCGATTTGCGGTCAAACTTCTTCCTTTCCGCTGCTCCCTTCCGCGCTCCGTTTTTTGTCCGGACGAGCAATCGGCCGGTCGATTCGAACGGAATTCCCTTCAACAAAAACGCTTCTTGTGTTCGTTGACCTTTGCACCCTTCTCTTTGATGGACCGTTCGGCGGGATGTTGGGGTGAATTCACGCCTTTCATTCCTCTCTTCACGTTGATTCATCGACCAACAAACAAGATGATTCATTCCGTTGCTCCAATTGGCTTCGAGTGGAGCGGGGATCTTCTCGTTTGTTTTTTTCGGTTTCGTTCGGGCGGCGTTTGAAGGGCCGAAAATCCCATTAAATCCGCGAGCGCTCCGCCGTTCTCATCGACGGTTTCCTCCGGACGATCCCGCGGCGAGGATCACGACTCCGCTTCTCGTTTGCCGCTAATTAACTCGCGGATTCTGTCGGCGGAGCTCGCGGCGGCCGTTTTGATGTTCGCGGAGTGCCGCCGAGCGACCGTTGGATTTCGATCGACTCACTCGCTCACTCTTTGATCGAAATGAAGAGGTCGATTCGAACTCTCCATCGAACGAGCACTTGCTTTGAATGAACTCGATTCATTCCCAATCGCTTTCAGAAGCCGAACGGAAGCCCGAGCACGCGACCCAACGACTGGCCGAACAACTGGAGGCCCTGCTCGCTTCTTCCAACCGCTTCTCGTCCATCTCCACGAGGTACGTTCCTAGCCGGCAATCAGCTCTCTCATCCCTTCATTGCAGCTCTCTCGACTCCTACGCGTCGAGCAATCGGAACAGCCGCTCGTCGATGCCGTGTGCCGCGAACATGGCGGCCGAGGGCGGCGGCGCTTCGATCTCCTCCTCATCCCTCCACTTTCCGACCAAATTCGCGGACGAGGCGCCCGAACAGGCCCGCTCCGAGTACTCCCGCCTCAAATCCAAGCTGTCGTCCATCGAAGAGGAGCTGGTCGCGAAGCTCACCGAGCTGAAGGCGATTTGCGTTGCCGAAGCGGTGAGTGACCACTGCTCTTACTCGTCTTTACAATCCTCTTCTTTCAGGAGATCACGGGCGTGATGCCCAAAGAGATCTACCGCACACTCCTGCCCGGCGAGCAGCTTCCTCGTTTCACCAAACGAGTGGGCACCGACCTTCCGCCTGGACGCGAAGCTGATCGAGAATGCGGGAGCTGTGCGTTCACTCGCCCACCTCCAATCACTCTTCATTTCGCCTGCTTGCAGACCGACCGAATGGACCAACTGCAGGCCGAGATCCAAGTGCATCGGCAGATCGTGCAGGCGGCCGAGCGACTCGCCAACGACCGCACGGCGAACAAATCGGTGCGGCGGAAGCGGCGCAAGGACTTCCACGCGGCCGCCTCTCGACTGCGCGGCTTGGAGCGCGGCTTGTACCAAATGCGCTTCTCGGGCTCCAAGCCGGACATTTCGGGCGGCTTCGACGCGGGCGCCCTCTCCCGACTGACGCGGAGCAACCGGGCGGGCTCCGGCTTCTCGCTGAATTCATTGCGTGCGTTCGAACCCCTCCATTCCTTCAATTCTCGTGTTTGTTGCAGGAAACTGGCCGAATTTCCTGAACGGCCGGAGTGCGCCGAAGAGTTGCCCGACGACTCCGCGCGGTTCGGTCCCCGACCTGTCCGCGAGCACCGAGCAGCTCCAGCATTCGATCAACGAACAGCAGCGGTCAGTGCAAACAGAAGATCTCCTTTTCATTCGTTTGTTTCCAGCTCCAACCCAACGGACAGTTTGGATAATCGAGGCCGCCGTCCTCTCGACATGCAGTGGCACACTCCCTCGACGAGTTCCTCCGCTCTGCCGCCCTTCCGTTCCCACGAGACGCCCGACCGTCTCCTCGCTGAACTCCACCGACTCCGCGCCGGCTGCGATCACTCGCGGCGTGTTGCCCAGCTCGAGTGCCTCCGAACTGCCGATGTGAGTGGCCTCTCTTCGTTTCATGAGAACTGTGGATTGCTTGCAGGTACACGAACATCGGCTATCGATCGTGCGTTCCTTACCGCTCCGCCTACCGCCAGTCCAACTTCCCGACCATGCAGGCGAGTGCCAAAGGAAGAAGGGATGGAATGCTCGCTTTCTCTTTCAGGAGCAGTCGGCAATCCAGCGCTCGAAGAGCGTGACGAGCGGCACGCCTTCGAAGGAGTCTCGCCCGTCGGCCTCCACGCAGTTCTCGATTCAGAAGTCGGACTTCTCCGCCTTCGTCGCCCACCCCCGCCGGGTGGTGCCCGCGAACAGCAGCGACTCGTCGATCCGCAGCAGCAGTTCGACGGGCGGCACCTCGCTTTCGGCCTTCCGCTCGCCGACGGCCACGGCCGAGCAGCTGGACGCCATCGTGAAGCACATGAACGAGAAGGCCGACGAGCTGCGGAAGACCCACTCCTCCGTCTTCACCGCCCACCGGAGCCCCTCGAACGGCGTGGTCATGCGATCCGGGAGTGGACGGGAGCTCGAGATCACGCGATGTCCAACGGAATCCCACTTTCGGCCTCCGACCACTCGACCGCCTCGCTGGACCGGCGGCTGCTGCGGCGGAAGGCGGAGGACGAGAAGGACCGAGCGGGAGACGCAGGCGCGGGACTCCGTTTCGTCGGGCATCTCCAGCGCCTCCTCGTCCATTTCGCCCACTTCGATGTCCCGAACGACGACCTTTCCCCGTGGAATTCAAGTGAGTTCTTCCTCCACCGTTCATCTTCTCTGACGGCGATCCATTCAGCTTCACGTCCCGCACGCCGACCACCAAGCGGCCGTCCAGCGATCGCCTGTGTCTGTCGATTTCGTCCAGTCGGGTCCAGCCGCTCGCCGCCTCCCACCTGCCCCACCGAAAGCACCAGCCGATCGACGCCCGCATGGAGAACCTCCTGGCTTCGATCCACACGCGGGGGCCCGTCCAGTTGGCCCCCACTTCCCTCCACTCGAACGACAAACCGAAGCGGTCGTCCGCCTCCAAGAACGCCACCATGGTTTGAATCCTCCCCTCCTCCTCCTCCCGATTGCCTCCCACTGATGACCGCCGTCTAGTCCGCCGAGCGTGCGCTACTCACTTCTTCTTTCTTGTATTCCAACACTCCTCACATTCTCCGCATTTGCCGCCTCCCAACTGCTCAACATTCCGCTCTGCCTTTTGCCTCTGATGTTGGATGGTGCTCTTTTGTTTTGATTTGATTGAATCTCGTCTGCATATCGAAATAAAAGAGTGGCGTGGAGCCAAGAGTGTGTTGAAAGCGAAATGGATCACGAGTTGTTTTGATCAACAAACACTTCGAACGGGCAGCCGGAAAGCACGAGATTGTAGTGACGGTCAACCTTCGAATGTGCACTCGTTGAATGGAAGCACCCGTCGATTGTGCACATCGCCCATTCGCCCCGCCAATTATCCCGTCCACGAATGGCGAGTGCTTTCGGATCCCGAACGGCCGCAAGTCACGTCCGCTCGCTTTCGCGCGAAATAAAAACGACAATTGGGCAATCGGATTTCCGCCTGAATTGAGCAAAACACCCGCGCGAGCGTTCTCTTCGCTCCGCTTCGTTCAGCTACCGTAATCTCGCTTCATTTGCAGGAATGAGGAATCTTTGGCTGCTCGTCTTCTTGTTCGTGTGTTTGTGGCCGCAGTGGAAGCGAGAGAAGAAGGACGATCAGTGGTGGTTCTCGACCAGAGGTTTGTTCCGAGTAAATCCCCTCAATCAGCCGCCTGCTTGCAGTCTACCCGAAGGACCAGCGAGCGAACGGCGAGCCGAACAAGCAGCAGCAGATGATGGAGAGCACGAACAAACCGGCCAAGCGGGCGGCCGAACCGAAGAGCGACAAGAAGGAGGAGGCCGAGCAGGAAGACGAGGAAGACGACGAGCCCGCGATGAACGAGACGGCCGCCGCCGCCGACCTGGAGAACGCCCGCGTTGGACGAGCGACCGCCGCTCCGCCCGCCTTCCAGGGCGTCAAGCTTGCAGAGCGGAAGCCTCCGACCGACAACCAAGACTAATCATTCTTTTGCTTGGGTGTAAAGAGTAAAATCCTCTTCATCAACCGTGTATTCTATCCCGACGAATAAACTGTAGACGGAGAAGCCAAGCGAGCAATCGAGGAATTGTTTGAAAGCAAGGATTGGGTCGATCTCTTCGCTTCAACGGCGTTCTGTGCATCCAAATCCACTAATGCGTTCGGTCAGGCTCTTCATTCCAATCGAATGAGCTGCCGCTTGGACGAGTGTTTGGTTGACTTCTGACCGGCGCGATTTCAACTGCAGGCTTCCCGGAAAGCTCGTGCACGTGAACGAGCAGGCGGCTTTTGGTTGCACAATCCGCGAATCGAAGCGTTCTTTGGAGGCTTCTGCCGACTTTCTACTCGTTTTTTACGCTCCAGCGATCGCAATTATCCCGCTTCCATCCGAACGGTCGGGAGTCCCGCCCCAGGATCCGGTCGGTCGGCTCATAAAACAGAGGAGGGGGACTCGCTTTCAATCATTCCATTCATTCCACTGCGATACGTCCAGAGCTCTTGTGCACTCCATCACTTCGAAATGCGAACGTCTTTGCTCGTTGGCCTCGTTCTGCTCGCCTTTTGGTGTTCGATCGATGCGGTTGAAGGTGAGTGAGACGAGCAATAGCTGCTAGTCGTTTGCTTGTTTTTATTCTGACCATTCCTTCATTTCAGCGGTGCCGAGCGGACTTCGAGTGAAGCGAGGAGGCGCGGATCCGCCGGCCGACTTGGCCGAACGAGCGGCCGAGGCGAAGAAGGAGGAAGAGGAGGAGGCCGAGGAGGATGAAGAGAAAGAGAAGGAGATGGAAAAGGAGAAGAACTCCAAGGCCGAAGACGAGAAGGAGGCGGAGGGCGAGTCGCCGAAGTCCACCGGCGGGACGGAGAACGGAGCTGCCGAAGAGAAGCGACGTCGCCGGCAGACCGCCGAAGAAGGCCGCAATCCGCCTGCCGAGCGCCTCCGTCGCGGTGTGTCCAAAGGTGAGCGGAATAAACTTTGAGCCACTAATAATTCTTCATTTGTGTTCAGAAGAAGGAGGAGCCCATGAAACGCCGTCGTCGTCACACGAACTCCCACAAACACGCCGCTTCGGCTGCTGCCGCTGCGACCGGCGGACGGAACGGAGCCACGAGCACTCAGATGCCTTGAGCGCCGCGAGCAATCGACGGGTGTTTCCCGACCGCTCTCTACTACTCGTTCAAATGTTCCCTTTGTTTCATCACGAATAAACCTTCCAGCCAGAAGTTGTTTATTAGAACCTCACGCACGAATGAAAGAAGAAACAAGTACCATGAGACAAACCCCAAACGAAAGACGACAGTCAGCCGATCGACCAAAAGAGATCCCCCGCCCGCTCAACCACGCTTCTCGGCCACAATCCCCGTGCGGTAGAGCTTCTCGTCGATGTCCAACACCAACCGGTCGGCCAGCTCCTTCCCTTGGATGAAGCAGTGGTCCTAATCGACGAGACTTCTTCCTTTGGAAAGATGAGTGGACGAACTTGGTTGGAGACCTCGTACTTCCACCCTCCGAAGCGCCCTCGCGAGTAGATCGATTGGGATTCAAGGGCGCGATGGGCGCGGGTGAGTTCGGAGTCGCGTTGGACGGTGGGGATCGGGTAGCTGCAAGCAGCATCCGTATGATTGAAAGAGAAGTGTGGGCGTTCACCCGTAGGGAAGAGTCGTGTAGTAGACGCTGACGATCTGCTCTCGCTGGATGATCGACTTGGTGATCAAACCTTCGACTGCAAGATCGCGGATCTCCTCGGCTGTGGTCTGCAAACCGAACGGTCAACTGGTTTCTCTTCCCACTCCTCACCTTGTCGTCCGGAGTGCGCGCACACTCGCACATGACCGACCAGTACTTCGACGAGTCGGGGGTCACTTCTCCGTAGCCTCAAACGAACACTCGTTACTCAACCGCCTCCTTCCACCCACTTACGAGAGAGGAACGTCACACGATAGAAGGGGACGTTCGGGTCGGGGAAGTAGAGCCACGTGAAAGGCTGCATGCTTTCGGGCATCGGCAGCTTCAGGCCCACGCCCACGATGAACACCTGCAGAAAGAACGGATGAACAAAATGGACGGCCGACTGCCCACCTTGTTGTGCTCGAGGTTCAGCTCGGGGCAGATGCGCGTCTCGCGGACCAGCTGGTCGATAGGGGGCGGTGTTGATGAGGGCGTCGTACTTCAAGTCGACCACCTTCTCGTCCGCCCCCTTTCCGACCACGTAGCGGACGCTCTTGGCCTTCGGGTCGACGGCCACCACGCGGCTCTCGTAGCGGAACCACTTCTGCGGCAGTTTTCCCGCCATCTGCTTCCAAACGGCGCCCGTCCCGCCGTACTTCGGAAAGCTGAACGAAGCGTTCGGGCCCCAGCCGAAGTCCGCTTTCTGAACGGACGCTGGGAATTAGTCTCAAAGACATCGCTGACGTCCACTCGCCTCCAACTCCTCCGGATCCATTGCGCACAGCGACTCCAGCTTCTCTTGCGGCAGCTTGGCCACGCGCGTTCCTTCACGGCAGAGGAATCAAGGAGGGCATTGCAACGGAGGGCACTCACCGACCCAATTGGGGGACATCTTTGCCGTGTCCACGGTCCACACCTTCCGCGTGTACGGCTTGAAGAAGCAGTCGAGGATCGTGGGCCCGAAGTGATTGAGAATCCACTCCTCAAAGTTCTCCGGAGTGTTCTGCGGCGGACTTTCGTAGCGTTCCTGAAACCAAGAGATCAGCAGAAAAAAGACGTGCGCGTGCGTGCCTTCAGGTCGGTCAAACAGTTCTGCTTCACGTTGTCCGGAAAGAGGGGACGGCGAATTGGGCGGGGTAGGGAACCAAGTGGATTCCCCTGCAAAAAGCACCCATTCCAGCTTGATCTTTTTGCTCATGGAATCACCGCTTGTCGAAGAGGTAGTTCATGTCGACCAGACAGTTCCGCTGCAGGCTGTTCCACTCGTCCACCGCCCAGCGAGTCGCCTTCTCGTAGTACGGAAAGTTGTGCGAGAAAGTGATGTGACTGCAGAGGACGAGTGGTTAAAGGAAGGAGAAGCAGAGAACACACCCGCCCATGTCCCACAAGAAGCCCGCCTCGTCCGTCACGGTGCACGACAAGCCGCCCGGCACGGCCTCCTAAACGAGAGGTGAACAGGAGGCGAGGGTGAACCGCCTGCCTTCTCCAGCACGATCAACTCCACGTCGTTCGCCTCTTTGCTCCCTTCCTGCTGCAGTTCGTGGAGGCGGTAGGCGAAGCCCAAGCTCGTGGGCGCCGCTCCGATGGCAACAATCCGTTGGGGCATCCTCGTTGCGTGCGGGTCCGGTGGGGAGCGAGGCCGACTGCTGCAACACACGAAGGATCTACCAAGGAAAGAGGAACGGCCACAAGAAGCGCAAACGTGGAAGCGATCGATCGAAAACGAAAAGCCGAAAAGTTTTTCTCCCCGATCCGAGACGGCGGTCGCGCGACGCGGTTCGCTCGAATGCCGAAGGGCGGACGCCCGCCTTCGCCCGCGCACTGATCGCCGCCGTCCGCCCGCCCGCTCGCTGATATCCGCCGCCGATCGGGCGGTTTTTTGCCGCCGTTTGACCCCAAACGGTCGCCGTCTCGCCCGCCAGTGGGGATTCGTGTCACGCGCGATCGCCGTCCGTCATCCCGATCACCCACTCCTCTTCTGCTGATTACTCCGACCGCTGAGCAAACTCCATCATGACCCGTGCAAAGTGGACTCATGCAATCAGTGCAGAAGAGGCGCGTACTAGCGAACTAGAAGATGTTCGCCGACACGTCGACTACTTAGAATCTTGTCTGACCGTTCGGTCCTCTCAATCGGTGCCAAAAAACGCTCATTGTCCTTCCATTCAACAATTTATTACCCTTGATTGCAAGAAACAAAACAACACTATACAAAGACAATTTGGTCAGCAATTGGAGCACTTTGTAGACGAGCGAGAGCTCCGATCAACGGCGCGAAGTGGACGGCTGCTGGAGGGGAGCACGAACGGGAGCCAACGCTGAAAAAAGGACAGACTTGAAAGAAAGTTGGGGCGGGACTCACAGTCGAGAATTTGGGACGGGACGGCTGTGAGGTCCCGACTTTCGCGCATTGTGCGAAGTTCGGTCTCAAGGGCGGCCAGATGGGCGCGAAGTCCTTCGACTTCGGTCTGCACGCGACGATGCGATCGGTTCAATCTGAAATTCGCGATGATTCGCCGCCACTATCTCTGGGAACTCACTGCCGCAGATGCCGCTCGAGGCTCGCAACCGACGGCGAACGGCGCGGCGTGAGCGGGCGGCGCCGTTCGCCCAACCACGTCGACGACCAGGTAATCGCGATTCCGCAGCGGACAGGCTGGGCCGACGTTCACGAAGGCGCGCGTCACGGGACTCCAGAGAAGAACGCGGCCGGTGCTCGCGAACTTCCCCGACTGGCGGATGCGCGAGACGATCGAGTGGACATTTGCGCCCAACGGCCGGACGGCGACGAGGCGGCGGATCGGGCGTCCAGTGTCCACACAAACGAGCTTCACGTCGATTCGGAACAAGCAAACAGGCGGCACAACGATCGAACGGCGAGGACACATTGCAAGGAAAGCGGAAGACGAAAATGGACGGAGGAGCGGCGGGCCGGGCGGCTTCCTCCCTCCTGCGGATGGCGCAACCCCGTTCGGAAATCGTCGGAGGCCTCGCTTTTGCATCCCTCGTTGTTTTTTTCTTCCACCGGCCGAAATGCGGCCCACAGATGGTTGGAGGATGCGGAAAGTCGATCGAAAGGCTATCGACCCAATCGAAAGTGCCATCCGCGAAGTGAACGGCGACTTGTCGAATCGAACGGCGCTTTGAACAATCAAACGGCGGTTCATGGATGCAGTCGGTTGAGAGGAAAGAACGGAGAGCTGGACAATGTTCTGCAGGGCAAGGAATTCTTTTTGAGTTCTTTTATCTTTTGATGCACCGATCAACGAATACCCGACATTCAGCCCGTTGTTCATCGAGTTCTCGCCCACCAATTACGTAAGCATTCCGTTGGCTAATCAAAGGGTTGGAAATGCAATGACCGCTGGAGTGGGAAGGGATCCTGCCCGTGGGAAATTCTTCCGGTCAGCCACAGCGACCGCTTCTCCCGCACCCGCCCGCAAACTACGGTTGTTGTGTGGCGGCTGATTAGGCGGCGGGAGGGAGCGTCTTTCGGTCGGCGCGGGCGAGAACTTTGCGCTCGAATCGGACCACCCGTCTGCTTTCCTTCGTTTCGGGCGGGAATTCGGCAGGTGGCGGTTCGAAAGACGGGCAGAAAGGAGCTCGTTTTCGTCCACTCGATCGGGTAGGAAATGGACGTGATCGCGCGACTCGAGCGGCTGGGGGATTTCGCCCTCAAGTCTCTCGACCATCAACACGATCTTCTGGCCGCCTTCAAAGGACTCCGGAATGGATTGGTGTGAGTATTCGCTTCTTATTCATTTGAATTCCTGCCTTCTTGTTTAGCTATGGAGTGCGGATTCGCGCGCCACACGCCTTTGTGATGGTCTTCCTGTTCGGGCGGGGGAGGTGAGTGCTTTGGTGGTTGCTTGGAGAACACGTGTGACTTCCTTTTGTTCAGTTTGCTCAAGAAGCTGCACACCATCTTCACGCTCACAAAAACGCACGCCTTCAACTTGGGCCGCTTCGTCTGCGGCTACAAACTTCTGTGCGCGCTGCTTGCCCGAGCGGAAGGAAAGCGATCGCAAATCCACTCGTTTCTCTCGGCCTTCGCCGTCGGCTACGCGGTCTTCGGAAAGGAGAACGGAGTGAACACCCAGGTGGGCAGAGAAGGAGATTGTCTTAAACGTTCTCTCATTTAGATCAACCTCTACCTTCTCTCACGAATCATCTACGGCCTCGTCAAACTGGGCGCCGAGAAGGGCGTGATCCCCCGGCCGAGTGAGTTCTCGCGCTTTTCATTGTGACTCGACGCCCATTTTGCAGACTTCGCCGTATTCCCCTGGTTCGCAGCTGTCGTTTGGGGTGTCGTGCTGTGGATGTTCGAGTACCACCAACACGTGCTCCAGGGCTCCCTCCAGCACTCCATGACGTACCTCTACCACGACTCGAATGTGTGGACGGGAATTCGCGACTTCCTCGTCAAGAACAAGTGATTGTTCGAATAAAACTACGCGATCGACTGCGAGTGGTGGGAACAAGTTTAATCGGGTCTACTTCGAAAGAATCCTACGGGAGAGCGATCACTACAGGAGGGGAATAATTGAACGGCCAACAAACACCGAGAGGACTCGTGATCAAATGCAACACGGACGGGACTGTTCGGGGATTCCGGGAGCTTAAAGCTTGTGCTGCGGGGGATTCCATTGGTAGGTGCCGGTGAAGACGTAACCGTGTTTCTGCATCAGCTGGTCGCTGGATTGCGGTCCGCGACTCCCGTACGTGTACTTCTCGGGCTTCACGTGCTCGCGCTCGATCTGCTTGAGAAGGGGCGTGAAGATGCGCCACGCGTGCTCCAGCTCGTCGGCCCGCACGAAGTTGTACTGCTCGCCGGAGAACAGGTCGAAGAAGAGCCGCTCGTAGGCGTCGGGCAGGCGGAGATCCTGAACAAGAGGGGGATGAATGGAAGGAGTGGTCGGGAGAACGAACCTTGAAGCGGGAGTTGAACGTCAAGTCGAGCTCCGTCTCCTCGGTCTCGAAGTGGAAGCCCGGCCGCTTCGTGTTCAGCTTCATGTAGACGGCCTCGTTGGGCTGTACGCGGACCACGAGCTCGTCCCGCTTGAGAGCGCCCGACGGGAAGATGTCGCCGGCCACCTCCTTGTACTGAATGCGCACCTCGGCCTTCCGCTCGTTCAGCGCCTTCCCGCAGCGCAGGAAGAACGGGACGCCCTCCCAGCGCTCATTGTTCACGAACAGGACGGCCGTCGCGTAGGTGGGGGTGACCGAGTCGTTGGGGACGGTCGGGTCGTCCAGGTAGCTCGTGCGGGCGTCGTCGTCTGAACGGAGAGGTGAACGAAAGGATAATCGAAGAGCTGCTCGCCTTTGCCCTCGGGATTGGCCACGTACTGCCCGAGCACGACGTCCTTCAGCTCCACCGGCTTGATGTTTTTCAGCACTTTCACCTTCTCGTTGCGGATGTCCTCGGCGGACAACGAGGCCGGCTTCTCCATCGCGACGAGCGTCAAGATTTGCATCAGGTGATTCTGCATCACGTCCCGAATGATGCCGCTCGAATCGAAGTAGCCGCCGCGTCCCTGCGTTCCGAAATCCTCCTTGAACGAGATCGTGACCGACGCGATGTGGTCGCGATTCCACGACGGGGCGATGAAGCGATTGCCCAAGCTGAAGGAAGGAATAGAAGAGGTGAAAGCAATCGAGGTAACGAACCGCAACACAACGAGGTTCTGGACCATCTCCTTGCCGAGGTAGTGGTCAATGCGGTAGATCTGCTCCTCGGTGAACAGCTTGGCCAGGTGGTTGGACAGCTTGGCGGAGGACTCGTCGTCGTGGCCGAACGGCTTCTCGATCACCACGCGGGTCCACGAGTCGCTGCAAACAAAGCGCGGAATGAAAGAAGCGAATGGAAGTTGTGGATGCTCACCCCTTGTCCATGCAGTGCTTCGCGATGTGCGTGGCCACCGGCTAAACAATTCGGCAATCAATTGAAGCGCTAAGCTCGTCGTGGACTCACTTCGAACACGTTCGGCGGCGTGGCCATGTAGAAGAGGCGATTCAGCGGCTCTAACACAGGAACGAGGTGAGAAGAAATCTCCGAAAGGCCACTCACTCTTCAGCTTCTCCTCCATCGCGTCCATCGAGGCCTTCAGCCGTTGGAAGCCGTCGTCCTTATCATATTGGCCGGCGATGTAGGTTATTCGCTTGATGAAGTCCTCGAACTTGTGCTGCTCATTCTCGCGCACTTTGCAGTACTTCTCGAACGACTCCCGCAGCTTCTCCAGCGTCAGTTCCGAGCGGGCGTAGCCGAAGAAGAAGATCTGGTCGGGCAGGAGGCCGTCGCGGTACAGCCACCACAGCGTGGGGAAGATCTTCTTCTTCGAGAGGTCGCCCTGCAAGCGGAAGAGTGAGCAGAAGTGTGCAGTTTGTAGTGAACGAATTGTGTGGCTTGTGCACGCACGAGCGGAGAGCACTCCTTTTCCGCTCCGATCAACAAGCAGCTTATTTGATGACCGCTTTGTCATCAAATCGAAGCAAATTCGGAGCACACTCGAAGCAGAACGCGGAAGTGAACTCACCGAGGCTCCGAAGACGACGAACACGTGCGGCAAGGCGAACTTGTCGTAGCGGTGGAGTTCCTTTTGGATGAGGTCGATGGCCTCCGGAAGGAGCGGCTCGGAAGCGGAGTATTTCCGTTGACGATCCATCTCTTCGTCGTCCAATTCCTGTTGGGTCTTCTTGCCTGGAAGCGGGCAGAAATTCATTGCAGATTGAGTTAACGGAATGGAAGCAGGCAGAATAGCCACCCGCGTGTTCGGACCACGCAAAGGAACAAAGAATGATATAATTGCCCCTAATCTCGTTCGAAAACTCTCACAGAACCCATCAACAAAGCCGCAGCATTTCTTCGGCTAATCGCCCGCAATATTTTCCGCTTTTCAATCGCAAAACGCAAGGTTTTCCACAAGTTTGCGGCGAAAAAGCGGGAAATTCGAGAGCGAAAGAGCGAAGTGGAGACTCACCGCCGGCGGCGGGCGGGACGTTCAGCAAGGCGGCGGTCCGGGGGGCGGCGACCGTCGAGTGATTCCCGTTCGGCCGCTCGTCCGATTTTCCGCCGCCCTCCGCTCGCTTCGTCGCCTGATTCGCGGCGCCGTTGCTCATGGTCGATAGCGGGACTTGGGGGCGATCGGGAGAGGGCGGGTGGTCGGCGGTCGAGTCTCTCCGCTGCTCCTCGTGGCCGTGCGGGTGGGGCGAGGGAAGGCGAAACCGCAGCAGTCGGCGAAGATCGTCGTGATGCCGCCGTTCGAGTGGATTTTGGCGGCCGCAAAGAAGAGGCCTGCAATTCGACGAGCATTATCGAGCTTTCTGATCGCCATACGAAGCACAAATCGCGCACAACCGGGGAACAAACCGCCTACAACTCGGAAATCACTCTTTTTTCTTCTCTCGCTTTCCACTGCTCCTTATCGTTCTGCTGCACTCACGGATTTCAAGCAGCGGAAAGAAATTCCTATTTTCGGCGCAAAACAGTCAGCAAATGGCTGGCCTGACCGGCCGGCCGCCTTCCGTTCGATGGAACAAAGTGGATGGAAGGCCGAAGAAAAGAAGGCGGAAAGAAAGCAGGATCGATTTCTCCGGCCGCTTCCAAACGAAAAGTGGGCTGGCCGACTGTAAATCCCGCTTTAAATCCGTGCGGCCGGCAGTCGCCTGATGCCCGAAGGCGATCGTAAACCGAACGAACGGAACGCGGGCGTTCTCCTGCAATGTTGCACTTTCTGCAAACAACTGCAGAAGAACGATCCGTCCATTCCTCCCTGGAAGCAAACTGCCCTTCCGTCCACGACTCGCTCCTTTTAATCTTTACAATCGTCCACAAACTCCTCCACTTTCCGCGTAATCTTCCCGCTCCTCGGGAAAAAACCCTTCGGATTCGCCTCACAAACGAAGCGGCCCAAAACTCCAAACTACAAACAAGAAGGAGCGTAGGGGATTTCTTCCTTCTGCCCGCCCGACCGCCCGAACGGGACAAAGCGGCGAGCGAGCGAGCGGCCCGCAGCGCGTTGCCGAGCGAAACGGGCGCTTGAAAACCCCCGCCCGCCGCCTTCGATCCGTCGGCTTTTTTCCGTTCGGATCGAACGCCGTGGGAAAAACGATGAGAATTCCGGCAACCGAACGGAGATTTGCACTACGCCGAGCACACTACACCGTCCTCGTTCGAACGCTCCCCCAGCCCTCTTTTATACTCGCCCATTCGAAAGCCAATTAGCCGCCCCGCACTCAAAACTTCCCGCAGTTGTGCACTCGATTAGCACGAAAAGAAGTGCTTTCACTCACGACTGAACGAATTTCAACCTTCCGTCAATCCAAAGATCGAACGGCGCTGTGGAGCCAACTGCTAGAAGCAAAGGCCGGCCGGTTGTCAAAGTGGGGGGTCCGTCAGACGGCCGACTGCAGCCCGCAATCGGGAGACTCGTGGATCATCTCCGAGCGGGAGCGAGTGGTGATTCCCGTCTTTTATTGTTGACACGCCCGTTAATGAGTCCAGCGACACCGGGCGGTCCATTGATCGCCGCCCGTCTCGAGGACCCACTCGTTCCGTCCGCGACGAGCAAACACGACGACCAGACGGCCGTCTTCAAGCAGCGAGGTCACCCACTGAACGAAGGAAGCGAACGAACGGAACATAAGAAAAGTGAGTGGATGCGGGCGGTCAGAACGACCCCAGCGATCGCAGCAAGCAAACCATCAGTTTATTCCAATCGAATTCAAAGCAATGCAACAAGAAACAAAGCAGAGGTCGAGTGACAAACGACCGTCAGTTGCGGTCTCTTTACGCAGCCGGGCGCTCACTCGTCGACCTCGAGGCCGATCGCGTTACCGAATTTTCCGTAGAGCGTCGCCTTCAGGCCGTCGTACTTCCGCTGGGTCTCCTCGATGCGCGTGTTGAGGTCGTCGATCGCCTTCTGGATTTTGTCCTTCGAGTACTCCAGCCGCTCGGCCGTCTCCTCGGCCGTGAAGTAGACGAACGACTCGCCGATTTGGAAGGGCACCGAGCCGTCCGCCTCGTCCAGCAGGATCACCTCGTCGCTGGCCTCCGTGTAGTTCTGCAGTTCGTTCTTCAACACGCGCACTTCGGCCTGAACGAAAGAAGAAGTGGGTATCGATGGAGGAAGAACGCACCTTCGCTTCGGTCAGGCGTTTGTGCACGCGGGCGAACTCGTTGATCTCCAGCTGGTCGGCCGCCGACACCGAGTTCTTGGTGGCCAGTTTGGACGACGAGGCGGCGCTCATGGCGGCTGTTCGGGCGGAGCTGAACGACACCATTGAACGAAAAGAACGCATTGGAAGCTCGAAAGAATCAAACGGAAGTAGCGACCGTTCTTTCCACCGACCACAAGCGACGAGCATAAACTTCTTTATTGATTGATTAACAACAAACAGAAATAACAAATGAGAGTAACAATTGAGAGCCCAATGCCGCGTGTTCAATCCTCCTTCTCCGCATCCTCCACGTCGTCCTTCGACCACTCCAGCACCAACCGGCGGCCGTACAAGTGGGTCGAGTGGACGAGGGCGTCGAAGGCCTCCTTCGCGTCGGTGGCCGAAAGAAAATCCACGAAGCCGAAGCCTCGATGCGCTCCTTGACCGCCGACCTGAACAACCAAAGAATAAGAAGCGTGAACAAAAGAAAGAACCCACCTTCAACGGCAACCGGACGATCTTGAGCTCGCCGAAGGCGGCGAACAGCTCGCGGATCTCGTTGACGGACGCCTGGAAGGGGATGTTGCGGACGAGGATCTTCGTCTTCAGCGGCTTCTTTTTCCGTTTCTTCTTCGAGTCGCCGTCCTCCGCCTTCTCCTCGGCCTCCGTCTCCCTTTCGACGTCCTCTTCGGGAGCGGGCAGCTCCTCCGCCTCCTCGCGCTTCGGCTCGGGCACCGGAGCTTCGGGATCGATGGCGTCGGCAGGCGCCCAC